>CM060897.1:129747675-130483508 GCA_030762935.1 Hymenopus coronatus | reverse complement strand
AAAAAATGTGGAAAGCACTTCTTACCACAAATAATGCTCGCTAGTGCGGCTTAACATGCGCTTTGTTTGTTCTTAGCACTATAAAGAAAGAACAGCAACATATTATTGAAATGTATGAGGGTATTAAAGTGTTAGAAACATCAACCAACTTCTCTCTCTCTCTCTCTCTCTCTCTCTCTCTCTCTCCGTTGGACTAGAGGCAACACACTGGGTTCACAGTCGAATAATGATCAAGGTTCAATCATGGTATCGGTAGAAAAGCCTGGAATTTGATACTAGACGAGATATTTGACAAGTTAGATACCTTTCAAACGGTCAATTCTCTGCAACAGGACACAACGGTACAACATTGCGTGTGTATTCAGAAAACAACTTCCTCATTGCAACTTTTGCGACACCGAGAGCAACAGCAGAAACTGTAGAACTGATTCCAACGATAAACCACTTTCAAGCAAGTGAAGGACTTAACATATGAATGGAAGCATTTTCCTGAATGACAAATAGTCTACACCTGAAGGCCATAAAATAAATTTAAAAAATTGGAGGCATTTTCACGGTCAACATGACCATCAGATTTATTTTACTTGAAATTCTGTCGACTGACAGAATGTACTAATAAAGTTAAAAAATCTGATGTGTTCCTATCACATGACTTTCTCCACATCTCTGTAACGAATTGTTGTTAAAATGCTTATTCTGCTATTTACTTGACGTTAATCGAGATAAATTAGTAGACATTACCTTAGACTTGCTTCCTTTTAAGTTGAAAGGCAATATGGAAGAACCATAGGTTAAAACGATAGTCAGATTTTAAAAGTTCGCTGCTATGCAACTGAAATCCATTGTTTCTATGACTAAAAGTTGCCAAATTCCTCTTGAGAAAAGTAAAATTATTTTAAAGCTGAAAATCAATAACATGGAATATCCTAAAAAGGTCAGCTCTACAAAAAAATTCTATATGACATAAATTATGTGTTTTAACGAGATCTACAATTTTTTTTTTTTTTTTTTAAGTAGGACTATGCTATCTCTTACGGTTTACTAGTTATACAAACTTCATCAAGGAAAAGGAGGTATTCAGAATATATTCACGGAAAATCCAAGATATAAATTTTATTTGTGATGTAAATGTCTTTAATGAACGATATGTTTAACAAAATTAACAGTCATTTTTGAGAAAATCAAAATTTTTGAAAATTGTTCTTTGCAAGGAGTGAATACCAAACTTGGCATTTAGCGGACTTTTCGCTTTTGAGTTATGCTGTCCACGGATACACACACACACACGCTCACACACAGGCTTTTTAAAAATCATTTTTTGGATTCCGGGGTCTCAAAACATGCATTTATGGTGAAATCTCGTTATAGGATTTCTGGATGGAATATGGCACTTTCTTTACACACTGTGTACATAGCATGTCTAGGAAAAATAAAAGCAGGAGGCTTGGAAGGAAGTGAGCTCTGATCTGGTGACACATTTTAGAAATTAGGCAGGAGAGAGCACAGGGAACTTGATAACGGTACGAACCTTATGAAATTGTCATTTGCATGCATTATCTATATTCAAGTAAAATTACATGAACTAAGTTTTCGTAAAATGTGGAGTAAAATAATAAAACAAAAGTGTACACAAATTTCGAATTCAAATGCCGGCTATAACTTTGGGTCTGTTTCCACCTTCCAAATCGAAATTTATTTGTGCTTATTTATAAATATTTTACTTGTAATAACTGTTTTTCGTTGTTGCTTTAATATGTAAGTATTCCGCAGGGAGTTATTAACAAAGAATTGTATTAATGTAATATTTCCCTGATATGTATTTGTATTTTTATATTCGTACACTGTCGCATAGCTTAGGAAACAATATTGTTATACATTTCACTACTTGCAGCATAAGGGATGACTGTGATTGCAGTGTAGTTCTTCGTAAAATCAGTAAACAGAATAGTAAATGCAGGTCCCACTGCCAACAAGTTAAGGAAATCGTATCCTACTCTTCTTCAATATATGCACATGAATAACAAAAATGAGGGGGAAATATCAGTTTACTGGTATCAAATCTGAACTACCCTATCCTCTGTATACCTTTCACGGTTGCAGTCTCTCCTTAACGTTTTGAATTTTCCATTCCACATTCGCGCCAATTATTGTAAATACTTTAATGTTTGTGATTTTTACTTTCTCTATACTCACTATGTACATAGTGTATAGAGAATGTATTGCACTCCACCAAAAAATTCGATACCGAGATTTCACCGGAAATATATGTTTTAGGGTCCCCTGTAACCAAAAAAAGCATTTTCACAAAAAGGTCCGTGTGTGTGTGTGTGTGTGTGTGTGTGTGTGTGTGTGTGTGTCTGTGAACACGATAACTCAAAAATGAAAAGTCGGTAAAATACGAAACTTGGTATTTAAGTTTAGTATCTTCCAGGGATGCGACACAAAGATTTTGAGAAAAATACCCCCACCCCCAACTACCCTTTACATGGAACTTTTTTCGAAAAATTTGATTTTCTCAAAAATGGCTCTAACGCTTTTGATAAAAATTTCGTATATTAAAGATATTTATCTGACAAATGAAATGTATATCTTGAATTTTCTGGGAATAGCCTCTGAAGACTACTTTACTCTGGATGCATTTTTCATAACTACTAAACCGTAAGAGATGGACAAAAACTTAACCCACAGCAAATGTAGAGCACGCTAAAACACACAATTTATGTTATATACATTTTTTTCGTGGAGTTGATCGTTTTTGAGATATTCCTTTTTCTTGGTTTCAGCTTTGAAAATCTTATACATTCTCATACAGAAATTTGTCAACTCCTGTCCATACAAACAAAGGAACACCAGTCACATAGCAACCATCTTTTGGCTTTCACTTTAACCTATGGTACTCCCTTATTTCACTTCTACTTAGAAGGAAGCAAGTAATAAAACTATTTCTGCTAATTTTTTCTGATTAGCATAAAGTAAATAGAAATATGAGCTTTTTAAGAATAATTTGTTTTGTTGCAGGGATATAGAGAAAGTCATGTGAATGGTACACATCAGATTTTTACTTTCTATACACGCACTATGTACATGGTGTATAGAGTAGGTATTGCACTCCACCAAAAAATTCGATACCGAGATTTCACCGGAAATATATGGTTTAGGGTACCCTGTATGTATTAAAAGTATTCTCAGTAAAAGGTCCGTGTGTGTGTGATTTTGATTTTCTAAAAAATGGTTCAAACGGTTTTGCTTAAAATAACGTATATTAAAGACCTGACAAATGAAATGTATATTTTGAATTTTCTGGGAATAGCCTCTGAAGACTACTTTATTGTGGGTCAAATTTACGGAATTTTACACAACTGCTAAACCGTAAGAGATGGACAAAAACTTCCCCCACAACTAATGTAGAGCACTTTAAAACACACAATTTATGTTATATACATTTTTTTCGTGTAGTTGATTGTTTTTGAGATATTCCTTGTTTTTGGTTTCAGCTATGAAAAACTTTTCTCATACAGGAATTTGTCAACTCCTTTCCATACAAACAAAGGAACCAGCTATTGATTATCACTTTAACCTATGGTACTCCCTTATTTCGCTTCTACCTGCAAGGAAGCAAGTAATAAGATTATTTCTGCTAATTTTTTTTTGATTAGCATGAAGTAATAGAAGCATAAGCTTTTTAACAATAATTTCTTGCAGAGATGTAGAGAAAGTCATGTGAATGGAACACATCAGATTTTTTCTCATCTAGCGTCCGCATTTGCCAAAGATAATATAGCTATACTTCTATTTATTTTGACTTTCTCTACCCGTTCTACGTACATAGCGAACAGGGAAGGTACGTCTAAATTTTGCCGGAATAGTATTTACTTTAGTAGCTTGCAAAAATGCGACACGTAGCATTTCAAGAAAATCTCCCCACCTCAAGCTACCCTTTACGTGCACAAATTTTGTTTTTCTCAAAAATGGCTCTACGATTTTTATTGAAGTGCCGTATATTAAAGATATTCACATCACAAATAAAGTGTATCTACATCTTGAATTTTCTGGGAATATTTTATGGCTCCTTACGAACATTTTAAATCCTGCAAGAGTTAAATATCAAAGAACGTTAGAAAAAGAAGAAAAAAAAAAAAAGGAAAATAAAGACGGGCAGATTTAAATGGTAAAAGTAAACTATCAAATACGATTTTATTGTTTATCTACTACATACATACACACACACACACACACACACACACACACATATATATATATGATGTTTCAAAAATACGGGGCATAGTTTCAGGTGTGTATTTCCCACATGAAGACAATCAAAATAGTTCATTATAACATGTGTCCGGAAATGCTTAATTTCCGACTTATGGCCTTTATAACATTGAAAGTCCCACCTGTAGACAAAATAGTTCATGTCCGGAAATGCTTCATTTCCGAGTTATGGCCTTCACAACATTGGAATTCACTGGAATGTTTTTCTTTCCGCAGGTCTTTGCCGTCAAAGGAGACATTAGGAGGGCGTTCTGATAGTTCATTATGAAGAAGGTTAATTTAGTGTTCTTTAGGCGTTAAGACTATGCGACATGTATTCAAATCAGGAACTGGCAGAAATACACTTCATGTACGGTAAGGCGGACGGCAATGCTGCGCTGGCTCGTCGTTTGTACCAGGAGAGGTACCCACAGCGACAATGTCCAGATCGGAACACATTTGTACGTCTCCATCCCCGTCTGTACGAGTATGGAACATTCACCTCTCCTGGTTTGGGAAGGGGACGACCAAGATCTACAACTCCAGAAGTGCAAGAGGAGATTCTGGAGGCTGTGGACAGGACTCCCTCTATCAGCACACGACGGTTAGCGTTGCAAGTCAATGTTCCTCATACGACTGTCTGGAGAACGAGTATCAATTGTATCCTTATTTGCAACGTGTACAGGCCCTGTCACCAGCAGATTACCCTGCACGAGTTAGGTTCTGTCAGTGGTTCTTGCAGCAGTGTGGTGTAAATCCGAACTTTTCTGCCGTCGTATTATTTACAGATGAAGCACAGTTCACAAGAGATGGCATAACAAATTACCACAATCAGCATGTATGGTCGCATGAAAACCCACGTGCAAATGTTGTATCTCATCACCAGGTGCGGTTCTCCAACACGTGGGCCGGTATCATTGGTGATCGAGTAGTTGGACCCCATGTACTTGTAAACATACTTACGGGGCGGGCGTACACAAATTTCCTGGAAAACACCATACCTGACGTTTTCGAAGACACTACACTGATCAATCATCAACACATTCACTTCTTGCATGATGGCGCTCCTGCACACTTCAGTCTTACGGCTCGCCGGTACTTGGATCGAAGGTTTCCTGATCGATGGATAGGTAGAGGTGGCCCAATTGCTTGGCCTCCACGCTCACCTCATCTGAACCCTCTCGATTTCTACTTGTGGGGCCATTTAAAATCTTTGGTTTATTCGTCTCCGGTGCCGGATTTGGAATCCCTTCGGAATCGAATTGTGGCAAGTTGTGAGGACATACGCAATACTCCTGGAGTTTGTGATCGTGTTCGCAGGTCAATGAGACATCGATGTGAGGTCTGTATTCAAGCAGGAGGTGGACATTTTGAACATCTTCTGTAATGACAACAACTTGCGGAAAGAAAAACGTTCCAGTGCATTTCAATGTTGTGAAGGCCATAACTCGGAAATGAAGCATTTCCGGACACATGCTATAATGAACTAATCTGATTGTCTACATGTGGGAAATACATACCTGAAATTATGCCCCGTATTTTTTAAATACCTGTATATTAATTAATAATTTGATGTATTAAATACAATTATTAACACCTGCGTAAAAATACAAAACGCACATTGCGGTTACTGAGCAATGTCAAGAATTTGACAGTATCACTAATTAGGTATATCACTGCGTAACGCCTTCTCACATATACTGGATGGCAAATTATGCTTTTGTTCTTGGATATCCAGTAAAGACTTCCGCTGCCTTTTAGTGCCTGAAAGCAAAGCCTTTTGCCTGTCGCATCACAAAACATTAACGGAGTGGTTGAATTATTTGTAAATGTCCCTTAAAAGCCGTTATAACGAACATCAAAAGACACTGGAGAAAACATTTGATTCAACAACTAAAATGTGTGAGAGTGGCCAACTTCTTTGGAGTACTTAAGAATAAATATAACCTCTAGTGTTAAACGAATTTACTTTCATTCTGTTGATTACGAAGCAAACGCTATCCGATTAGCTTGAACATGTTTCCTTGTGTTAAGGATCAAGTATTATAGAGTTGTTTTAGTACAATAAACCATGTAGGAATTTACAATGTCCTTTCATTCAACCACTAAAAGGAGATATTTATCAGCAATATCAGCTATTTTTCATGATTTCCTTCATCTATCATGACTATACAGTACTGAAAATTTTTCCTATCATTCCGAGTAATTTTATTATCCCATTGCACTTTTTCTCTAATTCCATTAAATATTTTAAATCAGGAGTAATACTTTTTTAGGTTTAAACGATCGAAAGTCCAAAATTAATAATTTTTTAATCGTACTTCACCATTTCCATTTATACCCAACGCTTTCCTTCCCCCCCTTTTATTTTATACTTATTTGACCTCATATCAATTTATTAATTTTTCTTTGTTAATGGCGCTGTTGATCGCCAGGATCATATCAGCGCCGCCAGTTTGCCGGAATTTCGCCCCGCAGAATTCTTCATGACTGTAAATCTAGTGGCATGGGGCTGTCGCTTTTAAGCACACACTTAGAAATCATCACTGTGGGTTTGAACCCGCGACCTTAAGATAAGAATACCAGCGCTTAACCAAGCTAGCCAATTGGGCTACCCAGAGCGACAACGCAAAATACGTATCATTATTACAATTAAAAATTGAAATACAAATGTTTTCATTGCGCCCTATCTTTTAAAAAGTAAGCAAGCCTCAAGTACTCACACATCAGTAAAATTATGTCAATTTCTTTATCTCCAGTATTTGAATATTTGCTTTGACACATTTAGCGCTTACATTTTAGTGCTATCTCTTTGTTTTTCGTGTTTATCTCTTAAAACGTTTTCTTTTTCTAATTGTTCCTATCTTCTATGGGCAGCCCCTACATTTGTTAGTATTATACGAGATATAGGAATCTTGTCGTTTTAATACAATCAAATTACATTTCCAGCATCGTTGTAATACCATCCCTTCGTTTTATAACAAGGCCACAACCGCCCTTATATGAGTATCAGCCGTGACGACAGTGACCTCGGTATTGTGCTACTTGCAGAAGCGATACTGGACGTGTCAAGGATACCTTCAGCACATGTAAGCTGCCTTAATCGTTCCTTTTTCTTCGTGCTGTGAAGTATTTCGAACGCTCACCTAAGAAGTCCTTCTGGCATATTGCACAGAAAGAGGGTGCTTCACAGACCTGGTTCATACAATCAATACATTTTTAAAACTGAAATCCTACTGAGAGACTGTACTGCAGAAATTATGGTCATACAAAACTAATGGTCGTGAATGGTGATTGCATCCGAAAATGTCAAGAATATCTTTCCGAGGATGGACACAGCTTTTAACAGTATTAATATCAAGCTAGTCAGCATTCATTACGTAATATATGTTATTAACACTCGAGAATATGTAACGCGGGAGTCACGAAATGGAAACCGCCGCAGCGTTATAGACTGTGCGCAACACGTATTTTCATGATCTGCGTCCTTGTTATAAAACGAAGCGCTATTATTGTCAGGACTTATATATCACTAGTACGAATAATAGGTATAATGCACAAAACTACACTTGCTTTTAGCAAAAACTGAACCAAAATAGCGCAGTTATAGCAATAAAGTGTTTTAGGTAAAACCAAATATACAAGTTTATTAGAGAGCAAACTTTTATCAAGAAACACATCCAGCTGATGCACAACAGAATTAAGTACAATCAACACTTCCAATGAAACAGTACTTTCTTTCTTGTTTTTATAAAACCCATAATAAAAGAATCCGCGTGAAAATGCTCCTGAGTTTTTCTTCTTCTGAAAACTAGCTATTTCCACGAGTTTTCAGCATATTTTAAAAGTTCCCTTAACTTTCCAATTAAATGTTTACCGAATGCAACAATGTTGTACGTGCATCCGGAAAACTGATCACATTCTGTAGCGGGCTTGACCTTATCCGTCAAGAGAGATTTTCACATCTCATATTAAAGGAAAGTGCGTTCTGGACAAACACCCTAAAAGGCGGAATTACTTTCTCATAGTCTACAAAAGATAGCTACAAGTGTTCATTAACATTCCCAATGTAGGCATTTCTGGTTTACTAAAATACGGGAGCTTCCAAGAGGTATCAACCTCATGAGATAAAAAAAAATCTTACATTTAGTTTCTAATCCATGTTTTCAACACTGAAGTCCACCGCAACTTGCTATATCTAACGCATCAATACGAGTAATTTGAAAAAAGTTCATCAGAAGTTTACACATTTAGAATTATAACCGATTGGACGGTTAAGATTATTAGCACATTCCACGTCCAACAGTATCATATTTGAAATCCTCGAGCTTCAGACATCACAGATAAGAGTAGCAACATGCGATTTAAACAGTTACCAAAGAGGTAATGTAGCATGAAAATTGTTTTAACTTCAAAACGGACAGAAAGGAGAGATAGCTACAAAAACAATTGCACAAAGATCTAAAACGTTCCTCAATTACGAAAATGCACGAGCTGTCAAAGTTAACAAACCCACTCATTCATCTAGTACCTTTCATGTTGCAAGGGGGTGGATCTGCATCCAGGCAAATTTTCGCTGTGTGTTCTTTGTCCGTAGCAAACAGTGAACAAAACGCTAAACACTATTCCGTAATGAGAAGTTCGATCTAGAACAAACCCATGTAACCTCACCATCTCACCCTGCCTAGTTATGCACAGGCTTTTCGATCAGCTTAGGAATTTTAACCTGTTTGAAAGATGTTTTAACACGTTTACTTTCTAGCTAATCACCTGCTAGTTATACTTATTCTCTACCTATTGTGTAAGAAATTAGTCCTACAAAAACGTATTATTGTATCTACATCATTTAATAATGATAAACATTAGCATAACGTTATTATTACTTATTCCCTTACAAGTAGAAGGGAAACAAGGAAATCAACTAGGCTAAAACGATAGTCAATCTTTTAAAAGATGGTTGCCACGTGATCAATTCTATTTGTATGGCTGGAAATATAAAAAAAACAGGAATGACAAATTCCCATATAAGAAAAGTTTTAAGTATTTTAAAATTAAAACCTAAAACAAGGAATATCTCGGAATTGGTTACACAATAACAAAAGTGCATATGACATAAATTGTGTTTTATCATATCTACATTTTCGGTTCACCAGTTATGCAAATATCATCCAGAGTGAAGAGATCTTCAGAGGCTATTCTCAGGAAATTTAAGATATACATTTCATTTGTCATGTAAATCGCTATATTATACGGCATATTAATCAGAATCGTGAGAGTTATTTTGAGATAGTCAAAATTCTCTAAAATGTTTCTATGTAATGGATTTTTTTGGTATAGGGGGGATTGATTTTTTTTTTTAAATCATTGTGTCGCATACTGAAGTTGACGCTACTTATATGTCAGGAAGGGATAGAAACAAGTTGGTCGTTCCCCGTCAGTTGTGTCAATATTTTGTTAAACCCACCGATATAGCCACGTGATGCCGTTATCTCCTCCCCACTTCGTTTGTCCCAAAAGATTTCTATCTTTGGTCAGAGTAATGTATTAGTATAACAGAAACTACGAGTATTTTAATTTGGCACTTACATTTGAATTGAATCTGTAGGTAATGCAATTTGAACATCAACATCAACAATTACAACACTTTAGTGCATTCCTTCCAAAGTATATCAGAAATTTGAATGTTCCTATTTGTCTCAACATTAAAAATTTCGGTTTATTAAACCGCTATATTCCAAAAAGTGCGTCTTTCCTTTTTTTCTGCCACTCATCTAAGTCCTTCACGTTTAAACCGCTTTATTCCTTCCAGGAGAGAGCAGTTCCATTATCGAATGTTCGCCGAATGACGGGCTTGTTTGTTGTGTACAGGAGGTTCCGCAGTTACCCAATTATGACCGTCCCAAGTTGTTTCAAACTTTGTGAAGCCCGTGATTTAATTCGGATTAACAGAGACCACTTAATGCGCACACTCGATAATTATTTTCCATTCACTCACCTTCTACCTTTCATAACCCATTGTTCCCATTATCTTGCGTTGCATACAACCAGCAATAAACCTAATTCTTTTAAAATAGGTTCATATCTATAATTTTTAATGATATGAAGGAGGGCAATATTTAAGTATGACAGTTTTGGTCGAGAACTCTCACAATTACTATTTTGAACACCGAACGCATTCGTTGTGTCATTTTTGTGCTTATGCTACTCGAACACCTATTAGAACCTGTACGTGTGTTTGTATACAAGAAAGAACTCTCAACTGCTGCAAGAACGCAAGGGAAAAAAAATTCAAATTTGATTAAAACTGGTACAGAAGAAATTTAGAAGTTTTAAAATTTGAACAGTTTATATACTAAATCTAAATTTTATTCAGAAAAATGTGAACAAAATGTGTCGACATATTTCATATTTTAGTTGCTTGTATCGATTGCAGCACAACATTTCCGAAGCCGAACTAAAAGATCTGTAACGTTTTAGCTAAAAATAAGACATATATATATATATATATATATATATATATATAAATAAATAAATAATTAATTAATTCTTCCAAGTATAATTTACCTTTAACTGTAATGGCCAAATCGGCGGTCTGTATCTTTGGAAGATATTGTCTATTGTACTGCACCTTGGCTTGATGCCATTACTACATTTAACTCATTCAGTTTCATTGCAATTCTGATTTTTTCTTAGAGGTTTGTACATTAGATCATTCACATATTCTCACTCTCATTCATACTTTCACATTTTATATATATATATATATATATATATATATATATAATCCACCCCAGATAGGAATCGAACCCGGGACCTCTCGCTCAATAAGTATATCGACTGAGCTATGGCGTCAGCGTTGTAACTGCTTGAAGTGGGAAGAGAGGATTTAATTACACTTTTTTCAGGTTTTTAAAACTTTTTAATCATTAGAATCGGAATAGAACTAAATATAGAATCCAGTGCAATAGCCGAAACCTTGTTATGGGTTTATAATCCACCGTTCGAAACAGTTGCTACGTGGTATAATAGTTTATTTCCATGTTTTTCTTTCAAAGACCGGATTTCGATTTTCCCAAATGATATTAAAACTTGTATCTTTATTATTAAGCCTTAATTGAATGCAAGGCATTTTAATTGTATTTTCTCCGACTGGAAAATACCACACTTATTGTTAAAAATATATTTCCAAACCTTTAGCTACATAGTGTTGCCCCCGGAAATGACCGGTTTGCCCAGGCAACAACAAATTTCATAACAAAGATAATATTATACTCGTAGTTAAAATCTCATTTATTTCGAAAACACCCTATCATACAATGTGAAGCTAAAAATCTGATGTATAGGCAGGTTTCCACGAAACAAAATTCCGGGTTCAAACCAAGCGGACAATGGATTTTTTCGGGCGTAAAAATCCCTAGCATGGCTTCCTTCAGAAGGGAAATCACACCATTACGTGGTGTAATGGTTACCATGCTAACTTCACGTACCCAAGGTCGCGGGTTCAAACGCGGCGGAGGACGATGGATTTTTTCAGGTGTAAAAATCCTTAGCATGGCTTCCCTCGGAAGGGAAGTATCCGTTGGTGCCGTGTCGTAGATTTACGGCACGTAAAAGAACCTCAAGCCTGATAGAGAGGCCTCTGAGCAAAATTAAGCGGTCTTTCACACCCAATTTAGAATGGGACGCTGAGAACCACAGTGGTTAAAGAGCGTCCATAAATAACACGCCATTTACATTTCAGAAGGGAAGTAAAGCCGTTGTTTCCATGTCGTAGATTTACGGCACATAAAAGAACCTCAAGCATGATAAAGAGGCCTCTGAGCAAAACTAGGCGGTCTTTCACGCCCAGTAAAGAATGGGACGCTGAGAACCACGGCAGTTATAGAGCGTCCATAAATGAAACTCCATTTCCATTTAATTTTTTCCAGCAAAATTCACAATAATGAATGTAATAAAGGATATATCGATTGGGCTTAATGCCACCATAAAAAAGTTATTACTGAACAAATACTAAACGATTATATGTATCTATATTTGTTTAAAATCGGAACCTTTCAGGAGTAAACTTCATTGATCTTCAGGAGTTATACGATGTAAATAATAGGTGTATACTATTTTTAGCTGAATTTAAAACTTGTGCCTAAACACATGTTCCCTACTAAACGCATGAACCCATGCCTAGATGCCCACACTCCCTAAAAATAATGAGCGCATCTGAAGCGTAAAATAAACAAATATATATCGACTATTCCTAATATGACCAGCAGAAGACATTAAAAATGATTTTATTCATTTAATCTTTACCACGATACTTGCTTACCTAGAAAACTTTTCATATTACATTATATCTGGTTTAATTCATCCAACATGGGTAAACATGCCATGCATTTATATGTAGATTTTGTTAGCAATGAATGTACTCGTATCTTTCGCAAATGCCTATGGCCGAAACTGCTTTTGGAAATGAATAAAATACTTTTACGAGTTCAACATTTTTTCTGCAACACATTTTTATATCTCACGTATGATTTTATAATTATAGAATGCAACGTCTATTTTTATACCTATTTTGTTTCAAACAAGCTAAGCATTTGTCAAGATAGCTACAATACAAATTTAGTTACTGAATTCTACAAAGGAAATAGCGAAAGTAAAATTTTTAACTGGACATATATACTAGTCTTAATAAGACATAGTGTTTCCATGCAATCGAAAGAAGAAATTGAAAATCCAAAGAACTTAATAGAGTGAAACAAATATTGAAGAATTCGAATCATTCGGTATCTCGGAAATGGCCTGACATAGAAGAATTTTTGGAGTTAACAGATATTTTATACAGATCTCCGCTGTTTACTTTCTCTATTAGATAGAGTGGGGAAAGTATTGTGTTCCACCCAAAATTTCGAATCGAGACTTCGCCGGAAGTACACGTATGGAAACTCCCTGAATGAATAAATAAATAACATCTTAGAAAAATAAGAACTGAAGCTTTCCTGGCGACGTATTAATTCAAAATCTTAGAAAAAGTTAAAAGCGAAAAGTCGTTGAAATTCCTAACTTAGTATTTACGTTCCCTATCATCCAAAAATGCGACACTGACATTTTCAAGAAAATCTTTACACCCCAAACTACCCTTCACATGGAAAATTAAAATGTTGATCCTCAAAAGGGGCTCTAACGATTTTGAGTAAAATACCGTGTGTTTAAGATGACGGCTAAGACGAATAAAATGTATATCCTGAATTTTCTGGGAATATATCTGAAGTTCTCTTCTTTCTGGATGACTTTTGTTTAATTGGTAAAGTATAACATATAGAGAAATCCTTTATACAAAAACGTATACCTCGTTAAACCAATAATTTATGTGAGATATTATTATATTATTATTTAATGTTATTTATTTGTGGAAGTTAACCCCTTCCGATATATTCCTCGTTATTAGTTTAAATTTTTCAATACTTAATATACTTTTCTCAAATACGAAGTTGTCATCGATCTTCCTTTTTACTCCTGCCGTACAAATTTTAAAGTCATCACAATGCGATCAACTCCTAAAACATTTCACCAACGCCTTAGCCAAATGTATTTTCTTTAATTCCCTTGTACTTACAAGGAAATATGTGTCAAAAGAATTGCTGCTAATGTTAATCTAGATTAGCATGAAAGGGTAGAAGAATAAGCTTTGTGAATGTAACACACTAAATGTTTGTGTGTATGTTTTCGTTTATCATTTAACATTTACAGTTATACAATATTATGCAAAATACTCTCGAATTAAAAGGACTTCACACACTATTCCCAAAAAATGTAATCCATGTTATATTTGTCACGTAAATATCTTTAATATGTAAAAAGATATTGTGGTAAAAATAGCATTTTTAGTGGAAAAAATCGAAACACTTAAAGCTTCGTGTAGAGGATAGTTTGAATAGGAGGGTTTGATTGAGCATTATGCTGCATATTTGAAAAATACTGAAAATACAAATACAAAGTACCTATTTAACCAATTTTTCTTTCTTTCTTGATTTATACTGGCCAGAGAAATAACTTTCTAAATTATTCTGTCTCTCAAAACGCGTATTTCTGGTGAAATCTCTGTGATTTTTATGTGGAATGCATTAATACATCCTCTAACTATAGGTGGTAGAGAAAGTTCTAAAAAATTAAGAGGTCTGCACAATCTGCTCAGAGGGCACAGGATTTTATTGGACAGTATCTCAAACATACCTATGAGTACATTTTAATTCCATAACACAGATTGAAGAATTTTGGGAAACAAAGAATAACAAATGCATCTCAAGTAAACAGTTATTTCGGGTGGAGAGAGTTGTACGAAAATCTTCGCCCGGAATCATTAAAAATATCCGGCTTAAACAAGAAATGTAAAATATTAATAAAAATCTGGTACATTCCATTCACATTACTTTCTCTACAAAATACAGCTACAAAAGTTTAATCTTTTATCTACGTCGTGTAATAGAGATGAGAAATGTTTATATTAGTTCCCTTTAAGAAGAGGGGAAAGAAGGCAATACAATAAGCTAAAGCGATAGTCAAAACCTTTAAAAAAACCGCTGGCTATGTGAAATAATGGAAATTCGGTTTCTCTTTGTGACACCAGGAGTAAAAAAAAAAAAAAAAAAAAAGAGAAATCAAACGAAAGATGACTTCCCATTTGAGAAAACTTTAAAATTTAGGACATAAATCGTGTGTTTAACGAAGTCTACATTTGTTGTTTAGTAAGTCTTTTGTCTATCGTACGGTTCAGTAGTTATACAAAATTCATGTAGAATATCTCGAATATTCCCAGAAAATTCAAGATATACATTGTCATGCATATATATGCATGTATTTCGCAGTCTATTTATCCTCCCCGTATTTTAGGACTGATACCCCCTAGGACTTACAAGCGGATGCCTAGGGGTCAGAAGTCTGTCGGGAAGCCAACGGCACGAACCACAGAATGGAGAACCTGGAACGAGTGGTATGCTCGTTTTATGCATGAGCGTGAGGGAAAGGACGATAGGAAAGGTGATGATGGGGCTATTGGTGGAATGAGTGACAGTGGAAACCGGAGGACCCGAAGAATACTCGCCCAGACGCCGCTTCGTCCACTACAAAGCCCACATGCCGGCGCTTGGAATCGAACCCGGGCCTCTAGGTGGGTGGCGGGAGGTCTAACCATTTGGCCACAGCATTTCTTTAATATACGGTGTTTAAATCAAAATCCTTACAGCCATTCTTGAGAAAAGCAACATTTTCATAAAATGTTCCATACAAAGGGTAGTTGCGGGTAGTGGGATTTTCTAATCGCTTCGCATCCTTGGAAGAGACTACACTTGATAGCTGACGGTTATTTGGAGCTATGCTCTCCAGAAACGCACACCGTTTATTAAAACTGATTCAAGTGACGTCAAAACATACATTTAGGGTGAAATTTTCATATGGAAGTTTTGTGTGCAAAAATATGGTGGAGAAAATGCCAGCAAAATATTTAGTTGCTACTTTTTTCAATAAGATACAGGCAACTACCATTATGTAAAAGGGATTAGAACGACTAATCCATTTATCCCATATACCGATGGCGACAGAGAAGAGGAAGCCATCTTCCCACCTACAGAGAAGTCACAATCCATTTACGGCCTCTCAAAGTCACCAACACGGACTGAAGCACCGATATAGAATTTTCACACATTGCTGCCTCATAAACCGGCGTACGGTTTTCGAGGGGAACGAATCAATAAAAGGCGGATCTAAACAGGAAGGGAGAGGATTACTCTAGGTGACAACGACCCACTGGGATGCTGGATAGGATATTTTAATTGCAATACTGCAGGTTTCACGTATGTCATACTTCAGAGGCCAAGGCCCAATGAACCAAGAAGAAGGGTCGTCCATGCAGCTATAAAAAGAAAATAAAAACATCTAAAAAACCCTTCCCTATCACTTTACTTTTGAACAGTATTCCAGAATTTCCTTGCCCACCTCACAAATAAAACACAAAAAAGTGGCTTCAATTTTGTGGCCATACCAGTTGCTTGAGTTTAAGTAGCTTATGCACTGTCAACTACATCGGTTTTGGATTGATAGCGGATGTTAGAAAACCTGCAGCAAAATATAGACAGTGATACGTGTTCCATATAACTTACAACGCAGCTTCGAAAAAAAGTCAAGTGTTTTTTGGGAGAATCAAACAACGGCAATTCATGAAGTTATCACTTCATCGGTAAAGAAGAAAAAAAAAAAATTTCTTCGTTTGCTTTACTTTCAATTAAAATATACAAAAGAAAATAATTTGAAAACAAACTGTAATTCTACTTCAAAGAAAAGCAAACTCGCGACGAAACGTATATGTTAGAACATTCACAAAAAAAAAAAAAAACGAATTTATACGAATAATATTTATAGATTTTCCAAAGGTTTTAAAACGCAAAGACATACAGATTTAGTAGAAGATGCCCAATTTTAAAAAATGGAACTCTTCCTAGAACGTTTTTATCACTTATCCAGCATCTTTCAACATTTCTCATTTTCCCCGCTACTTAGCTGTCCACAAGGGCCCAAAATGGTGATCTATAGTGACACAATTGAGAAAAAGTCTTAAGGAACTCTAATGGAATATTTTAAACAGTGATTTGAATTTAAAGAGGGAGTGGATATTTCACTCCTGCCTCACATAACACGGTTTAGAAGGTAACAAATCTGACGTGTTCCATTCACATGACTTTTTCTACATCTCGGCAATAAATTATTTTCGAGAAAAAAAATAGCACAAATAGCCTTATTACCTGTTTCTATGTAGAATGGAAATAAATTACCTATGCTAAAGTATTAGTCAAAAGTTGATTACTATATGACTGAAGTTCCTTTGTTTGTATGGCCAGGAATTGGCAAATTCCTTTATGCCAAAAATATATTTTTTTTAAAGCTGAAACTAATAACAAGGCATATCTAAAAAAACGATCAACTCAATGAAAAAAAATTATAAAACATAAATTGTGTGTTTTAACGTGCTCTACATTTTTGAGTGTGGTAAGTGTTTATCCATCTCTTATGGTTTAGCAGTTATGTAAAATTCCGTAAAATTCATCCAGAATATTCTTCAGAGGCTATTCCCAGAAAATTCAAGATATATATTTTATTTGTCAGGTAAATGTCTTTAATATACAATATTTTAATCAAAATCGTTTCAGCCATTTGAGAAAATCAAAATTTTCGAAAAAAAGTTCCATGTAAAAGGTAGTTAGGGGTGAGGGGATTTTCTTGAAAATCTTCGTCACGCATCCTTGGAAGATACCAAACTTAAATACCAAGTTTGGTATTCAACGGTCTTTTCGTTTGTGAGCTATGCTGTCCACAGATACAGACACATACGGACCTTTTCCTAAACTTTTCCTAAAAAAAAAATTTTTTTTTTCTTCAGGAGAACCCAATACAAGAGTTTCAGGTGAAATCTCGGTATCGAATTTTTGGGTGGAATGCAAATCCTAACTTCTCTATACACTATGTACATTGTACCTACGTGTAGAGAACGTAAAAATCTGGAGTGATCTATTGCAATAACGTATTTTTAGTAAAGCTTAATCTTCTATCGGCTCCAAACTAAAAGGAGTAAACATTAAGGTGCTCCATCAGTGAAATTTGACAACAAATTGTGAAAAAACGACACTTGTGATTGCGTGTTGTTAATATTTGATATCTTTGATACTTTAAATACAACAAAATAGCTTTTATATAGCGTATTTCAGATTAAATATACACATAAAACTTATCGAATGTTTCAGACGGATGAGGCATCATTTACTTTAGCTCTTTAGTATTTTGAAACGCGCGGTTGGCGCCGTAATGAAAAACGGGAATATGACAGAATGCGCACAATGTTTCTTTTGTTAATTGCTTACCTGGATTTGTAAAGTTTCTTTTATTGTGAAACTGAGTTTACAAGCATTTGTAAGCTTTCCCTTATTTGTAAATTATTAATACGCAAATTGTAACGGCAGAGGGCGATGGATTTTGGGGGGAGGGCAAGATTTCCTTCGAAAGAGAAGTAAAGAGTTGGTCCCGTGTTATAGTCTTACGGCACGTAAAAGAACCTCAAGCCTGATTAAGAGATTTCTGAGCAGAATTTAGCGGTCTTTCGCGATCAATATAGAATAGGACGCTGAGAAACGCAGCGGTTAAAGAGTCCTTAAATAAACTTCAGTCTAAATTTTGTAAATTGTAAATATTGTACAACAGGCCACAGTTTTTAAAACATTTGACTATCACTTTAGTCTAGTACGTCCCCTTATTTCCTTCCTATTAACAAGAAACTAAGTAATGAGGTAGTTTCTGCTAATGTTTATCCCGATTAGCAACGCATCAGATTTTTTTTGCTTTCTCGACTTTTGTCGGGCATCTCAATATGATTTCGGAACTTTTGATAAAACACGCACAATTTTCTGCTCCAGTTTTGATGTGACCAGTATACAAAAATATAATATAACTCAATCTTGCAGGCCAAATTACACGTCCGCCCCGATCATTTTGCACCACTTATGCGAGTTAGAAGTATAAAAACTGTATCAAAATGTTTCGTTGCTTCATCATGAGTGTACCAAATAATCTCAATATTTAGCTCGACGGGAACCCCAGGCAACCTTTAAGATGCTGGGATAGAAACCATAAGTATCTGCATTCAATGTGCTCTCCCACAGTATGTACACAGAAAGCCGATTTGATTAGCACAAAATCAAGCGAGTTGGCGATACCTGCTGATATAGCTTTCTTGCTTCCAACACCATATTCGCATCCAAGGCGTAAGTAATCCTACAGGCCTACTGACTTCATCTGGTGCGAAGCAGCCCTGTTCTCAGAGCTAAGTTCTTGTAAATAAGCAACTTTCGTGTATCTTTAATCGAGATATGCTTCGTGCAACCTCCTATGCTCTGCGTTACTCCTGTCAGATAAAAAATGGGTACGCATACTCTTCCTTCCTGAAAGACTCCGTTATAACTACAGTTTGAAGTGTATATTGATAATACCCGCCCATGAGTTACGGGGTTTCAGTAAAATATCAATTCTCGGCAATCTTCAGGTTTCAAAAAACAAGGAAATAATTCGGACCTGTCACGCAGGGATTGAGGCATACGATGCTCAACTACTAAGTCACTGACTGCGTTGGCATCTGTTAGGACTTTACTTTCTCAAGCACGTTGTGCATAGTACATAGTAGGGAGAAGGTTTTGTATTGCTCCCAAAAATTCGATACCGAGACCACCGGAAATACATGTTAAGAGGTTCTATAACCAATAAACAATTTATAGAAAAAGCCATGCGCGCACGTTTGCATGTGTGTGTGTGATAAAAATACAGCATATTAAAAAATGTACATAACAAATAACATGTATATCTTGAATTTCCTGGGAACCTTGGTTATGTTTCAATTTAAGACACTTAATTTTCTTAAACAGGAAGTCGTGCGTTTTGTTGTTTGTTTTTACTTTCTCTGCACGTGTATAGAGAAGGTATTGCACTCCACTAAAATTCGATACCGAAATTTTACCGGAAATATATGTTTTAGGGTCCCCTGTATAAAAAAACAAGCATTTTCAGAAAAAGGTCAGTGTGAGTGTGTGTGTGAGTGTGTCTGTGAACACGATAACTCAAAAACGAAAAGTCGGTAAAATACCAAACTTTGTATTTAGGCTTAGTATCTTCCAGGGATGCGACCCCAACTACCCTTTACGTGGAACTTTTCTCGAAAATATCGATTTGCTCTAAAATGGCTCTAACTATTTTGATTAAAATATCGTATATATTAACGATATTTACCTGACAAATAAAATGTATATCTTGAATTTTCTGGGAATAGCTCTGAAGACTACTTTATTCTGGATGAATTTTATGGAATTTTGCATAACTGCTAAACCATAAGGGATGGACAAAAACTTACAACACAAAAAATGTAGAGCACGTTAAAACACACAATTTATGTTGTATACATTTTTTTCGTGGAGTTGATCGCTTTTGAGATATTTCCTTTTTTTGGCTTCAGCTGCAAAAAACGATACTTTTCTCATACAGGAATTTGTCAACTCCTGTCCATACAAACAAAGGAACTCCAGTCACATAGCAACCAGCTTCTGACTATCACTTTACCCTATTCCCTTCTACTTACAAAGAAGCAAGTAATATGATTATTTCTGCTAATTTTGTCTCGATTACCATGAAGTAAATAGAAGCATAAACTTTTTAACAATAATTTGTTGCAGAGATGTAGAGAAAGTCATGTGAATGGAACACATCAGATTTTTTGTTTTGTTTTGCAGCTGACCATGCAAAGAGAAAGAATTTCAATGGCAATCACATAGCGACAGTTATAAAATAGTTACTATTGCTTTAGCCTTAGCTCCGTTCTACTTATAAGAAACTAAGTAATAAGACCATATTCCCGTATGCTGTCGGCCTTGTCGGTTTGTTCCTTCTATTACAATACCTACACCTTGGGTAAGATAATTCGTAATTTCTAGAGTAAATAGTGTGAGCACACCACAACGGAGCCTTTTAGGAGGAAAATTCAGATTACTAAATTATAGGTAACACACACACGAAATGAAAAAGTTTAACGGTTTCCATCAAATATTTCAGACGCATTGTGATGAAGAATAGGCAAAAAATATTTTTCTAAGCAATTGAGTAAGGAAAGCTTGTTTTAGTTTAATAAATGGTGTGACGTTTGAGTCGGCGTTGGATAAGCCACGTACGAAACCTTTGTTTCCTACAGACGTTGCACGACAAAAGAACCATGGAAGGTAATTGGCCTGGGGAATCTCACGCGTGAACGTGACACCTAAACGTGGATCAGTGCTTTCTCAAGAGACCCACTTGCTCGTCCTGCCCCCGCCCACCATTAATGACTATCTACCAACCTACCCAGGGGGGAAACAACCTCTCTACTTATGGTTACAGGCCTTATAAAACTGCCACGCACCGACTGCATGTCTGTCTGTAGAGTTCTGGGACATTGACATTTGTCTCCCCAATGCTTTTCGGCAATAAGACAGGGACCAAGCAAGTTTTGTATTGTCAAAACTTTTTCATTATATTTTATCCAAATAATGCATCTCTATACAAATTGCAAGTTAAACTTAGTTTATCCAAACTTCTTTCCTAAGATATAGTCGATTCAACTCAAAAAGTCATTACGAAATATCATCTGAACTCCTAGTTTTGAGATCCTCTGAATCTCCCAAAAATAATTTACAATACGATTAAATATGAGTAGCATTAACTACAAATATCTCGTGTTACATTCACATGGCTTCCACCAACAACTTTTGTTTATTTTTCCATCCACTTCATGCTAATCGAGATAAACCTTTGCAGAAATAGTTTAATTACAATTTAGTTGCAGGTACATGGAAGTCGAGGAAATAGACTCAAGTCAAGTTTAAAGACGGGCCACTTGATGCTGCGAACTGTTTTGAAATAAATGGTGTATTTTAAACAGTTCTACGTTTTCTGTAAAATAAAGAGTTTGTCTATTTCTTGTTATTTACTAGTACAGTTAGAACGATTAATGAATTAAGATATCATCTCAGGCTATTTTAAGAAAATTCTAGATATGCATTTTATTTTCACGTCTTAAATATGTGGCATTTTAATCAAATTCTTTAGCTATTTTGAGCAAACCAAAAATAAAGAAAAAAGTCTCAATCTAACTATAGTATAAGCTGGTGGAATCCTTATGTCGCCATGTTTGGAAGGTAATGAACTTATATACCAAGTATGCTATTTTACAAATATTTTAGTTCTGAGTTATACAATACTGTTTTTCAAAATGCTGGTAGTCTCAAAACACGAAATTCCAATGGAATATCACCATTTTAGGAACAAAATAAATAAATTGTTATTTATGGACGTTCAACTCTATGGTTCTCAGCATTCCAGCTATGTTGGGCGTCAAAGACCGCTAAATTTGCTCCAAGATTCTTTATCAGCCTTGAGGTTCTTTTACGCGCCGTAAATCTGCGACACGGTACCAACGGCTTTATTTCTCTTCCCCTTTAAGCGCGAAAAAATGCATCGCCCTCCGCAGGGTTGAACCCGCAACCTTGAAAACCAAAGCCTAGCATGTTATCCCTAAACCATGGAGGACGACTTTTTGGGATCAATGCAATAGTTCTATTTATTAGTAGAAAAAAATAAGTTAAAAATCGAATAAATAACTTACGTTTTTAAGTTGTTCAATGATGTGATACAAAATGTTCCACCAATCTTTCCTACATCTGACTGTCTTTATACGTTCAAATGTTCCTATTTTCTCAACAATGCTTCAACAGTTTTGTTTAAAACATGCATTTCATTATAAAATGCATTCTTCGACTTTTATTTTTTCGGTAGCCTATGCCATCTTCTTCACCCCTAGACCAACTGTGAAATCCTAAAAGCTAACAACAAGCCTACTCGCGAAATGTAGAACTTGTTTAAATACACAATTTATGCCAATTAAACGTTTCCTTAGCATTCATTGCTATTCGCTGAACTTACCAATACTTTTAACACACATTTTTTCAGGCATAGGCAATTGAACACATTTTTTTGGCGTGCAAGTTCTCCTATGTTTCTCGTGGTGTCTAGGAAAGAAAATGTGGGCTTTTAAGCCAGCTTACAGCAATCTGCCTTTTAAACATTAGGTACTATAGTTTCAACCTCACTTGTAGTTACAACTAAATGTGTATAAACTAATTTCACTTTTTAAACGTTATCGTTTCAGCATCCAATCTAGAGCGGGCGCTCCCAATTTTATCCTTTTGATGCCCCCATTTTGAGATGTGGCAGGTCCCTGCGCCCCCTCCCCAATTAGTTTTCAACATCTTCAAGGAAATAATGTAAACTAAGACATAAGCACATGTTTATATGAACAACTGTTTGCAAACAATAAAATAATAGTGAAAATAATTATTAAGTCTCACGGTTTTTGAACCAGTTTTACTAATTAGGCCACTTATATTAGTGAGTAGTTGACCATAGTTAGCCTTGATTAGACCCGTTTGGTTTCAAATTTGACAATGCAAAGTTGACTCGCATTTTGTTAATCTGTTACGGTCAGTGCTGGTTTTAATCTTCATTAATGTTGCCGCACTTCTTTTTCTTGGATTCTGCGATACCCTGCTGATTTTGCCACAGCCACAATTCTGATAGTCTTTCTTTGACGTAATGGAATTTTTTGAAGCCTATCCTATCTATGGATGTTTTTCTTTCTGCCGACTCTTCCTTAATTCGAGACGAGACGTATGCAATGGCGTTGTCATTCATTATGGAGTTCTCTATGGCCGCCTATGTACAGAAATGTCACATCTGTTTCCTTTATTACGCCTCTGTGCATGGCAATATTGCTTGCACGATGTAATAATCATAAATGGCCCACCGCTGATCATCTCCAATATTTTTTTCACTTTTTCCGTTGCTTCAGTGTTACCTAGGATCTGATTCACATAACGTTGTCCCGTGTCACGTCATCTGTATATGGCAGCTTGGTCGAATAGGCGGTTGTGCGGTTCAAAGTATTTCCTTATTTACCCTGAATATTTACCTTAACAAATGCGATAATAATTATCAAATTTACATTTTCATAATATAGCATATATTATGCATTTAAAAGACGCGAATTTTTATCAACGAGTATATATTCGTTTTAGCCTGCCACTCAAATGATGAAATCTCCCTACATGATCATTACGGATGGCATAGGTTTTGTATATCGGATTCACAAGTGTACTTAGCCAATCAGGGGATAGGGGAAGGGAATTGTGAGCGTAAGGTAATGTATCAGCGGGGCAAGCTTCATAGGAAATAAGGATCAGTCACAAAACACTACATAAATAATGGTTGCTTCTTACGCTGCAAACAAATCGTCAGTCTCAATAACAGCCAAAGTCCACCTTAGTAATGTGAGGATAGCGTGTCTGCCTCACATTCAAGAGGCGAGCTCGAACTTATATTAAGAGAGTGAATGTCGAGTAGCTTTAAGCTCCATGGACCCGAGATCATTTGAGCATCATTCAGCGATTTTATTCATCGTCCGTTAAGAGAAAACTGGTTAATTTAAAGCTACCAAAGATAAATAAATGAATAAAACAAAATAAATAAAAATAAACACATTTGTGGATATATCACTTTCAAATGAAAGCCCTTACATAACGTATCGCCAATTAACAAAACCTTTTCGTAACCTCTGTGACAGACCAAAACTTCAATGTTCTTTGCTTAAATGGTTATTACGAGGGCCGTTCAATAAGTCCTTAGAAAATCCAAAAAATTAGATTCGTAGCACCGAAAAATGTTGCATTTAGCAACCGTCGTCTCTTACTAGATGGTAGTTAAAGTTTCAGCTATATCCATAAGGTGGCGAATGGATCCACAATCTTGCGCTTATTTAGAAAGATGAGAGAGAGAGAGAGAGAGAGAGAGAGAGAGAGAGAGAGAGAGAGAGAGAGAGAGAGAGACGAGTTTCATGCGGTTGATTAAACACTTCTATTTAAAAGTATAACACTGAAAATATAAAAGCAGAGTTGGATAAATTCATGGTACATCTGCTCCTGCGTTCGCAGCAATTTACAATTGGATAAATGAATTTAAACGTGGCCGTACATCCACAAATGATGAACATCGTTCCGGACGTCCATTAAATGTGACTACCTCCGAAATGATTGACAAAATCCAGGATATGGTTTAGAGGGATCGACGAATCTAAGTTTGCGAAATTGTAGAGGCTACAGGCATATCACAAGTCAGTGTTCTCAATTTTGCACCAAAAATTAGTCTGGCTAAGGTTTCGCCAAGATGGGAGTCGCGTTTGCTCAATGGAGAATAAACGCAGTTGTGTGAGCGATTCGGAAGCTGGTTTGACACTTACCGTCGCAATCCTGACGAGTTTCTGTGTCGATACATTTACTGTGTATGAAGCACGGATGCACTACACTTCAGACACAAAAGTACAGTTGAAACAGAGGGTTTTTAAAAGCAAACCGCCTCCGAAGAAGATAAAAGTGGTGAAATCTGCAGTCAAGGTGATGGCCTTAGTTCTTTTGTTTGTTTGTTTGTTTTATGCTATCGGTATCATCTATTACTTTAAGAAAGGAAGAATGATAAATGGAGAGTATCGTGCATCGTTATTGCATCGGTTGAACGGAGAAATCAAGAAAAAACGCCATCATCTGGCAAAGAAAAAGATTCTCTTCTATAAAGACAAAGCAAGGGTGCACACGCCTGATTTTTTTTTTTTTTTTTTTTTTTTTGATAAGTGGCTAGACAGAAAACGATTCGCATCTAACGAAA
This sequence comes from Hymenopus coronatus, assembly GCA_030762935.1. Lineage (NCBI taxonomy): Eukaryota > Metazoa > Arthropoda > Insecta > Mantodea > Hymenopodidae > Hymenopus > Hymenopus coronatus. The sequence goes on along the minus strand of CM060897.1, from coordinate 130,457,936 downwards.
CGGGTCTACAGATGCCTATTATGTATTGTCCTACTTTTTAGAGGCCTAGAACAGTTGGAGAAACGATGACAAGTGTATTGAGCTAAAAGGAGATTATGATAATTTATTACTTTCTCTATACGTACTATGTACATAGTGTATAGAGAAGATATTGCATTGCACCCAAAAATTCGATACCGAGATTTCATCGGAAATATATGATTTGAGACCCCTTGAATAAAAAAAAAAAAAAACCATTTTTAGAAACATGTCCATGTGTGTGTCTGTCAGTCTATAAGTCTGTCAGTGTGTGCGCGTGCGTGTATGTGTGAGAGAGTCTGTGGGCAGCATAGCTCAAAAACGAAAAGACCGTTAAAAACCAAACTTGGTATTTAAGTTTGGCATCTTCCAAGAATGCGACACAAAGATTTTCAAGAAAATCGCCCCACCCCAAACTACCCTTTACATGGAACTCTTTTCGAAAATTTTGATTTTCTAATAAATGGCTAACGATTTTGATTAAAATCCCGTATATTACAGATATTTACATACCAAATAAAATGTATATCTTGCATTTTCTGGGAATATCCTCAGAAGTCCTCTTTATTCTGAATGCATTTTGCCCAATTTAGCTTAACTTCTAAACGGTAAGAGATAGACAAAAGCTGTAGAGCACGTTAAAGCACACAATTTATATATATTTATTTTCGTGGAGTTGGTCGCTTTTGAGTTACTCATTATTTTTGATTTCACCTTTCAAAAACTTATATTTTCTCATACAGAAATTTGTCAACTCCTGTCCATACAAAGGAACTTCAGTCACATAGTAATCAGCCTTTGACTACCACTTTAACCTACGGTACTCCCTTATTTCACTTCTACTTAAAAGGAAGTAAGTACGGCTTTTTCTGACATATTTTTCTCTATTAGCATGAAGTAAATAGAAGCATAAGTTTTTTAACAATAATTTGTTGCAGAGATGTAGAGAAAGTCATGTGAATAGAACACATCAGATTTTTTTTCTAAGGACTTGATGAACGCCCCTCGTGAGTTTGTTTTCTAAATAATAAACGCTACTTGAAGGATTGCGAATATTATTTTAGGACAGAGGGAGTATAATACAATACGGCCCTAATTAAAGGTTTACCAAGGCAATGCACAAACTGAGTATTACATACTATATTCTAAAACATCAGTGTGTATCCGAAAAGTATACTTATCCACGGTTAGACTCCATCGTGGGAGTACATTTATCTTCTGTCTTTGGTAGCTAAATAAATGAACTAGCTGTAAAGGTTTGTTACTAATATGCATAATAGGTAGTCGAAATTTTGGTGTAGAGACTGCCAAACCAAATTAGAGAAAAATCTGATGTGTTCCATTGACATGACTTTCTCTATCTAGTGTCCAAACAAACTTACAAAAGATATTCTTTTATCTAGATCGTAAACATTAGCAGAACTTTTTTTTATTACTTCCTTCCTTCTAAACTGAAGAAAAATAAAGGAACACACAAGTCTAAAGTTTTAATAAGACGGTTGCTATATGAAACAACTGAAATTCTTCTCTGCTTACTAGGATTAAACAAAAGAGACGAAAAGATGTCTTCCCGTTAGTAAAAGAGTAAGTGAAACCAATAACTCGGAATTATCTCAAAAACAGTTAATTCTACAATAAATTTAAAAAAAGTTGTACATAACATACACTGTGTGTTTTAAAGAGATCCCCACTTTTTGTGTCTATATCTTACGGTTCAGCAGTTAAAATTCATCCAAAATAAAAAGATGTCTACAGAGGCTATTCTCAACAAAACTGATGACGCACATTTCGTTTGTCATGTAAATAAGTTTAACATGTGGCATATTAATAAACATTATTCGAGACATTTTTGAGAAAATCAAAATTTTCAAAAAATGTTCCGCGTAAAGATTAGTTGGGGGTATGAGGATAGTTTTTAAATTCAGGGGGTCTCAACACGTATTTCCGATGAAATCGGTATCGGGTGGTATTGATTATCTTCTCTACCTATGTATATTTTATATACGTGCTAGAGAAAGTAAAAATATAATTTAGCTAAATATTACACACTACAAAACCTAATGTCAATAATTCTCCAGCAATTTCATTCCACGCGATGCATTATAATGTGCACTGCCAAGGAAATGAACAAAGGCCAAAAATCATAATACGAAGTAACTCTAGTTAAAAGCAGTAGATAGTGCGGACAAGCCTGGAATAAGGTTTTAGCAGGAGAAAAGGCCGGAAGAGTGATATACGTTTTCCGCTCGACCTGCCTGCTACCTTGTGGCGAAGAAGTGAAACCGTTCCCTATGGTGCACGAGAGTCCCACACGGATATATAGAGTCAAGAAGAGAAAGAGGACAGAAAAACCAGACTACGAATACAAGAATAAAACGTATGGAGAGGAAGCACAGACATATTTCAAGATGTGCAACACAAAATCTTGTATTCCTAACAGCAAGAGCGTCGCAAGTGTAATACTAACAGGTGGCAAACAAATCTTCCAAATGTAGCGGCACAAAGAACGGAAAGAAATCAAGGTGCCAGCGAGTCAATAGTAGAGGTATAGACGCTAAGAATGAAAAACAAATATATTGCTGTTATGTTTACATGACTTTCTCTCTATTTTTACAATTAACTATTCTTACAAAAGTGTATTCTTCTATCTACTTCATATTAATCAATTTATAAAATACCAAAACGAGTTTATTTCAAAATTCCTTATCAGTTCAAGAGAAATAAGACATTATACCAGACTACAGCGATAGTATAATCTTTTGACAGATGATCACTAAGTCATGGCGTTGAAATTCCCTTTTATTTGCATGTCCGGGATGAAGAAACAGAAGCACGAATGACGGACGACTTCTCGTGGGAAATAAAAACCTAAAACAAGGAATGTCTCAGAAATGGTTAAATCCACACAAAAATGCACTCGAGCTACACTGTGTGTGTTAACGAGATCTAGGTTTTTTTTATGAATTAAGGTTTTGACTAACTCTATGGTTTATTATTTATGGCAAAAGTTATCCAGAATGAAGAGACGACTTCAAAGGCTATTTTTAAGTGTTAAATGCCCGTTCTTACTACGTATGGTACCGCAGGCAATGACACTGGTGATATATTAATGAAGATGGAGCACCGGTGGAATGTGATGGCGGAGGAAAGCCGGAGAATACCCGCCCCTGCTTTGCTTTGTCCACCACAAATCCCACATGCAGTCGCCAAGGATCGAACACGGGCCACCTTGGTCTAACCACTCGCCCACGGCGCATTCCCTCAAATGTTTTTCCGATAAAATTCAAGACAAACATTTTTTATTTTTGAGAAAAACAAAAATTTTCAAAAATGTTCCAAGTAAAAGGTAGTCTGGGAGCCGGATTTTTAGGAATAGCTTCGTGTCGCATCCTGGAAAAATGCACAGCTTAATATGCTCATTTTTGTAACATTCGAACAGGAAAATCTTAAAATCTTCTACACAGTGTATGGTACCTAGGTAGAGAAACTATCTATTGCACTCCACCCAAAAATGAGATACGAGACCACCGACAATACACGTTTCAAGGTACCCTGTAACAAAAAACAAACGAAAAAAAAAAAAAAAATACAAAATACAAAATTTTTAGAAAAATAACCGTGTGCGTGTGTGTGCGTGCGCGGCACGATAACTCAAAAACAAAAAAGTCCGTAAAGTATTTAAGTTTAGCATCTTCCTTCCAAGGATGCGACACAAGATGTTGAGGCAAATACCCGCACCTCAAACTACCCTTTACTGGAAAAAAAAAATTGAAAATGTTGATTTTCTCAAAAAGTGCTCAACGATTCGGATCAAAATACCTTATATTAAAGATATTTACATAGATAAAATGTATATCTTGAATTTTCTGGGAATATCCTTGAAGACTTCGTCATTCTTGATAACGTTTGCATAACTGGTAAACCGTGATAGACAAAAACTTACTACACAAAAAATGTAAATCTTATTAAAACACAAACTCAATTACATACTTTTTTTATCTTTTTTTTTTTTTTTTTTTTTTTTTTTTTTCGTAGAGCTGGCTATTTTAGATATATTCCTTGTTATTGGTTTCAGTTTTAAATTATTTAAAAGTTTTCTAATACGGGATCTTCCAACTCCTGGCGAAACAAAGAGACGAATTTCACTCAATCACATGGCAACCAGCTTTAGCCTAATGTATTCCCTTCTATTTCTACTTACAAGCAAGCAAACAAACAAATAAGACCATATCTGCTAATGTTTCTCTCGTGTAGCATAAAATGGATAGAAGAATCAGCTCTTTAACAATACATTGTAACCAAGATGCAGAAAAGCCATCTGAATGCAATCAATCTAACACTTACGTGGTTGACATCCCGTGAAGAAATAATTAATTAAAAGTAGCATTTGACATCACTATTATGATCGCTATAAAAATTTCAAATATTGCAATAGATAAACAAAATCGATAGGCTGCTACACTAGACAGTTTCTATTTGAGCTAAACGTACCTAAGTTTGAAGAGAAATTAGTTTCATTATTTTTCACACTCAACTCGATTGACCTGGGGTATCATCCTGAATCTGAAAAGCCATGTCCATTGTGCGCTGTACTCAACGACCCTTTTAAACCAAGTTTAACCCAAGTTTTACAGTAGAGAAAAACTAGCTTAGTTCAGATTTTAGCAACAATAAATTAACAAGGTCTTAAACCTGCAGCGAGGATTTGCTCTCGGTGTTAAGAGGAAATTTCCAAGGAATCTTCTAAGGAAACGGGAGGAGTAGATTGGCATCAGAAACTAATCAAAACTACGCCATATTTACGATGATCTCGGTGAGATACGCGAAAACTTGCCCATCTGCCCCGACCCGGGCGAGAGAAAAAAACATGGAATATACACTCTCGGCGCTTAACATCACCGTAATGGAAAAGGGCTTGCTCCGGATGTGCTCTGAAAACTTTCTGATTGCGTTCGGATTTGCATCCAAATAAGTTCGCCTCGGATATGCAGGAACTGCAAATCACGATTCTACAAACAGTAATTTTCAACGAATTAGGGTTCAACAGTTTTCGATTTAAACTTCGAACGTGCCAACACAGAATTACGCCACACAGTTCAAACGTTGTGGTCGGGTATGAAAAAGATTTGTGCAACAATAATATACTGCCTTGCAAGTCAATTTTTGAATAAAGGAGAAAAATACTGCACTGTATGTAACACGAGACCTGGGATAAAAAAAGTAAGCGAACACAAATTTATTCTCAATTGGATAAAAGTGCACAATTTTAGCGAAATAAAAAAACAAACAACAAAAAACAGCAAAACAGATTTAAGAGGTTGAGAGTTCAACTTTCACAATACAATAGTTTATCCCCCTATTTTGTGTTTATTGATGACCTCTATGTGAAACACAGGCATGCTAATTTTTTTTGGGAGAAAGGTTTATAGCCCCGTTAACTTCCATAGTCATATCGGAGTCTTAATTTGAGTACAATTGATAACATTATTAACCCGTTGACTGCATGTTTTAAGATAGCTTTATTCACGTTTTACTATGAAACACGCTGACATCAATGAATGGCAATTAGAACAAGATGGAACATAGAGAACCTGGGGGTTCAGAAGACAGAACGCTAATCACGACTAAATGAAAGTAAGGAATGATTTAAAAGAAGACACGCATTTAGTTATCTTTTAACAATTCTGCAGTCACCTTCTCAAATTCACAACTCAATCACTATAGAAAGGCTCTATTTTTTTTTTTTTTTTTTACAAAGAATGCCTTCAAAGGTGGGCATTTGCTGCGCATGCAATAAGCAAAAATTAAGGTTTGAGTCAAATCCCTCACAAAAATATTCAGCCAAAGATCTCTTCGTGTATAAGAGTAAATAATAAGAAACATTTCTTAAATTTGTCCCGTGTCGCAGATTCACGGCACATAAAAGAACCACAACCCTGATAAAGAGGCCTATGAGCAAATTTGAGCGGTCTTTCATGCACAATATAAAATGGAACGCTGAGAACCACAGCAGTTACAGATCATGCTTAAATAAAATTCAATTTAAACTCACTCATCGCAGAATGTAACTATTTGGATGGAATGTAAAAACTTGTTTCTGCACTCGTTCCATGGAGCTTTTCTATACAGCATACAACTTGCTAACTACTTTGTTACTTAATAACAATAATAATAATATTATTACTACAGTGTTGCGTGACAAATTGAACATAGATCCCGCAAAACCTACATTGACAGGCACTTCTTAATTCGATATAGCGAAATATTCTTTTGACTACAACTGAAGGAGGTACCTTGTATATGTTTTCTATTAAGATTGTGCTACCCCTAATGGAAAACATTACTTCGCTTTAGAGGGACTTTTCGCTGAGTATCTGGATGTTTGTTACATATCCGCTTAGGTAAATCGGTAGGGCATCTTTACACATTTCGATCTAGCTTTTTCGGATCGCACATTCTCGACTTGTTTCCAGAGGATATATAAAGTGGCAGATATACGATTAATTTCAACACGTATTTAAAGAGACGGATTCATATGCGTGCTCAACATCACATTTTCAAAGCAAGAAGTGGAGCACTGTGTTCGCTTGGAGCTTTGAGTAGAAATGCACAGTAAATTAAACTGAGTGTTACTTATGTACGATCTTTAACTGCTGTGGTTCTCAGGGTCCCATTTGATATTGGACCTTAAAGACAGCTTAATTTTGTTCAGAGGATTCTTAATCAGGTTTGATGCTCTTTTACGTGCCGTAAATCTACGACACGGGAGCAACATCTTATCTTTCCTTCCGAAGGAAGGCATACTAAGAATATTACGCCCTAAAAAATTCATCGCCCTCAGCCGGGTTTGAACCGCGACCTTGGGAACCATAAACTAGTTTGTTACCTCTACACCACGGATGATGAATACCACAGTGTCATTCAAAACGTGACAACCGTAGATGGTTATTCTTTTATAATGTATCTCAGAAAATAACCATCCTGATGTAAACAAGAAGGTGGAAGCGGTTTCAATACGCCACACGTGTGAGGATAAGTTTTGCAACATAAGCTGTGCGATAACCTTTTCACAACAAATCGAGAGTAGTTCATAGAAACTTCACTCGGATTGCATAATGGAACTCCTACCCTCACAAATTCACTACTCTGTAACTCATATATATATATATATATATGCAGGCACGATATGTCGGTTTCAAGTTTTCTTGGCCCGCTTCGATAGTGTGGGGCGGCGTGTCAGGCTCACATTCGAATCTCGCTTAAGGTGAGTTATACGGAAAAGGTTTTTTCGGCGTTTTCCCTTATTCTGAGAAGACGAGTGTTGCATAACTTTAAGCTTCTTGAACCCTGAACTCATTTGGGCATCATTTCAGCGATTCCATTCACCGCCAGATATAACTAACCAGGTTAAAGGACGTAAAGGTACAAAAGAAAGATTAATGGTCCCTCAAAGACGATAGCAAATAAAAGAAATCATCCATGGACTTCGCTATACCAATCAGCAGCCTAGGAGTCCTCCGTCTCACCTCTCTCTCTCTCTCTCTCTCTCTCTCTCTCTCTCTCTCTCTCACACACACACACACACACACACACACACACACACACACACTTTTCCAGATATTTATAGAGGGATCATTCTTGTTTGAGACAAAAAATAGTATGTATGTTTTAGGAGTTTGATCCCGTCGAGTTCTGTTTTTCTGAAAAACACATACACATATAAATGGAAACCCTCTAAAATTAGAATTTAACACGCTCGATTTAAGACTCTTTAATGTTAAATGAACATCGCGACTTCAGTGTTGTTTCTCAACTGTTTGATCTCTTATTTCACTTCCGAAATTGCTACTCTAAAACAAAAATCTCAAATCATTAGTTCAGATGCTACTTTGATGAATCCAATTTCACTCCGATAAAAATGAGAGTCCGTAAGGAACTATTCAGTCAATTAAATTCACTTTAGCAGCCCGAATGGAAATATATGCTTGTTCATTACGAGTCACATTACAATTTCTTGTGAATAATCTGAAGGTATTTTAAAACAAATTAGAGCAACCCGAGGCCGCGAATAAGATAGGTAAATTATTGTTCATACTACATTGCCTTTCCATGCCGAATAAAAGCCAGGGGCGATTTGTTTAATTGAATTCTGTTCTTCCCTCCTAAAAGGATTTACCGAGAGACAAAAGAGAATATAAAAATATCTTAAAGGAAAATACAAAGTAGAACCCTGGGGCAACGAGAGAGACTTAAATGTCATTTTCCATTTATTGTAGAGGTTTCTCTGAACATTTAATATGGATATATACAAAACCAAGACTGAGAAGCTCGTCAAAAACAAAACAAGCCATTCTTCTTATATTCCTAGACGACAGTGGAATTCTAGATGCTGTAAATTCAAATTAAACTCGCAATGAAAGCTTCAATTTCAGGAAACTGAACATATCAGAAAACCGGCACTTCAAACAAATAAATGATTAATCTTATGTTTTATGAACGGGAATTACAGAATATGCTTATTCAATAAATTCACTGCAATAGGCATTACCAAAAAACCCAAGGAAGATGTATCGATACTCATTTACACTTTACAGATACCCTTTATGTGCAATTCTGTCATTTAAAACGCGATTTTTACTATTTATTTGAACGGTAATGATTATTATTATTATTATGCGCTAAACCACGAATGGGACCAAGGTCAACCAACCCAATTGCCAGCCTCACGCTCACGGACAGAGATGGATGATCATGCAACGATACTGAAAGTTGATCGTTACCAGCATCAGATATCCCCGTGCCGGAATATCGGCTGCCTAGCAGATACCGGTTCTATACCCAGGACTTAAAATCTTCACCTAAATCCAGAGGAACTAACCCAGGCGCTTTCCGTAGTCGGAGAGAAAGAGATCTCCGTTAAAGGTGTGACTAACAGTTATTTCCGCGTAACGTTGTAACTGTCACGGTTACAATGCAATAACATCTGCATGTAATGGTTACCAATAATGAATGATTAACTACACACGTAAATTAACGCGGAACTGGTTTTCATACGCTTACTCAGTGTGCCATTCAAATACTAAGCGTCTGGATTGTATACGAGTGAACTGAGGTATTTGAGAACCTAAATATAAATCTCACGTGATGTAGACATAGCAAGATAAAGCATACAACATTTACCAACATCACACGATTGAAATTAAGAATATAATAATTAATAACTTAAATATTTGGTTAGATAAAATATGGCAATTGCTTTCTGAAATGTGATAATGCCATAGAAGAGAAATATTAACCCCAAATGCACATTAGTATCTAGCATTACATCAGAAAATATATCAATTTATAGATATATGTCGGTGTGTAGTAGAGTGGATAGGTAGTAGGTTTTTTATCGCCAGATAGTATTATATTGGAGCGACAATATCACTCACGATCTCTTATGGAGGATATTAATCCCGCGTTACGGGGTAACTAATAGTTCGGTATCCGATACTAATGCACATATAAGAATGTCACCCAGACTCAGTAACTGTTAAGGAGATAAAAAATTACTGTCTTCGATACTTTGGTAACTGTTAATGGGTAACTAGTTACTTTCCATTCACTATCTGTAACCATTATTGGATAACTAGTTATTTTGTAATCATTAAGTTTGTAACTGTTACTAGCTAACTAGTCAGTCCCTGTCTCCGTTACTTCTGCACCCGTTGCAATGTAACCGTCACGTTATTTTCTGCCCACCCCTAGTCCATGCTCCAACACACTGCCCCGTAACAGGACAATTGTCACACACCATTGACTATAAAGGACTTCAAATTATATAACATGAACTTGAGGTTGTAACAGCCGCCTCAATATTTACTACATGGAAATGCTACAATTTATTGACAAAAACTGCATTTTTAACGAGGTGCTAAGAGGGTTCCTTCCCCTTTCTTTTCTGCATAGTAAATTTGCTTAAGTTACAACTAAGGATTTCACAACGTAATGACGAAAAATAAATGACACTTTCTACTCCAAATATTTCAAGCACAAAATAGTTTAATGAAATAACTTGACAAAAGTTGCGAAAAGGCCTCCGTGTTTAAATTTGTCTTGAATGTCGAGAACTCCAGAAAATTGAATATTTAAAGCCATCTTGCATGCATCAAATTTTGTTAGTAACGCTCTCTACTCTCTTCCCCGATAACAACATTTAACCGAATTTGTGGGTAGAAAACAATACATCTTCTTTATCTATAGAGGATACAGGCAATACTTTTTAACATATCAATAGTGCTGTGCCCAGAATTATACAAAAGAGTGTGAACAGGGAAATAGAGTGAATATAATAAACGTAAAATTACAGTAAGTGTATTTGCACTGAACTTTACCGGCTGAAACTGGATTATCTGTCCCACAGAATAATTTAACATGACACTTTTAAGCCCTTTCCAGATCCTTCTCCTACACAAGAGAAAATTGCAATTAAAATAATCCTGTTACACAGTTTCATTATCTACGTAATTTAAGAGAACTGAACGTTGGTTGAATTTTTAAACTTTTTTACAGCAACTATAGTTGCGGGATGATGATGAATTGCAAGCGCAGTGTATCGCTACACTGCATGGTTTGTTACACACAACAGACATCAAGAACGCTGCACGAGATAGACCAAACGACCATCCAAAATACGTTTTACAATTTGGTACTTAAAAGTAGTAGGTTGCTGTTCCCCCATCGGGTGCCTCCCCAGGTGGTGGATAAAGGACCAGCGAGGACATGAAATACTGAGGGCAAATCAAAATCAGCATCAGCGCCTGTACCCAGATTAGTTTGGCTAAATGGATAGGTAGAACTCAAAGCCAAGAAAAGGTAAGTCTACCTAAGGAAACACGCCCTAATACAAAGCTGAAGAAAGTTGGGAGGCTGTAAGGTGGCTGCCCACCACCCAACTATATCTGCACAGCGCTCCAGATAAAAATAACATACTGCAAACGAAGTAGAAAACAAATAAATATAAAGAAAACAAAATATCTAAATTCCGGGAAATATGTGGGACCATTAAAAGAACTTTAGACCGGAAAGCTAGAAACCATACAAAACTTAACTTTATAATGGCTGTTCCTTCTTTGATGTATGGAAGTGAAACCTGGATAATAAAATTAAAGGAAAGAAGCAGAATACAACCAACGGAGATGTTATTTTTGTGGAATGTTAAAGGATGCACACGAGCAGCTAGAATGCGAAATGAGTCCAAACGACAAGAAATGGATTGAACACTTCACGAGGATGACCAAGAGGAATAAGATACGCTGGTCGACCCCGTAAAGATGGATAGGTAAATACCATAGACTACTTCGCGCCGGAAGGGGTATTTAAAAGCAAGTGTCAATCCATATAACCAAACACCGTATGAAGAAAGCCACCATTTACCTTTCTCACAACGCTAGCCAAATCAAGAAAATGTAGAGTTAATACACAATTTGTGTCAAATATTTTCACATTACCAGTTTTTGAAATATTCCAAATTGTACACTTCCGATTCCAAATACTTATTTAATGTTTAGTTTGAAAGCACTCATTTAGAAAACACATCGCGAATAACGTTAACATGGATGGAATCTGAGAATTTTAAGGCATGGCCTAGCGTCTCTACTATGTATATTAAGTAGGGTAATTGTATGTATCTGTTACTGTGTGTGTGTAGCAGAACTCGAAAACAAAAAGTTAATACCAAACTTGTATTTCAATAAATTTCCATGGGGAGACGGAGAGCTCATCCCATCTCATACTATCCTTTACATGGAAAATTAAATTTTCCCAATAAAAAAAAAAAAAAAATTGAATATACTAGATGTTTTCAGATATTTCCATGAGCAATGAAATGTCACACGATTTACATATTTTTGTTTGTTTACTTTTTATTAATCGTTTCCAAAATATTGTCAAATTTGACAGAAAAAAGCTATATATAGCTCCAAAACCCTCACATTGTAACAAAACTTTCTTCAAAAATATGTAAATGTAAACTATAAATATAGATATACAAGAGGTAGCTAGAATAATATGCTTGTGTGAAAGCGAGGAGTGAAAGTCATGCGTGTGAAACATTACATTTTTAACGCTACATAAATGGAATTAAGGTGATGCATCTGTGAAATTTGGAATATCCACAGTATGCGAGAATTTATATTAGTTATTGCACACAATAGTAGTGACATTTCTCCCAATTATCAAAATTCTAAGTCACATAACAATTTATTTAAATTAAAAATTTTGAATTGTTGAAATTCCTTGCTCTCATAAAAATGAGCCACGTGATACATTTTAAAAAAACATTCACATAAAAAAGTCCACTTTTAGAGTCAATGAGTTTACAAATAGATCTGTATTATTATATTAGCCTTAATTAGTGTAGAAAAAGTATTAGTTTTTGTACTGTCACAATGTTTGATTCTTCAAACTTTAATAATTAATCACATTTGAAAAATTATTTCGAAAAGTGATATGACCAGTTTCTTTAATGTGTTAACGAGAGGCGGTATAAATTTTTCAAACAAACTGGTAACAATATGCATCGTGTGGAGCAATTTTAGTATGGAAAAAAGTTTTCGAGAAAATTAGATTTAAAGTTGGGGATGCCTATTAACAAGCATGCATCTATCCAACTTATAGATTCAGTTAATTAGTAGTTTAAGTTCGCCAAGTGGAAAAAACAATATATTTGTTTAAAGTTCAGTCATTTTATTATGCAATAAAATAATTTTACACACTTTCTCTCCCAATTTCACAATTTGTTTTTAACATAACTTAAGTAGAAACATAAATTAATTTGTTTGCGAATATTTATCTAATATTACTAACAATATCATCATAATAATTAGAACAATGGCATTATAGAGTTTATCCATGGATATTGTAACCCTTAGGCTCACGAGTTTCATTAACGTCTGAGGCTGTCACCTATTCAACAATCTCAAATCCTACTGCTAAGATTCCGTATCTCGTTCCAAGAATTTCGCCCATGTCTCCCTCGCGTCGCTTTATACCCTGTGATTTATGCCACTCAGATATACATCTGCTTTAGAAAACAATGCCGGAAGTGCTTGTACCTACGAAATACCAAGAACTTCATATATCTCTAAACCGGAATCGCGAACAGTTGCGTTTGTTGGAAACACTTTGAACCTGAAAGCTGTTGTGGAAGTTTGTGCCGCTCTTTGAATTGAATGCCGACTAATATTGTTGTAGTGGACAAGTTGTGAAGGAGGACATATGCCTCTGATGCTCTCCTAACAGAAATCTAGCTTCTCCCTATTTCGGAGAGTACTAAATCGAATTTCCAGTTTGCTTGGTTGCTGTTACTACTCTTCTCTCTCTCTCGCACCATCCCCGATAGTCTCCCCGTTCCACCCTGGCAGTTAGTTTCACCTTAAGTTTCATCCCCCCAAGGGGCATCCAGCCAGGTTTCATTAGTAACTGTATCCCTCCCCTCTTCCAACCCTTTTCTGTTCCCGATAAACGACACAGCTTTGGTACAGGTGTATGGTGGGTTTCATATGAAAAGTAGAACAAGCAAGGGATTCAAACTAATTGCGCCGAACGTGATGTGGCAGGAAAGGTTAACCTTTCCCAGTAGACTGCTGTGCAAGTCCATTACATTGCCAGTTTCTGCTTGGAATCTTCTTAATTCATCAGATAAGATTCTAACCTAATGGAGTTACTAACGCAAATTTGGGGGCAAAAATATGAATCGCAAACCATATCACTAGACTATTGTTCTTTATGAACAAAGGTGTGCTATGGAGGTAATAGGTTAGAATCCACTAGGTACCCTACCCAGACACCCCCTCCCCGCGCTTAAGTTTCTGGATGAAGAGGATTAAAATATTGTTAAAGCAGTTTAAGATAGAATGAAATCTTACACACACCTATGACACGCAATCTTTTAATACTGCATGATAAAAATGGCTTGCAGTATTCTTTCAGAGCATGATGACCCTGCCCACTCTTAGGTCGGCCTGACTTTAAAGTTTGTGGTTAGGGGATTTGTGGTTGGAACCCAACCCTCGCATTGCCAAGTCTTCCACTTATTGCTCCCTTGACCGAGGAGCGATTCTCCAGCAAGCAGTGTCTCCAGGAAACTGATTTTACCATGTTGCCTCTCGTCCCTAGTACTGGCTCTCTTTTGTTTGTTAATGATTACTGCCCAGTGGTGGGGGGGGGGGGAGCAGTCCCGTTTGAGGACCTCCATGTTTTGGGGAAAACTACCCGTTCATAAACCCAATCAAGATCCCTTTAAAGTGTTTAACTACAGACGGCATCGCGAGCGATGACACTGATGATACGGAGTCATTCTTTTCGATATTTTTTTCTTGAACCCATAATTCTTTATCTACTTATTATATGTAATCTACCTGTATCTTTCTCTGCTTTCAATGTTTTGTAAACAAAATACTGCCTTCCATGAACATTAGAGGTAAAAGTTATTTGTTTGTTAACGATGCTGCATATTGCCAGGGCCATTTCAGCGCAGTCGGTGTGACAGAAGTTCGTCCCGCAAGACTAACTTGCCAGTAATCTACAGACAAGGGGTTGTCGCTTTTAAGTACACTTAGAAATCAGTTTGTATGTCATTTATAAATGATTACAAATAGTTTCAGTGTGTTTTGATACTTATACTTTTTTTTCCCTTTCGATTTCTGTCTAGATTCTTCGGTTTTCTGTTGTAATCACTTTTGCAAACATGTATATTTTTTATAGCTCTTTCTAATCCTTCATTCCCAATTTATAAGCGTTTCCTTCTTTTTCTCCTATAGCTTCTTGTGCTACTCTATTTTATGATTTAGGGCTCGGATGTTTATGACATGCCATACATTCTGTCAAGAAAGTACCGGGAATTGATCATTTAAAAACCCTGTTTGAAAGGGGATTCGAAATTATTGTTGTCGCTAAGTTGGTACAACTTTCCTCTATACCCACGCGGAGTTTGATCGTCATTCTGTCATCTAGTTTGTTTACAGTACGCCATTTTGTTAGTTCATCTCAAAGGTGATTTGCGATTTTACGATGGATACAAATATTGAACAAAGAATCTGTGTCAAAATTTGCATTGCAATGTGCCGAATCGCTGAAAATGTTAAGAGGGCTTACGGGGAATCGACTTTTTCAAAAATACGTGCATATGAGTGGTCCAGTGCATTCAAAAGTGGGCGAGATGTGGTGGAAGATTTGCCTCGCTCTGGTCGGCCATCAACGGTTTCAACTGAACTGAACATCGCTAAAGTGAAGAAAATGGTGCCTGAAAATCGTCATTTAGTTCTGAGAGATTGCCGCTGAACTTTCTGTGTCTCACGAATCGATTCGCACCATTTTAAGCGATTTTTTGGGCATGACACGCGTTGCAGCTCGGTTAGTTCCGAAATACTTGAACTTTCTACAAAAACTCAATCGCGTTAAGATTGCTGAAGACATGCTAGAACGAGCCAGTTCCGACCCCACATTCATGAAATGCATTGTAACTGGTGATGAGACGTGGGTTTACGAGTTTGTTACTCAAACCAGTCAACAAGCTTCCGAATGGCGCCTTCAAACTGAACCGAAACATAAAAGGGCACGTCAAATTCGATGAAAATGAAGATCATGTAGACAATGTTTTTTCGATTATCGCGGTGCCGTGCACTCCGAGTTCTTGCCAGAAGGTCAGATGGTAAATAAAGACTATTATCTGAGCGTTATGCGGCGTTTAAGAGAACAAATACAGCGAAAAAGGCCAGATTTGTGGAACGACAACTCGTGGATTCTGCACCACAATAACGCACCAGCTCACAAGGCTATTATTGTGAACGAATTTCTGGCCAAAAACTCAACAAAGTTCATCGAACAACCACCCTATTCACCTGATCTGGCTCCTGCTGATTTCTTTCTTTTTCCAAAACTCAAGTTACCATTTCGAGGCACCCATTTTCAGTCGATAGAAGCCATAAAGGAAAATTCGCGGCAACAATTGACATCGATTCCTAAAAGTGCCTACAAAAAATGTTTTGATGATTGGATTATTCGTTGGTATAAATGTATAATTTCAGAAGGGGCCTACTTTGAAGGCGATAAAATAAGATTGCATGAATAATTCGTTGTTTGTTTTTTTGTGTCTTATTGACCAATTCCCGGAACTTTCTTGACACAGTAGTATATTTTTCCTGGCTTCCATTTCAGACACTGTGTTTGAGTAAACATGAATTGAACCTTTCTGATTACTTTTAGATATGCCTTATGTGGTCATAAATTTTCATATTTAGGTCATTTCCTCATTTTGGTCATACTTTACATATTTTTGTGTTCTTAAGTCATATTTGGTTTATA
Source organism: Hymenopus coronatus (assembly GCA_030762935.1). Lineage (NCBI taxonomy): Eukaryota > Metazoa > Arthropoda > Insecta > Mantodea > Hymenopodidae > Hymenopus > Hymenopus coronatus. The sequence goes on along the minus strand of CM060897.1, from coordinate 130,441,571 downwards.
TCTGAAGATATTCTGAGAAAATTACTGATATTTTGGTTTGACGATCAATGGAATGTGGGTTTGTAGGAATTAATGTAGCACCCTACTACCTATTGTGTAGTTGGCATTGCGGGTGAGCCTCTGGCGCAGGTAGAAGTGGAATTTTAAATCTTTCTTAATGTTAAACTTGCAGTGGACCAGGGAATATCGACATGCTGAAAATTAAGCCTGAAAGTGCAAAATTAAGAAGTGTCATTAAATAGTTTGAAGAGGAGATTTTCAGCAGTGATGGAGAAGTCCTCTTCTGTAGAGTGTGTCAAGTTAAAGTGAATTAAGAAAAATTTAATGTGCAACAGCATTGTGATACACTAAAACACAAGAACAATGTCAATCGGCAAACTGCTCATCAAAACAGGCAACGTCTTTTGTTGGAATAGTTAAAATAACGCTGCCTTCCAAATCGTCAAAATTTTCAACAGCTCTTTTTGAAATGATGGTATCGGTTAACATTCCCCTCAACAAAGTGACCAGTGCTCATTTCAGAAGCTTTATGGAGAAATACACAACACACCACATTGCAGATGAATCAATTTTGAGGAAAAATGATTTACTTTCGTCTTATGAAAATACGTGGCAAAACATCAGAAGAATGGTATGGGAAAATAAGGTTTGGGCATCGATTGATGAATACTAATACGTGCTAAGATTGTTGCAAAACAGATATTGTTTTCTATTATTAATCAATAAACATTCATTAAATTTACATATTTGATTGGTCATATTTTCTTTTTTGGTCATATTTAGCTATTTTTAAGGTCATATTATGTTTTTTAGGTCATAAACATCCGAGCCTTAATAATTACTAATACACTGACATTCTTCATCTCTATCCTGCGCAATAGGAGTATTTATTAGATATTGCTGTTTCCTTTGCGGATATAAAATGTGTGTACTTTTTCATTTTTCAAAAGATATATCTTAAAACACACCTACGCTCCCGTATGTACATGGATTAATTGAATTCTGAAGGAGTGTAACTATACAAAAAAGTAACACCAAGGAAAACGTGGTATATCCTATGGTAACTAAATTACAAGCCATTAAAGCCTCTTTACTGTGAATGGGTTCTGCCTTACCTGATTCTTGCCTTTGAGAACGAGCACATTGGTGACACGGCCGAATGGGATGCCCAGGTGGATGATCTCCGCCTCAGTCACCTCATTAGGAATGTTGCGGATGTGAATCACCTTGGACGGCTTCTCATTCTGGTTCTTTTCCAATTTCACCTGCAAGATAAAAGCATCACTACGTAAATACATCGGAACATGGTATATGGTTCATGAAGCACAACTATTACATCGCTTATGTAAAAGAGCATAAGGCGAGCAATATGACGCGAATAGAAAAAGATAAACGTGGTTTCCGTTAGCTTAACGCATCACAACAGTTCTACTGAAGCAAGTTTCGAGGCAAATTGCGCCACAGTTGAAGCCATGAGCGTAAAAGCGGTAACCCTCAAGAACAAAAAAGTTATAATTAATTTGCCATCTCTTTTTTGGGGCAAATACTACTAATTTCTGGATCGCCCAACTCCAAAAGGATTCATTGTAAATAAACATAAGCACTTTTATTCCTTGCAATTATCTGTCCATACCACATTAGAATCAAAATTCAAGACCCAAAGCTCCGACAAAACTCAAGAGATGCACTTGAACTACTCAATTATGTGCCTCCAAGTTTTCACGAATATTACAGAAGTCTTTCATCTGTGTTGGTGAAGGTAATAATATTCATGAAGAACAGTAATTGTTTATTTGTGTGAAATAGGCCAAATAGGCCCATAAGTTTTCAATGGCAGTTAATTCCTAATGAAATAAACCTAAATTGAATGTGCAAGGGTGAAATGCTTATAATAATTAAAATATGTATAACTTAATGCTTCATTCTCAAGGAATATTAATATTATGTACAATAAAAATAAGTTAAGATGTCAAAGACTTTGCATAAAAAATAAGTTTGAGGTGAGTGGTAATTCTAATAGAATATACGTATTATAATACTAACTAATATTTCTTTCTTGTTTTTATACTACAGTATATTTTTCTCACTTTTAAAAAAGTAAGGTTTAGACAGTTTTTGCACACACCTTGGGCGATCATAACTTCAACGGGTTTACAATATAAAGTAACAGTATCTGTTAAAAATACTCAGTTTAAAAAGGCAGGGTACGAATGCTTCCCCCCCCCCCCTTTTCAATTTCTCCTGGAATAGAAATCCCCGATTTCCTTGTGCAAGGAATGTACGGCGAGGGGGATGAAGGGGAGGGAGAAGAATCGGACTAAACGTAATAATGCATTACCTCGTATGACCAACAATTTTAACATCTTCAGACAAATTAAATATCTCGCAAATGTCGCAAAAAATATATTTACGTATTTAGAAAGAGACACGTTTGCAAAATCCAGCTGATCACTTGAAAACTAAGATTTCTTCACCTGCCATACGCACTTTAAGAACAATCGAGATACATGACTGATAAAGACACACATATTGGAACCATGAAATAGGTTTCGTAAGTCCTAGGTGCTCAAGAAACTCCTCATTCGTCCCTAGGCAGCGGGCACATGGGGCACAGAAACGGGACCGTGTAACTTCTAAATATACGCGAATCGCGTCAGGTTCTTATCATATATGTGCCCTATGGAAATGATGATGGATCTGAACATCTGTAAAATTTGATTCACAATATTAAAAATTAAACATTTATTTTTTCATAATAAACTGTTAGAATTTTAAACTTGAAGAAAATTTTTTCCCACTGCGCACTTTTAACTACCAATAAACTAAAGCTATAAATAGGCAGGCGCCTGCTTATGAATTTGCACTCCCAACTTGGAAACTTCTCGCAAACTTTTTTCCAACACTTTTATAATCAAAACACTCCACATGTTGCAATTTTTTACTACTTTGTATACTGGTATACTGCTATCAAAAGCATATTAAAGAAAATGGTTGTATAGTTTTTCGAAACAATATTCCAACTTGGAGAAATTTTTAAATTTTTGAAAAATAAAAAATTTGGAGAGTACGAAAAATAATAACTTTTCTACAATAATCAGGGTTAATATAAAAAAAAAAAAAATATGATGTATATTTGTAAACTCATTTTCGGTAAAACAATTTTAATGTGTATATTTTTAAAAATGCATCTTAAACTCATTCTTATTAGAACAATGAATTTAGACAATGAACATTTATTATTTAAATAACCATGCGAGCAAGAATTTACCAAACATGGCAAAAATATGAATTTTATTTTGTCCAATACCGGGTATAAATTTTAATACTATATCTTACATATTGAGATATTTCAAATTTCACGGACGCATCGCCTTTAACTATCTTTACCCAACGCGACGCAGAGATAAGCACAATAAGCGCATTCTTTCACAATATAAGCACCAAACAAATATCGATGTTTTTAATATATAATTCGAGGCCGTCATTAAAGTTCTCGTTTTTACAGACTCGCCATGTTTCGTGAACAACCCTCGTACATGCACTACAAACAAATAATGGTATTTGAAGTGAAACTACATTATACTCTTTTTATTTTTCAGTTGCGGGTGAGAGCCTACTTGAGTATGAGCATGTTAAGCAAACATTCGTGTTTTATAAAGCAACATGTTTCGCTGAACTTCTACCCAGAAGCATTACTTCTTGTTTCTGCACTGGTATTATTCGCTTAGATGCCGCCATATTTCCAGACAGTAAATAAAACGATGATGCCGTAGAACTCTGGAAGGCTAATTCCGCTCACCTGAAAGGCGTCGTTGGTAGTGCCTTTTACTTCCTCTAGCACATTATGTACAATGTACATAGTAGGTAGACAGTATTGTATTCCACATAAAAATCTATGCCGCGATTTCACCGAATATACATGTTTGGAGAACCCATGCATAAAATAAGCATTTTTAGAAAAAGGTTCGTGTCCACGTGAGTACAGACAAAACTAAAAGTCAGTTAAATACCAAACTGGGTATTTAAGATTAGCATCTTCCCAAGGATGTGAAACGCGATACGCAGATTTCCAGGAGAATCCCCCACCGCAAACTACCTTTAAGTGGAACATTTTTTTCTAAATTTTCGATTTTCTAAAATAGTGACTGACGATTTTGATTAAAATGTCGTATAATATACCTAGATGCGGTACTTTTCAGTTTTGGGGACTGAAATCTCACTCAGGGAGTTAAGTCCTTGCGGGATTTTAACCAAGCATCTCCAGGATGCTAGGCTCACTTGTTATCGAGATGTTCTGACGAAAAAATACCTTACGCTTCATTCCTCCTATCTACATGGTAAATAAAATTCATATTCCGAATTTCTCGAGAATAGCCCCGGAAGACCTCTTCATTATGAATGACTTTTGCATAATTGGTAAACCGTAAGAACTAGAATTAAAACTTATAACACAAAAAACGCAGAAGTCATAAAAAACATAATTCTATTGCGTCTGGTCATGATAATTCGAAAACTGGATTTTTTGTGCTAGGACAGTAGTGATATAAAAGAACAATCCTCTATCGTTTGGTGAAGCCCTGCATTCTGCAGCGATAATCCTCTTATCATTTCCTGAAGTCCTGATAAACGCCATAGAATTTATGTCACATACACTTTTTTGTAGAGCTAACATGCCATTCCCTATTATTGGTTTAAACTTTTAAAGTACTTAAATTTTTTCTCAAACGTTATACTCCTGGCCATGGAAAGAGTACCGAATCTCAGTGTTAATTACATAGCGACAGATTTTTAAAAGATGATTGTCGCTTTAACCTGATGTATTCCCTCATTTCCGTCCTACTTATACGGAACTAAAGTAAGATCCATTTCTGGCATTGATTTGAATGATGTAGATAGAATAATGCCTTGAAAGAATAGTTTGTAGAATAGGTAGAAAAAATCATGTCAGTCATGTGCATGGAACACATCATTTTTGGATTCATGGACCCTACTACAATATATATTCCTCGTGAAATCTCGGTATTTCATTTTTTGGGTGGAGCAGAATACTTCTCTATCTACTTTGTACGCACATAGTATTTGGCAGAGAAAGTAAAAATACCTATTGCTCAAAACCCTGGTGTGGAGGTTTGCACTGTAATCAAATAACGAAATCTTCGTATTTTGTACCTTGAAACTAGCACAATGCCTAATGAAATACACCGTGCATACAATGACAGGGCTTGCATTTTGGATTATAAAATGCATACTTTCGAAGACCATACCTCTTCGTTGAGTGCAGTGCAATTGAAAATAGTATAAAAAACGTATGGAATATAAGACCAATTCCGTGGACCTTTAATTCCAAGAAGGTAAAGGATTTAGCCACAAAAATTGTAGGCGCACGCACACAACAAAATCGAATATCCATACATATTCGACGACACGCATGGGATATCGACGCAATAATAATAATAATAATAATAATAATAATAATAATAGCAGTAATAAAATAATAATACAATGTTTTACTTCCTTTGTACGTTGCAATCAAATTTGTTAACAGGGTGTGGTGAATAATTGTAAAAAGAGACAGAATTCTGTCCAGCTAACATTTGAAATCAGTCAACCGGTTTTTTATAATTAACAGAGATTACTTTTTCTCGGTGGTCGCAGGCTGCAAGTCTTACCCAAAGTAATTAATTTGGTGGCCTGAGAGCTTCACGTCTATTTTGTTGTATATAATAAGGGTTTCTCTATTATGTGAAAACTAGGTAGATTTTACGTGAATAAAGTGTTAATGAGAGTAAACAGAGGGAAGTAAGTTTAAACTTTCACTTACACAATTTATCTGAAAATTCTGATGTGCTGGATCCACATGTCTTTCTCTGCTGATCTTTTACTATCTATTCCTACTAAACTTGTCATTCGAGATAACATTTCATTGCTTATGCACGCATTTTGATTCAAGTACAAAAAGAATAGAATAAAGCTACAGTAGTGGTGGCATGACTGAAACTTCCTTGTATGGCCATCCCCCTCCCGAAAAAGCGAGCCACTTTAGATAACACTTCTGATGTGCATTTCTGCATTCACAAGACTCTCTCCACTCGTCCTCGACAAACTACTTCTATTAATATCTCATTTATAATTCGACTTCTTACTAATAAAGAAACTTTATTTCATATTAAATTTTTCGTTGTAGAAAACAAAACCAAGAAATGGGTAGAAAATAAAAACTAGGTATGGTGATGGGTTTCGTGTATAACTGCCAGAAACATTTCGTTCAGAGGGAAGCACGAAAAAAGCTTTACATTTTGTTTGAAAGAAGTTCGGTTCCAAGAAAGATCTCAACAGTCTATTGCCCTACACTCCGATATCTGCTTAAAGTAGGAAGAGAAAATATTGTATTCCATCAGAAATTGTATGTTAAAATTTCACTGGAAAAATCAAGTTATATTCATAAAACGGCCCGTGTGTGGTGTGTGTGTGTGTGTGTGAGAGAGAGAGAGAGAGAGAGAGAGTGAGTGTATTTTTCGTGGGGGGAGGGGGGAGTGAAAGAGTGCGAGTAAATAGGATAACTCAAATGCAATTAACCTGCGTATCACATCCACATTTTCCAAGAAAATTCTACATCAAAATGCTTTTTGCATGAAAAAAACTTTGGTTATATTTCATTTTCTCAAAATAACCTTAATACTTTCATAATTATGTTTATGAAACTCGCATAGCAAATAAAATACATATATTGCATTTTTTGCAAACAGCTTTGAAGCACCCTTCATTCGCAATTGTCATATAATAATAATAATAATAATAATAATAATAATAATAATAATAATAATAGCAGTAGTAAATAAAACACAATTTACAGCACAACTTGTAAATTTCTTTAAAGCATATTCAAGAATGAGCAATTTTCAGTAACTATTTATTGGTTTGATTCGCACAAATGGAAGAGTTTATTTCGTTTAACAGTATGTATCAAACCGTTAGAACATCATCTTTGAAGAAGTTTGCATAAAAGTAAAGAAATAATGGGGAGGGAGTCTGTTTTGTATTCACCTGACTTTCTCTAACTGCTACCTATCGTTTATTTTTATTCGACCTAATCAAGATAAACGTTTGCAGGTATATTTTCATAATCATTTCGTTGCGGGCATGTGAGGTATACAGAAAACCATAACGATAATTAAATATTTAAAATACTTGTTATTATATGATACCCTTAAAAAGGAATAATGTTTTCCCCGAAATCTTAAAATGTAAATCACTAAAGACCACTTAAAATGATACATGTTGAAAATTCAAATTACAACAGACCTATGATGGCCGCGCCATGGCCGAGAGGTTAGATCATTCGCCTCTCACCTAGACGGCCCCGGGTTCAATCCCAAACGACCGTATGCGAGATTTGTGGCGGCCAAAGCGGCACAGGCTATTTCTCGGGGTTCTTCGGTTTCCCCCGCCATCGCATTCCACGGTGCTGCATGTTCATTCCATGTATCACCACTGTCATCACCTGCGGTGCTACTAGTAAAAGCAGGCGTTTAATGCTGAAAAAAAAAAAAGTAGAGAAAATCCCCACGCGGGTACCAGAAACTGAACCCGGGTCTCTCGCGGCAAAGACTAATGCCACTGTCTACGTGGACAAATATATCCCATTTTTATAAATCTTAAAAGGTATTTGAGAAAATGGAAAATCAGTAAATTTTTTCCTCGCAAAGAGTAGTTTGTGGTGATCGTTTTTCTAGTAAACTGTAATATCGCAAGGTACCGAATTCCAACTAAATTTAGTATTCATCTGTCTTTTTTGAGTTATGGTCTTTCTCTGTATCAAACAGCTTTTATATTCAAGGGACTTCAAAACATTTCCGGTGATACCTCGATATTGAACTTTTAAAGGATTTTATACTTAGATACCTGCTAAATAAACGGTAGATATGTATGAATAGAGTAGTCCCCATAATTGGGCAGCTGTAGGGTCCGGAATCTTTGTGCTTCTTCCGTCATCCCTTGGAACGGGAGAGAGAGGGAGGGAGTGAGGTAGGGAGGGAGAGAGAGAGAGAGAGAGAGAGAGAGAGAGAGAGAGAGAGAGAGCTCAAAGGGCGCGCAGACCCAGATGATGAGCGCTAGCAGGGCGTAGTCCTTAACGCTTCCAAGTTCGAACGGTGCCCGACCCCACTCACAAGCCCCAAAGTCTCGGAGGCCCCGCCTGCAGAGGACTCACTCGGAACTGCGACCCGACCGAGGTCAGGGAAGAAACCTCAAACGCACGCCAAACGCCGCCTACATCCTAAACCGCCCAACAATGAAGGAAATGATTGCGCCAGGAAAAGCGGACAGAAAAACAAGTGGTAGGAGAAGAACCACCCCAACATCCGCGAATAGACCTAGGGAACCACTGAAAACCCATCGGTTAGTGGGAGTCGCCAATTATCGAACCCGGAACCTCCCGAAGAATGTGAGTCACACAAGTTACTGCGGCGGAACATTATAGCGAGGTTTGTGGTAGAGAAAATAATAAACGATGCAGGTATTTTAGCACAAGTTATTATTTAAAATTAAAACTTTCAATTTCGCATGGCAATTTCACTATTTTCAGTATCTAAGATATTTTTAATAATTGATTAGAAAAAACATCAACTTCCAATTTTTCAGTTACACATGACCTTTGTTTTACCTTTGGAGTTTAAATACATATTAAACTCAAAAACCTCATTCATTTCTATTATTATTATAACTATTATTACTCCTATCTTCATCAGTAAACATTGTAACATCTCTTAAAATGAACACAAGATAACTCAATTTAACGTTTTTAAGATTAAGTCAATTTGAAAGTTATAAGTTCAAAATGTTGTTATCAGCGTTATATTTTTCAAAATTTAGCTTCTTCGATATCGTGAAGGAGTAAATTTCATCAAGGAGGAACACCGAAAGCGCGTGCTAACGTATATTCATCTTTTACGTTATACATAAAAACTACCCTTTGCATTTGTGTAACCGCACTTTTTACAGCGCAGAGGTTCCGGGTTCGATTTCCGGCTGGGGCACTTAGTTTTTCTTTAACCATAATTATTCCCTATCCCCTACAGTCTGGAAGTGTGAATGCAGGAATGACTGAGTGTGTACTGCTAAAAAATTACAAACGCCAATGTTAAGAAACCCTGCAATTCTTCGAGTAATAATAACACATCAATGTTTCCCCAAGTCAAAAGAAGTTAAAGAGGGCTACAGTAAAACGTAAATAAACACCGTTAAAACACAAATTATTGAGCAATCGCGAATAAAAATATCGGATGTAATATATTTACGAGGCGTTCGCTACCTATTCTGCAATAAACTTTTTCTTTAACTTCTTCATGCTGATCGAGATAATCATTAGCGCTTTTACTGACTATTTTGCAGTTACAACGGCAATGAGTGGACACACTAAGCTAAAACAAAATTCAAATCTTTAAAGAGCCGGTCGCTATACACTGAAATTCTGTTCTACTTGAATGACCAGATGGAAAAAGAAAAACGAATAACGATTTATCAATTTCTAGAAACACGGTGTCAAAAATGGTTACCTCTACAAAAAAGCAACGTATTTGGCATCAACCGTGTGCTTGTGGTTAGTTATTTTTGAAAAAAAAAAAAAACAATAAAAAAATCGTCCACATAAACGATAGTGGGTGGGGGGGATTCCTAGAAATCTTCGAATCGAATTGGAAAATGCTGAACTTAAATAGCCATTTGCTATGAAACCGGCTTATAGGTTGGGTTATGCTGTTCTCTCTTACACAAATAAAGCCTGACAAAAGTCACAAAACACGTACATTTTTCTAAAAATGCGAGTTTTAGATTCAAGGGTCCTCAAAACATCTATTTCCGATGAAATCTTGGTATCCATTTTTGGCGAAATGCATTACCTGCTCTACCTACTATGAATCTTGAACGTGGTAGAGAAACCCCGCGGTACAATAACCTTGTCGTGTGTCGGAGAAATAAAGGATTTTATTGTTTCCCCGTGATGAACATGGGTCACAGTGCTAAACAGCAGGTGAACAGGAGGCGGGCGAGCATACAACTCAACTTTCACGAATTAATTTCATTAGGACGGATTTCGTACCAATAATACTCCTCTCGGGCATCAAGTGCTCCAGCTCCTCCAAATCTAATAACTAGACCGCGCTCCTAAGCCAGTCGCAGGAATTAACGGCCCTGAACGAGTGCCTCCTACTACCGAGATCACTGTGTTAAGCGGAGCATTGGCGGCGTTCAGCCTCTATAAAGACTAAAACCATACAAGGATAATTTTACTTTCCCTACTAGCTATAGTAAGTAGGAGAAATAATGTATCCTATCCACAACTTCAATACCGAGATTTCACCGGAACTACACATTTTGATACCCCATACCCTCAAAAAATAAATTCTTTATATAAATTGTGTGTGTGTGTGTGTGTGTGTGTGTGCGCGCGCGCGCGCGCGTTAACCGCATAACTTAAAAACGAGAAGACAATATTTAATTTGATATTTAGTTCAATATATTTTAAGGAGGAGACATGAAATGTAACATTCTCCATCCCAAACTATTCTTTGCAAAGAAAAATACTGGAAATTGATTTAGTAAAAAATTATGGTTCTAACGTTATTAAGATCCCAAAGTTAAGACACTTTTCTTGATAGAGTAGTGCTCTTAAAGAGTAGTGCTCATCCCTATTCCTTTGTATCTACACGGAAATATACCATAAAACATTTACACAAATGTTTATATGTATTAAGAAAAATATTCTTCTAACAATAGTTGCCCAAGAATGAATACAGAAAGTGACATTCGGTATTATTGTATTACTCTAAAAAGTTAACATGCGCTTTGTCTTTGTACATCAGAAACCTCTCAGTAAATTATTTAACAAAAAGGGTATTTCAAAAAAATTACAGTTAACTCACGTGAAATGAAACAGTGTTGTAACATCTCCCCTGTTTTATTTCTCATCCTTCTTGTGCGAACGCTTACTTGAAGAAAAAATACGTTACTTTTCGCGTCACTGAATATTTTCATCTTTTTAAATGCCTTTGATGCGACACATGTTAATCATTGACATTGCACAAGAATATATCACAGTATATCTTTTATTCAGAGAATAATAGCTTCCCATTTAATTAATGGGTTGCCAAAACGACAAAGTACACCAAACAATTATAAATATAAACTGAAATTACATAGATATGTTTAGGGTTAACAATAAAAGTCCTTATAACATAAATATACATATGAAAAACGATGAAATGATAAATGTGCACAATACATTATATAGAAGAGTATGAATAACAGTGATTTCAGTGGTCCTTTAAGAGCACTAAGCACTATTTCATAAATAAAGCGTTTTAACGAAAAATTTTGCCAAAAGTCAAGGAAAAAACGAGGAATTGTCCCACGTGCACCGACCAGCAGCGCTATAGCCTCTAGACTTCTGAGTTGGTATTTATTTATAACGTAAAGTACGGTAGGTTTATATACTGACTGCTTTTCTACATTGACTTCTTCAGGTTGAGTAATATGGTTCCCAAATCTAATCGTGGGGTCAATAATATATCCTGTCTTATCTTTGAAGGCAATAATATCCACTCTTCTGTTGCTTCCATTTGAGGCTATACCATGGATCTCTTCATACACTTGGTAATCCTGTTCTCTTAAAGTAGTAGCAATGATGGATCTAATTTTATGGTGAAGTGTGTTTCTCAGCATTTCACCGTGAGGACAAGAACCCAGAACTTGAGAAAATGTTTCTCTCTCTTTGTGGCAGCGTCGACAAAGGATGTAAACTGTATTCAAGATACAGCTATGTTCTGGTAAATATCTTAACCACGAGAAATTCTGACCAAAATCGTTAGATCTAATTTTCAGGCACTGTTTATTTTAACCAGCTATTCAGCGCATGCACTAAAAAGTTTCAAGATCTGACAGCAATTAAAATCAGCTGAGGTCCTCTGGCTCAAACATAATCTGTTCATGCACGTATTTTCATAGCATGTATTTCAAGTTTCGAGATCGCAACCAAGAGATTAATGACGATGAACCCAAACCAATCACAATGTTATGCGAAGTACGAGAGCATTTCAATAGCAGAGTAAATGTAGTTTTGCTTTTGCTGGGTTTCTTTTTCCAGAAGAGGCTTTGCCAATCCCCATATCCACAGTCCCGTTCTACAACAATAGACATCTATGGAGCTCTTTACTCAGGTTTTGGTCAAAAGCATTTGCGAGGTTTCGAATTTCAAATATAAAAGGACAAAAGAGAAAGCCCGGCGCTCTGAGAGAATAGAGGTTTCGTGTAGCACTTGGGAAAATGTACCTATACGAAGTGCCCTCTCTTTACCATAGCAATAAATACGCGCCTTTGTCGTCAAATTCTAATGAAGTCAAAAATTGGTATTTCACCTTATTTCATTGCAAGTTATGAGGCTCCACAATATCTATTAGCGATTACTTCTTCATACATGTCTTCCTGGACAAGTAACAGGAGATATATTGCAGTTATCAGTAATATATGTGTGCATGTTATTTGTCGCGGTTAATTCGAATTAGCTTTTCGTAAAAAAAGAAACAAAAACAAAAAACAGGTGCAGCACTGCCTTTCTCCACCAGACATTCTTTATATTCAGATCTGCATAAACTATTCTAGCAAAACTACTTCACGTGAATCGAAATACAAGTTTTATGTAAGCGGTTTCTTACACATGTCATGTAAACCACCTGTGTTCGGTTGTGACCACTACCGAAGCTTGCTTTTTAGAGAGGTGCTAAGCTACGTTGGTTCGACTTTGTTCCGTTTACTGGATGGACTCCCTCTTCGCACGATAACTCAGTCAAATGTAGAAGTTCTGTAAGACTTTCGGAGAAATGAGTAGTCCAGTTCATGGGCTGGCTAATTTTTAGTGCATAACGCATTTTATTATTATGCACGAGAATAAATATAAATTATTAGGTTGTCCTCATAAAAGGTGTTCATTTTATTACTGTCTTACCAAAGATTATTTTATAAAAACAAATGCATAAATTGATGAAACTGGTCTATGAAAACTAACCGCCAGTTATGAACCCTGAAGTAATTACGATGCAAAGTATCAAGTTCCGAAAAACAAACATATATAAACATCTCAAAATATATAGAACAAAGAAAGGTCTCTATCAGTATCATATCCAAAGCGAAATAACTAGAGTAGAGACGTTACTTCAAAATGGGAAAGAATTACAAATTAATCAAACAGGTTCCTCGAGACAAGTTTGCTACCATTACTAAGGTAAGTGTAGGTTAATGTTAAAAATCACCTAAATTAAAAATAAAGTTGTGATATGTATATTTTTCAAAGAATACTTGTAGATTTTGTGGCACATTGACATTATCAGGATTAAACCAATCCATCATCCTTATATACCTAACAAATTCCAGACTTCAGCTATATTTTGTAAACAAGGGGTTTATTCAGCTATGAATAAATTTAAATCACTTGGAACGTCATTAAATCAAGGAAGGGCACCCGTTCTAGTCAGCAAATATCGCTTCGAACTAGTTTCACCGCGCTCGGACATTTTAGATGACACGCTCCGCCCATTTATTTTGATGTTTGCATATACAGCAAGGCTTAAGATATCCCGTCTTAGTTTGCCTTCTCAAGTAAGAACATTGCACGCGACTAAGTACTACATGGCGGATACAAGGCGGTTATAAAAGACTGAGGTGATCAGGTTGCTTTTTTTTCTTACGTGTCTTCATGACCATGAGAAGGGCGATGACAACGATATGGCAATTATGTAACAGCAGAGAACAACCGGAGATACTTAATGCCACATTACCTGTTTTAACCAGGTCTGCATTTTTTACGTAGTAAGTTTGGCCCATCTTTTATAAGTTAGGTACCAGTTATATAAAAATAATTCATAATGAACAAGACTTCACGGCTAATTACAGAATATTCAAATATATTGAGTATGTTGTATTTTGATAACAATTAGTAAAGCTGTTTCGAGACGGTAAAGAAGGTGAAAAATCCCCGTGGGGAGGACACTTTTGAAGTGAGGAATTTCCATCAACATTTTATCTCATCCTTGGACGATTCTGGACTTAGGCACCAAGTTTGATATTTTTTCGGATTTTTTTCCCCGAGTTATGTGGCTCGCTCTTGGTCTTTTTAATGGTTTCGGGGACAATAAAACATTTATTCCAGTAGCCTCAATATAGATTTTATGATAGAAAAAATACGTTCGCGACCATCATAGTTAAGTGCTTTATAAAGTAGATCTAGCGGATTGTCTTTACTTGTAAATTACTACGATCCACTATATTATAAAATATCTGCTGTTTCTGTTTAGCGTCCCTTAATCGGGACATTGTAGAGTCAGACCAAAAAATTCGATGCTCCCGGTATCTAGCCGGTCGCTCCAACCAATGAGCTACCACGGCAACATTCCTTTTAATCTGGAAGGTCATATCGGACAATGAGCTAATGAAATGAATCTCAAAGGAGCCCGAGACCAACAGAGCTTAAGAGTTACAATTTATCTTCTCAGGACAACGAAAAACCCCGGCGAAAACCTAACTGACGCTAACCGAGAATCGAACTCGGAGCTCTTGAATGTGAGTTATACGCTACACACCACGCTGTGTTTGTTTCTTTTGCTTTTACAAAAATGTCCCCGCTTCCATTAAGAACTACAAAATAAAACAGTAAATATCACAATAGACTTTATAATTTTAATCCTTAATCGCCTATAGGTACGTTCTCTAGAGCATCCTGCATAAGTGGTGATTCAATAGTTTGCAGGAAAGAGACATCCAGTGGGGAGACGACATCTACTTTTTAATTTCCTTCTTGAGCCTTATCTTGTGTTTCAAGTTGGACCCGCCTTTGTCTGCATAAGTAATGGCCGGAGTAGAATCCCAGGAGCCAAGCTGTGACCGCTACGGGTAACCTAGCCAGCCTGCTCCCTATGCAGCAACAGGTAGTCGGCAAACATTTTCTTTCAGCCCAACGAACAACAATTAACACGCGATCAAATCAAGTGTTCCTCTAGTCAGTTTGAACCTTCCTGATCTGCTTACACTGAAAACCTCCCTATAAAGAGACTTGAGTGCAAATTTGCCTCGCCCCCAAACACAAAGAGACCAACTCTTGGCTATTTCTTTTGTACACATCGAGGTGGACCAAACCGGTGTAAATCGCTCTTCTGGGGTATCATCAACATGCATGCACAAGCTTTATAACATTCCTACCTTTGCATATCCTCCTCTTGCACATCGGTACGTTTAAACTGTGGACAATCTTTGAGCATGTTAGGTACTCATGAGAAGTCGTAGCAGTATAAAGCAATCAGAATATGATCTAAAGAGGCGTAGCGTGGTATAGTTACTAGCGCATGCACTTGGAAGTCTAATGTTTAAAAAAATAAAGCAGAAAAAGTGCGAGCAAAAGAAAGAAGCGAATGTTTTAATTCAAACAATAGAAGTGTTCAACGCATGTTGCAAAAGTTAAATGGTTATTTTAATAGACAGAGTTAAATTCCCTGGCTTTTAACGAACATTTTTAGCTCGTTTTCACAAATATAATTACTAGAATATTTATTTGTTTACTGGTTTATTAAGGATTTTCATCGCATTACACCCTAAGAGCCACAAAACACTTTTATACACAATGTTTTACCATTAAAACGTTTCAGACATTTTAGTGCTGTTATATTTAAATAATGTCTTGGCACAGTTGTCGTACTCCGTGGTCAAGAGGATAACATGCTAGCCTCTAGTTTCCAAGGCGATGATGTTTTACGGGCGTGAAAATCTTTAGCACGAACTGCTTCCGAAGAGAAATAACGCCGTTGGTCCAGCGCCGTAAATGTATGGCTCGTTAAAGAACCTCAAACATGAAGAGGTCTCTGAGTAAAACTAAGCGGTTGGGACGCTAAAAATAGCAGTTGTTAAAGAATGTCAATAAATAACACCCAATTTATTTTCCAACTATTATTATATTCACTGTTATAGTAAAGGTATGATTCCTTAGCGGCGTGGCGTTTGCGCGACGTCGAAGCGCAGGGTCTTGAGCATGCGCAGATGAGTTTTCATACTCACGTCGTTGCCTGGCGTGAGGTTTTGGCTGGACTGGTCCGAATAGCAGTGTAAACGTCAAGCGCGGGCGCGAGTTACGATAAAATGACTAACTATGGCTATTAATTCAGCTTTTGAGGGAACGTCCTCCTTGCCTTTACCACTTCAATGAAGTGATTTCAAAAATGACAGCACGAGGAAGAAAGTTTGGGCAGAAATATGTCAAAAGTAATGGTAAAATCATCCAAGGAATCCGACTTGTTTAATAAACATGCCAGGTTGACACATGCTCAACGAGTATAAATTTTTAAATAAAATAATATATGGTATTTGTGGTCATACAAAATAAGTTTGGCATTATGGCATTCGCATAGTTGCAGTTCCTATAAAACATCCTGGCTTCTTTGTCTTTATTTTATTGTTTTTAATAGCTGTATGGTGTCACGTTATAGATGTTATCATGTAAACCATCACTTTTGTCTGTTAAATGTAAGTTTCATTATTTATCTAAGAGAGAATGTTAATACTACAAAATGTTATTTTAATATAGCATATTTTACTTTTGAAATTCGGAATAAATTGAGCATGCTCTTGAATACGAAAGTATATTTGTGTCTCATTACTACCTTAACCCTATCTAGGTAGCAAGAACAATAAAATGGAAAGAACAACGTAAGCAAATAAAACTCCTAATAAAATAAAAGCAAGGTGTTGACAGCTTCTGTTACAATACAGTGGAAGCTACAAACAGAAAACCTTGTTGCTCAGGAAGAACAGCTGCAACTTGCAGTCCTCGGCAAGAAGTTTATTTTTGTCTGTATAAGATCTCATCTAGTAGAACTAAAATCAACTACAAGAAATTATGTTCGTAGGCTTTTACGGCCGTGTTATATTTTACAAGAAAATATCTTAAAGCTGTTATAGAAAACAGCTACGTACGGATAGGTTGCATTCAAGAGGCCATGTAAAACTATCCGCCTCACTATGATTAAGGGGACCCCGCCTTCCCGACGTAGTATAGCCCTATAGAGAAACAAATTGCACCTTCTCTAATTGCTGGTGAAGATGACAATTTATAATATATTCGTAATTTCAAATTTAAAAATGCGCTCATACGATACCATTTCTAATCGATAAATATCCTTACTAAAGAAAACCCTGTGGCATGCTCGTCATTCATTAGGAGGGGCTAACATACAGAACAATGAATACATGCAACTTAATTAGGTTTTATCTAGTCTACTTACTATGACAATTATTTTTCTAATAAGATTGTTTTGTTCATTAGATTTAATGCATTCTTTAGTTCTGTAGCATTCACAGCGCAATTCCTCAATTAATAACCAATACCTACGAGAAAAATTAATTAAATTTACATCAAATTAAAATTAAACTTTCACATAAATCGTATTGACGTCTGTGCAACAAATGAAGAGATAATCATAATATAAACATTTACGATACTTTAAAACAAACATCAAAGTTAGTTAAACTTTCTCAGCACGCGCTTTAGTTTACTTCAATATTTTCTGCAATTTCCTCTTCACTTCTTCTTCGTATGCTTAGGCCATAATTGAACTGATTCACATTCAGATGGAAAATTTTCAGATTCTGCTTTATCATTAATGATATTTCCGTCAATACAGCACTGAAACCTTAAAATGCAATAAATTGTCGTATGCTGGATTAACGCTCTTTTTATACTTGTATCGTTTAGGAACAAATAAGAGCATCATATTCCATAAAAGAACGTCCATTGTTGACGTTTTGCAACCAATCTATCAATCACTCAAGGTATTTAGGTACTTCATGTATCAGGGTTATTTAGGGAAATGTCGCTCTTCAGCCGAGATTATATACTATTTTGTCTTGGTTTCCTTTAGTCGGCATGCTTGCGTAGAATATAGAAAAAATAAAGGCAGAGTTTCTCGCAAAGCTTTGCGACAGATAAAAATCAGATGTACAACACAGACCGTCAAACTTCACCTCTTCAAATGGTGGTATGACTATGCAAGTATGGTAAAAATGCACGTTTTGAAACCGTCCAATAATTTGTAAAAAAACCGTTATAAATTATGTATTTATTAAGCGGTGTTCCTCAGTGTTGTTGAACTGTGCTTATATTGAAAAAAAAAAAAAAAAAAAAGTGTAGGGTGCGTAAAATAATTTATTCTAATACCAAATTATAATTTATTTATAGATCATAATTATACCCTGGTTGAGTTTTATTCGTTATAACTGTATTGTTGTCAATTTGCATTATTATTTACATATTTTCATCGTTTACTATTTTACTTTCTGTACACGTACCGTGTACATAGTGTATAAAGAAGGTATTGCATTGCACCCTAAAATTGGCACCGAGATTTTACCGGAAATACATATTTGGGTCCCCTGAACCCCAAAAAAAAACAACGCATTTTTGAAAAAAAAAAAAAAAAAAAAAGTCCGTGTGTGTATGCGTGTGTGTGCGTGTCTGTGGACAGCAGAGCTCAAAAATTAAAAGAACTGGTAGTTAAGTTAGGTATCTTCCAAGGATGCAACACGAAGCTTTTCAAGAAAATCCCCCCACCCCAAACTACCGTTTGCATGGAAAAACAATTCGAAAATTTTGATTTTCTCAAAAATGACAAACGATTTTGATTAAAATCTCTTACATTTAAAACATTTACATGACAAAATGCATATCTTGAATTTTCTGGAAATAGCCTCTAAAGACCTCTTTATTCTGGACGAATGTATCAAATTTTGCCTAATTGGCAAATCGTAATTGATAGACAAAAACGTACTACGCAAAAAATGTAGATCACGATAAGAAACACAATTTATGTCATATAACGTTTTCTTTTTTTTTCGTGGAGTTGGCCTTAGTCAAGATATTCCTTGTTATTGATTTCGGTTTTAAAATATTTAAACCTTTTTCATACGGAAACTTTTCTACGCTTAGCTACACAAAGAAACGATTTCAAGCCCATAGTAACCACATTTTAAAACACGTGACTTGGTTTAGTGTATTCCCTTATTTCCCTTACACTTATAAAGGAACTGAGTAATAAGACCGTTTCTGCTAATGCTTTAGCATTAAGTAGATAAAAGAATAAACTTATTAACAATAATGTTACAGAGATGTAGAGAAAGTCATATGAATGGAACACATAAGATTTTTTTGATTTTTTTAGGTGGAAAGTATATTGTAACTGCGCAAATCAGTGTTTGGCAGCGAGTGAAACGCTTGGTTGTGTCCAAATAGCAAATCAGAAGGGATGGGGTGGAAGCGACTCGACCGTGGTGATGAACTTCTGTCTAAGCTACTACAGGGCAAAATTATAATTTCACTTTAATCCCCTAACAGCGCCGTTTGTAAATAAAGAGAGAGAGACAGGCAGACAGAGAGAGAGAGAGAGAGAGAGAGAGAGAGAGAGAAAGAAAGAGAAAAAAAATAAACAGCCGAAAGACCGTTCCTGCGAACCAATAATTTTCAGCAGTAAGCCAACAAAGCTAATTCTAACTTAACTGATATAATTCGGCGTGAAAAATGGAAACGAATTAAGTTGTGCCTAGCAGACAATCTGTCAGCGAAATAACTCGCCTAATCAATCATCCCTTTCATCCGCCCCTGCGAAACTGAAACGAGAATAAAACATATTACTCTTAACCTATGCGCGCCGTGCTGTTGGAGAGGCAAGAGGTGCCAAGATTAATGCGAAGGAACGCATACCAGCAAATAAACGCCACTATTCAAATTCGTATCGTTATGTAACATGGTTTTAATATATGCGCTCTCCAGAACTTGGATCCTTTCACACACTGCGCAACTACATTCTCTGCTCTGTTTTATTTTCAGCGCGTCGTATAAACGCTGTAACAATTTACATGCATTCAGCATGTAATAAAATATAAGCTATGGTCAGGGTAATTTATTTCACCTTTAGGCTAATTACGCGGCGTGATAGTTTCTTCACAAGCCATTTTTACTTTGTTTAGGTAATACAAATAGCGGGAACCTTCGTGACTGGCCCTTTTAATTGATACATAATACCTATTGATTGACACCCCAGAAGAGCTAATGTGAAGGAACCAAAGGAGGCTGCCGGCCTAGGTTGAGAGCACACAGAGAAGCACAGAAATCTTAATAATTCCAGGTTTGAAGACCCGTCGAAGAAACAGCCCTGTAGTGTTCACGGGAGTACTTTATTTTTGCACAAACATCCTCACCGTCTGTCTGGCACCACCATGCGCCTTGAAACCTAGAAGTTCGTCTAAAATGATAAAACGGAATGAAAGAGAAATTATGGGAAGAAAATCGTGGTAGATAACAAAACCACCCCGCCGTTTGCCTAATCCCAGCGTTTGAAATAACAATACTGAATATCTTACGTTTTGCAATAAATAAATGTCACTAGTTGTAATGATTTGTTTATATATATACTTTATTATACTTATTATTTTTGATTAATAAGGACACTTCCATGTATATCTGTAGATTATAATTATTTTCAAATAGTATTTATATAATTTAAATGTTGAGTTATTTGTATAGTTTACTATTTGAATCCTGCCAGCCCACAAATAAGCAAAGCTAAATTTGGTATGGGCAAGTACATTGCATCTGTATATGCTTAAAAAAAATCTGATGCATTACATTCACATGACTTTCTCTACATCTATGCAAGAAATTATTGTTAAAAAGATTATGCTTCTATTTACTTCATGGTAACCGAGAAAAAATTAGCAGAAATAATTGTATTACTTGCGTCCTTGTAAGTAGAAGCGAATTAGGAAGTGCCATAGGTTAAAATTATAGTCAAAAGCTGGTTGCTATATGACTGAAGTTCCTTTATTTGTATCGATAGGAGTTGACAAATTCCTGTGTGAGAAAAGTATAGTTTTTCACAGCTGAAACCAAAAACAAGAAATATCTCAAAAACGATCAACTCCACGAAAAAAAAATGTATACAATATAAATTGTATGTTTTAGCGTGTTCTAAATTTTTTGTGTTGTAAGTTTTTGTCCATCTCTTATGGTTTAGCAGTTATGCAAAATTCCGTAAAATTCACACAGAATAAAGTAGTCTTCAGAGGCTATTCCTAGAAAATTCAAGATATATTTGTCAGGTATATCTTTAATATACTATATTTTAATCAAAATCGTTAGAGTCATTTTTAAGAAAATCAAAACTTTCGAAAAAAGTTCCATGTAAAGGGTAGTTGGGGGTGGGGGATTTGTTTGAAAACCTTCGTGTCGCATCCTTGGAAGAAACGAAACTTAAATACCAAGTTTGGTATTCAGCGGTCTTTTCGTTTTCGAGCTATGCTGTCCACACATACACACACACACTCACACACACACACTCACACACACACACTCACACAGACCTTTTTGTAAAAATGCTTTTTTTTTGTATTCAGCGGGCCATAAAATATGTATTTCCGGTGAAATCTCGGTATCGAACTTTTGGGTGGAATACAATACTTCCTCTATACACTATGTACATAGTACGTGTAGAGAAAGTAAAAATACGAATGCGCACTGACACCGTAGTTCAGTCGCTAGGACACCTGCCTGCTGTGAGACGGGTCCCGGATTGGGAATTTTTCTTTAGCCAATATTATTTCCTATCCTATCAGTCTGGATGTTGTGTGTATGTGTGTGTGCGAGTGAGAGAGAGAGAGAGAGAGAGAGAGAGAGAGAGAGAGAGAGAGAGAGAGAGAGATCGAAAGAAGACAAATCCAATGACAACTTGCTCTTTACGACGTAACACCATTGTCGATAAGCAATATATTCCAAAAGCAAAAGGCTACTGGTATGACCATTGCTACTGTAGGTGGGAATATATATATATATATAGCAAACGAAAAGGGGAGGGTTGCGGGTCCTTTTCACGGAGTTAAGTATGCCTGGTCCTTTTAATTGATATAAAATACCAGGAGAGATAAAGTGGAGGAACCACAGGATGCAAAAGGTTCTAAAGTTTAAGTAGTATGAAAATCAAGAAAAGTTAACATCTGAAATATTTTTCATAATTCCGTGATATTTTAAAAGGATGCACTGACAACATAAATGTAATTGAAATTCAGGATAATTTGAGAGAAAATGTAATAATTGAATTGTTCGACCACTATGGCCGAGTATCAATTGCAGTTTAACTTTAAGAAATCATCAGTAATTTATTTGATAAAAATTCAATTCTCGCCACTTAAATACGGCCATTGATAAATGTTTTTGGGTAGGTTTCAATATCCAAAACTCTGAAATCAATGTTCTATTCAATGGCAGGGTTTCAGAAAAGAAATTTGCAAATGCTGAATAAAAACAGAAGACAACAAACAAGAGGTAACATGCACACCTGCAAGGGTGACACAATGTGATTTTCCTCAGCAGGGTTAAAGGATTTACATCTTTCCCCCCTACCATTCTACTTGCTGCTGAAGTAACCAAATTCCGCAGTGGAGTTGAAGATTTATTTGGATATGCGCCAAAAAAGGCGTCCTCCAGCGAAGTGTGAAATTACAAAGAGTAACTTACAGTAGAGGGTGATAACCGTGGAGGAACTAATGGTTCGACTATTGACACTTCTGTAACCGCCGTATTTCCATGAGAAAAGGCGGATATTTGTAAGGAACGGAGGAAAGAAAATACTTTTCATTTCGTGTAATTGGGGATAAGGGTGTGTCCCATTTATAAATCCGAGAGAAAATACAATGAACAGAGAGCGGAATGAAAGGAGTCGACATATTGGTTAGTAGATAATAGGATTAAAAGTAAAAAGGTAAGTGAATGAATGATGGAGACCGTCGGGATTTTTTAAGCACGGCCTACCCACGAGTCGTTAATCATGATACTGAAGGATAGATGGTATATGGTGCAGCCCATTCAACGCCGCTGAATGTCAACTTCATTTCTATTCTATACCTCTGATAAAACCAATTTATTTTGAAGAATTCTAATCTGTTACATTCATATTTCTTTATCTACCCGCGAAGGTCCATTTTTGTATATTTTTTGCAAACTATTCAGATAAAAGCTTCTTTTTTTATCTGCTTGAGTTTAATCGAATTAAACATTTGCAAAATGTACACAGGTAAAGCGGGACATATGGGATAGTGAAGCAATGGTCATAGTGGGGAATACCTTGGTCTTGAAATTGAACATGCTTTCTCTGACATTGCGAGAAACAGCTGAAAGGAGACAGTTTAATAATAAAACATTGGTCTTGTAAACCAAAATTAAGTCTTACTTTTAAAACTTCAAAGGAAAGAAATTCTTCAAACAATGACAAAGCGCTGAAAAATTGAAATCAATATCACTTAAGATTTTGGAGAAATCTTATTATTTTCACAGATCTAAATGCTATGTTGCATTCTTATGTATCAGTTATACTTTACCAGTTAAAACTACATAAATTTCCTTTCGAATAATGAGGGATTACTAGAATATTTCCAGATCATTGAGAATGTACATTTTGTCTTGTAAATATCTTAACTACTCGTATTAATACTAAACAAAATCAAAGATGCAAGTTTTTTGTTTAAATGATTTTTTGGAATCGAGATTTTATTCAAAATCATCCTATCTCATGTTGGGATGATGAAGCGACATTTCGTATCTGTTTATGCGCGCGCGCACACACAAACACACACATTTACGATTGTTACAAAGGTTTATTCTTGCGTCTATCTACTTCCTGATAATCCACATTAACGGTATCATATAGCTACATTACACAATGCACTATGGCTATAAGAAGGATTTCTCAGACTGAAACTATAGACATATGTTTAAATTATTTTATTTCAAAAGTTATACGGTTTTCACAAACGCACGCGCGCCCGGATCTACTACACTTACACAGCTCTATTCTTCTACTTTCTGTTAACTCGGATGTTACCAGAAATTATTAAATTACAAACTATGTTGCAAGTATAATAGGGAAGCATTTCACTACAATTATAGTTAGTCCTTTAAACAGCAAGTTTGATATTATTTATTAGAACATACCGTTGTTGACTTAGTAATACTATATATACGCACAGAGTTTTCAAAAGCGAAAAGATTATCAAAATCGGCAGAGCGGTTTTGAGATGACACGCATTCACACACTTTTCCCGTTAAAATATTAAAATATGGGTATATACATGAAGTGAGGATTCTTGATTTGTATGACAGTTCCGTTCTCAAGCCATCTACCATTTCACCAAATAAATGTCAAATATTTTAATTTAAATGAATGTCCTTTCTTTTACTAATTCAATCTCCAGAAAGCAGTTGTGAGACACCCGTTTTGCAACCCTGATGCGCACCACCCCTTCCAAGCACAGCCACGAGACGAAGAGGGTTTTCAGATCTCAAAGCAGTATTTCAAAATGCGGGCACCAACTTCTCTGTCAAACTTAACAGAGTTTCACGAGAACTTGCGGCAGTAAGGCTAAGGGGTTTTATACGCGGAAGGAACACGACCTACCAGCACTGTCGAGAGCGCTTTTTCTCTCGCTGCACATGGAATTCCATCCAGAAGTTGCTAATTAAGTGAAAGAGGCTTGCACCACTCATGGGGCGATTCTCATTACAACAGCAGCAACACATGCAGTCCGCCATAAAGCAACGCTACAACGGTCATTTTACTCCGACCTTGTCTTCTAAGCCAGGAAATTAAAGCTGAATAATGAAAGATGGCTGCAATGCCAACGAAATATCATGCAATATCACCAAGCTTAAGGTTGTATCTTAACGCTACATCGTATCCAAAATAAGCATAATGGAGTCTACTTCTAAGAATGAGATGAAAGCATTAAGGGCCTATTTGTAGACCTACAGGAAAATAAATACCTTATTGCTTACATAAAACAAACTTCCTTTAGAATCTTACGCTTTAATGTATAGGATATTTCTAAAGTATCTTCAAACTTTTAACCGCTATAAATATGTTAATATTTGAGGTAGGATTAAAACAAAATAAGTCCCATGCTGAGCAAGTAATGGGGTTTGATTTCTTTATTTCTTTCTCTTTCTTCCTTCCTTAGTCCACCGTTACCATGGGTACACTTTTGTTGAATAGAGCATTAATCACTATTTACACTGCTATAAGAATGTGTAAGTTACAAATAATGTCTCTATCATTAAATGATAGAATTAGCTGGTTCAATATTGTCAGGAAAAAAAAAGTTTTTCTCAAGGTCTGAGAACCTTAACAGCTTAAGGACAAGCCCATGTTTCATTCCTTAAATTTAAAAAAAGTGAGGCCACCGCGATCTCCAGGATCTCAATTCGACTTTTGGTTGCGGGTTACCTTACATAATGAGTTTTCCTGTGACATCCGACAACAAATAACAATTAAAAAATGCTAACTTGTAAGAAATGGCTGATATCCCAAGACATCATCTGTAAAGGTGTACGTTGAACAAGAGAACCTAGGACATCTTCCCAATGCTTTCTAAAACAGTATGCGACTTCCCCCCCCCTCTATCTCAAATATAATATTTATAGCGTCTTTAAAGTTTGAAGTGAGTTTTAAAAGACCCTATATCTTAACATCCCAAAAATTTGTATACTGAGGATGTCGATAGTTGATAGGCATTTTCCATTATCGCGTGAATTGACAACCTGGATATCGTTGAGCATACATTTTCTTTCTGTATGAATGGGTTCCACTTCAAGAACGAAAAATCTGATGTGTTCCATTCACATGAATTTCTCTACATCTCTAACAAATTATTGTTAAAAAGCTTATTCTTTTATCTGCATAGTGCTGAAACATATAAACACTATCAGAAACAGTCTTATTAATTACTCATTTTCTTTTAAATAGACGGGAAACAGGGGAATACACTAGGCTAAGGTGACAGACAATCCCTTTAAAACTGCGTTGTCATGTGGTTGAAATCCATTTCTATGTATTGCTAGTTAGGTTTTTGTATGCCTTTTACGGTTTGCCAGCTATACAAATGTCATCTAGAATGAAGAGGTCTTCAGAAGCTATTCTCAGAAAATCGAAGATATATATTATAAAAATATCTTAAACATACGGCATTTTAAATAAAAGCATTAGCCATTTTTGAGGAGTATTTAACGGTCTTTTCGTTTTTGAGCTATGAAGCCCCCCTCACACACGGGCATTTTCCTAAAAAATGTTATTTCTTTTATTCAGGGGGTCTAAAAACGTGTATTTCGCTGACATCTCGGTATCGAATTTTTGGTGACCTCTGTACACTATGTACATAGTACGTGTAGAGTAAGCAAAAACATAACAAATTGTATGTTTTAAGGAAATTATTTTTGTGTAGTAATTTTGTATCTATCTGTTGCGATTTACCGGTTCAGCAAAATCATTCAGAATAAAGAGATCTTTAGAGGTTATTCCCAGAAAATTCAAGATATGCATTTTATTTTACATGTAAATATCTTTAATATATAGTATTTAAATCAAAATCATCACAGCTATTTTTGAGAGACTCAACATTTTCTAATTTTTTTTTTTCCATGTAAAGCGTTGTTTGGGGTAGAGAAATATTTTTCTCAAAATCTTCATGTCGCATCCCTGGTAGATATTACACTTAAATACCAGATTTGGTATTTTACCTATTTTATGTTTTTAAGTTATCTTGTTCAGAAACACACGGACACACATACGGCATTGTACAAAAAATGTTTTTTTTTCTTAATTTAGGGGTCCCTATAACGCGCATTTCCGGTGAAATCTCAGCATCAAATTTTTGGGTGGAATAAAATACCTTCTCTATGCACTATGAACAAAGTACGTGTAGAGAAAGTAAAAATTGCTCTGATATCGCAAGAGTTGCTTAAGATTACCATGCTATACACTCATTGTACATATTATTATATATATGCAGGCATATGCTTGTCTGCAATGTCACAGATGGCACAATTCTTTAGCAGAATTTAAACCACTTAATAGCACTGTTTTTGTTCTTGACAATTTTAAACCTTCCATTTTATCACATCAATTCAAGTACAATGTTCAAGTCTTAAAAATCCCATAACATTATGTCAGACAGCGCATTCGCATATTTTCGCTTTCTCTATTGCAACTGCGCGAGCCTAGTTTTTTTTTAGTGATTTTTGTAATTTCCTAAACTAGTTTCCTGATGGCTCTGGATGATGTGCTGTAAAATGCCCACCAAAGATAGGCGACACTGCTTCATGAAATTATGACTCACGAAAACTACTCGTGACATCTGCATTACGTTTGCCTACCCGTGACACGAGTGTGTTTGCAAAAGCGTCTGCCACATCCTCTTTTAAATGAAAGCTGTCATTTTACCGCTGCAAAAACTTTCCGAGTGATCACCATAACGCATTCAATTCCCGTTGAATCGCCATGCCACTTTTGAGATGCCTCAATGCACCATTTCAAGAATGTATTATCCTTTAGAGAAAAGGCCACTGCCGTGAGTTTTGGCAACCCAGATTTACTCTGCTGTTGGAAGAATCTGAGAAGAAGAAGCTCGACGGAAATATACGGTCGATCAGTTCCCACGGAGTCATGCGCATCCGATAACTTCTCTTGATAACCTGAGTTTTTTTGGCCAGTGTCCCGAGTAATGCCACAGTCCATTAACATAACATTCGTGCTATCATAATATGCCAAACCCCTTCCGCCCTTTCTGTGATGTGTATGTCATCATGAATATGTGTGTATTTATTCCTCTGGAAGTGTTATTACCCGGTGATAGAGTTAAATATATGTACAAAATAAGGCCACAAAGAATAATGCGATAAGTATCGAAACAAGATTACTATAGCTACCAGTTTATAGCTCTGTACAACTAGATATATTAGTTAACTACAGACAATTGTGAAATCATTATTTTACTATTTCCATTCATTAACTGTTTAATCAGTATCACTAATAAGTTTACCATTTTGTTCATAATATGTACTGATATCACCATAGATGCAAATATTGTCAGCCGGAAGGAAAACACCATCGTAATTACGCCTACATTTGTATAAGAACAGTTTGTCAGTTAATTGTAATTTATTATTGTACTATTGCAATATATGCAATGTAACAAAATATTACCATATATGATTCCTGTACGTCTGCCCCAATAAGACCTCTGAGTCAAGCGACATAAAATAAAGATTAAAAAAAAAAATCACTAGTATACACTAAGTATAATTTACATAATATCTGCATTCATTGGATCGAGATTTTCCCCAAATTTCTTCAAGAACAGAAGACTGAACGGCTGTTACAGGCATTATCAAAAGATTGGTTTTGAATATTTACTAAAAAGATGGCTACTTATCGGGAGGCGCATAAAGTGGCGGTGCTCCAGTGAAGCCGGGTACACTGACAGCTAAGAATCCCAGTTGCCAATGGCATAAAACCTGATTACCTTCCAATTACCTTTCAATATTAGCACTTCGTGCAGCACCAAGATTAGCTTTAATTATAATGTGTAGTGTTAGTCTATACGTTGTGAAAACATCATAAAAATCTGATGTTACTTTCACACGAATTTCTCTACCGTTCTTCAAGCTTTTTACAAAAGACGATTCTTCTTTGAACTCCATTCTAATCGAGATAAACATTAGCAGAATGACCTATTATTTAATTCCCTATAGGTAGAAGGGAACCAGGGAATACACTATACTAAAGCGATAGTCAAAATGTTTTTAAAACTGTCGCTATTATATTGCCATTTAGATTCGCATCTTTGTATGGCCGGGAGTACCTACAACAAAAGAGTACCTACACGGACGAGTTCCTATTTGAGAAAAGTATTTTAAAATTGAAATAAATGACAACGAATATATCAGAAACGGTTAGCTTCACAACAAAAATGTACACGGCAAGCTGTATGTTTTGACGAGATCTACATTGTTTGTGCACTAAATTTTTCTCTCTTATGCTTTACCAGTTATACATCAACATACCTCACAGAATGCCCTTATCTCTATCACCTGATCACATAACCATCCAACTTACAAATCATGGCCGCTTTCAAATTTTACCCCTACAAATTGAACATAAGAGCTTCACTATTCTGCAGTTGCCCTGAAAAACTTCCACAGCAGGGCCAGTTGTATTACGCTCACTTCCCCCGCCAATGGTTCTAAAGATTCCTTTCACACAGCCGCAGAATTCCCCATGGGCATCTTCCGCACGCTTGAACAAAATTATTTAAGTATTTAACTTGCAATGTTCACGGATATTGACATTTGTGTAGATTTATATAAGGAGTAGAAACTGAGTAGGGGTAAGTTTATGCAAGTGTAAGATAGTGTGTAATGTTTTGTAGGTCCTATAACTCTTATGCATACATTTGCGACCAAATTGGTAAAGTGGGTTAATTTTGAATCTATGAGTTTGAAAATATAGGTAAGGATAATTATAAATGAAATGTTAGATTATTAAGGTAATTTCAGAAGAAACACAGTTTAATCTAATAACCAGAGTAGCCGCATTACATTTGGGTTCATTAGTATTCGGCTGTCATATGGGGTTTTGCGAAATTTCACATTTATAAAGAAAAATACTGCAATACATATGAATATATATGCAGACAAAAACAATAATAATTAAATAATAATAATAATACACACCTGGTACGATACTAGAGTTTTCATTAAGTAAATGCTAAGCTCTGACTCCCTCCCCCCTTCTTTTTATTTCGTTAATTGAGAATGATTAACTTTGCAGAAAAATACATTAAAAATTTGTTCTGTTCAACTTCTTCCAGACACATTGTTCCTAGTTTTCCGAAGATTCGAGTTCCAATTCTGTCGAATTTTATAAGTAATCCTATTTCTTTAGCTTTACTCTGAATATCTCAATCTGCTTTTTCTATTATCTAAATATATTCCATCGAAGAGGCCAGCTTTTTTTTATCATTGACTCAAACAGTGCATATTGCGTTGCTTTTCAATATTTCTCGCTCTTAAAACACTGTTGAAGAATATCAGAAGCGCTCTAAATGTTTTAAGTCACTAGCAACGATTTTAGCACCCATGGCCTCCGAGTTAAAATTTTTCACAATCAAATGGATTAGCAAGGAAAACAAATTTGACAATTTTATAAATGTATTAAACGTTGCTTCAGATAAATTATGTACCCTCTGTAATTTAAATGTTTAGCAGCACACAGCAGCAGAGACTAATCATAAGTGGCATCTTACTAATGAGCGCTTATTCTCTTGAGCAACAGAAAGGGGCAGTCATGAATCCCATTTAATAACTGCTATTTTGAAAAATATTCGCTTGCAGACTCATCATTTACCAGAACCTTAATGCTCATCCTCTCTTGCATCATCCCTGTATAGCTAACAGTTAACGCATTTACATTGAATTTTATTACTAGCAAATTCTTAAATGTTCAATTTTCAAGACTATACAATTACAAAGATCTCGCACCCATTTCCTATGGTTTTAGAGTTTTTCAAGCATTGTTTCGAGCTCATTTGTAATAGGTATTTATTTTTTCGCTTTAAGTTTAACGTCCTATAATTAGGTAGATAATATTAATGTGCAAAATGATGCTCAAAGAGTTTTACAGCTATTCAACAGACGTCTTTTCAGGATAAGGTTCTTTTTTGATTGTGTAGAACGCCCGCTTTTACTACAAATGGCGTCGCAGGCGATACTGATGATTAGGGTTCCGAAGTTCTGCATTGAAAAACGTAAAATATGTATGTAATTAAAATATGTGCTATCCAAAATCTCACAAAAATGGTGAAACAAAAATTTTTAAAAATCCACATTGTGAGTTCATTTAATATTCGTTATATTGGAAAATACAAGTTAACATTATAATCCACCAAAATAATAAATTAATGTAAAACTTATCGAATTTGTGGACTGGAACAGCTGCTGTTAAAGCGAACTTTATTCTTTCCATTGCATTGTACAGCAGTAACCATTTTAAGGTTTGTCTTCTGTGTCTTCTAAGAATTGATTTGTACTGAGAAAACCAACGTTCGGCAATAGACTTTACAATTTCTTTCAGCGACAATGTTTCTTCATTGTGCAACAATTTGCTCTCCGTTTTACCAGAAATGATATTTACAATAATTTGTAATGTATAGTACCCTGGATTTGTTTGTAGTACATATTCAACATTTTCAACTACTTTTTTTTGCAACTTGACCTGGCGCAGATTTTAGCTTTAGTGAGAGACTTTTTACTTAAGTTTGTCAGGTCAAGTTGCAGAAAAAAAAAAAAAAAATACTTGAAAATTTCGTTCGAGCGCTGTGATGGCTGTATAAATGCAGTTGAAATGTGACTTCATGTATATTAATTCCTTCTTATAGCACCCTCCGCTTCAACAATGCTTTCTGCTTCATTTTCATGTAGTTCTTGAAGTAGTTCTCGATAATGTTAAAATTCTGTAGCTGAAAACCATTGTATTTTAAGTCACATTTTATTGATTTTACAGGAGAAGGGAAAAACCACAAAATTAATAACACATTATTTTCAAGGTCCATTTTTTGATCTATTGCTTCAAAATTTATTACCATGATGCATTTTATCTTACTCTATCAAGCGTGTACTATAACAACAATGTTTTTAGCAAGACACAAAATTAAATAATTATTAATATGAAAAAGTGCACTTAAGGTTGTATGGTTCCAAGCTTTAAAACCTATTTTGGGGATTTAAGATGATCAAACATAATACATGGAGTAAGTAACTCAATAATATTGCATAATCTTACCTCATACTTACTATTAACATTGTTGAAGCAATTATGTCAGTATGAAATTAAAAAAAGAATACAGCTCGTAAACAAGACTTTGTGAAAATCTTATCCTAAATAATACTAAATTCAATGTTCTTCTTCAGGAAAATCAGCTATGTAATTCTGATCTGGTAGGTTTTTGAAGTAATTTGTGTATTCTTCTGAAATCAACTGCAATAATTTAAGAATGCCGTCATATTTTGCTTTACTTATGGGCTTCTTTCGATCTCTGATGAGCGGTATATTTGAATGTAAATAAAGCTGAAATAGTTTGTTCTTTGGAATATCAACTATGGGAAATTCTTCTTCATCAAAAGCTGTTTTATAACTATAATATTTCCTGTTCTCCTTTCGCATTTGAAGGTGCACGATTTTTAAAAAATTGAACAACTTCACCATTAAGGTCCTTTTTCGGCTTACAAATAGAAAGTTGAGAATGCCAATAAAGCTCCTGAAGTTCTTAAAATCCCCTAGCTCCATCCTCAGAACATGAATGTTTTCCCACTTTGTTTGACAAGTTCTATCCAATCGTTACAAGTGAAAATGTTCTACGTATTTCACAACCAGTTGGTTACTGAATAATGCAGATTGTGTCATTGTGGGCACTTTGCTTTTTTTTTTTTTTCCTCTTCATTTGCATTCGAATTAGTAAGAAAGCTTGTAGATGTGTGACCTTGTACGATGTCATACGGTTGGTCGCTGCTACGAAGTTTGGGATTTTCAAGTAGTTTTAATGCCGCAGAGACATAATTAGCAATGTTATAATTTTCATCATTCACTCCCCCAGGGGCATGAGAAATATTCAATTCTTCATTTAGAATATCTGTAAAATATAGTAATGGAATTTTGGTAAAGTGAGCAAAAGACTTTAAAAGAAGTACATTCAACACCGATTAAAATGTTGGAGCTATTATTTTCTCCTTAATAATTTTCACCTAATGACTCATTAATTGTGATATTCCCAGCTACTGACTTTCGGGATCATCATTAACGAGACCTAAAATTAAAAAATAAATAAATAAATAAAATAAAAATGATTAGGGATTCATGTACTGAGAGTATACTTTATTATAGGCAAATTAATGTGTAAGTTTTGTATGTGAAATTAGTCCCCTCGTTAGCGGTTAGTGGATTTTCAATAACTTCAGTAGCGTTAAATATTTCTGGTGTCTGTTGAACCACAATTTGTGCATTAGAATTTCATCTCTGAAATAAAAATTGCAAGTAAGGTACAAACAGTTGTTTAATTGTTTTATTTGTATGCGCATATTTGGAAACTATTATGATTATAACTTGCAAATAATATTGCTAATGTCACGAGTTATTTCTAAATCTTTAATGATTCATACATGAATCCGAAATGACGACAGAATTTATCTGTAGCACTTGGAAATCAAGAGTAGTATTTCCTGGGACTGTTTTGCAAAATTATTTAATGAAGTGAAGTGTTTCACGATAAGCATATAAATACTCTGACCGCATCGGATGTTAAAGAAGGTGGAACAGCTATGTAGGGAAGAAGTGGTAAAGAGATTTCGAGAAATATTGGAGTCAGAGTGAAACCGTTATAAATAATTCTTTCCTTACCTTTTAATAGGGCAAGTTCAACAAGCTTCTTTCCTCTGCTAGCCATGTCACACTATTAAATAATGATTGGGATTGTTGATTTCATAGTCAATAAATGAAGATAAGCACGTCATTTTTGCCAAGGTTCACCGATGTAGGCATTGAATGAACCAAACTACCTTATGTGGACTAACAATAATCGTAGAAGCACTGATGTTAGAGCCAGCATATCTTAAATCCTTTTCAGATACTTTGGCATTAAAGAGTGAAGGGACTTACTATCATATGGTCCTTATAACCAAAATCCAACATATATGGCTCTAAAGAGAATTGTTTTTTATCGATAATGGTGCCAAAATTTCGATTTTCCATTTTTTGGATAGTTTGGCTCTCAGGTTCAGAATTGTTACAATAATATATGGCAGCCTGTTACCATGTCCCCCATCTCGTAATGATCTGTTCAGGAGGAAGTGGAATTCCTGTAGCCAATTGTTTAAACAAACTGATTCTACTCGGAAATCTAAGGAAAAACGTTTTTACGCTTGATATTCAACTATTAAAAGTAGGAAAATTTAAGCGCACAGTTTCACTCAGACATTGCATGCTCCAAGCATGTTACAGAATCAGTCTACTATAAATCAGTTTTAACCCCCCCCCCCCTCTTGCCTTAACCATATATGGGGCTGCGACAGATAAAAACAAAACTACATTTTCATGCCTAATTACCTCTGGCCATAATAGCAACATTGCATTGCTGACTATTTTCGCAATTGTTGAATGATTTGTCGATGCTAGTTCTTCCACTGTTAGAAGATACGCCGTTTACAGTCCATTTTCACCGAGCGTACCGACAATTACATTACACAGAGATCGTTTACACGCATCTGGAGTTTCATCCATGCAAACTTAAATTAATTATCCTTAATAGAATCACGAATTTCCTGTATTGTTTTTTCATAAACTAATGGAGCATAATGTTTGCGAAGAGTAGACATGTGGTATATACGTTTCTAAGAATGCACGTAATTTAGGATGTTCTAG
This sequence comes from Hymenopus coronatus, assembly GCA_030762935.1. NCBI lineage: Eukaryota > Metazoa > Arthropoda > Insecta > Mantodea > Hymenopodidae > Hymenopus > Hymenopus coronatus. The sequence goes on along the minus strand of CM060897.1, from coordinate 130,407,195 downwards.
TTTACAGAGCGGAATGTCAACACACATAGGTCCTTATTAAAGGTTGATAAATGGGGGCCTGAAGTTGAACAAGTTGCTTACTTTGGGATAGGTACCCGTATTGACATTTAACATTGACTGTTTAGCTGCATTTTTAGTGAAATATTTTTAAAAATATTTTGCGATTTTTAAATGTTGCGTCACTTGGAAAAGGGTGTCTGCACTTATACAAGTTTCACACGTAATACAAAATAAAACTAGTCCATTTGTAGTAAGCACGCCTTCGTTTTCGTGTACAAGTATATTTAGTTGAGTAGAAAAACTCGATTTCACTGGTGGCATTTTATCTGCTATAACCACGTTAACGCAATCACTCTACACGCACAAACAAAACCAAACTGCATATGTATTATCGTCCCACTGAATAAGTTTACATCGGCAGTTCTTTGATATAATACTCGCCACATTAGCAATCGGAAACTCTTTGGAAATGCTATACCTACCGTTCGCCGTTTATTGTCTCAGTCTTTATTTTCTTTTATTTTATTAATCTGTTTTGAAATACGTAATCAATTACATTTTATAAACATTCTCCAGTGAAAAATCGAAAATATGTATAATTGTAACGACATCGAAAATATGCAAAAACATGTACGATAAAACTTACATTTACGGATTCAGAAAACATTGTTTCGTGCACATTTAACATTATTCATATGTTTTAACAAAATAAAAAAAAAGTTGTACATAACTATCCTAGCCCTACTGATGATACATGGATTGGAGATGGAGCACCGGTGGAATGCGATGGCGGGGGAAACCGGAGAACCTGGAGTAAACCCGCCTCTGTGCCGCTTTGTCTACCACAAATCCCACATGCGGTTGCTTGGGATCGAACCATGTCCGTCTAGGTGATTTCAGGATATGAGAAACCCCCGGAGAGCATCGTAGGCAAGATTCCAACTGTGAGGCAGACACACTGCACCCATACCACAGAGGTGGGCAACATGAACTTAGGTTTCTATTTATGTTAAGAGCACCCCGACTTGTACATATTTCAAGATGCAAAATATACCGTCACTCAAAGGCATATCTTAACTTCTAACAGGCACAGCAATGTGTTAAGAGAAGTTTGAATTTTTGGAATAAATGTTTCCTGAGCCGTATCAGGATATAAATCCGTCCAGGAGTGCTTTAACTTTCAAAACATAACACAGTAATAAAATATTCTGACTACAAATTCAATATTCGAGCAAACACAAACTGTTTCATTTCGGACGCACACACGCTTTAATGCAAATGCACCAGTTTCAATATTCTCATGTAAAGTCAGGTAAAGCAGCAATTACACACACGAGAAGCTGATTTCTGTAATGTGCAAATAAGTATACATAAGTCAGCAGTTCTGCAACCTGCTGAAAACTGCTAATGCACAAACATAAACATTTCACGTTGGCTACCCTATGTTGTTTACACTTCTAGCCTTAAAGCGTTACGATCTGTAAATTCGAATGAAGACTCCCGTCTCCTTTAAAGTAATTGCGTCACCTAATTATAGTATTAATAGCAATTTGTAATGTTTACTGTATTACGAATTTCAATAACATAGCAATTATCTTTTAAATGAGCCTGGTGTACTCCCTTATTTCCCTTCTACTTACAATGAAGCAAGTATCTACTAACACCATTACTGCTAATGTTAATCTCCATTAAGATGAAGTTTTTTAATAATAAGAGACGTAGAGAAAGTCATGGGAATGCAATACATTTTTTAAAGCAGAATTAAAATATAAATTTACTGCAAAAAATATTTTAGTGAATAAAATTTCGTTACTGAAAAGAGACCCATCCATAACAATGCGTTCAAAGTGTTTAATAGTAGATATTATGCTCTCCCCCCCCCTCTCTCTCTCTCTCTCTCTCACTCGGTGCATTATAACACACATTTTTTTTCTTCTAAAAACACTATTTTTATTTGAAAAGTGTAATGCTGTTGAAATTTCGGCAATGGATTTTTGGGTGGAATGCAATACCTTCTCTGCCTACTAAAGACACCATACATGTAGAGAAAGTACTTATAAATTTAGTTTCTTGCAAGGAAAAATACTTTTAAATGTTGCTTTTGGTATGTTTAAAATGTGCAAGTGATATAAATAGCAAATCGTTAATAACTAAATCCCCCAAAGAAACAACATGGATTATTATAGGTACAGAATAGCAATTAGATATTCTACAGCAGTAGGCAAGAATATACATTTGCGATGTAATTAAGCGACATCAGTACATTCCATATGCAACTTAGAGCATCTAAAAATTTAATCCAACTGTCCAATCTGAAAGACAGTAACTGAGTCTTCTGCAGCAAGACTGAGCATGTTTTTGTTTATAGTGAACCATCATCATTAAAATACCCATTCCTGCCATCAAACTTATGGTACAAGCATTTCTGTAAAGGGTAATGACTAACTGAAAGTAGGGGGGGATTTAATTAATAATCTTAAGGATACATTGAAAGTAAATCACACTTACCTATTTGTTGTTTGCCATAAAAATAAACTATTACATTTTGGAGTAAATCGTCATCAGTTATCATTAACAAAATGCTTAGCACTACGAAAAATTGACGAGTAAAGCGAAGAACAGCACAAAAGAGGGAAGAACCATTACAGAGTGGAAGTAGGAGAAACGGTGGAACCGTGCACCAGGTTACACCTGGAAATCGGGAATAAAGATCATAACGTAACACCCCGGAGGAAGGTGCGTGACAGTAGAGAGGACTTCTAAGACATTAAAGCTGCGAAAAGGCAAGGGCAAAGCCAATATGGGACAGAGAGCTAGGAGGAAAACGGAGAAAGTAAGCACCCACAGAAGGGTATAGGTAGGAGACGAAGAATGTAAAGTAGCACAGAGATGGAAATGTGCCCCAAGTAGAGAGAGGGTAAATATAAAATGTCAAATACGATATGGGACAAACGAGATGACATAGAAAGGCGGGAGAATGTGAAACAAACCAGCGTACAGATGGCCAAAATGGGAGATAGCGACTTGACACCTAAGGCAGAAAGACACAAGCTGAAATTGGTTATGGGAATTAGCAGATGTAGGAAATAGGTTCTACAAGCAATCATATAACGATATTTTGGGATAAAACACAGTAGAGAACAGGTGAAGTCCGCACAGTTTAGTGAAACGAGACGAAGGATCGGCTAGTCTAAAGCAGGACATGATGAATACTCTAAAAATTAAAGGACATGATGAATACTCTAATATAAGCCTTCACATTTTTTCCCCATTTAGTTATACCATAAAACATTAATATCTATCCCGCTAAACATCATTTAATACTACTATTTTAGGTGACCAACATGAATGCGTCCTTTAAATGTAATTTACTAGCACGGTAAACAACCATTATTGCCGGCGCCCTTTCTTAAACTCTGTAAATTTAGGCTAATATAATGACAACATTGGTTCCAGAGGTACTTAACAGTGTTGAGTATAAGGATGATTTGAGTGCATATGTCACTGGGTGCAAGTGTTCCGGTCCAAGTGGGCTACTAAAGCATTATTATTATTATTATTATTATTATTGGTGGTGGTGGTGGTGGTCGTCGTCGTCGTCGTCGTAGTAGTAGTAGTTTCTTCTCTATACTACTTACGGCCATATTTATAGGAGTAACAATTCATTCAGCGCAAAACTTATACCTAATATACATTTCACCAGAAATACACATTTTGAAGTTCCGGAATAAATAAAAAGTGTTTAAAAAACCTTTGTGTATGTGAACGGCAGAGAGTGAATGTGAAATTTTAAAAAGATATCAACGTTGTTTTTAGTTCTGCATCCTTCAAGGACGCGACATTCAAGCTTTTCAAGAAAATTCACAAGCCAACTATACTTAGGTACATACAAACAAAATGTTTGTCATTTTTGGCTTTCTGAAACATTTTACCGATTTTGATGAAAATATCATATGGTGATGATACTTTTGAGCTTTTACTTAAATTAGTTTTTATCTTCAATGTTTATAAACTTTTTAAAGCCTGTACCAATTATATTAACTCAGCTAAAACATCCTTTAATCCATTTCAGATGACCAATATGTGTATTTTAAATGTAATTTACTAGCACGCTAAACAACGGGTTAAAAATTTACTGTCGATGCGCCCTTTCTTACTTTCTCTACATTTAGTTTAATATAATCAAAATATTGGTTCAGTGGTAGTTACACTGTTAAGTGCGGAGTTCCTCGACTGGGCCAGTCCTGCGCTTGCCTTGTGATTATACATTTCAATACCTGATTAGTCGAAGTACGCTACTAAAGCATTATTATTATTATTATTATTATTATTATTAGCACTATTATATTAGTTTCTTCTCTCTACTACCAGGTGTAACAATCCATTCAGCGCAAAATTAAAAACAAAAATTTCGCCGGAAATATACGTTTTAGAAGTTTAGGAACAAACAAAAATCTTTAGAAAACGTTTCTTGTGTATACGAATGTTGATGTGAAATTTCGAAAAGATACCAAACAATGTTTAAGGAACCGACACTCAAGCTTTTCAAGAAGAGTCACAACCCAAACTATAGGTACATGGAAAATGTTTGCTAATTTTTTGGTTTTCTGGAACATTCTACCGTTTTTCATAATATAATTTTCGACCATTTTACTTAAATTATAAGTATACTACAACATTTCAATTTATTCCACAAAATAAAGTTTTCTTTTAAAAACAAATTCACTATTTCATGCATAGAGGCGTTAATTTATCATATGCGATTTACAACCTAACTATTCTTTTGTTTAGTACAATTTAATCACTAGGACATCTTTTATTTAGGCAGTGTCGCTAGTTTATTTCTTGATGCATTTAACATTTTCTGGTCAAATCTTTGCGATATAGTATTTAAATTCACATTTTATTAATGAAATAGTCCAGATAAATACTATTCGAGTCTCTTGAATTTTCTGCGCTTACTCTTTTCATTTTGAATGAATTTATATAGCTTGTAAGTTATAAGAAACCGAAACTTAGGCACTAAACAATAAGCGCAGATATATCTGTGAAGTCTGTTTTTCCTCACCTTACCCCCATATGTCAAGAGTATGTCGTGCTTAGGTCCTCTCTTATTAGCTGCTGGAATTATAACTACGTAACGCCGTAGCTTCCTAGTTAAAAAAATGTATTCCCTGCATTTAGAGAATTTCTGTCAAATGCCTTTACTTTCAAGCAATGACGCATCTGCAGAAAGTATTAAGCTATGAGAGGCCTTTATCACGCTTTATATTTGAGTGATCGTATGTGTTATTACCACATCGTCATTGACCAAGCTGAGTTGAAGCTTAGGTTTATTAACGGTAATTATTCACTGAGGGTGAAAAGGGCGTGTTTCTTATTATGTGAGCAAATCGTGCACAATGGCAAAAAGAGGAAAAGAAGGAAAAACCAGCAATAAGAAAGTATGATAAGATTATTGAGTGATATGATGAGTTTGTGAAAACTGCAATGTGGTAACAAATTCAAACTACTAGAGGTTAGGGCGCTGCTTAGCACAGCATTGTTGCAGGTTAATGACATCAATTTGAAAGGAGGGTGGTCAAAGTGAAAACGAAAGGAGGGTGTTGGATGGCAATATGGGCAATATTCAGAGCGTTTTTATTAACCTTACCGAAGTCCATGTGACAACAAAACTTGCGAAATCAGATGGGATTGCCCCATAACCGCATATCCGCAATTGTGAGTTAAATACTCGTTACACAATTGCTGCATATTTCCAACATTTAATTTTGAGTCATGCATGATTTTTAGGTTTCCATTTAAGTTATGTCATATGCTCACTTCACCTGCTATAGCCATATTTACGGCGGGAACAACCTCAACCAATCAACGAGAAGAGAACGCGGATGGATACATTTGGATGTATTTATACGCTGGGTAAGCTTATTAAAAAAAAAAAAAAAAAAAGTTCAGATAATTTTTTGTGGCACCTATAATTAAATGTCGTTGGTTCCGTGTCAGACTTCTGATCCCAGGCAACCATGAGTGAGTCCTAGAGTGTTTAAGTCCTCCATACGGTAAGTTACAGCTTCATTATTAGCAAAGTTGTTTCAGAATGCGGAGTGAGTGGTTTTAAATGTTCGATAATTTTCGACCGCTCCCCATCTAGGTATAGACTCCGTTGAGCACCGTGCTGCAATAAAACACTCTTTCACGATGTCAGCTGGGACAGTCTACCGTTGTGTTTAGGTTAAAAAACAGTCAACTAACCCCGTGAATCTTTTATTCACAAATACTCACGCAGGTTAATCCGATTCTGTGCTGTACAGGCACAGCCGAGCCGGAGATGGACGCAATTTCCTTTCTCGCAGTTGTATTTTTTTTAATCCGTCGGTCCTTTTTTGTAACACAGCTACATTCACATCTGAACACACAGTTGTGTTATTGTTCAGCAACAACCAAACAAATTCACTTGCACCATGAACACAGTGCGAGTTTCAAATGTTTTCTTTAAAAACATAATAGCAAATAATGTGCGAACAGTTACCATAAAAGGTAGGAAAATATCAATGATATACAGGAGTAAAGCATTGAAAACTTTTGCTTATTTTAAAAAACGATAGGTTTTGATAAACTTAAAAACTGTCCTTTTTTATATAGTCCCTCAACTAGTTATTCTTATGCAGGCGCTTAATGTACGATGAACATAGTAGATAGAGAAGGTATTGAATTCCACCTAAAATTCCATGCCAGAGATACATATTTTAGGGTGTTTCGATTAAAAAAATTAAAAAAAAAAAAAGAATTTTTCGAAAAAAATTCCGTATGACTAGACAACTTCAATAACTTCCAAGGTGCGACCCACAGATTTTCAGGAAAATCCCGCCAGCCCCAACTACCTTTTAGAGAAAACATTTTTCGAAAATTTGTATTTTCTCAAAAATGGCTCTGACGATTTTGATTACAGCAACATGTGTTTAACACATTTCTATGACTAACGAAAAGACCTCCTTTTCCTGGATGATTTCTGTATAAGTTTTATATCACTGATAAGCCGTAAGAGATCGACAGCAACTTACTACACAAAATAAAGGTGTCGTTGAAACTCACGATGTCATATGCACATTTTTATTTATTTTTTATTATTGTACCGTTTCCGAGAAGTTCCGTGTTATTGATTTCAATTTTAAGCTAATTCAACTTTTCTCAAACGGGAAGTCATCTTTCTCTTCCTCTCTCTTTTGCTTAGTAGTGGCAAGCAAAGAGAACGGAATTTCTATGGCTTCACATAGCGACTGGCTTTTAAAGGATTTGACTATTCCTTTAGCCTACAGTATTCTCTAATTCCCTTTCGATTTACAAAAAAGTAATAAGATCAATTCTGCTAATGCTAATCTCGATCAGCATGATACAGACAAGCGAATAAAATTTTGTAAGAAAAGTTTGTTTGCGGAATAATTAAAGAAAATCATGTGAATGAAACACATCCTATTTTCTTTTAATGTACTCGTACTTCGTGTTAATCGAGACAACCGTTTGCAAGAATAGTTTCATCACACGTTTCGTTGTAGGCACTTTTTTGTGCATCTTTTAATGTTTATCAGTATATACACAATAACATGTTGGTCTGGGTAGCTTAGTTGGCTAGGGTGCTTAAAAGCGTCAGCCATCAGTAGATGTCATGTTAAAGAACTACTAAGGAAGAAAATTCCCTTATACTAGCGGCGCTAATAAGCTTCTGGTAATTTACAGCTTCTTTAGCAATCAAAATAACTTTAAAACGCCTTCATATTTAGGAAGTATGGCACTGTGAAAATTAATCATAATCGTTATTGATATGAACATAAATATATTTAAATATATTTTATATGTTAATATTTTATGCATATGGTGTTTAATCAAAATCGTTATTGTTAGACAGTGAGAAATTACAAAGTTGTGAAAAAATCCATGTAAATGGTAGTTATGAATGGGACGATTTTCTTTAAAATATTGATGTCGCAATTATTTCGTTTACGGTCATTTATCGGGCATTTCGATTTTGTGTCATGCTATTTGCACACCCAGGCTTCTTTGGAGGGGAGGGGGGAGGTTTCAGGAGATCTCAAATTTTCTTGGAAAATTTCATGCTGCATAAGTATTTGGAAGCCAAACTCGGTAGGTATAACATTTGGCTTATTTTATCCGACATTTCAATTTTACTTTCAATCACATCTACTATATATAAAATAATAATTCCCTTTCTTAGAAGTCTGGGACTACTGCCCTCACGCTCAATTACGCATGACGGAGGTGGATGATCATTCAACCAATACGGAGAGCTGATGTGGCCAACATCATGCATCCCCTCAGTTGGCTATCGTGGTCGGGATCGCTACCTGTCGCAGCTCCTCGCAGGTTTGATAAAACAAAATAATAAAACTTGTATTACAAGCCTGCTATGATTGAGTCAAATTTCCGATATTAATATATCGGAACTATAGAGCATGAACTATAAAGCAATAAAATTAATCCTGAAAGCGGACTAAAATAATAAGAGTTTTGTAGCGGCATATCATGGAGAGTTTTTGAAAGATTGGTGCAACATGTGATACTGACCCGTCCATTGCAGTGGAACGTCTAATGTGGGGAAATTGGCAGTACTTAACACAAAGTTAATGCAGCATTAAGGATATCGTCAAATTGCTACCGGGATTAATTACAGCAGACGGTAGTTTACCAAGCATGTGTTGCCTATGACAGAGCGAAGAAGGTAGTGTGTGTGACGGTTGCAGCAGGTGGGGATGCTGGCTGGCATTGATCCTCCTATGCATCTCCGTCTCGCCCGCTCTTTCACCCCCACACCCAACATTCTCCAACCCTTACAAACAAAAAATGCGGAGTTTATACAATATGTTAGCACACTCACGTCCCGAATTTCCCTCGCCTTTCTTTTTCGAAATCTAAAACATACCCTCGTCAAACATTTTGCTACCAGTTTTTAGTTACTAATTTTTACCTTCTTTTGCGCCATGATAATTACAGGTGAAATACGAGTCATTTTAAACCTTTCATTCCGTTTTCAATGTTCAGCTCTGTATAAAAAAGACTATTCTTTCATCTATAATTACCAGAAAATCGTCATTCTCAAATGAAAATGGTAGCTATTTTTGTAATCTCAAATTTCAAGCCTACATACGATATGGCATATAGGTTTCTAGGCAAGGATGAACAATGGCTAGATCATGGAGAATAACATTTTCTTTCTTAAAAACGAACACTGCCAAATATATTTTTTACGCTCTTCACTACCCACTTCTTCACCTTTATCTCTGTTCTGCAATCCATTCTTACAAAGCGTCTTATTCCGTCTAAATAGCGTTACTCTACAAATAGTTTCTTTCTACATACTACATTCAGAAAGTTCTCGGGATGTGTAAATAACACAGAAACAAGTTCCGCTGTGATATAGGTCTATTACCACGTGTAAGGAGAATGAAAGCACTCCTGGAAGCCATTTTCACAAACCTATCATAGTTCCCTTGTCGCATGTACAGTAATTTCTTCAGCGTTCGAACATATTGACTGAAACGTTTATGCCATTCATACAACTGAGTTTTCTTCATCCCTGCTTTATCATAAGCCTCCTCCACCATTCTCAAAGTACCTTAGGGAGATGTGTTTAACAAGACACAAAACTTTATGTTCGAACGTGCTACGTTGCTGACATGAAATGCGATAAACGAACGTGCATACACAATAAAAACTAGTTTCCAAGCAAAGACACCAACCATTATTAAATGAAAATTGAAACGAAGCGTCATGGACGTTACCAACACCTAAAAATAAAATACCCATTACTTTCGTATACATTAAAGAGATAATAAACTATTACGGGGACTTTTTGAATCTAGGGTTATGTCATTGCAGGTACCAGATAAGCTGCATTCATAATAAAGACATTCATGGACTGCTTAAGAGTAATCAAGATATGCGCACATTTCATTAGTTATAAAAATTTATTCCCAGATTTTAAACAAAATTGTTAGCAATTTTTGAGACAATTAAAGGCAAATCTTTCATGTAAAGGGTAATTTGGAGGAAGACTTTCTTGAAAAACTTTGTGTAGAACCTTTGGAAACCATTATTCAGCACAAAATATGGTGCATTTTATTCAACGTTTCGTTTTTACTTTTACCAAAACCTACTTTTAGTGGGTAGAAGTAGTGTTACAATAACTCAAAATGCATGGTGCCTAAAACATTTTCAGTGAAATTTAGACACAGAATTTTCGGGAGTAATAAAATACTTCGTCTATAATATATACACCTTCTAAATGTGTCGTAGAGAAAGTAATAAGCGATGGTCATGTAAATGTACCTAGCTTCACATGTTTACTTTCTCTGCTGAGTACATAGGTAGAGACAATATTGAATTCTTCCAAAAAATTAGATACCGAAATTTCAAACGTTTTAGCGTCCCCCAATTAAAAATGATTTTTAGAAAAAAGTCCGCGCGCGCGACGTAAAGTCGCATGAATACCAAATTTTATATTTAAGTTCAGCATCTTCCAAAGATGCGACACGAAGATTTTCAAGAATATCCCCCACAGCAAACTACACATTACATGAGACAGTTTTTGAGAATTTTGATTAACTCAAAAATGACTAACAATTATGATTAAAATACAGTATATTACATAAAATTTATGTGACAAAATGTATATTTTGAATTTTCTGAGAATAACCTCTGGAGTCATTCTTATTGTTAATAACTTTTGCGTAACTACAAACTGTAATAGACAAAAAGTCAACAGAAAAAGTGTACATCTCGTTAAAACACACACTTTATATCATATACATATTTTTGTAGAGTTAACGATTTCCGAGATATTCTCTGCTATTGGTTTCAAGTGTATAATGCGTCAATCGCAGAGCGGCAGCTTTAAAATATTTGGCTATCGCTTTAGTTTAATGTATGCCCTTATTTTCGTTCTAAGTAGAAGTAGCAGTAAGACAAATCTTGATGACGTTTAGCTCGATTAGCATGATGTTGACTAAAGAATAATTTCTTCTAACAATAGTTTGTAGAACTGGTAGAGAAAGTCATGCGAATGGAACACAGCCACCAGATTTTTAGTTGTGCTTTCCAGACAGACACTTTTTACCACAGGTAGGGAACTAAATATGTGGCAAACAGGAATGTGCTAACATTTTACGAAAATATGCAATTGATAAACACGTTAGCGTAAACATTACATTTTTCGGAAAGGCAGAACTTACATTTACCCATGTATTCAAAATATGAATGTCTGTGTTTACCTGAGCGATAAAATTAACCTTCTGCGCTAACCAGATGCGCTAGATAGATGGAATTCCAGCAAGGTAGCAGACGCTGCTTTTAGCGGTGAAATGTTGAAACTTTAATGCAACTTCGGAACTCGGAAACTTCTGCAAACAATACCCTACAATACCTTGGCAGAGTTGTTTGAACTCTAGAGTGAATGTACTTCCATATGATTCACAGAGATATCTTATCACCGCTTCATTGCAGTACTAAATCTTGGTTTTATCAACGCAAATGCGCAATACTGTGCGCTTGACGTCGTAAGACACGTAAATTAAGGACATAGATTCCCATAAATACTTTTTTCCAGATGAAATCAAAACAGAAGCAATCCACTTTAAACATCTCATAACAATTCACTTAAAAACGCCAGATGGAACGGAATCATGAACTGTTTTATTATTTATAGGTTCAATATCATTTATCGCTGTTCTGTTCGTTTTTATTCAATATTACATTTTTTGGAAATTTTACTTTACAGTTTTGTTTAGATTGCATTGCCAAAGACGAAGAAAAACTATATAATTTTGCTATTTGGACATCTATTTCACTAGTAAAACTTTGTCGGCATTTTCCACCACAAAATGCAAAGCAATAATAATGGATATATCGAAGTTATTTGAAATTGTCTGTGTGTTTTGAATAGATCTATATTTGTGTAATAAGTTAGTAAGCAATGGAACATTATACAAGTTACACCTATGAAAATGACTTCACGGACTATTTACAGAAAGCCTTACATTTTGTCATATAAATATCTAAAATGTATAATAAGTATACTAATATAACACGTTTGAGCAATGATTGAGAAAGCTAAATATTTCGAAATACTTTTTATATAATTGGTAGTTTGGCGTGGCAAAATGTTCTTGTTAAGGTTTCCTGTCGCGTATTTGGAAAATACTGAACTTAAATACTAATTTTAACTTTTTACCGAGTTTTTTTCTCTTAATTTGAAAGTTAAATCGAACTAGAAAAACGAATTTGTTTAAATTACTACTTTAAAAAATTAAGCTATTCATAAAATTTTAAAAAAAATCCTCCTCATTATAACCCTAATAAGGGACGTATGATTTTAGATACTAAACAGTTTCAATTCTCTCCCGTCGGTGCTCATTTGTAATTTTTTAAAATTCATCCTAAGAGAGTTATAATGGAAGACCATTAGAAAATAATATCTTAGGCTATTTTCACGGCCAGTGTTGTTATATTTAAAAGCTGTATTTTCCGGGTTGTTGAGCCGTGGTCATAGGTTAAAATACGAACCATACGTTTCGCAGACTTCTACGGCCAGCATCTTCAGTGATAGTCCCTGTAGGAGGTAGAAGCTGACCGTAGAAGTCCACGAAACGTATGGTTCGTATTTTAACCTATGACCACGGCTCAACAGCCCGGAAGATACAGTTTTTAAATATATTAGAAATGAACCTTGGAAAAAAAACAAACAGTGAAAATAAAAAACATGAAATTTGTTAAACTTTAACACAAAAAATGAGAATTAAATATTAGCATGGATAGGCATTGCTTTATGCTTTCACAAATGGCCTCTACAACTGCCCCAAATATTTCAATATTTTTGTCACTCCTTTCCCCAGAATCTACTGAGGAAAACAAATGTCGCGTACTTTCGAAACACACGTTAACGATCGTATGCTCAGCAAATGTTTTTCTCAGCTCAACAAACTTCACACTTGATGCATTAACCGTGCCGCCGTAGAAATGGTGATGCGAGTTTGTTGCGTCAACCGGACGAGACAGTTCGGCCAGCGCTACTCAATTATTTAACAGAAATTCGGGACCGGACGGGAACCAGGCAAGCGAGGTGTCGGAAGGGAGGGGAACGGCGGACAGGTCACACCTACCTGCGGCAAGGGGTCATGGCCAAGCAAATGGCGCTCGCATCTACTGCCAATTTACCTTTCACTTACACTTTCCGAACCGAGCGTGAGAATCGTCTGCTATCTTACTGTTGGCAAACTCCATCTGCGAAAAGACTGGATCGCTAATGGGCCTGCTAACAACATTCATTGTTTATTTATCAAGACTGCAGCGAATTCCATCTTAGATATCATTTTCTTCCGTGTTGGAACAAAGTCCTGGCCTTACTGCTTCAAGGAATACATATTCTCTTACCGGCTATAGTCAATACACATATGCTGTGTACTGTTAACACATAGAGGAATACTAGTATGCTCCTGTTTATTTGACAGTTCTCATAAATAATCTCGTATTTATCCACAAAATCAAATTAAATACGGCTATGCAACGGGAAAATGGTTTCCTTTGTCGTATTTGTTTATTGGTTGCTGAATTGATGTTACGTGTTTTGTTGTATCAAGCAATTACCAAGTTTTTTAATCTTTAATATAGAAAAAAAAAAAAAAAAACTTATGTGTTCCATTCAAAAAACTATCTAGTTATGCCAAACACAAACTATTCTTACAAAAGACCATTCCTTTATCTTCATCATGCTAATAGAGATAAACATTAGTGAAATTGGCCTTGTCACTTGGAAATAGGGGAATACATTATGCTAAAGCGATAGTCAAATCTTTTAAAAGCTGCTCGCTATATGAAACAATTGAGGTTCGGTGCGCTTTCCATGATCCCGTTTGAGAAAGATTATAGATAGTTTAAAACTGAAACGAACAACAAGGCTCATCTAAAAAACAGCCAACTCTACAAGAAAAAGTATAGCACCTAAGTTTTGAGTTTTAACAGGTTTACATTTTCTGAATATTAAATTTTTGTCTGACACGGTTTAACCATTATGCAAAATTCTGCAAAAATCATCCAGAATAAAGAGGTCTTTAGAGGCTATTCCCAAAAAATTAAAAAATACATTTTATTTGTGATGTAAAGATATGTAATATACAGTATTTTAATAAAAATCCTAAGAGCCAGTTTTGAAAATCTTTGTGCCGCATCCTTGGAAGATCCTAAACATAAATACCAATCTTTTTTTAAAGGTCTTTTCGTTATTGAGATATGCTGTCTACACACTCACACACACACACACGGACCTTTGCTTTTTCTCGGACTCAGCGGACCTCAAAACATATTTCCGATGAAATCTCGACATGCAATTTGTGGGCGTAATACAATATTTTCTCTAGCTATTGTGTACTTTGAAAATACGTGCTAGGGAAAGTAAAAATGGCTAATTTCCTGATTCTTTATAACTTACACCAATTACGGCAAAGGATAGGTATTGTTACTTGAAGGAAAAAGAAATGTATTTGTGAATTTTAGATAAGATAGTACAGTAGGTGGGCTGTTTGGATGACGATATGTAGCACTGAAGAAAAAAATCTGATGTGCACGATTCACATGACTTTCTCTACATCCCTGCAACAAATTATTCTTAAAAAGCTTATACTTCTATTTACTTCGTGCTAATCAGAAAAAATTAAAAGAAATAGTCTTATTACTTGCTTCCTTGTATGTAGAAGCGAAATAAGACAGTACCATAGGTTAAAGTGATAGTCAAACGCTGGTTGCTATGTCACTGAAGTTTCTTTGTTTGTATGGACAGCAGTTGGCAAATTCCTGTATGAGAAAAGTGTAAGTTTTTCATAGCAGAAACCAAAAACAAGGAATGTCTAAAAAACGATCAACTCCACGAAAAAAATGTATATAACATAAATTGTGTGGTTTAACGTGCTGTACATTTTTTGTGCAGTAAGTATTTGTCCATCTCTTACGGTTTAGCAGTTATTTCAAAGTCCCTAAAATTCATCCAGAATAAAGTAGTCTTTAGAGGCTATTCCCAGAAAATTCAAGATATACATTTTATATGTCAGGTAAATGTCATTGATATATGATATTTTAATCAAAATCGTTAAAGCCATTTTTGAGAAAATCGAAAAAAAAAAGTTCCATGTAAAGGGTAGTTTGAAGTGGGGGGATTTCCCCCAAAATCTTCGTGTCGCATCCCTGGAAGATACTAAACCTAAATACCAGTTTGGTATTTAACGGTATTTTCGTTTTTGAGCTATGCTGCCCACAGACACACATAGATACATACACACAGACTTACACACTTTTCTGAACATGTTTTTTTTTTTGTTTTTTTTTTATTCAGGGGGACCCAAAACATGAATTTCCGGTGAAATCTCGGTATCGAATTTTTGGGTGCATTACAATACCTTTTCTATACACTATGTACATAGTGTGTATAGAGAAAGTAAAAATATGTGTTGCATTCAAATAACTTGCTCTAGCTGTTCCCGAAACAAATTTTTCTTACAAAAGATTATTCTTTTCTCAACGTTATGTTAATCTATATAAACATTAGTAGAATCGGGCTTATTAATTACTTCTAAGAAATACATTACGCTAAAGAGAGTCAACTCCTTTAAAAACTGGTCGCTATGCGAAACAAATGAGGTTCGCTTGGCTTTGCATGGTTCCGTATGAGAAAAATTAAGTTTAAAATTGAAACCAACAACAATGAATATCTCGAAAAACGATCAACTCGACGAGAAAAACGTAATGACATATATTATGTGTTTTATCGAAATCTACCTTTTTTACTCTATCTCTTACGGTTATGCAAAGCTCTGCAAAACTCAACAAGATTAAAGAGGTCTTAAAGAGGTTATTCCCAGAAAATTCAAAACACACATTTTATTTGTGATGATCTTTAATACATGGCATTTTAATCAAAATTGTTAGAGCCATTTTTAAGAAAATCAAAATTTAAAAAAAAAATATTTCATGTAAAAGGGTGGGGGATTTTCTTGAAAATCTTTGTGTCGCATCCTTGGAAGTACCTGAACTTAAATACCTAGTTTGGTATATAACAAACTTTTCGTTTTTGAGCTATGCCGTCCACAGACACACACACACGGACCTTTTTCCTAAAAATGAGTTTTTTCGGACTCGGGGGACCTCAAAACTTATATTTCCGGTGAAATTTCAGTGTCGATTTAAGGATGGATACAATACCTTCTCTATCCTCTATGTACAATATACTTACAGGCTAGAGAAAGTAATAAGTTGCATATCACACAATACTAAAATAGAAAATGCTGCTTACTAACGATAAGAGACGCATAAGTGCGACGTTTCACCCGTTTGTTTACTCGTTTGGAGAGCCAACTGTCACAGCTCCCGAACTAAGTAAAGCTGTTTTATAATTTAACATTAAGTTACAGATTTATATCGGAATAAACGGGCGCACGGCAAGAACACAACTTGATTCCCAAAAATCCGATGTGTTCTATTTACATAACTTTTTCTATCCATTCTGCAAACAAACTATTCCTACAAACGATTATTCTTTTATTTACAAAACGCTAGTCACGATGAATGCTACCTGAAATCGTCTTATTAATTCCTTATAACTAGAAGGGGAGTAAGGGAATACACTAGGCTAAAGCTACAGTGAAATATTTTAAAAGCTGTCGTTATGCGTTTGGCAGTGAAATGCGATTCTCTTCGTAAGGTCAATAGTAACACAAAAGAGATTTGAAATGAACGATAATTTACGGTTTAAAATGTTTTCAGTAGTTTAAATAGGAACCAATAACAAGGAATATATTGGAAGCAGTTATATCTACAAATTATATATAAGATCTAATTTCCATAATTTATTCTGTTGCTCACGATTTTACCGTAAATCTGCACTCTAAATTAGCTAGAGTATCGTGTTACGCTATGCGCATTGCCTTCAAGTGATGCATGCGAAGAAAATTGAACACGTAGTTTCAGCGCTGACACTAGTAGTAGGCGGCGCTATAATCCCTACTGTATACACATTACTACAATTTCTATTGCCTGCTTCATTCTATATGAGATACTTCAAAGCTACATAGTTATTTCATACCCAATCCTAAACATTCAACTCGACCCGAAATTTCAGGATATTCCGTATAGAAAGATCTGCACAAGATAACGTAAACGCGTCACAAACTTTGCCGTAATAGACGAGCACCAAAGTCATAATTACTACTAAAGTTGTAAGCTATTTTAAACAAGTAATTTTGAAGTCTATAATTTCCATTGCTGCTCCGGCTGTAGGCATGCAACATCCAGTGACACAATTAGTATATTGATCTGTGAGGAAAGCGTGATGCTATTTATGAACCTCCAGCACAGGAATGTTGTGTTATAAGTGCAGAGATACCAACAGATACACGTTATAACACGAAAACGTCCCTTCCACAGCTTTTCGGAGACTTGGAGTACTTAAAACATGCATTCAAAATACACCTTTACACTTTCTATTGCACTATCAAAAAGAATCGATCACCAATTTAAGTTTTGAGTAAGACTGTTCAAGGGTACTTCCAGATAACTGCAATATTCACTGGATATAACATTTCAGCCCTTTAATTATTAAAATTAGATACCTATAATTGTTTACCTAGAATAAATTGTTATAAATTTAATTAATAACTTATCGAGATAATGCAACTCCGCATTGTCATTTACAGAATTCCAATTAAAATTAACTTCAAATAAAGATAAATGAATTTAAATCAGTATCAAGAAGATATTCAAGTGGTCGCGAGTTCGAATCTCCCTATTAAGATGTTTCTCAGAGGTTATTTGAATATCATTTTAGCGATTTCATTCATCGCCCCATATTATCAACCAATTCAAGGGGCGTTAACATAAAAAAAAAAAAAAAAAAGACACGTTTCTGCGCAAAAGATTGTAATTTACCAAAAGGCGTCACCTTTACTATATGAAACACTGCAATTGCAAAATAGGTATTGACTACCTTTGCATTCGAGTGGTCACCATTCTGGATTCTCACCAAGAGGTCACGGGTTCGATTCCCGGCTGCGGCGGGTCAGTTTTTGTTTAAAACCATTTCATATCCCCACAGTCTGGAAACATTAATGTTTGAGTGAATGCGTGTGTGTTTGTAACTGGAGAAAAAAAGTACCAAGATATCCACAGTTCAGTGAGAAAAACACCAGCTATCGTTTGTCAACTCAAAACCCCCAATATAACATAGAAGTTAAAGAGGCTTATAAATGAAAATATAACATGGGCCTACATAACTTCTTTTTGCTTTCTCTAGTACGCATCTAAAATGCACATAGTGGGTAGAGAAAGATAGATCTTGAGACTCCCTGAATAAAATAAATAGACAAAGTCAGTGTACCTACTGTGTGTGTGTGTGTGTGTGTGTGTGTGTGTGTGTGTGTGTGTGCGGAGTATAACTTGGTGTATAACTTTAGTATCTCCCAAGAATGCGACACGAACATTTTCAGAAAATCCCGTACTCAGACTACCCTTTTTGTGAAAAAATGTTTGCAAATTTTGATTTTCTTAAAAATGGCTCTGGTGATTATTTCTATTTTATCAATTATTTTGTATGAGAGTTTCATATATTTATTTCCATATATTTTTGATTACATTACCACATATTAAAAATATT
Source organism: Hymenopus coronatus (assembly GCA_030762935.1). Lineage (NCBI taxonomy): Eukaryota > Metazoa > Arthropoda > Insecta > Mantodea > Hymenopodidae > Hymenopus > Hymenopus coronatus. The sequence continues at coordinate 130,388,492 of CM060897.1, read as the reverse complement.
TAAACACACTTATATCTTGATTTCCTGGGAATAATAGAATCTGAAGTCCTCTTCATTCTGAATGTATTTGCACAACTAGTCAACCGAGATAGAAAAAAAATCTGATGTGTTCCATTCACATGACTTTCTCCATATCACTGCAACAAATTTTTCTATTTACTTCATCTAATCGACAAAAAATTAAAAGAAATAGTTTTATTACTTGCTTCCTTGTTAGTAGAAGCAAAATAAAGGGGCACCATAGGTTAAAGTGATAGTCAAAAGCTGGTTGCTATGTGACTGAAGTTCCTTTGTTTGTATGGACACGAGTTCACAAAGTCCTGTATGAGAAAATTTTTAATAGCTGAAACAAAAAACAAGGAATATCTCAAACAATCAACTTCACGAAAAAAATGTAGATAACAAACTGTGTGTTTAAAAGTGCTCTACATTTGTTCTGTGGTAAGTTTTTGTCCATCTCTTACGGTTTAGCAGTTATGCAAGATTCCGTAAAATTGACCCAGAATAAAGAAGTCTTCAGAGGCTATTCCCAGGAAATGCAAGATATACATTTTATTTGTCAGGTAAATATCTTTAATATACGATATTATAATCAAAATCGTTAGAGCCATTTTTTAGAAAGTCAAAATTTTCGAAAAAAGTTCCATGTAAAGGGTAGTTTGGGGTGGGGGAATTTTTCTCAAAATCTTCGTGTCATCCCTGGAAGATACTAAACTTAAATACAAAATTTGGTATTTTACTGACTTTTCGTTTTTGAGTTATCGTGTTCACAGACAGACACACACGGACCTTTTTCTAAAAATACTTTTTTTGGATACAGGGGACCCAAAAACATATATTTCCGGTTAAATCTCGATATCGAATGTTTTGGTGGAGTGCAATACCTTCTCTATACACTATGTACATAGTACGTATGGAGAAAGTAAAAGACTTGTTAAACAAAACATGTAGATCCCGTCAAAACACACAGTTTTGGAGCGAATAGTTTCCGAGATATTTGTTGTTACTGATCTATACTGTTATAATAAGTACTTAAAACTTTTCTCAAACGAAAAATCCTCTTTAGTTTAATATATCTTTAAATCTTTTGTTTTACTCCTATCGTGCAAAGAGAACCGAATTTCAATTGTTTCACTGAACGAACCGCTTTTAGAAGATTAGATATCGCTTTAGCAAAGCTATCCTCTTATTTTCCTTCTAATTATAAGGAGGCAAGTAACCAGAAAATGTCTGCTAATGATTATCTCGATTACCATGATGTAGATACAAGAATAATCTTTTGTAACAAGAGTTTGCAATACAGGTAGAGAAAGTTAAGTGAATGGAACGTATGGGATTTTTCTTCTATCAATCTTTCGTCCACATCATTTCCTTTTCTTTGTATTCACACAAAATGCTAAAATAATAGCATGCCACTTAGCATGGCTGTAACTAATAATTGAGCAGTTACTGAATCATCTGGGGTTCCCTTACATGTGGTTTTAATCAATTCTTTATTTCAATTTGTAAGTTTTCCATATCAAAGTATATTCTGATTTGGTGGATTTTCCAACCAATTCACCTTACCTTTCCCACGTGATGCCCCCAAGGCGCGTTTTGGCAAGGTTTATGTGACTTTAAAACGCTATTTCGTATGAAATCTCGAGAGAAAAATTTTGGGTGGAAAGCAAAATTCCCACTCGTTAGAGCTAAGAAGGTAGTGCATCACGTAAAAAAAAAAAAAAAAAATCACTCGGAAATGAAGTACAAAGAAAATAAGACAGTCTCCGTTGGTGTCAAAAACAAGTGGAAGCTATGCAAAAGTGCTTTTAAACACCGGCATGTAATAAGGTTAAGAAATATATAAGGAAGAAACAAACAGTAAGCCTTACATATAATTTTATACTAGATTCTTGATTTAATCCTAAGACATATTTCCTTTAAATGTACAATTTGTTCGTATTGTCTTCTCTTAGTTAACCTCCTTTGCAAGATGGTCGACATTTTGCTTCTCGCGTGAGATGTAAACCTATAGCGGCATTCATTGCACCTCCCACTCAAAGCTTCAAGTGGCTCTTAGGATGCCGTTGTTAGATTAAAGAGTGCCTTACGCTAAAGTAGCAACACCAACACCGTCTCGATCCGACATACAAAAGACTAATTAACAACTCTCGCACCTGCAGATAAATTCATCATGCACTCGCTACACGTCCATAAACTGAAGGAGTTATTGCATCTTCCATGACAAAAACTGCTTACATACATTCCTTCTGATGCCCATCACCCCGATCAAAATTAATCGCATACATCTCTGTATTTATTGTGAGTTACTTTAACATAACTCATGTGTTGGAAAGCTTCAAAGTATCAGAGGTGATACAAATTACTGGCGACAACTAGAGATGCACAAAATTACCCTTCGCCATCTACGGCTAAAATAACTTCTAGCGGAGCAAACCATCCGTTTGCATTAAATTCGTGGACGACAAAATGTTTCAAACCATTAAGAATCTGAGTCAGATAAAAATTATTCTAAATTAGCATGAAGTACATAGAAGCATAAGTTTTTTCTTTAACAATAATTTGTTGCAGAGATGTACAGAGTCATGTGAACGGAACGCATCAGATTTTTTTTTAAAAAAAATATGTTTTTCATTCACATGACTGTCTCCATCTCTTTAAACATTATAGTTAAAACTTCAGTCTTCTTTTTACTTCATATTAATCGAGATAGACATTAGCAGATATGGTCTTATTACATCCTCTCTTTTGAGTAGAAGGTAAATAAGGGAAGACACTAGGCCAACATGATAGTCAAATCTTTTAAAAGTGGGTTGCCATGTGGTTGAAATCCATTTCTTGCATGACGATTTGACAAGTTCCCGTATCAGAAAGGTTTAAGTATTTTAAAATCTAATACCAACAAGAAGAAATATATCGGAAACTGTCAACCACACGAAAAACACTATATGACATAAATTATGTGCTTTAACGAGATCTACATGTGTAGTAAATTTCTGTCTATCTCTTACAGTTTACCAGTTATGAAAAATTCTGCAAAATTCATCCAGAATAAAGTGGACTTCAGAGGCTATTCAGAAAATTGAAAATATACATTTTATTTTTCATATAGTTATTTAGTATACGGTATTTTAATAAAATCGTTAAGAGTCATTTCTGTGAAAATAAAAAAATTCGAAAAAATTGTTCTATGCAAAAGGTAGTTGGGGGACTTCTTGCAAATCTTCGTGTTGTATCCTAGAAAGATACTGAACTTAAATGCCAAGTTTGGCATTTAACGGACTTTTTCGTTTTTGAGCTATGCTGAAAACACACACGGACATTCTTGTAAAAAATGATTTTGTTTTATTCAGGGGGTCTCAAAACATGTATTTCCGGTGAAATGTTGAAATCGAATTTTGGATGTAATACAATACCTTCTTTATACACTATGTACATAATACGTATAGAGAAAATAAAACGAGTTTTTTTTTTCAGAAACAAGTTATTTTTGCATTATTAAACATAAAATTATCATTAATTGGAGGAAATATTTACTATCTCCGTTCCATATCATATTGCATTACAAAACGTATTTAAAACAAAATCCCCTTAGATAAAAAATAAAATCTAATTTAAACACGATATGTCCTAAATTCTTCCATACGGCGGGCTAGTCACTGTACCGGAAAGTGAATCTTAGTGCTCATCTGCAAGAAATGTTTGCATTTTGCACTTACTAAAATATTCACTTTATTCCGCCATTCCTGGACGCGTAGAAACATAAGACGAAAGCAAGGTTGATCAAGAGTGGATCTGCAATTTGTATACCACTGCTTCGAAATGAGGAACCTTGAGGTTCAAGAAAGATGAAATATGCAACAGAATATAAAATATTTCTCATTAATTAATTCCTTGAAACATCTGCAACGTAAATATAACACTAAGGAGCGACAGAGTTTGTGGTTTGAAAAGACGACTACAATTTGGTGAGGGGGGTTGTTAATATGAAATATTAACATTTTTAAGCATATAAAGGGGTGAGTAAGCCTGTTTTGATCAGAACACCAACTGAGTAAGCTAGCTGGATTAGTAACGTCTTTCATTGCACAACCTTCGCGTCTTTCTGGCGTTAAGTAAACCGACGAAAAACAATGTGCTTTACAAGAATCCTTTCGGCCGGCCGTAGAGCGATTTTAACGAAAGGCCCGTTAGAAGAGAAAGAAATGCCTGCGACAGACAACAAAAACTGTCGCAGTCTTTCTCCTGTCAAATTAATGGTCATAAATAAGTCTCACAAACGTTTGAGCTTTTTGTTGGCGCTCCGAAAAGCCGATTTGATTTGTTCCGCTAAAAAACCTAGCATCCTCACTGCAAGTTACTAAGTCGGACTACCATTTCCACAACCATTTGATCTCTCAACACGTTACCTTAGTAAAAACTGAAAAGCAGCTAACGTGACGGAATCGACTCAATGGAAAAGAGTTCCGAAGAGTTGTTTTCCTCAAAATAACCTTTGAAAATATTTAAGTTATTCTCATGATAAGTTCACCACGAAATAGTTACCACATCCTATGGTTCAATAGAGAAGTTGGAGCTTACTTGTTTTACTACACTAGTCCTCACCCCATCCTAGTCGCTCTCCCATGTTAACCTCTAAAATCCCAGGATAACAGGTTCAAACTCGGCGGAAGGCAAACCTGGCAAAACTCATTAGCATGGCTTCCTTCCGTAGGGAAGTAAAGCCGGTGTAAAAGCCGTAAAAGAACCCTAGTAGGTTCCTGGAAAAAAAAAAAAAAAAAAAAAAAAAAAATCCCGTCATTTCGCGTCCGCAAGCCGTGGCTCCGTCCTACAGTACCATCTGTGGGCAACGAGCTGATCCCTCGTCACCATGACGCTTAGTGGCGAACTCAGTTCTAGAAATTCAAATCTGATCATGGAAACATTGTAACGATGCCCTTTGCCCCACTTAGGAGGTACAGGAGTACTATAATAATCCCATCCTACGCAATGAATGGGAGAATGGGAGACGGAATACAGTTCATTATACTATTTCTTGTAAGTTTCAGAATTACCTACTGTTTGTGTATTGTTCGTTTGTTGCATTTGAGAATGTTGGCCACACAACGAACAACCATATTTACAAATATTTCGACTGTTAAAAATGCTTATCTTCAAAAGTGTGAGGTAGCAAGGAATTTCAAATATGTGCGCGAAGAATGTATTCTAGACCAAGATCTTATAGGTTTTATTTTACATGTATATCATAGTATACTGATATGTACCGAAGTAATGCAGAACAGATGTTTTTCGTAAATTTTAATGTCTTCTGACCAGTAAACATCTGGCGATTAAATTGATGGTCAATCAGCCAATACGCCTGTTTACCCCAACGAATGGCTTCTGAACGTAAGACAAGCATGAGAAAAGCATAAGCGGCCAATTCGCCGTAACATATATTCGCCGTAACATATATTAATTATTTTTACTTGCTCTACACGTACCTACTAGATGCATAGTGTTTAGCGAAGGTTTTGTATTACACCCAAAAATTCGAAACCGAGATTTTATCGGAAATACATGTTTTAGATACCTCTGAATAAAAAAGAATATTTTAGAAAAAAAGTCCCGAGTGTGTGTCTGTGGACAGCATAGCTCAAAAACGAAAAGACCGTTAAATACCAACCTTCGTCTTTAGTATCTTCCAAGGTTGCCACATGAAGATTTTCAAGAAAATCTCCCGACCCCAAACTACGCTTTACATGGGAAAAAAAAAATCGATAATTTTGATTTTCTCAAAAATGGCTTTAACGATTTTGATCAAAATCTCTTATATTTAAAAATATTTACATGCGAAATAAAAAGTATATCTTGAATTTTCTCGAAATAGCCTGTAAAGACCTCTATTTTGGATGATTTTCATTAAATTTTGCATAACTGGTAAACCGTAAGAGATAGACAAAAACTTACTACGTATTAAATGTAGATCACGATAAAACACAATTTATGTCTTACATTTTTTTCGTGGAGTTGGCCGTTTTCGAGATATTCCTCGTTATTTATTTCCGTTTTAAATTACTTAAACGTTTCTCATACGGGAACTTGTCAACGCTTGCCCAAGCAAGAAACGGATCTCAATCCCATAGCTAACACATTTAAAAACATTTAACTGTCGGTTTAGCTCAGTGTATTCCCTTATTCCCCTTCTACGTATTTAGGAACTAAGTGATAAGACTCTGCTAGTGATTTAGCATTAAAAGACAGAAAAATAAGCTTATTAACAATATTTGTTACAAATGTAGAGAAAATCATGTGAAAGGAGCAAATCAGACTTTTAGTCATAGTTATATTTGGAAGAAAAATTGCACTGATTTCTAACTACCGATAAAAAATAAATAAATAAAACAAAAGAATAACCAAATGTCACAATCACCTAATGTAGTGATTGATGATTACTAAGAACTGCATTGTCTATTAAGCTGCTAAAATTTAACGCTTTTTGATTTTCTTTCTTTTGCTTTTGTTAACGGTTCAATTAATTATTATTTGGACTTAACCAACTTTTAGGAATGTAGGGTTATGTTGCTGATAGTATATTTCAGCATTATATGATTATCACTATTATATAATGATTATCATTATTATTATTATAATAAAGGGGCTATCTTTACGGCAAAATTACGATGCTGAGCTTTTGGATCGCACACGTTACTAGCTCTAACAAAGTTGAAGGCGAAAGCGTGTACTATCATTATTATTCTTCAGCATTATCTCAAGTTGGTATATCTGCGCAGCAAAGTTTGAAAAAATAGTTAGCAGTCTTCGTGTATGTTTCCGTGGCGGTGACAGACGTAGGATATCCATGAGATGCGCCTGAAAGTTGATGTAACGTTATGCGGGTTGTGTTTTGTTTGCGCTATCCCCTCCAAGACACGTGGACTTTCCCGTCCAAAGTGCCTCTATCATGTTACACGCTGCCGACACACGAGAACATAACGCATTCCACAAGTAAAACAAAGGGAGTTCTTTTTCACATTTCCTGTATTCATAAACAATGCTGAATATGACATGGACACCACCGACCTACTTGGATTACTACGTACGTAGTAGCTACTTTTAGATAGCGGATGTATGCACCTCAAACATTAACCCATTAGCTAATTCCATGTACAGGCTTTTATGACCATTAGTGCGATATCATTATCGCTGATTAACTTTATTCTACACAATGTATACGTTTTAGCCGTTCTAAAGGTATATGTAGTAGTAGTAGTAGTAGTAGTAGTAGTAGTAGTAGTAATAATAATAATAATAATAATAATAATAATAATAATAATAATAATAATATGCCGCTTTAGAGTATCTAAAATATAAAAACGACTATAATTAAATATATATATTCTATAAAAATGTGATATGTTTAATTCACCTGACTTTTTCTACTTATTCTGTAACAAACCATTCTTACATAAGCTGATTATTCTATTTACTTTTTGCTAATCAAAACATGAGCAAATCATCTTATCACTTAGTTCCTTATAGTTGAAAGGAAAATAACGTAATACAAATATTACCAGGTGACTGCCTCTGTGATCTCGAGTGGTCAGCGACAAGACGTCTTCAGAGCCTATTCCCGGAGAATTCAAGTCATACATTTCATTTGTAATGTGAATATCTTTAATTCGCGGCATTTTAGTTTAAATCGTTAGCCATTTTTGAGAAAGTCAAAATGTTCGAAAATATTTCTATGTACAGAGTAGTTTAGGGTGAGGGATTTTCTTGAAAAAATGTCCGTCACATCCTTAGTAGCAGCAACAGTTATAGTTCATTTATTATTTCTACACCAAACTGGATCCAATAACCCATTAGGGTATCGAACTTTTTGTGGAATGCAATACCCTTTCTACTAATGTACTATGTACTAAGCAGAGAAAGTAAAAGTGACATAAAACTAACATTTATATAATTTAAACATCAGTAAAATTGCTATACAAGTAGAAAAATTAGGTATACGAAAAAAGTGGATAATTTAAAAATATCTTTAAAATATGTCATTATTTCATGCTCGGGTTTGAATATGAAAATAAATTCTCTTTGAGAGCCAGTCCTACGAAATTGTAGCATTAATCCTTTTGAGTTTTCAAACTATACAATATTCATATCCAAAGATTGGACTTGCTTCTAATATGATACAAAGCTAAGAACAATTCGACTTGATTGTAGACACTCATTAGGCAACATGTCCCATTTTAGTTTGAGAAATAAATTTGTAATATAATTATTATATCTACTTGCCTTACAAATAAGACACTAAACCTCCTCCACTAAATATGAATGAGGTCCCCCCCCCAAAGAATGTGAATATAGGTTATATCAAGTTACTCTTATTTCTTAGTTGAATAGTGAAATTTCTGATGCTTAAAAAGCAAATCTTATAAAAAATCAGTAATCGGGGAGGATAAATGGCTGGTGTTTCATAAGGCGACGTTAATGAGATATTCACAAACTGATTCTGCATTTGCAAATTCAATCTATGGAAAGCAACCTCCCATGGCATTGAAAGAACTCACTAGCTAATAATAACGAGGCTATTATGTTCACAATACGCTGTCAGATCATGATGAACGCCTTAACTCAGGATACAGCTTTACGAGAGCAGACTGTACAAAATACTTGTGCGCAATTCCAGTACTAGGAGGGAGTCGCCTACGTGTGTAATGAAAATCGATATGCCTATAATTTCATTCACATTTTCCTTCACCGGGGTTCTCGCTGAATACTTAACCAAAATACTACCCTCAAATTATCGCGAAGCTAAACCGCAATATGCTATCTTCCATAAACAAAATAAGAGATCTGTATTTAATTGCACTTCCTACACTTGCATAATTTCCCATCATTATTTGGATAACAACAAGAATTACTTAATAGAAGTATAATCACATTTAAAGAATCGCAAAAAATCCATTTTTTTAATTTTAATTCCGTAAAATAATTTAAACATTCCTGAATACAAAAAAAGATGTAATTGGCCACCAGGCGCCATTTTAAATGTCCTAAGGCACTAAAGCTGCAGCAAAGCATTAGAGGTGAAACTGGGCTCGACAAGAAAAACTAAGCTCGATGAGATCTAATTCGCATCATGCAAAGTAAACGCCCAAGTTATGCAGAAGCTAAGCAGTAATGCAAGAAGAAAAGGGCAGAAAAGCCAGCAGGAGAGTAGAGGAAAAGGAAAGCTGAGGGTCCAACGAACCAATTTGATGGATTTTAATGCATTCCAATCTTTCCTTGATTTCTCGCTATTGATATTTTCAACATTTTTCTTCCTGTAAAATGCTCCTTGCGGAAGTTTTTCTGTTACACAAATAAAGTTCGCTGTACATATTCACAAAGGTCAAACGGATAAGAATTGCTATAGGTTTCACTCTAAGATGTATTTAAGCATATGTTTTCAATTAAAAAAAAAAAAAAAAATCATAACCTTAAAAATTTTCGGAGTCTAAATTAAAGAAGACACAGAAACCTAGGGCAATTTCAAAAAGTAGCTGTATTGTGAACCTAAGTTTAAAATATTAAGAACAAAATTTTAATGTTATTTATAGCAAGGGCTTTTTTTTTATTGATGTTACAATAACATAAGCAAATTGGACCATAACTTCCAAACCATTAGAGCAAAATGATGAAGATGTAGCTTATTTGTACTATATTGCATAGGTGGTATAAATTTTACTGATCGAGCATTATTAATTCGAAATTTCAAACTTTCAGCCATCATGTCCTTATGGTGAATCTGTGAAAGTTAGAAAGTCCATGATATCTGAAAGTATAAGATATCTGATTGAAATGTATACCAATGATTGTGCATAACAATAGTGATATTTCTGACATGTATCAAAATTATAGCTTCAATGATTAAAAAAAAAAAAATCGTTACCTCTAAAGTCAGTGGTATTTTAAAGTGAGCCACGTGATATATTTTTAAAAATATAAATACTTCAGTTTTATAATAATGAGCTGTAAACTGGACCTGCCTTATTTAATAATTGTCTTAAATTAGTGTAGGAAAGTTATTCCTTTTCATACGCTCCAAAACTCTTGATTTTTCAAAATTTAACCATTTATTTATCAAAATTGGAGCACTATTCCAAAAAGTAATGTTCACTGTTTTATTTTAGTATCATTATGGAAATAGTTTTGTAGATAGCCATTCTAAAAACATGTACACCAACTTTGGTAGCGTTTATACATTAGAAAAAACAAAACCTTATCTGTAAACTATTCTTACAGAAGACGTATTTTATTTATATAATTAAGATAAGTATTATCAGAAATGGGATTAATACTCAGGTCCTTGTAAGTAGAGGGTAAATCGACAGTCAAAAAGTGAAAAAGAATAACCACCTACAACCTAAAATATGTATTATTATTCTGGGCTTGAAAATAATTATGTTTCAGCAGTGTTCCAGTGGTTGTACAGATATAGTACTGTACACTATGAGAGTTAATTCATGGACCCCGTAGTCTCAATGAATATATTAAATGTTTCATTGAAAATATTTTTCCGATGTGTGTATAACAATTATTGTAAAAGAAAATCTGCAGTAAAATTTAGCTCAAATGTCAAGCTGTATTATATTATCTTTTTACTTTCTCTAGCCCAGTATGTACAATGTACATAGGGATAGAGAAGTATTGTATTCCACTCAAAAATTGGAGATCTCACCGGAAACACATGTTTTAGGACCCCCTGAGTCCAAAAAAAGCATCGTCAGAAACAGGTCCGTGTGTGTGTGTGGACAGCATAGCTCAAAAACGAAAAGACGGTTAAATACCAAACTTGGTATTTAAGCTTAGTATCTTCCAAGGGTTGGACACGAAGATTTCACAAAAATCCCCCCACCCCTAACTACCCTTTACATGGAAAATTTTTCGAAAATTTTGTTTTTCTTAAAAATGGCTCTAACGATTTTGATTAAAATATCAAATATTAAAGACATTTCTATCACAAATAAAATATATATCTTGAATTTTCTGGGAATAGCATCTAAAGACCTGTTTATTCTGGATGAATTTTGCTTAATTTAGAAGAACTAGTAAACCGTAAGAGATAGGAAAAAACTTACTATACAAAAAATGTAGATCGCGTTAAAATACACAAGTTATGTCATTTACATTATTTTCGTGGAACTTACCGTTTTAGAGGTATTCCTTGTTATTAGTTGCAGTTGTTAAGTACTTATACTTTTCACAGACGGGAGTGTTCGTTTTTCTTTTGTTCTACACCTGGCCAAGCAAAGAGGCGATTTGCAATGACAATCGCATAAAGACAGCTTTTAAAACATTTGGCTACCACTTTAGCCTAGTGCATTCCCTTAGTACCAGTCTACTTATAAGGAACGAAGTAACAACATTCTGCTAATGTTTATCTCGATTAGCGTGGTGCTGAAAGAAGACTATCTTTTGTAAGACGTTTGTTTATAGAGTAGCTAGAGAAAGTCATGTGAGTGTAACACATCAGATTTTTTATATTTATAGTCTGCACTTTCATGCTATACATCAATTTAATATCAATTTTAAAACCATTAATAATGAATGCTGTAAGCAAAGAACCGCATTTCTATTTTTTTTTCTTCAAATCTCAAATTAAACTGAGCTATTCATGAACGCTTTTTAACTGGTGTAGCTCTCACCGTACCATTCCACCTACACCATCCTCGAGCTCCGCCTGTTTACCCCCTTTCCTTGCTCCCTGATCAGGTAACTTTCTATACATTCTTCAAAGAATTTCAGTTACATTGAACGTGACTTATTAGGTGCTTACATATACATAATTTGGACAAGTTGCCCAGTCGATTTATTAATCCATAGATTACCTATGTATATCAGGCCAGAAAATAAAATGTGTAGGAAAACAACTAATGGGGTGTAAAGTTCCACTCTAATAGAAACTCTTCGCGACATACTTTGCTCTGTTGTACGAAACTGTGTATGGTCATAAACCAGAATTTCCTTATGCGAATCTTTATGTTCATTTTATAAAACGAGTAACAATTAGGCAGCGGGGCAAAAATGTACTTCCTTACAAGATTTTATAGATTGCTTTTGCAATCGTAATGTTAGCCTTTAAATTCACTAAAACCGGGTTCGATTCTAGAATGGAAATTTTTTCTTAACTATGTATAAAAGAAAGTCGTGTTAGTTACACTATTTACAACTTAAGAACGGCTGAACCGATTTGGCTGAAAACGCAACAGACAGAAAAACGCATTGTTGTCTATGGTGTTTGTTTCGAATTTCTATTAGCTTATAGATCCGATATTATCATTAACAATGCCGCGATCAAGACAGTCGAATCTCTCCCGACAAAGAATTCGAAACATTGCGAATGAAATTGCACGTGAAGAGCAATTATCCAATTACATTTTTAAACTCCTTGGATGTGCCTGACTTACCACCGCACAATTTACGACTAAAGTTTGTCTCCATAGCAATCATGCTTCGAAAGATAAACCAGCCAAAACTGTGCTACGGAAGGCGTTTGGTGGTAAGTAAATTGATGAACAATGTGACTTACGCGACGATACTCAAAATTCGAAGGTTAGGAAAGTCCTCATTACGAGGATCCTGATGATACCAACCAATTTGCCGTTTGAGTTTAAACGACTTCAATTTCCGATCCGTTTGACATTCGCCATGGCCATTAACAAATCACGAGGCCAATCCTTCAAAATTTGTGGTCTGAATCTAGAAAATCCATGTTTATCCAAAGTCAATTATATGTGGCATGTTCACGGGTCGGAAGACCATCTGCGATATTTGTTCTTGCGCCTGATAATAAAACAAGAAATATCGTCTATGCACCATAATAAATGGCCAATAAAGAATCAATAAATACTTTTTTTTTTGTATTTATATTTATTATCTTAATAAAAATTGAATTTGATGAAATCCAAAATCTACTCATTTATTGCTTCTAAGGCGGAAGAAAGTTCGCCGGGTCAGCTAATATATATATAATGTGTGTGTGAGAGAGAGAGAGAGAGAGAGAGAGAGCGCGAGAGAGAGTGAGAAACGCGACTGAACACGTACCTAACTATGATATTAAAAACTAAAGCTAGTAACAGAGAAGCAACACAGATTTAGTACAAGAAAAAACTATGAGGTTTTTATTTCTAATTTAATTAACTTTTTATTTTATTAGTAGTATAAGTAGGTGTTTACTGTTACAAAAAAAGAGAGGAAAAAAAAAATAAACAAAGAAAACTGTCAATGGTTCTTTCACTTTGTGAAAAGTAAATTATAGTTTCAACCAGGTTTTATGGGTGGGCAACTATGTTAAAAGTATACTTTACAAAAACCCTCAATTTGTGTTTCTTTCCTAACATTTCAACTTTTAAAGTTTTCATTCAATTTTGGAATTAATTAATTATGCATATAATACAAGCTTGCTACACTACAATTCTTAAGTTCACTTCAATATTGGATTGAAAGCGCGGAAGAGAAGTTGCCACCTTAGCTAGAAACATGGTCTATAAGTATAGGAAGAACAGAATGAACTCTAGACCGCAGAGGTAGTCAATATGCATGCTGGTACAATCGATGGACAAACCAGCATGAAAAGGAAAATACGAGAAATTATAAACGTCATACGCCACTGTAGTTGTCAAAGTTGTCAAGCGTGCTCCAATATATCAATTTTGCTTTTATTATTGGGAATGCCACACCCACTTTATATTCAAACATCCTTTTTGCAGCCGTTCACGCTTACTTTAACTCTGAAGTAGCGTGCTTTCAATGTTTCGCGACGCAAATATCGTTTTATCTAACCATTAAGAAACCAGATGAGTAATAACTGAAGCCGAAAAAAGTATCTTTACACAGTAGTTACATTTTAAATTTGAAAGCACTGTTGCTCTTGTATAAAAGCGAGTACCTTAGCCATATTTAAACTTTTAATTGGAAAGGAAAAAAATTAATAAAGGATCCATATTCATTTTCATTTCGAGCTTGAATTATTTATAAGGATTCGTATTGTTGCTGCAATCCAGTTGTAACATTAAATTACGCGTTACAATGAATAGGAACTTGACTTTTGTCTTTCATAGATATTAGATTAAACCTTTCGGACCGAATCGATTGAAATATGCTTATATGGTTATGAAGAATACTATGTTAATATTGTTATTCGATTTTGCATGAAGCGTTGAACATTAACACAACAATTATGCATGTTAATGACAGCAGGTACCTTGAAATTTTTGTGACTGTAGCAGCCATTGTAATACGAGCGTCTAGTGAAAATAACGAATTATTACTGTCATGTTAAGAAACGAGTAAGAGCTCTATTATTTCCAATATTGTAAGAAGATAGATATGACCTATACTGAAAATGTAAAGCTGGCTTATTGTCTTCAAAACACCGGAGTAGTCTAGTCTTCAACATACTGATTAACAATGTACATTTAATTTAAAACAACCTTCTTTTTTCTTTTTTTCGTTACTGTCAAAATTAAAGAACCGTATATCAGAATATACTGCATCCTAAAATAACACAGTGACAACATGGTAATAAAGCAGTATGAAATTTAACGCGAGAGTCGAATATTTATCATTAACAATTCCTAAACATACAGTATTTAATGAATAGAATAAAAGCGTAACGCATAAGAAAATGTGTTCTATTCACAAAACTTTCTCTACCTATTCCAATACAAACTAGTATTGCGATAATGTTATTTTTATCTATATCATGCTAATTGAGATAAACATTAGCAGCAATAATGGAATACATTATGGTAAAGCGATAGTTAAATATTTTAAATACTGGTCGCTTATGTGAGTCTATCAAGGTTCGGTTCACTTTCAAGGCCATGTTAGAAAACACTTCAAAACTTAAAACAATAACAAGGAATATCTCAAAAATGGCAACTATACAAGAAAAACGTTAACATAAATTGTGTGATTTAACGAGATCTAATTTTTTATGTACTAAGTTTTTGTCTAGCTCGTAAGTTTAGCCGTTATGCAAAATTCTGAAAAACTCACCCAGAATAAAGAGATCTTCCAAAGCTATTCCCAGAAAACTCAAAATTTTATTTGTGACGTAAATATCTTTAATACCAAAATCGTTAGCCATTTTTATGCAAATCAAAATGTTCGATTTTTTTCCCACGTAAAGAGTAGAAAGCGGGGGTGGAGGATCCCCTTTAAAATCTTCATGCCGCATAGTTGGAAGATACGATCGTTTGGTATGAAACAGACTTTTCGTTTTTGAACTTTTTTTAATCGTGGGGGGTCCTAGAACATAGAATAAGTAAAATCTAGACTTTTTCCCTTTGATTCTCTGGGCGGAAAAATGTCTATAGTTAATATAACCTAGAACCTGTTGGGCTTATGATAGAGAAACCCTTCATAATGTACAACTGTGATTACTCTCACTCTTATGCATCTTCCATTAGAAAAATTGGCAAATGTTCTTAACCTTAAATCTTCGACTCAATAATTACTTTCTCTAGCACGTATGTAATCTATTAATATAATCATAATCTTAATTGCATTATATTTATTTTAACTCTAATTGCAGTAGTTAAAATTAATTTAACTGATGCATAAAACCTTTATTATAAACTCTAAGAAAACTAGCAGCAAACCGGGTTCGAGAATAACAGTTTTGCATTTGTCTTTTTAGCATTTTTAACTCTATAGCCTGTATTACTCTGCGGTACATAATGTTCATAATTGTTATAATATTGCGGATTAGATGAAAACAAAAGAAATGCTTGTCTGAGCCAAACGTTGATATTCTAAGTAACATGCAAGTTTCCGTATTTCTCGGCGTACATAATCTTCCTCGTGATGCAATGTTTTTCTGATAATGTTTACATCTAATTATAGAAAAATCAAACTGATATAAAGAACTTTTTATAAATATGCGAATAACTTAAAAAAATCCATATTTTTATTATTTTACATAGTTATCAGATATTTTCTACGATTTATGGATTTTATTCATTTTACGCATTTAAAATATTCAATGATAAATATAATTAGAAATATTTTGTTGCGTAATTTATATGACTAGCAATATTTATAATTCAAAAACTACAATCTCCTAAAATATGTTAAGTAGTAGATAACATTAGTATCGATGACACGAAATCGTAACACGATCACCTAATAACTTTCATTGCGGATGATTAAAGTGTTGAATCAGTGAGTTATGGGAAACCTGAAATTTCTGCATTCGGCCTCTATTAGCATTCCGCGATAGTAACAATCCACGATACATTTATTTTCTTGTCCATGTACTGATAGAATATTAACAGTTACATGTTTTTGTATATGTGTGTGTGTTTTTTTTTTACTTTCTCTATATGTACTATGTACATAGTGTATAAAGTATTGCATTGTACCCAAAAATTCGATACCGAGATTCACCGGAAATACATGTTTTGAGACCACCTGAATAAAAAAATAGAAGCATTTTTAGAAAAATGCCCGTGTGTGTATGTGTATGTGTGTGTGCGTGTGTGTGTGTGTGTGTGTGTCTGTGGGCAGCATAGCTCAAAAACGAAAAGGCCGTTAAATACCAAACTTGGTATTTAAGTTCAGTATCTTCCAAGGATGCAACACGAAGATTTTCAAGAACATCCCCCACTCCCAACTACCCTTTAAATGGAAAATTTTTCGAAAATGAATTTCTAAAAAATGGCTCTAACGATTTTGATTAGAATATAATATATTAAAGATATATACTTGACAAATAATATGTTTATCTTGAATTTTCTGGGAATAGCCTCTGAAGACTACTTTATTCTGGATGAATTTTACGGAATTTTGTGTAACTGGTAAACCGTAAGAGATAGACAAAATCTTACCACACAAAAAATGTAGAGCACATTAAAACACACATGTTATATACATTTATTTCGCGGAGTTGATCGTTTTTTAGATATTCCTTGTTTTTTGTTTCAACCTTAAAAAGCTTTTCTCATACAGGAATTTCTCAACTCCTGTCCATACAAAGGAACTTCAGTCACATAGCAACCATCTTTTGCTATCACTTTAACGCATATTACTCCCTTATTTCTCTCCTACTGCAGGGAAGCAAGTAATAAGACTATTTCTGCTAATTTTTTTTTCACTTAGCATGAAGTAAATAGAAGCATAAACTTTTTAACAAAAATTTGTTGCTGAGATATAGAGAAAGTCATATGAATGGATTACATCAGATTTTTTTTCTTCTAACCCTTTATCTTGCTTTTTAGCCATTTTTCTCAGCCTGTTTCCTAAGCGAAACATGCAGGTTAATAATTCACAAATAAATAAGTTTTTAAAAACCTTACCTTTTTGGCATCATTGTTGTTATCCGAATGATTTGGTTGAGGACTCATCACAGAACCATTGCTCACAGCACCACTTTGGGAGAGGAGCTCGTCGGAACCACGCTGTAACATAAGAAAAGCGAGTTAACAAACAACTGACACAACACCATAAATCTCTCCACTCTTCTTACATAGAATCTTACATAGAAATTCCAAAGACGCAGTAAAGGTGCCTTTTAAGCGTTATTAAATTCTACAAATTAAGAAGGGAGTCGAGTGGCTTTCAAGTGCCCAAACGACTTTGCAGTTTTACGTGAACCGAGACTTTTTTCTCCCCCCCCCTTTTTTCAGTCAACCTGAAAAATATTTTTCCTGCTTCAGAAGCTCCGTGTATGCGGTTTGCCGGCAGTATCTTAGAAAATAAGCAATCTTCTTCAATTTTCCGCTGAGCAAACAGTTTTCTCAAAAACTTCCACAACTCTTTGTCACAATCTCCTTCCTCCGTCCCTTCCATTTCCCTAAGTAGCAATAAAAGTTTTTCAAGCACGCAGAAAAGAAGAGCACCCCCTCCGTACTGTTTTCGAGCTATAAGTATGCACGAGGCAAAACTTTGCACCTTATAGTAAAAAATAAAATAAACTTCTCTTGATGTTCTTTGAAACCTGTTAAGCTACGCAGCAGATGAAATTAGTGTCACTGGTTGTGCATAGCAGATTTTAACTGCTTTTAATGCACAAAGCACAATTAAATTCATAGATGATAGTTGAAAACAATACTGACCTTAAGCATGGGACCCAAAAGTATGAACACTTGCCTCTTCCTCGATAACAGAATATGAGTTTTCTGGAATTAAAATTTAGTCCATAGCGCCCGAGGTCTATCATCTATGGCGCTGCTGATTTCCATCTGGCAAAATTATTTCAGCCCACAACAGTGGTCTGCTGTGAAACAATCACGAGCAGGTTCCAGAACCGGGGTAACAAATTCTATGGAACATCATATTTCTTAAAGGAGAACGAATGTTAAGCCATATAGAGGATCTATTCTTGGTTGGAATTAGGGTTCAAAGGTTCAGACTGGCCCACTATGCTAAGCATAGAATTCATACTGCAAGCGCTTTAAAAGGGAGAGTTAGACACGGAATACAACTGATGAAGCTAAAACAAGGTGTAGCATGAGAAGAACATCTTGAAGATTACTTTTCACTAATATCTTGAAAGAAACCTTATGCCCTAATTCTTGAGAATCGGAACTTATATACGGAATCTGTGTTTCTTAAGTTAACAAATGAATAACAATCATAGCTTATTTGAAATGCCTGAGCCCTTGAGAAAATACATTTTAATTACGCAGATGCCACTTATGAGAAAGAAATGTGGTGGTGGGGGATATAACTAATAAACATATACACGCCTTACCCATGTTTCGACAGGGTGGAAGATCAATTTACACATTATACTTACAGAATTATTGATATTTTAAATGTTTAAATTTTAAAGTTTACAAAACAAATTGCTATATAATTAATAGTTTCCTACTTTCCTTGAATTCCGTATATACAACTTTCTGATGAATCGAATTTAAACACCCTCCTCGTTCTCAGTACCGCCTTAGTTATTCTCTAAAAACTGGAACCAAATTAAACCTATTTCTAATAATTACCGATTTCTATAAGTTTTGAAAAATACTTTAGTAAAGTATACGTTCCATAAACCATTACATTCTTCAAACCCCAGCTTTATTTCAGAATCACTTCTCACTCCAGCATAATATTCGGTGTTACTTCTGGAATTTGCCTGTCTGGTCGCGTGCTTGTTTCATTTTTTTTAGAGTGGTTCTTCGCTCAAAGCAATTACAATGATGCCACAAAACAAAAATCGTATTGTGAAATGAACTGCATAAGTAGTTTAATGTTTAACTGTATCCGTAGCCGAGTCTATATACATTTGTGCAACAGATTTAGGCAACGGTCGTGAGAACCCAAAATGATCTGGTGGTCAGAACAAAAGTTGGATCTGCCGGGAGAAAGACCATCACACGCATACGAATAGGACTAATTGCGTGTAGAAACGAGGTGCCGAAGAACTGATGCAGAAAAGTGGTACTTGGTTCGAGACCAGAGGAAACTAACAGGAAATCATGCAAATCGTTTTCTGCAATTGCTTAGCCTCAAAAAAGAGCTGATGAGAAACACCATTCAATTGCCTAGCTTATATAGTATAAAAAAAGGCTTAGTGGTCTGAATTTTGCATCTTACGACTCAAGGAAATGTTCATAATTTTCAATCCATATGTCATCTGTTCGATTTGAACATCAGGCCAACTATAGAGAAGCCTTATGCATTTAAACATTGCTTATGTCAACCCGCATCAGTAAAGGGACGCAGGTATGTGTAAAGAATTGTGATTAAATCATTAACGAACATATTTCGTAT
Source organism: Hymenopus coronatus (assembly GCA_030762935.1). NCBI lineage: Eukaryota > Metazoa > Arthropoda > Insecta > Mantodea > Hymenopodidae > Hymenopus > Hymenopus coronatus. The sequence goes on along the minus strand of CM060897.1, from coordinate 130,368,755 downwards.
ATGCATTAACAATGTCTGAAAGATAGTAATGTGATCGCAACTACTCCATTTGAAAGCTGCAGTAGCGGATACAATATGAAGTGGCATGCCTGTCAAATCGGACAGTGATTGCACATTAATTCTGACAGCTCAATGAGGGACATTGCTTGTGCAAAGAGACATAATTATATTTTAATGGTGCATATTGGTTAGTTAATGATAGTGCTTTCGCATTGTAATGGCCAATACTTTTACTCATTCGGGTGTATTAAGGCTTTCATTCAATAATTATTAAGATATGGGCTGTCTTTTACAGCATGGCTGCATTTTAATTTCTCCAGGAACTAGTAAGCCAATTTCATTAATCCTTGAAATTTCCTACATTTGTTATTCAAAACAAAACTCCATTTTTAGCCCGCCTGTGTAGTGCGGTGGTAGCGTGTCTGCCTCACATTCAAAAGGTCGTGAGTTCGAACCTCGCTTAGGGTGAATTACCTGAAAAGGTTTGTTTCGGGGTTTTCTCTTATCCTGAGAAGACGAACTTAACTTTAAGCTCTATGGACACCGAGATCATTTCGCCAATTTCATCGTCTGATATGACTAACCAGGCTAAAGGACGTTAAACTAAAAAATCTTATGTTACACTCACATGACTTTCTCTAGCTGTTCTATAAAATGCATAAGATTCTTCTTCTTTCTGCACCTTGCTAATCGTGGTACTCATTAGCACAATGTTCTTATTTAGTTCAGTATAAGTAGGAAGAAAATAAGGGAATACACTACGCTAAACCAATAGTCAAATGTTTTAAAAGCTGTCGTTATGCGATTGTCATTACAAATCGCCTTTCTTGGCCAGGAGTAGAACAAAAGAAAAACGGACACTCCCGTCTGAGAAAAGTTTACTTCACAACTGAAACTAATAACAATGAATACCTCGAAAACAGTAAGCTCCACGAGAAAAATGTATATGACATAACGTGTGTATTTTAACAAGACCTAATTTTTTTGTCTATCTCTTACGGTTTACTAGTTGTGCAAAATTCAACCAGAATAAACAGGTCTTCAGAAGCTATTCCCAGAAAATTCAAGATATACATTTTATTTGTTAGGTAAATATCTTTAATATATGATATTTTAATCAAAATCGTTTGAGCTATTTTTAAGAAAATCAAAATTTTCGAAAAAAGTTCCATGTAAAGGGTAGTTTTGGGTGGGGGAATTTTACTCAAAATCTTCGTGTCGCACCCCTGGAAGATACTAAACTTAAACACCAAGTTTGGTATTTTACCGACTTTTCGTTTTTGAGTTATCGTGTTCACAGACACACGGACACACACACACACAACACGGACCTTTTTCTGAAAATGCTTTTCTTGTATACAGGGGGTCCAAAAACATGTATTTCCGGTGAAATTTCGGTATCGAATTTTTAGGTGGAATACAATATTTCTCTATCCCTATGTACATTGTACATATGGGGCTAGAGAAAGTAAAAAACCTCCATTTAAGCTTACCACAGGATATCTGACATTTAGTTAAAAGGAAGTAATAGCGTTTACTATAATTTTCGTTGCTGTAGATTCAAGATTAAGGGTAAATATAAAATACTCGAACACTATAACGTAGCGCAAGAACAATAACTCATTACAGTTTAAAACAAGTTAGGAAACATTATAAGATTCAGCACATCCCCCTCTAGCTGTACCGGTAGCATTATTTTGGCAGTAGCAGCAGTGTTGTAATTCTTGTCTAAAGGTAGAAAGACAGATGCACATCGCAAGAAAGAAGGGATTACCATGGCAGGCCTGACAAGACTAAAACCACTATAGAGCATTTAAATGAAAAACAAAATAATCGCGGGCTAGCCCATTCGGCTCAGTCGAGCACCTGCTACTGAGAGGAGTTTTCGGGTTCGATTCCACTGGGGGGGGGGGGGCTTTTCCAATAGCTAAGTGTATTCCCTATCCTCCCTAGGGTCTGGAAGTGTGTGTGTGGATGTGTTTTTTTTCTAACGTGAAAAATCCAAAGAAAAATAGAAACCCATTGACAACAGTACACGAGTTAACATTTGCAGGCGCCCTATATAAAAACATTGATAGCTTCTCGGCTATTTAGTAATTTTAAGTTGAGGAAACATATTCCTTCCACCCAAAAATTCCGTACCGAGGTTTAACCAGAAATACACGTTTTGCGGCTCACCAAATAAAAAAGAATCTTTAGGAAAAGGTATGTATGGGGGAGCTGTTCAACAGAAGAACTAAAAAGCGCAGTCAGTTAATACAACCAAGCATATCCCTCGCAATTGCTAAGCCGAAACTTATGGACAGTATTTTACTATGCAAAGAACATGTAGATCTCGTTAAAGCATACAATACTTTATATTTAGAAATAAGTTGTTGATTTTTAGTTTCCTGCTTTTTTTTCCGCGGTCATGAAATATTCACATAACGATCCGCTTTTTAAAAATCAGATGTTAAGAACCACTGAAAGCAGAATTAAAGAAAAATACATTAATAGAAAATGGTCTTGTGTTTGCGTGTCTATGAACAGAATAACAAAAAACGTGGGATCTGCGAAATGAAAAAAAATCCATGTCGAATTACCCTTTACATGCAACATAAAAGCTAAGATACAAATAGATGTATCAAAGTATGTCCACACATATAATGTACGCATAACGGTAAATGGAACCACAAGAAACTCTTTTCAATAGGTTACCTGGCTTACGATTGCTGATCCCAAATTCGCGGGTTCAAACCTGCCCCGGATTGATGGGTTACAAAGGCGCTTAAACACAATGTCAGTAGATTTGCTGGCATGTGAAAAAATCCTGGGAAGGAAATTCCGACACACCGGCGGCGCTGCTAATGATCCTGGCAAATTGACAGCGTCGTTAGCAAACAAATGTGCATCAAGAGAAATCCCCCCCCCCCATCCTCCCTATGCCTGCTTCGTTGTACGTGTCATTTTATTCTATATACCATATAGTCTGCATTTATTATTAATGCTCATTTACTTAGGCACCTTCAAAAATTCACGCCCATCATAATAGTAGTAACGAAACAAATGATTATGATGCTAATGCCATAATGGCATTATGTGTTACTATAATGGGTGTTTGCGTTGCGCAAGAGCTCATAGACATAAATTGGGAAGATTTCTAGCCGACCTTGCTCTCTACTGAAACTTGAAAGTGGGGACATATTCCGTTTCTCATTCATATGCTTTGTACTTGCAGTTGAGTTAGAACGCAACGTAATCTCTACGATCAGCGCATGGCTCCTGCAATCGGTTACAAACCACTGAATAATCGTGTTAGTGTAAAGTATGAAGAGGGTTTACCTCGGAGCCAATTACTGGACCAATGTTTTTTTTTTTTTCGTACCTCTACTTATCGCAGAAACGATGTTTTATTTTCAGTTCACTTAGGTTGAGCAGCTTTGGTGTCGTGGCATCGTATCCAAACGTTTGCATAAGACAGAAGAGCCCTTGTAAGAAAAATCCTGTGTAGCACATCATTTGAACCAATAACCTCACGAGTGTGAGACAGAGACATTCTTCTTGCCAAAATCCGATAGTATAGTTGATATTTTATGACATTGCATATATTAAGTTGAAGAATTTTAAATGTTCAGTTAGGTGTTGACGAGCAGGATGAGTCATGACTACACATTGACATTCCTATTTCCATCACTAGTTGTCGCTCTAACATATCTTGAATGATTTCCGGTTTATCAGTTAACGAACCCCTACGAGGAATTAAATGACACGCGGCATACCAGATTTTGGAGTGGCAAGGGATGTGCGAAATGCTATTATTCCATAGTGGGAATTAACGCGAATATGAAAATCGGGCCGGGTGCAACAGATACATCCATTAACACTACGCCGTATGAATGCATTTCTGAAATTGCCAGCACATTGTTGGCAGACAAGGATTATACATCAAAACCTCCTGCGGGGGTGCCCACTTTTCGGGTGAGACCTGATTATTCCGGACTGCTATACAAATTGCTTTCCGTGGGAACACGCGGCCTGAACAATACGTGCGAAGCACAATGGAACTCCGCCAGCGCCGTTAAGTATACTAGCATCATAAATATCAGCTTTCTTACAGCTAGGCTGCTGCAATGCGTTCCTCTGGACATGGTTGGAACTGAGGTTAGCTTTCCTCCATTGGAAAGTAAACTGACAACTCTAGCATTCAAACTACTATTTTATGATACCAGCACAGAGTTTGTGTCTGCCATATAAATTGGATAAAAATACATTTTATATCCCTGAAGCAGTTTTTAATGTGTTATTGTTATACGTTATAAAATATTCAGCTTCCAGTTCAATCAAAATCAAATCATGTGAAACATCTAACCATGTTGAGTAAAATTTTGAGTTTTTAAATTAATAATGTAAACTACTTCAAATGTATGCCGCAAGTTGTTTAAAATTTCACCAATTTACCTCCAATGGCTTTGAACGTACTTTAAAATTTCTTGCTTGCTTAATAAAATTTGATATACTGGAAATACCAATTGGTTTCAAAATGACAAATTAAGAAAAAAATTACAAATAAATACAAAAAATGTAACTCTTTATTCCTTTTCAATAATTAGTTTTTTGTTTTTAATGAAAATTTGAGTTTTTCCACAAATCGAGTTTTGGAAAAACGGTTCTCCATTTTGAATAAAAAGCATTTTATACCGCTCAATTTGTTTCTGGATGTGTTATTACTATTTGATTGTCATATGTTACAAAATATATTCAGTTAGAAGTTCAATTAAATCACAAAACATCCAACCACGTTGAGTAACATTTTGAAATTTTAAATTCATGTATACTTCAAATGTATACCGAAAGTTAAGTTTCATATTTCACCAATTTACCTCTAATGGCTTTGAACGTACTTTAGAATTTCTTGCTTGCTTAATAAAATGTGGTATAGTGGAAATACCAATTGGTTTTAAAATGTCAAATTAAGAAAAAATATAGAAATAAATACAATAAATGTAACTATTTCTTTTCAATAATTAGTTTTTTGTTTCTAATCAAAATTTGATTTTTCCACAAAGCGAATTATGGAAAAATCATTTTCCATTTCGGATAAAAAATATATTTTATTCTCCTGAATTTTTTCTGGATATGTTATTACTATTAGATTGCCATACGTTACAAAATATATACAGTTAGAAGTTCAATCAAATCACAAAACATCTAACCACGTTGAGTAAAATTTTGAAATTTTAAATTTATGTATACCGAAAGCTGTTTCAATTTTCACCAATTTACCTCCAATGGCTTTCAAGGTACTTCAGAATTTGTTGATTACTTATTAAAAATTGGTTTTAAACTATCAAATTAAGGGGAAAAATAAATGGAAATAATTTTAAAAATAAGACTTCCTTTTTTTCCCAGGCAACGTTGACTACACTGAAGTGCTGAATCGAACTATAAAATACTTGAATACAGATTTAAAACAAAAGAAAAAGTCAGTCATGATTACTTTAATGTTAAAGGGAAGCTAAGGTATTTTTTTTTTTTTTTTTTTTTTTTTTTTTTTTTTGAGAACAAGCCTCTAGATGGACTCATTTGAATTATTTCGTTAAGACATTGCTTTTACTTTCTCCATACGCACTATGTACATAGTGAATAGAGAAAGTATTGCACTCCACCAAAAATTCGATACCGAGATTTCACCGGAAATTTATGTTTTAGGGTCCCCAATATCCAAAAAAAGCATTTTCACAAAAAGGTCCGTGTGTGTGTGTGTGTCTGTGAACACGATAACTCAAAAACGAAAAGTCGGTAAAATACCAAACTTGGTATTTAAGTTTAGTATCTTCCAGGGATGCGACACGAAGATTTTGAGAAAAATCCCCCCATTCCCAACTACCCTTTACATGGAAATTTTTTCGAAAAGTTTGATTTTCTCAAAAATGGCTCTAACGATTTTGATTAAAATTTCGTATATTAAACATATTTACCTGACAAATAAAATGTATATCTTGAATTTTCTGGGAATAGCCTCCGAAGAGTAGTTTAATCTGAATGAATTTTACTAAATTTTGAATAACTGCTAAACCGTAAGAGATGGACAAAAACTTACTCCACAAAAAATGTAGAGCACATTAAAACACACAATTTATGTTATATACATTTTTTTTTTCGTGGAGTTCGTCGTTTTTGTGACATTCCTTATTTTTGGTTTCTGCTATGAAAAACGTATACTTTTCTCATACAGGAACTTGTAAACTCCTATCCATATAGACAAAAGAACTTCATTGACATATCAAACAGCTTTTGACTATCACTTTAACCTACAGTTGTCCCTTATTTCGCTTCTACTTACAAGGAAGCGAGTAATTAGACTATTTCTGCTATTTTTTTTCTGTTAGCGTAAAGCAAATAAAAGTATAAGCTTTTTAAGAATAATTTGTTGCAGGGATATGGAGAAAGTCATGTGAATGGTACACATCAGATTTTTTTTTTTTTTTTTTTTTTTCCTTCTTCTCAACAGACGGGCATTACTTAATATTTTGTACTTCTTAATCGGTTCTCCTATTTTTAGGAAGAGGAAATATCGATCGTCTTGCTATGTTACAGGTTATTTACAAACGAAATCTGTGATAACTTAGAACGCGCCAAAAGAATTAGAGGTCCTTTGGCCGTGCACTTAAAGTAAAAGAAGTGGAATGCCCAAATTCGTTACTTCCGCCAGGAATTTGCCGCACGAGCTTTCTCTTTGAAAGCTTCACATCGAAAAGAAAGAGGTGTGAAAGAAAGGAGGCATTGCGGGGTAGTGAAGGAACCAACCAGAAATTGACAAAAGAGTTAACAATAGAATCCAACACGCAACGTTACACAGAATGGCCATTCGCCGCTTCTTTTTCTTCACCTTCTGCCGTGTTTGTATCTACAAGAGGCGACGCCCCTTCCATAGAATGTGGTAACGTCGATGGCCACAGGAAATTAGTCGTTTCTCTCAAGGAAATTCCGTCATAGCTCGAAACGACTGGAAATATGCAGCGCTATCATTCTGTTTCCTAAGTAACAGAAAATGTGTGAGATAGAATCAAAACTGAATTCACAATGTGCAGAGCATGTGTACGATTTCAATGTGCGTTTATGCTTTTCTAACAATCTGTGGTGTTTTCGAGGACTTTGTGTTATATTCCCATTCCATTAGCTGATTCCTGAAAAATACCTATTTATTTTAACTGTAAGTATTCAGTAGCTTTTGTTTTCGACGGCGTTATGATTTTTAGTTCTGCTCACGGAACACACGGTAGTCGGCGGTGCTATTTCAGAAATTTTAAAACAGCTCTGAGAGTATCTGGTTCTCGAGAATTTTTGAAAGAACAACTTTGATTGCTCTGTTTGCATCTTTTTAAAAATGTATTTCGAGCATAAATTCACTTCTTAAAGTATAATGGGTTTTTCTTTGTATCATTACCCTCATATTAATACAAGGAATAGTTCATGCATCAGTTCTACAAACCATCGTACTATCAAAACGTTCTTGGAAAATACTCAGATAGTGATAATGATGGTTAGTGTCTAAGAGATAGAAGTCAATCTATATATAAATGAATCGCTGAAATGTATGTACGCGTATCACTTCCGAACGACTGCATCAAATTAAACTTCGTTATTATCACGGTAAGGTTTGCGGAAATAAAATGTTTAAAAATAGTAGGGGAAAGTATTTAAAATCTCATAATATGAGTAAAAGCTGTGCCAAGCGAACGCATTTCAGTTAATAGCCACGGTTATTGGTTGCTAAATTGTCGTAGTAGTGCTATATTTTCCCTCCCCATTCAATGTTAAGGTAACGCACCACTTTATCGACACAATGACGCAATGCAGCAGTACAATTCAAATACATTTTTATATATTAACTGTCCTTTCCTTACTCATATTGTTTAAAATAAAACAGCAAAGAAGCTTTCCTGGCGACTATAATCTAGAGTAAATATTTATTTGCCGCTAGATAACCATAGTAATATTTTTCCTCCCCATCCAATGTTAAGGTAACGCAACAGTTTATCGAGATGACACAACGCAGCAGTGAAATTCAAATACATTTTTATGCATTAACTGTCCTTTCCTTACTCTTATCGTTTAAAATAAATAAGATTTCCTGGTTACGAACACCTAAAATACGTACTTATTATTTACCACCAGATGGCCGTAGTTCCTACTACTATATTTTTCTTCCCCATTCAATGCTAAGGGAATGCACCCGTTTATGGAGACCATGACGCAAGATAACTGTGAAATTAATCACATATATACTTCTTATGTATTACCTATCGTTCCCTTGGTCATATCGTTTAAATAAAGAAATAAGCATATTACTTTCTCTATACGTACTACGTATACAGTGTATAGAGAAGGCATTGTATTGCACCCAAAAATTCGATACCGAGATTTCACCGAAAATATATGTTTTGAGAACTCCTGAATCCAAAAAAAGCATTTTTAGAAAAATGTCCGTGTTTGGTGTTTAATTTATATAGAAAAAATGAGGAAAATTTTGATTTTCTTAAAAATGCTCTAACGATTTTGATTAAAATCCCTTATGTTTAACATATTTACTTGCCAAATAAAACTTATATCTTGAATTTTCTGAGAATAGCCTTAAAAGACTTCTTTATTCTGGATGATTTTTATGATTTTTTCATAACTGATAAACCGTAACAGATAGACAAAAACTTACAACATAAAAAATGTAGATAAAAAAAAACTCACCATTTATGTTATATACATTTTTTTCGTGGAGTTGATCGTTTTTGAGATATTCCTTGTTATTGATTTGAGCTTTAAAAAACTTACACTTTTATCATACAGGAATTTGTCAGCTCCTGCCCATACAAACAAATTCCAAGGAAGCACGTAATAAGACTATTTCTGCTAATTTTTCTCGATTAGCATGAAGTAATTAGAAGCATAGGCTTTTTAATAATAATTTGTTGCACAGATGTACAGAAAGTCATGTGAATAGAACACATCAGATTTTTTTTTTTTTTTTTTTTTTTTTTTTAAATTCTTTAAAGTGAACAAGTTATAAACAATGGACATTACCATTAACCCTTCTTGGAATTTGAAAATGGCGGCGAAATGACGGGACCCGTTTTAGGTTTAAGTTCCTATTGCAGATGTTGGTTATTTGATGTTATATGGTACGTGAGCTAGCTAAAGAACATGAAGATAACCGCGTCACCATCACAGTGCAATTGCGGTGCTCTTAATACATTTGATCAAGTAATATTTTGGGCTAAACGGAGAAATTTAAAAAGCTATCATCAAATAAAAGCTTATCAATTGCGCAACCAGATCGACTTGCTCTATAGTTATGTCATTTTTAGCCTTACAAATGACTGTTTTGACACAAAAGAAAAGAAAGAGGTGGAAAACATTAGGAGTAAAGGAAAGAAAGAAATTCGGAAGATGCACGAATGTTACTTTGGGACTTTCTCCTTAATGTAATTCATTACCTACCTATGCCAGCGTTTACCCGCCACACTGACTGTTAATATTATGCCAACGACATCTTGGTTGCCCACGCTGCTAACTGTATATGTCATCCTTTTTGCAATACCATCTATATATGCTACATTGCGCATATCATTGCACCTCACTGCGCTTTTCAGATGCAAAGGCATTATTAGACATTGGCAATGGGAAAATTCCTGTTGACACTTCTATTGACCTCAAAGTTTTGTCACTTCACAACGTCAATGGAAGAGTTAATATCGAAAGTGTGTCCACATATTGGTGCAAATTACAAAAAACTATGCTTGGTTGAGAGAACGAGCCATCTTAGCAGCAACTAATAAGAACGTAGATGATTTGAATGTAAAACTTCAGGGTAAAATTGATGGCAAATGCATTCATTTAAGTCGATCAATTCCATTATCAATCCAAATGTAGTCATCAATTATCTAATTCCTAAATTCATTGGATTTGCCAGGAGTTCCGCACAGAATTTACAACTCAAGATTGACTCGGTGATAATTATAATTATACTACGCAATATCAATCAGCCGAAATTATGCAGCGGAACAAAACTCACTGTTAAACAATTATGAAAATTTGATTTAAGTTACTATAACGTAGGAAAGCTTAAAAGTGAAGAATACCACTAATGTCAACAGACTTTTTTTCTTTTTTTAATTTAAGCGCGCCTTGCATTCGCAATGGCAATAAATCCCAAGCTCAATCGTTAGAAGTGTGTGTAATATACCTTGAATTGTGTTTTTCACATGTTGTACATTGCGTGCTCGAGAGTCGGCAAACTATCGGCGCTATTTTTTTCTCTCCGGAAGGAAAATTGTACATTACAATAAAGTGTTGACAAATTATTTAATTGTAATTTTATGTCATTGCATGGTTTGATTTAAGTTACTCTAACATAGGAAAGTTTAAAAGTGAGGACATACTTATTCCAAGAATACCACTAATGTCAACCGATTTTTTTTTTTTAATTTAAGCGCGCCTTGCATTCGCAATGACAATAAATCCCAAGCTCAATCGTTAGAAGTGTGTGTAATATACCTTGAATTGTGTTTTTCGCATGTTGTACATTACGTGCTGGAGAGTCGGCAAACTATCGGCGCTATTTTTTTTCTCTCCGGAAGGAAAATTGTACATTGCAAGGCATTACAATCAAGTGTTGACAAATTATTTAATTGTAATTTTATGTCATTGCATGGTCGTACTGTAAACGGAAGATTTTGTCTAAGATTTTTTCGTTGGGTACACCTCCCATGCGAAGCCGGGGCGAGCAGCTAGTAAAATATAAATACTAACAAAAGCTGAATATAAAATTCAATGCATATAAAGGTAATCACGGCAAATGATAACTATTTCCTCAAATGAAAGATTACCTTTGATAACAATTTAAAAATCTTATCTACCGCTCGGTTATCGTCCGCCAGTACCTCTGTAAGACTGACCGGCAGTTGCAGAGAATACCGAATATATGCTAGATGAACACACTCTAGAAGCACATGACAGACAAATCTTCTCTACATAGCTGGCAGATAGGAGCAGTGGACAATACGCAATCGAGCCAATATCATTTTCTTCCGTCGAGATTGATGAGACAAAGTTACCCATTTTATTGGAAGGTCCTTCACTACGCTAAGCTTGTTTCCGAGGAGAGCTGAACACTCTTTGTGCTAGCACGAAAGTACCGCGCACAACGAACTTATAGTCTTGCGATGTTACACAAGAAATTTAGTACTGAGCTCTGCTGCCAAATATTACAGATTTAATTATGAAGGCTTATCTTAAAAGGTGACACTAATGTTTCTTTTTAGACTGCTGTAGTTAAGACGCTGTATATAATTTGCCTTATGACTCATAATCTACCAAAAAGTAGCCCTTGGATTCCAAAATGGCATTTGAAAATCAACTTGCTATAGCATTCAATACAACTGATATTTATATGAAGTTAATTTGCGCGCAAAATTGACGGTGATAGATACATGGGCAAGCAGCTAACCCAAGGCGAAATCACACGTTTTATTATTATTATTATTATTATTATTATTATTATTATTATTATTATTATCATCATCATTATTATTATATTATTATGTGTTGTTAAAACGAGCTACGATTTTCTAATGCTCAGCATTAAAAGGTATAATTCTGCGCAAATATCTGCCACACAGCTGCCAATAACAATTTTATTTCTAGTCAGAAATTATATTTATTTTCCTGGGAGCACAGAATGAACTAATTTTGACAAAATTCCAGCCAATTGATTACCTAGCAAAACAACACTTTTCCCCATGCAAGCGCATCGCTTGAAATCCCTTTGCAGAGGACGTTTGTAATGGAGTTCATCTTATGACGCTGCCTTGTTTAATCTGTACCTCAACAAGCAGCAGCTGGGGGCTAACGTACTTGCGGTCCGCATCTCCCTAGTGCAACAATGATCTAACCCACATCAAAAGCGCTTACTGCTCAAGGTATAAGACATCCTTTGATTAAATTAACCTAACCATCTAGTAGTCCAAGGCCTTTGCCGAAATTCAGCCAGAGGACCCAATGCCTAGTCGTGCATATTTACTCCACCAACTCTCTACGGTCTCTATTGTATCGTACAAGCGGTTTCACTGGCCTTAAGAGCTTGCCTTCTTAGAGTTGCTAATTCCAGTAGTCCTACACATTTTGAACGGATTATCGCTTGTCATAAGTTACTGCCATGGCCAAATCGGCTATTACATAATTCCTTCATTAGCAGCGTGTCATGACATCTAGCATCATCTAATAAGTGATACTCTTCTAATTAAACCCTTCGTTCTTTTAAACACCTATATTTATCGCCTTCCCGTTGTCTTTCAAAATCATTCTTGTAAGATGGTAAAACTATGGATTCTTTTCTGTATTATATGTCTCGTCCTATCAAATATTCAACTCAACGGATGATTACGAGTGAAGCGCAAAGAGGGTTACACATTTCTTAGCTTTATTTTAACTGCAGAATAATGCTATAAAAACTGTATGTTTGTTATTACTTAACATTTTATTTATTTTCATCGGAAACTGTTACTAAAGATGATTAACTGTCAATATGATTTATTTATTTGTTATTCTTGAATAGTTCGTCTGGATTAATGGATACTTATCCACTTGATTTTTGTTTTTACTTTCTCCACTACATAAGATGGCGAAGTATTGTATTCCACCCAAAAATTCGATATCGAGAATTCACCAGAAAATATTTTGAGGCACTTACAGCCAAAAAACATTTTTAAGAAAAGGTTCGCAAGTATGTTCAGCAGAACTGAAAAACAAAGAGTCGGTTAATACAAATTTTGGTATTTAATATTCAGCATGTTCTAAGGATACAACAAGAACTTCAAGAAAATCACCCCAAAGCAAACTAGCCTTTAAATGCAAAATGTTTATTTTCTCAACAAGTATTACTGATTCTGATCAAAAGACTATACCAGATGGAAACATCTGAATTTCACCCTGTACGTCTATTGCATAACCGGTAAAACGTATGACATAGACTAGACATTAAACAAAATGTAGATCTCAATTTCAGCGTTTAATAACGTTAATCATTTCCGAGATATTCTTTGTTTTTGGTTTGAATTTTTAGTTATCTAACGGTAAATTCCTTTTAGTTCGCCCTCCCCTTCATTTCGTTCGTGCAAACTCAACGGAATTCTCAAGGCAACAAATGGGGGCAGCAAAATCTGCAAACCCTATTGATAATATCTTATTATTAATCCTGTCTTAACGTTGACAAAGCAGTAATTTACTCTGATATAAATATTATGAAAACAGAAACCACTAATAAAAAGTTTAATACACAGCGACTGGCTTTTGAAATATTTGACTACCGCTTTACAGTATTGTATTCCTCTTAAATCTACAGCTTAATTCGTAAATAGGTAATGAAGGTTTATCTCAGTTATTAGCAAATACAGAGAAGAATAAGCTTTTGTGAGAACATCTTATAGAAGTGAGAATGCAGAAAGACACGTGACTGCAACGTATCAGATATTTCATGTATGCAAATTCTAAATAAAGGGGTAATGAAGTACCGCACAGAATAGAGAGCTTTTGGTTTCTCGGAGCAATAATGCATTTTTCAAATGAAGTACTCTTGGAAGTGCATTGTGAGGCGGGGAAAATAAAAACACGACTCAAAACTTTGGAGCATGAACAATTATCAAACGTTTTATCATCTGGGATAACAAATAACAAGCTATTCATGATTTAGATAGGTAAGTTTAACCTAAGAATTGGATATCTTGTAATTTTTTCTATTGGCAATTTGTAATTGGAAATTATTTTTATGCATTTTCATTTGCTCTTGTGCATTGCCTGTTTAATTTCTTAGTTTATATGCATTATTTATGTCTGCAAGTGCTTGTTGGAAACTGTCCATTTAGACTCAACAGAAAGCCTTGGCTTACTATAACTCGGTTTACTTAACTGGTGTTAGTTTGATAGGTATTTTTTTCACTATGTGAATTTTTAAGAACCACGAAAAGCATATGACTTCGGCATTCGTACTCCTGCTTATATAAATCATTAAAATCCCAGTCAATAGAGGTTTAACCTCAATTTCACTGGGTGCATGATGAACTGCTTATTTTTGTGCTAATGATTAATTTCCAATGTTTATGCTTGATAATCTGAAGTTGGTTTAATGTCAAGGCACAATCATTAAAATTGCACTTCTATTAGACAATGCTTTAGTATTTGAGTAAAAGAAATGCTCTACCAAGATAGTGCCTTTAGTTCTCAAATTAACACCTTGCTTCAAACAGTTTGCTCCTATATACGGCTAATGAACAACGTAGTTCTTCTAACAACTGGAAGACTTATGGTTGTAAGTTCAAACCACAGATATATTTTATGTTATCAAACGAAAAGAATGCCGACAAGATGATCCAGAGATGAAAGCCCGGAGTGTGTGTAAATTCAAGGAAGGGACTGCAGAAAATTATAAAATACCTTTGAGGGATCCACATCAAAGCAATGGGATTTCAGACGCAGTCACCGAGCGTAGCGATTCAATTCAACATGTTACTTTATTCTTTTACTTTTCATCCCACCGGTAAATCTTCCGTGTTCCGTCACGTTATTTTGTTTCTTCAGCATTGATATAAAGACGAATATTATCCCAACTTCAGAGATGTCCGCCTTTTATTTATTTACCTACTTGAAAACCTATATGTTTGCGAATACGGAAGACGGCAAACAGAAATGTTCAATACTTGAGAAAGGAAATAGCCAAAGATCATGCCATAAATTTTGTTTCTACTGTGAGAACCAAGCTCACATACAGGACCTACAGGCATTCACAAAACTCTTTTTCTAACACAACTTATCATTGTCTTCAACGTTCTTTAAGGACATGCATGACACGTTTCAAATTCCAAACTAACAATGCTAACTTTTTTTAAATTTATACCACAGATTATCTACAATGCTCTAATGGTTTGGAAGTTATGGTCAAATGTGTTTATGTTTTGTCATGCCACTAAAAAAGTCGCTGTGATAAAAAATTAACCTAGATACACAATACATTTACTTTTTGGAATTGTCATACGTTTCTCTGCGTGTCCGTTGATTTAGGCCCAAAATTTTTGAAGTTAGAATGGGTGTGGTTTTTTTTTTTTTCTCCTTTCCTTTCCCATAAAATATGTTTGTGATGAGTCTTCTTAGCTTCCGGAGAAGGCCGCAAGATAACGCGGCCTTTTCCGGAAGCTAAGAAGACTCATCAAGACACAGGTCGTGGAAGCCATTAAAATATGTTTGTTTTTGAAAATTGAAAACATGTGCTTAAATACATCGAACAGTAAAACCTATAACAATTCTTATTTATTGTGCTTCTGTGAGTACGTATAGCAACTTTTATTTATGTAACAGAAAAACTGCTCGGCAAGGAGCATTTTACACGAAGCAAAATGCTGAAAATATTAATAGCGAGAAAACAAGGAACGATTGGAATGCATTAAATCCCATAAGTTGGTTTGTTAGACCCTCAGCTTTTCTTTTCCTCTCCTCTGCTGCTGTTTTCGGTCCTCTTCTTCTTGCATTACTGCTTAGCTTATGCATAACTTGGGTTTTTACTTTGCATGATGCGAATTAGATCTCGTCGAACTGAAGTTTTTCCCCAGTTTCACCTCTAATGCTTTGCAGCAACTCCAGTGACTTATGGTATTAAAAATGGCGCCCGGTGGCCATTTTTGTATTCAGGAATGTTTAAATTACTTTATATACTTAAAATTAAAAAATCGACTTTTTGTGATTTTTTTCATGAAATTTCGTCCATACATACCCTTAAAATGATAAAACAGGACTAAGTTATGTCATTTGGCAGTGTAGATTTTTTTTTAGTTACAGTGGACTACTGAACAGCTAAAGGCGCAAACCCTATGCGATCTGTGTTACGTTTATGAGTTGGCTTCGGACACGGTTGCGGTTTCGTTGTAGAAAATAGGTGCGCAATTTCACTGCTATCTCCCCCAACTCCACAAACATTACCGACCATTCATTCTAAGCAAACGATCACGCCATTAACAGCCTGTTCTCAAGTATGAAGTCTAACAGAAGAGTTTTGCTTTTGATACATTCAGAAAAATATAGGTATTGCAATCCATTGCACAATATTGTCCAGGCATGTAAATCACTTATGAAACTTACTCCATTCACCACATTAAAGATTATTATTTTATGCGTATTAGTTATACTTTGTTAACAAGTACATTTTAATACAAGTTTTAGGTGTCCCTGACCCCCCCCCCACCAAATATAAACAGGCCCGCGGTATTTAAATTTGATATCTTGCAAGGATGCGACACGAATCTCCCCCCCCCCCATCCCGCCCCAAACTACATGGAGAAAATAGTTTCAAGCATTTCGATTAAAATACCGTGTATTAAACATATTTACGTGACAAATAAAATGTATATTTTGAATTTTCTGGGAATAGCCGCTGAAGATCTGTTCATTCTGGATGACTTGCATAACTGAAGCCGGATAGACAAAACTTACAAAAAATGTAGATCTCGTTAAAATACACCATTTATGTCATACAGGATTTGTGAACTTTGGGTCATGCAAAGAAGGAAATTTCAATCACAAAACTACGAGCTTTCAAAAGATTTGACGATGCTTTTGCCTACTGTACTCCTTTATTTCCTTTCTACTTAACAAGGCAGCAAACAATAAAAACATTACTGCTAATATTTATCTCAATTAGCATGAAGCAGATAGAAGAATAAGCTTTTTAACAATAATTTGCTGCAGAGGTATAGAGAAAGTCATGTGAATGGAACACATCAGACTTTTTTCATATTGCAATACTGCGTGAACTATTTGTTCGAATTGTATATCTTGATGGTCTAGGCTAAATAACAGATTGCAAAGTTTTGCCACAACTATTTTTCCGAGTTATGACCCTTTTGCAGACATTAAGCAGAATTGTGCGTATACAGAAACAAAGTGTGTAAAAGCAAATACATTTTCACACATTTTCTCTAAGGGTTCCGTAAATCCAAAATCCCCCAGAACATTGGGATATAAGACGTCTGTATTAACTTAACCTTGGCGTTAGCCAATTAACCTTTCTCTTCGGTTATTTGTTGACGATTAACAAAATATAAACAGGAAGCTACATTTCCAGAGGGCTCTCTTTTCTTACTGCTGACAGCAATACTACAAGAACGAAAGAGAATTTTCATTCTTGTAGCGTCCTACACGTTCTCCGTTTTGTAGAAGGAACCACCTGTTCTGTCAAAAAAAAAAACCACTACATTATGCATAGAACACAGACCGTGATGTCATAATTTAGGAATGTAGAAGATGAACAAACTTTCATGCCCATCGTTTAACCCGTAGTTACGTCAGTGCACATAGAAAGGGAAAGCAGAATAACCGGTTCTTTTTGTTCATCTTCAACCTGACCTATAATGTTGGTCTTTCAAGGTTGATAGCATAAGCGCTATTTATTTCAAATTTGCACTACCAAAACACAAAGGTAGTCAAAGTTTTTCACTTCACTTATCGTTAAATATAGATGCTATTATCAATGTTGTCCACAATTCTTTATAATCTCTCAGGCAGACAAGCTGTAGGAAAGTAAGAATAGGGATATCGTACATCGGTCTTCATGCTTTTCTAACATATATCTCGTGAACCATTTATATTACTGAACTGTTGTACGTTAACCACGGAGTTCTCGAAGCACTTCCTAGTGGACAGGTGAGAGTCGAAGAAAGTCCTTATTGTCAATTTATTATAGCTACTTTATTCCCCCTTGTCTGCTACACAAACGCAAATCAAACATGGTGTTTCACGCTCATCACAGTTTCATGAAACAATTAGTTTGTTGTACACGGTATTTAAAAATGTTGTGAAAGTTGTATTGACTAACTCTGAAGATATTTTCTTCTGTATTCTAAAATACTTTCATTTACATATTCTTCATTGCTAAAGGAAAGCGAAACTACTTTTTATACATGTCACAGGTTTATTGTGGAATTATAATGAAAAGCAAAACATCAGTTCTTGAGCTCGAAAGCCATGGATTCACTACCACCACATCCTACCTCAGTCCCCTTCATGGGAAGAAGATAAACTGGTAACTGAAGGTGTTCACGGTTTCAACGATTCCAACTATGGATATGGTGTTTTCTATATTAACTTCCAAATGCCAACACCGACCGTCAATTTAACAAAACTGGATGCATTTTTTCCAGAGAAAAACAATGTTACTGCATCATGTTTGAGTTCATAATAAAATTATAATTGCATATGTAGAAAGTGTGTGTATGTGTGTGTGTGTGTGTGTGTGTGAGTGAGAGAGAGAAAGAGTATTAAACTAGCTGCATAAGGCGACGGTAGGCTAGGATTCGGAAGATACCCGAAAGAGTTCATTAAACCTCATACTTTCTAAACAAAAGAACTTTGCGAATTCGATGGACATTTTCAAATAATAGGTTGGATGGTTGACCGCATCTCCCTTTGGATTTGAAGTTGCAGAGTTTAAACCAGTAAGCGAAAACATTTTCAGAGCAGAAGAACAACGTTCTAGCATGAATTAATTTAATAAGGATTTTATGCACCTTTACCGGTACCACTTTCCCGGCGACTCGCGGTTCTCTCGTGCAGTGGAGCGAGGCCCCGAGAGGGGTTGCGTTATAATTTATCTAATCAATTGATTACCTGCCTTCAAATGGTTACGGATGTTTATTCTGAAAACAGCAACAGACCGTGATTACAATGATGTCAATGCATCACAAGCTCTTATTTGTTCATACACTGAACGCATCTGTTCTAGATCAAGGCAGAAAACAGCGATAAGCAAAGCAGTGAATATTGCGACTGCTTTATGTGTGTGTGTGTGTGTGTGTGTGTGTGTGTCAGCGAGAGAGCATGATTCCTTTATTACGAGCAACCAAACCTGTTCCAAAACTGTTAACGTTCTGGATAGGAGATTACACCGCATATGAAGTTGCCGGCAATGTAAACACTGTTCTCAATAAATCATGGAAGATGAACCTTCATGAATTATCCATGCAAAAGCCAGTGGTAACGACAAGATATATGAATAAATTAAACACTTTATGTTTGTGTAGCGAACCCTCCCTTTTCATTACAGCGCGGAGTGTAAAGTCTAGTATATTCTCCCCTATACTGAAACCTTGCATTTCACGTAAAATACATACACATTTTATTACTATGTCGCAGGGCATCATTCTATAATTATTGGATGCAAAATGCTTTATTTATACTGTAGGCTTACTTTTATGTGAGGTTTTATGCATATATATATATATATATATATTTTCTACACAAGATTAAGGCTTTTCTTCTTTTATTTTAACAGTCATTTCCGAAATGGATTACTCTGCATTCTATATTACTTACACATTTTCAAGCTAAAAAGGAAATTATCTCGGCCCTTCTAAAACCAATTTAATCTCTTTATACTTTTCAATAAAGTTCTATGAATGAATCTCTCGCTCCATTGCTACCTAACATGTCTGTCGTGCTAAGATGCCGCGTGCGACTGAGTAATCACTCCGAGGTGATGGGATCTAGTTGGATAGGATTTTTTTTTTTTTTTTTGGAGACAATTCTCTATCTCGTGAGTACAGGGTTGATTTTGGATATAACATAACACGGTATAAATTACGCTGGTAATGAGTATTTAGAGTAATTAGTCGGGCGTTTCTGAACTCGAGCCACGAATACCACCATGGAAAAATAGTAATAAAATAGACGCTTGTGAAACAATCAAACTCCAGAGATTTTCGAACGCCTACGGCAGTCCTTGGAGTATCGCCACTAGTTCTATTGGGGCTGTTGAGCAATATTAAGTATACATATTATGCCACTACTGCTGGTATGTGATGAGTTAATATTCAGACCAGAACGGAATTGTGGGCGAAACCACAACCCAACCTCAGCTTCTAGCAGAATGTTGGTGAAAGGACACATGCCCAGTTCTTTCAGGCCGAGGAGGTTGATCCCAAGCTGGTAAAGCGAATATAACCCGGGTCCTACGTGACAGAGGTAACCACGCTACCACTGCGCTAATGGAACCGACGGTATGTGGATATTCTTGTTAATACAAGTTAATCGTCCAAACAATAATACATCTAGTATTAGGCATGTTTTAAATTTACATGAAAGAAGAAATTATTTTTTTTTCTGTCAGAAAACTGAATTATTATTATTATCATCATCATCATCATTAGATATATAGTTATAACCTAGTTATTTTTGACATTCAACGCTTTTGCATTGGAATTTATTTTTAACCTAATGTAAAACCAATAAAACTAACTAAATTAGCACATTCACTACAAAGATTTCAGGCTTCTTAAAGCAAACCGTAAATTGTATTTTGTATTCTAGTTTGTAGAAAACCACGTTTACACATGACACAGTTTTAGCAAAGCTACCAAAGAGCCACCGCAATAAATGTTGCGCTATGTTTCGTGCATTACAAAGTAAGAACTTAATGCGTAAATACCTCGACTGGTATTTATAACAAAGTTGTGCTAATTTTCTGTGTCGGGTTTCATGTAAATCACAATTAGGAAAACTTACGAGCTGTGCACTCATCTTGGCGTTAGGTACGCAAAAATTTCAGTTCTGAGTTATTCTGTTAAAAAAGCATGAGATGGGATACGATAATTGATAACTTATTGTTTGTTCACTGTCCACGAAATTCGCTCTATGATGCCTCCATACAAAACTGTTAAAAGAAGGTACCGATTACGCTCTCTGTGTAAGTTATGGACTAAGACATCAGCAATACTTCTTGAGAAATAAATAATAAATAAAAAATAAGGGATATAGATTTGGAAACATTTGGAAACAGAGCAAACAATCTTTTTTATATTATGAGGTAGCAAAAGATCAGAATCTTATGGGGAATTAGGCAATATACCTGTGATAAGGTAGTGAGTAGCAGTGTTTCCAAAAGTGCAAATGCAAACATCCCCTTATCCATTAAAGGGAGGTGAGAGGAATAACCTCTATGTAACCCAGGATTTATCTCATGGTTTGCTAACGATTTGAGTGTTCTCAAGAATAACAACTTTGGAACAAGGTTGTGACGAGTTAAAACCTTCTAAGGTATATATTAGATTCCTTACGGCTGTAATTGAGAAAATTCAAATTATGGACAAATTCTTGTCAAATAAATATAAATAACGTTAACTGCTGCGTTTCTTAGCGTCCATTCTGTATTGGACGTGAAAAACGACTAAATTTGCCTCAACCAGATTTTAAGTTCTTTTACGTGCCGTAAATATACGACACGAAACGACCGGCTTTACTTTCCTTTCGAATGAAACCATATTAACGATTTTTACGCCCTCGCCCTCGGCCGGGTTTGAACCCGCAATCTTGGCAACCAGAAACTAGCATGCTATCCCTAGACCACGGAGGACAACATCGTCAGGAAAAGTCGGGATGGATAGATAATACGCGTAGAATGCGTGTTGCTTCCACGGACAATGCGTAACTTGGTAAACATTTAAGATATTTTATCAACATTTTCAAAAAATTAAATAGTATTACGAAGTCTTATTATCTACATTTGTCACACTATTAGTCCAAATGGTGATTCAGAACTTTTAAAGTGTTCAATTCAATTAGTTCCCTATGTTTTAGAGCAGAAGTTCCCAAACTTATCCTATTGATCCAAATGTAACATTTGGAAAAACACTACGTCCGCTACCATTTTTCAATATCTTTAACTCGCATTCTTGATTTCAAGATATCACAAGCACATCATGTTGAAGAAATACGTTAAGTACAAATAAAATAATTTCAAAAAATGTTTAAACAAAAATTACAAATTTACAATTAAATTAACTAGTGAAAATAATTAATGATTAATTTCCATTGTTTATGAATCAGTTTAGTAATTGAGTCACTATTATGATTTCGGGGAAATGCTTTGGCCTGATTAGATCTAAAATGCTTAATTTAAACTTTCATAATTCACAGCGATCACTCGCGACATCTAGCATGTCACGCTGTCTTGTTTCAATTACAATCACTGCAACTCTAGTTATTTGAAGATAATACAAGCTGATTTTTCCAAATGTTCCAGGTCTGAAATGTTTTAAGTTATCAGTTACGTTTGAATCGCCTTCAGTTGTGTGGCTACTTCTCCCAAACAGCAAAAGGATTTCGGACGTCAACTTCTCACAGGCCAATCGCCTGTGCAGTAGCTTGTGAGAAGAAAAGAAACAAGGCAGTCAAAGAACCATCATCTTTAATTAAGCAACCTAACAATTTACTACTTAAATGGCCAATAGCATGTGTAGTATTCTTCGAGATTGTATACACACATTTTACAAATTCCAAATCTTTCTGCACCGCCCTCTCAGTTTGGGAATCCGTATTTAGAAGCTTACAAATAGTTTACTCTACAGCTTTACACGACTTTAGCCCAATTACTTTTCACAATTTAAGGAATAATTCCCTTACTAAACGCTTAAGAAAAATCTGATGTGTACCATTCAGATAACTTTCTCTAGGTGTTCCAAATACAAACAATTCTTATAAAAGATTTTTCTTTTCTCTACATCATGCTAATCGAGATAAACATTAGCAAAATTGGTCGCATTACATGCTTCATTCTAAGT
The DNA here is from genome assembly GCA_030762935.1 of Hymenopus coronatus. Lineage (NCBI taxonomy): Eukaryota > Metazoa > Arthropoda > Insecta > Mantodea > Hymenopodidae > Hymenopus > Hymenopus coronatus. The sequence goes on along the minus strand of CM060897.1, from coordinate 130,346,127 downwards.
AGAGGGAAATAAGGGAATACATAATGCTAAAGCGGTAGCCAAATGTTTTAAAAGCTGTTTTCTATGTAAAACAATTGAGGTTCGGTTCGCTTTGTAAGGCCTCATTTAAGAAAAGTTGGATAGTTTAAAACTGAAACCAATTAACCAGAAATATTTCAAAAATGGTCATTTATACAAGAAAAACGTAATGAGACCTCCATTTTTGTGTATTGCGTTTTTGTCTATCTCTTACGCTTTAAACGTTATGCAAAATTCTGCAAAACACATCCAGAATAAAGAGGTCTTCAGTGGCTATTCCCAGAAAATTCAAAATATATATTTTATTTGTGATGTAATTATGTTTAATATACGCCATTTCAATTAAAATCGCCAGAACCATATTTGAGAAAATAAGTTTTTCATGTAAAGGGTACTTTGTTCTGGGGATTTTTTCCTTCTCTTTTTTTTTTTTTTTATTTTTTTAACCTTCGTGTCACATCGTTGGAAGATAAATGCCAAGGTTGATATTTAAAGATCTTTCGAGATTTGCTGTCCACAGGCAGACACTTTCTAAAAATATTTTTATGGACTCAGGGGACCTCAGAACATTTCCGGTGAAAGCTTGACATCAGTGTGTGTAAAGGTATGTACAGATTTGCAGAATTTAGGAATATGGCATTTGTTAGCCTTAACATGTATGTAGCTTTGCATTTTCGCATAAACATAGGTATACGTAGTTCCCTTTCGCTTCTGCGTATAATACAACGCAGTACTTTCTCTTTCGCAGTGTGTAAAAACTGTAACTAATTCTAAAAACTAAATAAATACGAGGGAATTGTTGATCAACAAAGCACGATGTGGAAATGAAGGCAGCAGTACCAGCTCGTGTAGAGCTGAACAATCAATATCACTGTATAAAGACTGTAGCTCGAGGCGAGAGTATCATTGTCCGATACACATCCACTGGGCACGATGACAACCTCCACTCCAACCGATACTTTGCCGTTCAACTTTACAGCAAACATGGAAACATGCTATGATGAACATTTTACAACAGCTCCCTTGTTTCTGATGGGCGCAGTAACCCAATGTTAACATTACGGTCCAGATCCGAAGCCAATTTCAACTCGAGACTCAACCTCTTCCCGCCTCTGTTACATGCTGCACCTGCCCCCCCCTTTTTGGGGGGGGGGGGGGTTATTAATGATTATTTCTAGTTTTGTTGGTCATTTCTAGGGTTGGCTTCGGTTACTAGCCGCTCATACAGTTCTTTAATTATTTCCGTTGCTAACTTTTTCAATAACCCTGATATTTCACACACACACGTTTCACCATCAAGCGAAATAATCACCTTATGATGCAATTAAAGCACAGCAAAGCCATAATAATATAACCAAGGTTAATTGGTAGACAGTAAGAAAATGTATTGTAGGTTATGCTGATGTAACAACGCCGCAAAACTATACTCCTCCACCGACAGCTATGATTGGAGAGAATGGTCGCGATATTATAGTCATCTGTAATAAGAACGTATTGTTTTGTCGCTTACCGATGTTTGCTCAGCCTTATATTGTGGCGCTTTTATTATTACTTTTTAATTCCGTGCTATAGTTGCATTTTGTTCTGTCACAAACTAATGTAATTGTCAATGTTTTATTATTCTCTGTCGCTTACCCGACAGTCCAAATACATTCTCAAAAAAATCTGATGTGTAACAAATTATTGTTAAAAAGCTTGTTCTTCTATATATTTCATGCTAATCGAAATATACATTAGCAGAACCGGTCTTACTTGCTTTCCTGTAAATAGAAGGAAAATAAGGGAATACACTAGGATAAAGTGAGTCGAATATTTTAAAACCTGGTTGCTATGAGATTGAAATTCGATTCTTTACATAGCCAGGAGTTGACAAATTTCAGTGTGAGAAAAGTTGAAATATTTTAAAGCTGAAACCAATCCCAAAAAATATCTCAAAATGCTCAACTAAAGAATCTGATGTGTTCCATTCACATGACTTTCTCTATATATCTGCAACAAAGTATTGTTAAAAAACTTTTGCTTCTATTTACTTCATACTAATCGAGAAAAAATCAGCAGAAATAGTCCTATTACTTGCTTCTTTTCTAAGTAGAAGCGAAATAAGGGAATACTATTAGTTAAAGTGATAGTCAAAAGTTGGTTGCTACGTGACTGAAGTTCCTTTGTTTGTATGGTCTGGAATTGTTAAATTCCTGTATTACAAAAGTATGTTTTTAAAGCTGAAACCAAAAAACAAGGAGTATCTCAAAAACGATCAACTTCACGAAAAAAAAGTATATAGGATAAACTATGTGTTTTAAGGTGCTCTACATTTTTGGTTAAGTTTTTGTCCATCTCTTACGGTTTAGCAGTTATGCAAAATTCCGTAAAATTCATCCAGAATGAAGTAGTCTTCAGAGGCTATTCCCAGAAAATTCAAGATATACATTTTATTTGTCGTGTAAATATTTTTAATATACGAAATTTTAATCAAAATCGTGAGAGCCATTTTTTGAGAAAATCAAAATATTCGAGAAACGTTCCATGTAAAGGTAGATTTTTCTCAAAATCTTCGTGTCGCATCCCTGGAAGATGCCAAACTTAAATACCAACTTTGGTATTTTATCGACCTTTGCTTTTTGAGCTATCGTGTTCACAAACACACGGACACGGAAAAAATGTAAATGGCGTGTTTTTTATGGAGGCTCTTTAACTGCTGTGGTTCTCAGCGTCCCATTCTAAATTGGGTGTGAAAGACCGCTTAATTTTGCTCAGAGGCCTCTCTATCAGGATTGAGGTTCTTTTACGTGCCGTAAATCTACGACACGAAGGAAGTCATTCTAAGGATTTTTACACCCGAAAAAATCCATCGTCCTCCGCTGGGTTTGAACCCGCGGCCTTGGGCATATGAAGTTAGCATGGTAACCACTACACCACGGAAGCGACCACGGACACATACAAACACGGACCTTTTTCTGAAAATGCTTTTTTTTTTTTTTTTTTTTGGATACAGGGACCTAAAACATATATTTCCGGCGAAATCTCGGCATCGAATTTTGGGTAGAGTGCAATACCTTCTCTATACACTATGTACATAGTACGTTTAGATGTCCGTTTTTTGTGGAGTAGGATTTTTTGTCTCTCTCTCTCTCTCTCTCTCTCTCTCACGGTTTACCAGTTATTTAGCAAAATTCATCCAGAATAAAGAGGTTTTCAGAGTCTATTCCCAGAAAATTCAAGACAGGCATTTTATTTAGCAGAATAATAACTTTAATATACAGTATTTTAATAAAAATCGTTAGCCATTTGAGGAAAACCGATACTTTCGAAATTTGTCCCAAGTAAAGGTAGTTTGGGGTGGGGAGATTTTCCCAAAATCTTCGTATCGCATCCTTGGAAGATACAAGTTTGTTTTAAATACCAAGTTTAGTATTTTATCGACTTTTCATTTTCGAGTTATAGTATTCAGACACACGGACCTTTTCGTAATAAAAATCTTGTGGATACGGGGATCCCAAAACGTGCATTTCCGGCGAAATCTCCATATCGAATTTTTGGGTGGAGTACAATACATTTTCTACCAAGTACTATGTAGAGAAAGTAAACATTAGATATCGGAAGTTATTGATCCGGTATAAAACTCGATAATCTAGAGCTTGTTTGTTCTGCGAGTTTTTTTTTCAGGTGTTTAGATCCCGTCTGTTTTCACTATTTCACTGCGTGAAGCAGAGTTTGGCACTGAAAATCCGGTTAGCTCTGCTGATAAACATCTGCTAGGATACTTCTAGTTTAACTTCATACGCATTATTGTTTTTACATTTATAAATCAATCTAATTCGAGAATATTTAACTGTTGCATTTATAACATCGACATTTTTATGTTTTGCAGTTATGAACACATTTGTGAAATAAGATTATGAACTATATTTTCCTTCCACAAGCATTATAAGGCTGAATCAGTCACCCGCTCATTAAAATAGTCACAAGAATGTTTTCATTGCATCATTTATTTATTTGTATTATCGCATATAATTTTGTAGCCAATGTGAATGTAGACCTCAGTGTAGGAATCGTGCCAATATCGTGCAATGTCGGTAAGGAAATACAAAAATGTCTCTGCGACGAACCGGCCTTCCTCCTTTACTAATGCTAATCTTATTCATCCCTTATCTTTCGCTCCTAGGTCTGAAACCTATTTGTGTCAAGAGGTTAATTAATGTTTGCGTGTCACATATTTGACATTAAACCACACATAAACTGATCCTGGAGCTGGCATGGACAATAGCGGCAAACATGCCCTTTAGCCATCCAAAGTAACTCTTTCGTCGTTCGCCATAGCTGTGTCCTTTTGCTTATAGACTTAAATCCAAACCATTAAGAGATTGGCTCACTCGGGGCTCCTGTGCTCAGAAAAGATATATTAACAATAATAATAAATCAAAGACAGTAACAATCACCAAAAGTATCTGCTGGTTTCCGAGCACTGCATACTAAAACAGTAAGGTGCAAAATATTTATTAAAACGCGTTACGAAGGAACAAGAATTATATGGGTGTGATAGAATTAACTATTTTGGTTTAGTAATCCTCAAACATGCAGGCCAAATGAATATGCCAATGAGCTGCAGTTAAAATATCCTTCTCGCATTCAAAATCTAAAAACCTGAGCTACTTGCAAGGCTTGCGTTCGCGTTAGCACTCTAACCCACATGAACTCCATGTGCGGCATTGTCAAGCACACCTAACAATTCGGGCTAACAAATGAATTCAATGCCTACTAAATAAACACTTTTGCGGCGCAAAAAGTCGCAGAATACCTAATGAACTGGATGAAAGCCTGGTTCTAGCAGAGCTGGATGCGAGTAATGTCAACATACAATAAGTAAAAAGGTGTGTCTTAAAGCGCTGAAATATTTGCAATGTTAGAATAATTTCGAGATCTGTTCGATGTAGAGTGGAGATGGGGGAGATTTCCCTTAAAGTGCTGTAGAAAGAGCTGTTGAAAAAGGTGAAAACTTATGAATAATGAATGCTGAGAAAAGTTGACGGTATTTTTGTAGACAGATGAAAGAGTGAAGATAGACACACGTAGAAATGCTTGGGGGAATTGGCATAGGAGACTACTACTGGGAAAAAAAAAAAAAAAAAAAAAAAAAAAAAAAAAAAAAAAAAAGACCGGAGGCAGGGGAAATGCGGAGAATAGGAACAAGGGAAAGGTAGAACATGAATGTGTGGGAACCACCACCATTCTCATTACATTCCATCCTGATACATTCCGATCGACAAACGGTGAGGGAAATGAAATGTTTTTAAGCTTTACGCTCTAATCTGACAACAGGTATACTCATTTATGTTGTCTCTATAAATCCCTTATATTTCTTTTCCTGACAATGTTTTGTCCTTAAGGTTACCTTTATGCGGAGGTGCAAAACGTCCCACACTATCGTTTAATTTCGTAGTGGCGATCTAGTGTAAAGCTAAATTCACATTGAAATCTCAGTGCTAACTGGCAGCATAAGCGTAGGAGCGAGTGAAGCGCATTCGCAATGCAGTCGGAAGTGCAATGCGAGTAGTTGGCTGAAGTATCTATCTATATCCGTAAATTTTCATGCGGAAATCTTGTAGGGCAAAATAATTTTAATTTTCTCAAAAATAGCTCTAACGCTTTTGATCAAAATTATTTTAAAATATCTATGTGGAAAAAATAATAGATAAAAACTCAAAATTTTTTAACTTTTTAGGAACAACTTCTTTATTCTGGATGAATTTAGCTGAAATCTGCTTTACTGGTAAACCGTTAGAGATAGACAAAAGCTTACTGCACAAAAATGTGGATCATATCTTTTTTTTCGTGGAGTTCATCATTTCCGAGATATTCTTTGTTATTGGTTTCGGTTTAAAACACATAAACCTTTCTCATTTGTTAAGTTCTGGCCATACAAGAAAGCTAATTTCAATGACATAGTAATAAGCTTTTCAAAGAATTAACTATCGCTTAAGCATAGTGTATTCCCTTATTTTACTTGTAACGAAATAAGTAATAAGACCATTTCTGCTAATGTTTATCTCGATTAGCATGAAATAGATAGAAGAATAAGTTTTTTAGCAGTAATTTGCTATAGATTTGATTCTTTTTTCTACATCAAGCGAATCGAGTCAAATATTAGCAGAATTTGTTTTATTCCTTGCTTTCTTGCGATACTAAAATCTTATAAAAGCCGATCACTATGTGACATAATTAAAGTTCGGTTCGTTTTGCAATGCCAGCAGTAAAACAAGGGAAATGAAACGAAAGGTGACTCCCCGTTTGAGAAAAGTGTAAATAGTTTAAAATTGAAATCAATAACAAGGAATAACTCAGAAACGGAAATCTACAAAAGAGACTGCAATCGTGTAAATTTCTTCATTATGGAGCATTGCTAGTTCACATTTACAGGCCTTTGCGACTCTCAAACTTTTGTGAGCGCTTAGAATGTATACTCACGAGCCGCTACTGTATTAACTGATCAGAAGTAACCTAAGCTGGGCATTTGAACAGCAGAGTTTACTTCCGTAATTTCTTAAAATAATTGGAGGTTTCCCCTTAATAAATACGTTACAAAACAGTATTTATTTGACTGTATCTCTCATATGACAGAGCTGGAGTTTGAACCAAATAAACCAAGATCGTTTATCTCTGGATGTATGATGACATAATCAATGCAAACACTTGAAGCGCACGAGCCAACTTTTCCAGTTACCTGCATGTCAGTCTGTCCAACTTTATGCTTGAAGTAAAGTTTATAGCTATAGCACAATCCCACGTGTGCATCGATCCACCTTCATGACGAACTCAAGATGTATTGCACTTACAACTTGGCTACAGCAACACGTTCTACCAGCAGAAAACTTTGCTTTCACGCTAACTCTTGAAAACCACCATCAAAATTAGCTCAAGTGTGCAATCTTTTGCCTCCACAATTATTTCTCATTTTCATTAGACTTGAAGGTAAAAAACTCAGATGTGCTCCATTCACATGATTTTCTCCCATCTCTGTAATAAATGATTGCTAATGAGCTTGTTATTATTATTCTAACTACTTCATGCTAATCGAGATAAACATTTTTCTAGTAAATAGAAAGGAAATAATGGAATACATTACACCAAACAATAGTCATTTCTTTTAAAAGTTATTTGCCATGTGTATGAAATCGTTTCTTAGCATTGCCAGGAGTTGATAAATAATTCTGAAAAGTTTTAACTTAAACCAATAACTGATAATAATGTATACGACATTAATTGGGTATTTCAATGATTTCTACTTTTTTTGTGTAAAGTTTTTGTCTATCGCTTGCGGTAATGCAAAATGCGCTTACAACAAAACGCTGTTTCCAGAAAATTCAAGATATACATTTAATTAGTCGTGTAAATAACTTTTAATATATGCTACTTTAATCAAAATCGTTAGTGAAAGAATTTTTTTAATCTTTTGATGCTTAACTTATATATCAAGTTTCGCATTTTACAGACTTTTCCTATCGTTTTTGAGTTATCGTGTTCACAGACTCATAGTCGCGCGCGTGCACACACACACGGACCTTTCTCTAGAATTTTTTTTTTTTAATATAGGGGACCCTAAAATGTCTATTTCCGGTAAAATCTCGGCATCGAATTTTTGGGTGGAATGCAATGCTTTCTCTACACACTATGCACAGCAGTTACATTAAGTCCAACACTGAACCAAATTAGGGTACAGTTGTTCTGCTGTTTCGCTATCTTTGACGAGCTTCTTTTCGGCAGCGGGAAGAAATTCATTGCAGTCCGATAATGTACTTTAATGGTCATTAAAGCTAAAATTGCTAATGAAACTTCCCCCGCGCTCGAAATACACACACACACACACACACACACACACACACACACACACACACAGAGACAGATATTACTTCCACTGCAAAAGGGAAGCCAGATATCTTGAAATTTAAACTATTAAATCAGTTAATTGTATATATAAGGAGATTGACGGCAGCCAGAAATATCGCTTACAAATAGATAGACAGGGATATAATAGTGTTTAACTTTGACAGGCGGGAAAATCAGATATTAATATACAACCTACTGGCTTCCACGAAGTAAAAGCTCGGGACTTTGGACTCAATGTGCCCCGCGGTCAACTGGGGGCAACAGGTACACTGCAACAATAGCCAACACGTCGTAAGCAGTCCTCTGCGATTGTACGGAGTGTTCGCTGACCAGTCACGCACAAGTACCAAATAATTAATAACCCGGCATAGAAATTTCCCAGGACTAAAGCTAGAACGAAAGGAAATTAAGTAGGACATCATATATTATAGCAAAGCACCTCTCATCTCTGTTCAGTCTGTTGGTGTATTAAGACCATTTCGAAACTGTGTTTGGTGGATGTGAAGTACATTATGTGTACTGATAGTGGTTCGAGTGTAGTTCGTTTGGGAAAAAAAAGGAGTTTTATTTATGCACGCTCCTTAACTGCTATGGCTCTCAGCATCCCTTCTATATTGGCATGAAAGATCGCTTAATTTTGCTCAGAGGTCTATTTTATTAAGCTTTAGATTATTTTACGTGCTGTAAATTTACAGCAAGGGACCAACAGCTTTAGTTCCCTTCCGAAGGAAGCCATGCTAAGGATTTTTAAGCCCGAAAAAATACATTGTCCTCCGCCCGGTTTGAACCCGTGACCTTGGGTATATGAGGCTAACAAGGCGACAATTAACTTGAAGATAATTGCTGGAGAATTCCTTACCCTGGTGATAACACGAGTTGGCGCCCGTCTAACAGTCCAGTTTAGGATTTGCATATAACATCTACAAATTACACAAAGGAAGACTGTTGCGTTTTCGTTATGTGGTTTTACACTCTAATAGCAAATGAAATACTTATAAGTTCATCTTGTTAACTTATGTGAACAAGTTCCAAATGAATTAACCAAGTTCACGAATCATTGAGGTAAGTGTCCCCAGGGGGAAAACAAGAAAGAAATTGAACGACACAGTTTCAACCTTCGGCCGAATTTTTCTGCTATCAATTGAACCCAATCAATGTTCAACTACCAACCAAATAATGTTGTTGGATCTAGGCAGCGTCTTAGAATTAACCTGTCCATCATGCAACAATATTTTACTTTTTTTCTGTTACGGAAACGAAAACACTGAAATTTAATGTATTTTTTCATTCTGCATACGAATATGACAATAAAAGTGTCAGATGTGGTCTAGTTTTCATGTAATTTCTGGAATTATACTTTAAGAAAGCAATAGAAAAAATGTATATTCCGTAACTGTTACTATTTGGCTGGGCTTATCTCATTTAAATGCGTCTCCTTTTAGCTTGTCTGCTATACTGGACCTCGGGAACATCCCTCACCACCGTCCAGCAATAATCCGCTAACATGGATGTACTTCATTTACCCTGGTAATGTCTTTCGAATGATGAAATTGTTTGGTGAAACCGCTCTCCATGTTCATCAGAAACTGCACCACAATTTTCAGGGAAAATGCCCAAACGAGAGTGGAGAAAGTATATTTTCAACTACATAATGCACCCCATTTGATGATAAGACAGCTAGCTACATATTACCCACTATTTCTGTATAGTTTGATGCACGACGGTTCCCTAGGAAACTTAGAGACGACCTCTGAAAAATTCCAAGCAGCAAGTTCCTTTCCTGTTAGAAGCCATGGAAATGTTTTATCAGAAAAATCTTATTTGGGGTCCTATGAAAATTCCTTCATTAATTTTAGCTGTACTTATCTTTGGAAATTTTGAATGTAAATATATGAACGATCCAATGCTTTTACGAAATTTTTAATCAGTCCCAGTTTGATGTGTAACGGAGGGAGCAAGATTTTTCTAGATTCAATTAATGGCTGCTGCTTTATGTTCATTATTCCTGGTTCCAAACTTTACCAAATAGGGCAGTCTTTCCTTTTGTAGTGCAAAGTCTTAGCCCGGCTGTCTCATTCGCATAGGAAACAATATTTTGTAAATGCTTGATGTAAGCCAAAAAGAATCGCAACCATCTTTAAATCACAACATATTTGCCATTAAATCTGTCATAATTTATGTAATGTAAAATGTCTCTTTCATGTGGACTGCGTAGCTAATTGGAACTGAAGGCAAAGTGTTTCCATTGTGCAGTAATACAGCTTTAAGGCTCAGCGTGGAAGCATCTAAAAATAACCTCCATTATTCTGGTGTGTGTTGGATGTTTATGGCTTCCATAAAAGCTTGCACAGCATTACAAAATATAATGTTATTTATTTCGAAAAATTGTTCCAAAGGCCTCTGCCGTGTTCTAAAAGCAGACACCTTCACATTTTCTGTGAGATAGTTAAACTTCCTTAGTCGAGATGCTAGCAGTTCCGCTCCAAGTCCGCTCGTTGAAAGCTCCAAGTCTCGGACAAGACCATTTAACTCATTTTGAGTCATTCTGTGTAAGTGGAACGGAGTTTGAATGTTGAATCAGGATCATAGGATGTTGAAACTCCAGATATATCTCCAGATAAATGCTGCAATTAGGTTGTTGTCAGAATCAATGGTATAGGACTCACGTGGAAGTGGAATAGGGAGTTCATTGGAGTGTGGCACTGGACGAATAGCTGAAGGTATATTTGGGTAATTTACATTCGGCTTTTTCTTCTTTGAAATGAACTTCACAGGTGGTATATTTGGGTAATTCACGTTCGACTTTTTCTTCTTTGAAATGAACTTCACAGGTGGTACCATACAGAAATAACAATCACTTACATGGCCGGTTTGTTCCCTCCAAATCATGGGCACAGCAAAGGATATTTTGTTTTCCCTTTTACCCATTCTCCGAGATTTGCAAAACAGCCATTGCAACAAATATGGGGGGCCCAACTTTTATTTTGGTGCCCTATTTTGCATCCAAAATAAATATGGTGTGCTTTCTTTATTAATAGAGTTATGTTTCGCTTTTGGGTTATAAAAGTCACATTCCCACAAATATAACAAAAATTATCAGGACCATTTATATACTTACGTGGCATATTAATTTTTCTCACATCACAGATTTATCACGACACAGAATTAAAAACGAGTCTTCTAACAAAACAGATGTATATGTGGTTATGCACAACACTACAACAATTTTATGAATTTACTTCACAATATAGACAAAAACTGGTCTTCACTACCAACGTCTTGTGTCTGACTAAATGAAAAGTCTTTTAAAGCAAACACCAACCCTCAGAGTCATAAATCAATCTCCACCTCCCTGTGTAAGCAGTTTGCTGTAACCTTGAACAGAGAAACCCCTGACGCTTTCACCTGAGATGAGTAATTCCAGACATATGCTTAACAATGAAACCAGACCACTACGGCCATTTTTATTTTCATATTAGCCATTAGCGGTACAAAATTTGTCATAAATAGCTTATTTTGTTTCTGTAACATTTTGGATGTTATAATAGCTACGTGTTAAACTGCAGTAAGCCTCTTTATAATATCTGCCATAAATAACGATTACTTTCTCTACACGCTTATATACTCGTACATAATGAATACAGGAAATAGGTAATACATTCCATCCAAAAATTTGTCGTCCTAGTTGTGTAAAGGGAACGGAATTTCAAAGCTATTACAAAGCGACTCGCTTTTAAAAGACTTGACTATTGCATAAGCCTCTCCAGTGCATTTCCTTATTCCCCTTGTGCCTGCGAGGAATTATGTAACAAAACAACGTATGTTATGTCTAATGGATGCATTAAGATTTTGTCAGAATAATTTTTTACAGAATAGATAAGAAAAACGGCATTTGAATGTTATACATCGCATTATTTTCCTTAATGTTCTTTCGGCAGTAAAAGCTGCACTGTTAATATAAGTTTATAACAAGCGTTTGAAATACAAATATGTTAACACATTTACTAAAATTAGAATATGAATCAGAGGAAAGACAAGGTTTTCAATGTTATTTGTTGCTAGCGTTTTCAAAACCATACACTAAATAAAGGTTGGTTGTATCCTATTTAATTTCCTCCTAGTTTCCGAGGGGTTATAATGGTAATTTTAACAGGCTATGCCTAGGTCATTTTAGCACAAGCTCAGCTTTAGTCTGACCACCACACATAACCTACATGACTCTCAAGGAAGAAACGTTCAATTGTTCACTATCCCGCATTTTTATTTTGTTTGTTTACTAAGTATCTCGTACTATTACATCCATATTACTATTATTTACTTCTATGACGAATACTTAAGGAACCATAATAATAAAATACTGATTAACCACACAATAGTCGATATGTATGACTTTCTGAACTTTAGTTCCAATGAAGACTATCGCTATGCGAGGAGTCCCGGGTACGATTCCAGACTGCGGGTGGGAATTTTTCTCTAGGCAAGATTATTCTTGTCCTCTCCCAGAGTCAGGAAGCATAAATGAAACAGTGAATGTGCATGCGCGCGCATGTGTGATCAAATGAATAAGATTAAAGAAAGATAGAAACCTCAACAGTAACCGTGCACGATTAACCTAGGCAATTTGTTCCAAAGAGAAATGCCCCCGATATGACTATACAGCAAAAGAAGTAAAAATGGAAATGAGGAAAAGTTATTAAGAATATAATATTTTCCCTGTGAAGTGCAAAAATAGTAACTACTTTTTATTTGTGACAGTATACTCCTCAGAAAGGAGTTAGCTGTAAACCAAGATACGAAGGAGCTAATGGGCAATTAATAATTATGACTGTTGAGTCAGTAAAAAGAAAGATTTATCTTGGACGAAGATGACAGTAAAACGACTGAACTACCCGTATGTTGCACATACCTTGTATGTGGTTGCTTACAGTTTGCACTATCAATATATTCTAACTTTGTAAACCTAATGGGAAGTACTATAATATATGAAACCTTGCTTTAAATAAAAAGATTTAAGAAAACCAACACACACGCACATATTCTCACACACACAAGTAGCAGAGTTGTATAATTATATCGGCATATCTAAATAATGTGGAATGCAATGGGTCAAAAAGGAAAAGTCCTATTATTTTCACTTTTAATATGTCCTTTCAAGCATTTACCAAGGAATTTTAAAAAATGATGACATCCAGATGAATAAAGTTTTTGTCATCATATAGATAATACGGTTGAAAGTAGATATTGGTCTGTAGTAATTTTTTTAGCAAAATCAATTTTTTATTTATTTTCTCTAATTGTTTCACATATACAGTTCCTAATATGTAGGACATTTTATTGAAATTTATACCGGTTATTATATACTCTAATGGTGATAATTGTGACATTATCAAAACTCCAGCTGGAATTATTTAAATAATAATGTTATTAAAATAAGAGTTAATAATGTTATTGTCAATTCACTGCCCTAACAGAGATGTGCCACGTGATGCATTTTTGAAAATATTCACATAGAAGTCCAGTTTTACAGTAAATGAGTTTACTGTATGTCTTTTTTAAATCTCCACTTTTCGTTACCTCTAAAACTATTGACTTAAAAAAATTGGAGCGTTATTTTATTAAATGTAATTTTGACAGGCAGTATAACGATGTAAAACTAAGTAGTAAATATTGATATCGTGTGGAGCACTTTTGAGTATGAAAAGTATTTGAAAAAACGTTTATATATACACACACACACACACTTTTAATTTTTCACAATTTTTAGTCAAATTTCACAGATGCATTAGAGAAACAAATGATGGTGTTTTGCTCGCTAAACTGTACTTCTTCAGTATTATAGTACTAAACACAGACCATTCACTCCCACATTCAGACTCCAGACACTGTGGGGGCAGGGAAAATTTCTATTTAAAGAAAAGTTCCAAACCAAAATGATCAATTAAAATTCTTAAAACATATGTTTCGATATCAGGTTTAGAGGGCATTGACATTTTATCCGTGGTGATCTGTGACACTAAGGATGCCTGAGTGACTTCTAACACTTCCTGCTTCTGGGTTCGTTCATTCATTCATTCCTGAAGATTACAAGTGCTAACAGTAGTGCAGGAAACATGCCGTAGCCACTACAAACGCAGCCAGCCACGCAGACTTCTGCACTTATAAACGCCATTCCTACCTACTTCGTTCGCATCGTGATTGTGCGAGTTGTGTATACAAAGCATTTTCAACGTTTCAGCAGCCTATAACCATCTCAAAATGAAAACTACCACGACAACATGCAGAGCTGGGGAAGCAAAAAATAAGGAAAAGAGGGCTTCAGAAACCTGAATAGTCGGGGAAGAGGAGACTCACAAGTTGCAGTTGCTCATCAAGAAAGAAATCATCTTGAAATACGACATGAAACAGGAACAGGTTTTCCTGGCAGTTTTAAAGTACAACAGCGCCGTTAAGTAGTTTTAATTTTTGATAATGCATCAATCCACGTACTAAGTCATTGCACTGGTACTCTGTGTGCAATTTCTTTTTTGGAACGCATAAATCGAGCCATTACATTTCATTCCACTTTAAAATACTTACCAAATTAAATCATAAACAATTTAACTATATTATGGATGCATTCTGAAACTAAAAACCTTAAACGATGTGGCAAAAACCAGAAATAAAAAATATAAAAAAAATATGTTGTTTTGTTCACATGAGTTTTTCAAGATGTTTCATACACAAACTTTCGTTACAAAACGCTATCCTTTTATTTACATCAAACATTAGCAGAAATGGACCTATTAGTTGCTTTCCTGTAAGTAGAAAGGAAATAAGAGAATGCACTAGGCTAAATCAATAGTAAAATCATTACTATGTGAACCAGTTGAAATTTGGCTCTTTTGCATCCCCAGGAGTAAAACAAAAGCGACGAAAGGAAAGTTTACATCCCGCAACAGAATACTTAACAGTTTAAAATTCAAACCATATCAGGGATTAACTCAAACGTTAGCTCTACATAAATAAAAAGTCTGATGTGTTCAATTCACATGATTTTCTTCATATCTTTGCAACAAATTATTGTTAAATAGCTTATGCTATTTACTTCATGTTAATCAGAATAAATTAGCAGAAACAGCCCTATTACTTGCTTCCTTGTAAGTAGAAGCGAAGTAAGGGAGTACCATATGTTAAAGTGATAGTCAAACAATTCCTTTATTTGTATAGACAGGAGTTGACAAATTCCTGTATGAGAATAGTATAATTTACTTAAAGCTAAAGCCAGAATCAAGGAATATCTAAAAAACAATAAACTCCACGGAAAATATTATATAACATAATTTGTGTATTTTAACGTGCTCTACATTTTTTCTGTTTTTGTCCATCTCTTACGGTTTAGCAGTTATGCAAAATTCCGTAAAATCCAGAATAAAGTAGTCTTCAGAGACTATTTCCAAAAAATTTAAGATATACATTTTATTTGCCAGGTAAATATATGTAATATACGGTATTTTAATCAAAATCGTTAGGGCCAGTTTTGAGAAAATCAAAAATTTCGAAAAAAGTCCCATGTAAAGGATAGTTTGGGGTGGGGGGATTTTCTTGATAATCTTCCTGTCCCATCCTTGGAAGACACGAAAATGAAATACCAATTTTGGTATCCAACAGTCTTTTCGTTTTTGAGCTATGCTGCCCTCAGACAGACAGACAGACAGACAGACACACACACACACACACACACACCTAAGCGCGCGAACAATTTTCTAAAAAAAAAAAAATATTTTCTGGGGATTCAGCGCGTCCCTAAATATGTATTTCCGGTGAAATCTCGGTATCAAATTTTTGGGTGTATTATAATACCTTCTCTATACACTGTACATACATAGTACATGTAGAAAAAGTAAAAATGACACAAATTGTGTATTTTAACGAGATCTATTTTTGTATTTTTGTGTAGCAAGTTTATTTCTCTGTTTTACGGTTTGCCGGTTACACAAAAGTCATCTAGAATGAAGAGGTCTTCAGAGCCAATTCCCAAAACAGTCAAGATATACATTTCGCTTGCCATAAAAATATCCTAAACATATGGGATGTTAATCAGAATCGTTACAGCCATTGTTGAGAAAATCAAAATTTTCCAAAAAAATTTCATGTAAGGTGAAGTTGACGAAGGACGGATTTTCTTGAAAATCTTCGTGTCGCGTCCTTGGAAAAGAATGATCCAAGTTTGGTATTTAACGGATTTTTCGTTTTTAGATGGAGTAGCTATTCAGCCCATACATACACACACACGCGCGCGCGTTGACATGCTTTTTTAAATTCGGGGTGTCTCTAAACATGTATTTCCACTGATATCTCAACATTGAATTTTTGGGTGGGTTCTCTATCTACTACGTGCATTGTACATCTGTTCTAGAGAAAGTAAAAAGCAAAGTTTGGCCAATATATGTAATATATGCTGTAACAGCTAATTCCTTCCACCCTTCCCAGGAAATTATTGAGTTTTGGGGTAGAAGTCATGCTACACATTTCTTCTTCTCCTACAATATTATGCGACCAATTTGCCACACTAGATAAAGCTGGAGACCCCCTCAGACCTTCAGTTTTAAGTTTATTTTTAATCTCATAAAATACCTGAATCTTAACTTTCAATGTTATATTATTACACTAATTTTCAAATTCTGTGATGATTATCATCTGTTGCAACTCATTTTTCAGTCGTCACAATTGAAAAAACAGCATTTTAATCTCACTTTTCTGACGTGTGGCTAGTTCCATGTCAAAATACCCATGAGATTATAAAACTCAAAATTTTAGTACAACTTTACATGCATGATCATTCTCAAGTTGGTACTTCAAAAAATAATAAACTCAGTGACATTTTGGTACTACAGTGGCAACATCAACAGTCAAGATGGAACGCTTAATTTTCAGCTTATTTTGAAAGATATACACACATACGTGTGTGTGTGTGTGTTTTTTTTTTTAAGTGAGATAAGGGTGCAAACTTTAAGAATAAAGTTTAAATAGTCCTCCTGGAATTTGTGCACTTCATTACCTTAAATATTTTAAGGTAATGAAGTGCATATTTTAATGGAAAAGTAGGAAAACCATACCGATTGTAAATTATCATCGGTTAAGCCAAGTTATAGTGCTACAACAATTTTCGTTACTGTTATATTATTTTTCCCCAGATGATTTTAGTTTATAAGATTCTGATGTGTTACACTCACATGACTTTCTCTAGCTATTCTACAAACTTCTTACATAAGATTCTTCTTCTTTCTGCACCTTGTTAATCGAGATAATCATTAGTAGAATGTTGTTACTACTTAGTTCCTTATACCTAGAAAGAAAATAAGGGAATACTTTACGCTAAACCCATAGTGAAATGTTTTAAAATCTGTCGTTATTCGATTGTCATTGCAAATCGCTTCTTTGGTTGGCCAGGAGTAGAACAAAAGAAATACGGACACTTCCTGTCTGAGAAAAGTATAAGTACTCACAACTGAAACCAAACACAAGGAATATCTCGGAAACGGTTACCTCCACAACAAAAATGTAAAGGACATATATTGTGTGTTTTGATCAGATAAACATTTTCTGTGTGGTGAGTTTTTGTACATCGCTTATCGTTTAGCAGTTAAACAACATTTAGCAAAATTCATTCAGAGGCTATTCCCAGAAAATTCAAGATGTACATCATTTTTTAGAAAATTTTAGATTTTTTTCTTGAAAATCTTCGTGTCGCACGCATCCTTGGAAGATACCAAACCTAAATACCAAGTTTAGTATTTAACGGTTTTTTCGTTTTTGAGCTATGCTGTCCTCAGACACACACACACATACACACAGACCTTTTTCTGAAAATGCTTTTTTTGGATTCAGGGAGTCTAAAACATGTATTTCCGGTGAGATATCGGTATCAATTTTTGGGTAGAATACAATACTTCCTCTATACACTATGTACATAGTACGTATAGAGAAAGTAAAAATCGCATAATATTCTTAATAAATGCAGTGAAGTAGGTGCATAAAATTCTGTCTTTAGTGTTCCACCAAATACTGTCGTGTTTTCCTTTAACCTGAAGTCCTATCGGACGATGAATGAAATCAGTTACATGATGGTTTTCAAGTAACTCGACATTTGTCTTCAAGAAAATGGAAAACTCTTGGGAAGAAGAAAAAAACTTATCCGGGTAACCTAAGCGAGATAAGAACTCGGGACTCCTGAACGAGAGGTAAACAGATTACCTCTCTACTATGAAGGCGGGAGGTTAAAGTGTTGTGTAAAGTCTTAAATGCTGATCTGAAATTATTCGATTGTTTACATATAGATGAATAGTGGCTAAATCAGCAGCTAAAAGGAAGACAGAAAAAAACTGAAAATGTTGAATAAGTTTGAGCAATGCATTGCAAATGAAACAAACAAACAGGACAAAAATAGTATGAAACGAGGCACTCACGTTCATTGCATGGTTTGATTATTGCATCATACACGTATGCTGTACCTATCTGCATTCAACAGTATCATAATTAAAATTTCCAAAGCGGTCATCCTGAATTTAAATTATAAAGTTTGATTTTAAAATGAAGGAAGTGCCCAACAGTTAGGCAGAAATTGTTCAGTCACACCCAAACGGTCATGTATTTTTCTGATGAAAGTATTACAGCACGAGTTAAAGCTCTAATATGCTGTCCTGTGGAGAAGACGACCATTAGCATCCCTGACCCAAAACGCCCATTATTTTGAAACAACAGAACCGTACAGCACTTTTTCCATATGCTGTTAGCGAAAATGGTATTGCTTTTAGTTTAAAATATGGAAAATCCTGAAACTACTTGTTGGCACTACTTACTGACTGGTTTAAAGGAAACGAAACAAGAGAACAGGTTTATTCTTTAATTCAGGATAAACAATTTATATCTGTGAATGGTACACATTTAGTAAATAAATTTATTTGCTATAATACTGTTAGTATCATTAATTTTGGTACACAGATAAAGATCGTATAGAGAAGGGTTAGTTCACGATAAACATTAATGTTCCTTGTCTCCTCTTTCCTCACCTTCCCTCAGTCGAACCGAAGCACGGTGCGGAGAAGCTCTGCACCTCGGTGCGATTTGACATATATGAGAGGCCCTGATCTATATTCTTCTCTAAGTGTAACACCCGGCAACAATGGTGTGTTGGAAGGCGAGTATCCTACCGTTTGTCCTCCGCAAACTCGAGTTTATGCCTTGAACCGGTAAACTAGTTGAGTTCAAAGGGACTTTAGTGTACTTTTGGTTTGATTTAAAGTAAGGATTAAAAATGAAAATTGCGTGTTATTTATGGACGCTTAACTACTGTGGTTCTCAGCGTTCCATTCTAAATTGGGGTGAAAGACCGCTTAATTTTGCTCAGAGGCTGCTCTATTAGGCTTGCGCCATAAATCTACGACACGGGACCAATGGCTTTACTTCCCTTTGAAGGAAGCCATGCTAAGGATTTTTACACCTAAAAAATCCATCGTCCTCCGCCGGGCTTGAACCCGCGACCTTGGGTATAGGAAGTTAGCATGGTAACATTACACCACGGAGGGCGACAAATAAGGGTCAAAAGATATGTACTTCTTTTGATTATCCACATTAGATTGTATCGTGGAAAAATATCCAGCAAGTTAATGGATGACTTTTTACTTTCTCTACACGTACTATGTATATAGTGTATAGAAAAGGTATTGTATTGCACCCAAAAATTCGATACCGAGATTTCACCGGAAATACGCCTTTACCTGCTAAAAAAACAGTTTTAGTAAAATGTGTGTGTGTGTGTGCAGCATACCTCAAAAACTAATAGACCGTTAAATACCAAACTTCGTATTTAAGTTTGGTATCTTCCAAGGATGTGACACGAACATTTTCAAGAAAATAGCTCCACCCCAACTACCCTTTACATGGAAAATTTTTCGAAAATTTTGATTTTCTCAAAAATGGCTCTAATGATTTTTATTAAAATATCGTACAGTAAAGCCATTTATCAGACGAATAAAATGTATATCATGAATTTTCTGGGAATAACCTCTACTTTATTCCGGATGAATTTTACGGAATTTTGCATAACTGCTAAACCGTAAGAGATGGACAAAAACTTATACAAAAAACGTAGAGTACGTTAAAGTGAGTGAGTAGTGTTTAAGGGCCCGTCGACAACTAGGTCATTTGGGCCCGAAGTTAAGAAAAAGAAAAACAAATTAAAAACAAATCTAGAGAAGAAAAGTTAAAATGTGCTAAAAACCCTTACAAAGGCACACACGAGAAAAGGCCCGGGTGATAAAACCAAGGCTAAAAGGTTAAAAAACTAAAAACACACACACAAAAAGTGGTCCCATATGGTAAAAGTCAGAGTCTAAAAAGTTAAAAAGGCTAAAATTGCACACACGCATGAAACAGGTCAGATGTCTTTGCTGAGGCCAATAGAGGCAACAAAGCGTAGCACCATATCGACGGAATTGGCGTCGTCGCATAAAATGGCAGGTAAGGAGGTACCCAGGCCGATGGATTGCCGTTCACGATCAAATTTCGGACAATCAAGCAACACATGTGCCACAGACAGACGAACATCGCAGGTCTGACATATAGGAGCTGGCTCAGCGCGTAGAAGGTAGCCATGTGTTAGCCGCGTGTGACCGATACGCAGACGCGTAAGGATAACCTCGCGGCGCCGGTTTGGCTGGCAAGATGTGAGCCATGGCTGTACCGTGTCTTTGAGTATGCGAAGCTGTGTACCTGCTAAGCTTTGCCAAGATTGCTGCCAAGCTAAAAGAAGAGACCTGCGAAAGTAACGTGAAACATCCCCTGAGGGCCGCTTCCGAATAATCCTGCAAGGAGCAGGCAGCCTTGGCAGACCTATCCGCTACCTCATTACCTGCAATACCGACATGACCTGGAACCCACGTGAAGATGAACTGGTAGCTGCAAGCAATCAATTCAGAAAGGCGAGATTGAATGCGCATAACGAGTGATGAGGAGCCACTATACTGCTGCAGAGCCTGTAGGGCACTCAAGGAATCGCTGCAAACAAGAAAACTACCAGGTGCTAAAAGCGAGATAAAATCGAGAAAGTAAAAGATAGCGTACAGTTCGGCGGTGAATACTGAACTGGCGTCCGCAAGGCGATAATTATATGTTACTCCATTGAAATAAAAGGCACAACCTGTAGCTCCTGCCAGCTGGGAGCCGTCAGTGAATACCGGTGCATATGCCCAGTAATTGCTTAAAAGTTCGTAAAACAGTCGCTGAAATACCTCCGGAGCGGTCGAACGTTTCACACGGTTGGAGAGGGTCAGGTCGAAACTGGGACGCCTCAGTTGCCAAGCAGGTTCCGGATAAACAAAAACACGCTCCACAGGAGGCAATCTGAGACCCCTATCGGAGAGCAGTTCACGAAACCGAATACCACAGGGGCGTGAAGCAGTGGCGTTCCTCAGATAGCGGTGTGAATAATCCGGACGTAACACAGGGTTAAAACAAGGATGGCGGGGGTTCGCAGACAACTTCGCAGCATACGAACAAAGTAAAAATGAGCGACGCACTGCCAGTGGGGGTTCACCAGCATCGGCATACAAGCATTCCACACGACTAGTGCGGAAGGCTCCTGTAGCAAGACGTAAACCGATATGATGAACGGTGGCTAAAAGGCGAAGTTTAGAGGCGGTCGCTGCGCCGTAAATAAAACAACCGTAGTCTAGTTTTGAGTGAACGAGTGAACGGTACAAACGCAGCATCACTGAACGATCGCCACCCCATGACGCACCAGAAAGCAGTTTGAGGATCCGCAGCGATCGTTCACAGGTGGCACGAAGGTATCGGATGTGGGGTACCCAAGAAAGTTCACGGTCTAGGTGGAGACCTAAGAACTTCAAGGACGGAACGAAAGGCAGTGACACACCGTTCAATTGGAGGTCAGGAGGAGGGTGTACTCCGCGAAGACGGTGGAAGTGTATGCACTGAGTTTTCGTAGGGGAAAAACGAAAACCATTGCGAAGCGCCAAACCAGCGATGGAGTTTATGGAGAGCTGGAGTTGTCGTTCGAGATGTTCAGTGCTGTAGGAGCGATAGTACAGCGCAAAGTCATCCACATACAGTGACGATGATATCCCACTACGAATCACGCTAGTAATGCCTTGATGGCCACGGCAAAAAGCATAACACTAAGAACGGAACCTTGGGGTACACCGTTCTCCTGAATCTTCTCCCGCGAGAGTATTGCCAATACGGACACGAAAGCGGCGCAGCTGGAGGAAGTTGCACAGAAATAGGGCCAGATGGCCGCGTAACCCTGAACTGTGCAAATTACGTAGAATACCATATCGCCAAGTAGTGTCGTAAGCCCTCGCGAGGTCAAAAAAGACACTCACGACTTGCTGCTTCAGAAGGAAAGCATTCCGTATATAAGCTTCCATACGCGCCAGGTTATCAACGCTTGAACGACCGCGACGAAATCCGCACTGCTCGGAACAGAGCACTTCGTTCGCCTCCAACCACCAAGTAAACCGAATACTGATCATGCGTTCCAAGGTCTTGCAAACGACGCTCGTGAGGCAAATCGGTCGGTATGAGGATGGGAGGGTCCGGTCTTTGCCAGGACGAGGGATAGGAATGACAATACCCTCGCGCCAAATGCGGTTATAGAGGTCCAGAAGGAATGTAACGGCTGCAGGTGGGAGGTGAAGCAACATTTGTCGGTGAATATCATCGGGACCAGGAGAAGAGTCCTTCGCAGCGTGTAAAGCATGAGTTAGTTCCGCAAGGGTGAAGGGTGCATTGTACGGCTCACTACAGTCACTAGTAAAATCAAGGCGAAATTTCTCAGCAGCTTCCTTAATGGGAAGAAATGCATTGTCGTAATTGCCCGTTGCACTTGTCGCAGCGAAGGAGGTGGCTAGAGCGTCGGCAACATCCCGTTCGCTGGTGAAGGTGGAGCCGTGAACGGTAAGGCCAGGGATGTATGTCCTGAGACATTTGCTGGTCATGCGGCGCACCGAAGTCCACACTCTCTGTGAGGAGCTCCTGCGAGAAAGCGAGGAGACATATGCTTTCCACGAATTCCGCTTGGCATTACGAACGATATAGCGCGCCTTAGCCCGGGCGCGTTTGAAAGCAACAAAGTTCTCCGCCGTCGGGTGTAGGTGGAAAAGACGAAGAGCTTTTTTACGTGCCTTTAATGCCAAGTTGCAGTCTTCGGTCCACCACGGCACTGGAATACGCCGAGGGGTAGAAGAGCTCCGAAGAATACTAGATTCTGCGGCGAGCAAAACCGAGCAAGTAAAATACTCCACCATGTCTTCTATGGAGGTACAGCCATCGGAATTGACATTGAGCAGAGAGGAAAACTTTTCCCAATCAGCTTTGGAGATAATCCAGCAGCGATGTTGAGTGGGTAAGGGATATTGTCCCGAAAAACGAAAGTCAATGGGGAAATGATCACTGCCGTGAAGATCGGAAAATACCGACCAATCCAGGAAGGGTAGTAAAGCAGGGCTGCAGAAAGTTACATCTAGGGCGGATAGGGTGCCATATGCAGAAGATAAGAATGTGGGTGCACCGGAGTTTAAGAGTAATAAACCAGACCTGTCGCAAACGTCTGCTATTATTGTACCTCGAGCATCGTCAGCAGAAGAACCCCAAAGAACATTGCAAGCATTGACATCGCCCAAAAAGATCAGCGGTGGGGGAATTTGTGCTAACAATGCCCGAAGCTCAGTGTCTGAGATAACATCGTGCGGCGGCAAATAGACATTGCAAACAGAAAAGGAGATGGAAGGCAATGTTACGCGCACAGCTACCGCTTGTAGCGGGGTGTTGAGTGTAATACTGGCGGCAAGGATGGTAGGAGCTACGAGAGTAACAACACCGTTGCAAGCACGCTGGCCACCAACAAAGTCGTGTCTGAAGGATTGAAAATGACGAAGTGGAAGGGTATGGTGGGGATATAAGTGGGTTTCCTGGAGACAGAGGATTGAGGGTGAACGCTTGTTGATTATATGTTGAAGGTCTGGTAGACGGGCCCTGATCCCAATGACATTCCACTGGATTATATCCATGGCGAGATAGAAATTAAGGTGGTGTAATTTCTTTCTTTCTCACCTTAGCAGATTTAGCTCCAACTGACCTAAAATCCGTGTCTTCCTCAGACTCCACTGATGGTCGGGAGTCAGAAGAAGTCTTTCGGTTCGCAGAACGAGAGCGGGACGTTGCCGAAGTTCGGCTCATCGGTCTACTACGTTGACGGGAACGATCTCCAGCGAAGGATGAACTAGGAGCACATGGCTTAGTCGACGGCTGAGATTGCTGCTGTGCATCAGAAGTTGTACACTGAGATGCAGATGATTGAGCACGTAAAGGAGCGGCTTCGCACAGGTCAAATTGCGTCGACGCATCCGCGACAGGCACAGTCTGTAAACCGACGGATTGGACAAGCTTACGGCGAACGGCTGAAGAGTATCCTGTGGTGTTGGTCGGCTTTAGCTGCTCAAAGCGCCGTCTCGCCTCAGGAAAAGATGTTCCTTCACACGTATTTCTTGTATGCTTTTCTCTGCCAAGTACATGGGACACTGTCGAGAGCTAGACGGATGACTGCCTTCACAGTTTACACAGCACGGTGCGCGCCTACAGACAGTGTCAACGTGTGCCACTAGACCACAACGATCGCAGGTTGCGGGTCGGGCACAGGCGGCTTGGGTATGCCCGAAGCGCCAGCACTTGAAGCACCGCATAGGGTTCGGCACATACGGGCGGACGGCAGCACGTTCGTAACCACAATATATGAACTCCGGAACACTAGTACCCTTGAACGTGAGAAAGATCGTACGCAATGGGTACTCCTTGCCCTCACGTTTACCATGTAGACGGTACGCCTGACAAACTCGCTGTTCTGAAAGATGGGTGGCAATATCTTCATTGGAGAGGTCGTCTAAGCTAGAGGTAGTCACAACTCCTCTACAGGTGTTCCTGGACTTGTGGGGGTAAACTTTGATGCTGTACGATCCCAACAGAGTAGCACGAAGTAACTTGTCCGATTGGTCTTTATTGTGGACCTCTACCAGTAGCGTACCGTCTCGCAGCCTTGTCGCGTTTTTAACCTTGCCGCAGATCCTGTCAACTTCCCTTTGCATGTAGAATGGACTTATGTCTGAAAATTTCTTCGTTTCGTTTAACATAGCCATAACAATAAACTGGTCAAAATAAGAAGGTGGTGCGCGGTTTGACATATTGAAAAGACCCCCCCTTCCGGAACCGTCGGCGTCAGCCTGCCATACGGGGGTTAAAGAAGAAAAGACACCAAATCTCCACGGTCTGTGCCGTCACGGGAACCATCCCGTGACCGATACCCAAGGCCTACGTCACAAGGGTTACCCTCCAAACACCACTGCTGGTCCATATGCGTATACCGTTCACCATGCACGCCCCGGTTTTAAGCCCCTACCACAGGAATAACCGCCTGTGGCTCCCCGCTCTAGGCCGTGCAGCGACAGAACATATGCACGGATTCAGGGGACTTGTGGTTGATTACGCCGGGGCAACGTCAGCGGTAACACGTCCGGCCCGTGAAACTATCCAAACGACGTAACGCGGTCGTCGGGACACCAGCACAGGCCGGGCTTACTAACAAGCTACGTGAATGTACTTGACGGTATGGACGGGCTCCGCACCTAAGGCTACACATAGGGGCAGTGGGGAGGGTGCACCCAACCTTCAAGCCTGGGACCTCCGTAGAGCACACAAATTGGGAGCCGCGCTGGAATCGTGGGACAGGAACCACGGGGATAGTGAAAGATCCCTGCTGGTGAGACAGGAGTTAATAAAGCTAATGCCTTACAAACTACTAAGTTCCATAAGCCTAGAAGAGGAAGAGGGTGATAAAGTAAACAAACGAAACAAACAAATGCAGAACAAAAGACGTGGCAACAGTGAATGGCGATGGGTAGGGTGAAGTGGCGGTGAGCGGCTCGGGAACCCCCGGGTGCGCCAAACCCGTACCTACCGTAGTAGGCCCCTGGGGGGTAGAGTACGTAAAAACACGCAATTTATGTTATATACAGTTTTTTTTTTTTCTTTTCGTGGAGTTGATCGTTTTTGAGATATTCCTTGTTTTTAGTTTCAGCTTTGAAAAACTTTTGCTTTTCTCATACAGGAATTTGTCCAATTCCTGACCATACAAAGGAACTTCAATCACATAGCAACCAGCCTTCGACTATCACTTTATCCTATGGTACTCCCTTATTTCGCTTCTACTTACAAGGATCAAGCAAGCAGACTATTTCTGCTAATTTTTTCTTGATTAGCAGAAGCATAAGCTGTTTAATAATAATTTGTTGCAGAGATGTAGAAAAAGTCATGTGAATGGAACACATCATCAGCTTTTTTAACTTGTTTCTACATCCTAAGAATTACGAAGTCCAACAAATCAAAAATAATAATTGCATGCTAGACTCAAAATCCAAAGGTCCGAGTTCGAGTCCCGGCTAGGTTTATTCCCGATCATTTCTAGAGTCTAGATGCATGAATGTGTGTGTGAGAATTTAAACGTAACCCAATGACTACCTCAGCACAAAAATGACCTGCTCCAAAGGCAAAACTCGCAATATAAATGGGGTGGAGGAGGTGGCTGGCACAATAGTTCAGACCGTAGAACACCTGTCGTGAAAGTGGTCCCGGGTTCAATTCAATTCCCGACTGGGGATGGGAATTTTTCTCTAGCCCAGACTATGTCTTATCCTCCCGAGTCTGTAACTCTAATGTGAGAGTGAATGTGTGTGTGTGTGTGAGAGAGAGAGAGAGGGGGGGAGGGAGAGTAATCTTACATCACATTAAGAGTTGAACACAACTGCCGATAGGCAATATGTTCCGCATGGAAATGCCGCCATAAGACCATGCAGTTAAAGGCGCAGTATAAATGTAACCATTTAAAAATATCAATTATTGGAATTAGTTATAGCTGAATCTCCCGGAGGACAATTCTGTAATAAGTCTGCTAACATTTATAACTAGTTTATCAGAACCTTGTTGCTATTTCATGTTTCTTCAAATACGCAAGGTCGAAATGAAACATAGGTCATACAACAAAGATAAATACAAGCCAATTAATATGATTTTCACATTCTCCTTCCTCGAAAACTTGAAACTCTCTCTTCAAGAAGTAGAACTTGTTTCCCTTCCTGTGAACTGTGAAAACTTTGTGATAACGGGAGATCACGAGGCGTTATCTACTGCGGGATTATCATCGCGGCACTCCGAAGGGTGTGAGAGAAATACATTATGCCCAGTGCATCCTAAGAGCGAGGAATTATTAGAACAGAGGAATTATGCTAAAGCAATAAACCGAGAGTCCCACTCAGGGATAAAAGTTGCTCCTTTCTTGCCTAAGAAGTTGAAGGAACAGAATTTTAAACACGCGAAAAGAAAATAACAATGAAATTCCAAATTCAGAGAGCTTTCTCCGCCCTTGTTTGAACAGTGAGGAGAGAAAAGAGAATGAAACGAAGTTCCTTCACCAGTCTGTGTGTATGTGGTGAGAGACTCATAAATGTTTAAGCAAAGATTTCTTTGCTTATAATGCTTTCGCTGGCTAAATCCTCCAAGACAGCGTTTTCTGTTCCACGGCTTTAACACGATATTATCTGATGGGAGCATTGCACACTTTGTTAACCGTCTAGTTTCATCTTCCAACAAGACGAGCAAATATTAGCAACGCTATTATAAACATTTTCATTACAATAACAATGTTAATATCGCGATACACACCAGAGGAAAAAAGCATAGGATTTAATACACGTTCAAAGATTTTACTATGAAGCAAGTGTGCACAATCACATCACCCCTTTCTAGTTCACCTCCTTTTCCTAAACAAGAGCGTTTAAAGGCAGATAGGGCGCGTTCATTGTACAACCCTTAAGCTTTTATTTTGTTACCGTAAATGCCAAATGGAATGCTTTTAAGCTCTTTTGTGAATTAAAAACGTGATGATATAAAATGCGCTACTGGCAGCCATATACATTCATTTTAGACGGGTTACTCTATACCGTGTATATTGCTATATAATCTTTATCTCCACCATATAGTACCATACTAAGAAGATACATCAAACTAAGATATTCAGGACTTACTTTGGATGCCCTGAACTAGAGGAGTCCATAACTGTTATATTTGTCACGGTTACAGTATGATAACGATTTATTTTAATTACTATCACGTTAGCAGTTACGTTACATGTAATGGGTACCACTAACGATTAAGGTTTTTGGTTTAATAGTTATCAGTATCATTGAACTGAGAACCTAAATATAAATCTCACTTGATGCAGAAATAATAAAATAAAATGTATCAATTTCGTCCACATCAAAATAATTGAAATAAAGACTATAATTAGCAGTAACTAAAATTTTCTCGTAGGATGTTAGATAAAACATGGCGATGTCAGAGAAGAAAAACAATAACGCCCAAATATACTACGTATACATGATTGTGTTACATCATTACCTTAGATGGCCTTAGTTTATATGGGTATCTGGCAGACATGATAGCTACGCTCGTAGTAGGCTCCTTACCCACCAAATTGTGTATTGGATTTACAATAGAGGGCTTTACACGCACAATCTTTCCCTCGCGCCTAGGAGAGTACGGATTTGAACGAGGTAAAGAACGTAGACGTAATCGTGCGCGAACAGATTCCAGAACAAAAAAGCAAGCACGTGTTTACGCGCGCGAAAACGTGTCTATATGAGTGCGCGAGCGAAAAAATGGACGTGTGAAGGGCAATAACGCATGCATGCCCGCGCGAAATCGAAATCTGTGAAGCGCCTGCAAGTTCAACAGGATTAGTTGGAGTGTGCGGATAAGTTGTGTATAATATAAAGTGTTAAAGATGTGGAAAGTGTAGAAATGGATGTTCAACAAAAGAGAAACATAAGTTTGATAGTTACTTTAGCAGGACTAAGTACAATAAAAAGTACTGAAACGAAAAGAAGGATGTGGGTAAAAAAATTATAGACGAAGCTTTGATCACTTACCCTTGATACAAGAACTCCGTGAACAATTTCCTGAGGACTTCAGAAACTACTTACGAATGGACAGGACTTCAGAAACTACTTACGAATGGACGATTCATCATTTGATATCTTACTACGGAAGGTGGAACGAAAAATACGGAAGCAAGATACCATTATGAGGAAGTCTATTAGTGCAGAAAAACGTCTTACAACAACCCTTCGATTTTTGGCTACAGGGCGGACGTTAGAAGACTTAAAAGTTCTCTACAGGGATCTCCGCTGCTTCTTTAAGCATACTTATTCCGGAAACATGTAAAGCTATATATGATGTTCTCAAAGCTGAGTACATGAAGGTAGGTATAATTGCTGCTCAATATTCAACTGGTGAATAATAGTTCGTGAATCATTTGACATACCAGTAGGGATAAAAAATATTAATAAACATTGATTTAATGAAAATGTTATTGTTATCATCCATTTACATAGATTAAGTGGTACAATCTCTTGCTAATTACGCATACAGTTATAACTAGACTCATAAAATGAACATAAGTAGTTGAATTTGTAGTTTGTGTATCCACGGGTTGTAGGAAGAGAGGCGATTCACTGGAGGTTCCTGAATAAGGAGTATCTCTTCTTAAACGGTTGCAACCTTCATAGATATCAGTGTTATCTGTGAGTGTATTAAGTAACCCTTTACGAATTATGGCACTAATCAGGGACTCGGCATACACTGCTTGCCTCGGGTCCATCCTGGCCAACTTTTTAGAAGTGTTTATAGCGAATGCGTCATACTCGTTCAGTGGCTGGCTATTAGACTTCAAGGCAGCGGTGCAGGCTTGCAGGAACTGGGCATGAGAATTGACAATTTTTCTTTTCCTTGGGCGTACTGTAGAGGGGGGTGTCTTCTCGACCTGGGGGACGAAAGTAGAATCTGAGTTAAAAAAATATTATTTTGATTTTAATCTCGTTAAAATTAAATTTCTATTTCTTTTCAGTTTCCAACTAGTAAAGAAGATGGAGCAAAATTGCATGCGGATTTCACAACAAATGGCAGTTCATCAACTGTGGAGGGGCATTGGACGGAAAACATATCCGAATTGTTCCGCCTGCACATTTCCGGAGCTACATACTACAACTATAAGAACTTCTATAGCATCATTCTGCTGGCATTGGTGGGCCCCAACTATGAGTTTTTTTATATGTTGATGTTGGTAAAAATGGAAGACTGTCGGATGGAGGTGTGTTAGAATACACTGAATTTGACAGAAAATTGCGATCTGGACAACTGAATTTGTCTCACAATAGCCAAACTGATAGGAATTTAAATTTTGTGTTCCTTGGGGATGAAGCTTTTGGTTTGCATGAACATTTTCTTACACCTTATGCTCAAAGAGAACTGGATAGGGACAAGAAAGTTTTCAACCACAGATTATCACGTGCTAGGAATGTAGTTGAATGCGTTGGAATTATATCATCCAGATTTAGAGTACTACACACAGCCATAAATATGAAACCTAAAAATATTTGATCAGTTGTCTTGGCAATTTGTGCTTTACATAATTTTTTGCGCATTTCTAGCACATCATACCTGTCTCCTTCCACAGTTGATAGAGAACATACAGATTCGGGTGCAGTGCAACCAGGAGACTGGCGCTCTAATTCATTACAGGTATATTACCCGAGAAGCAAAGCATTACAGAGAGAAATATAAGAATTACTTCGTTTCTGAAGGCAGAGTGGAATGGCAACGCTGATAGCACAAGGAAGAGCTTAATTTTTTAATATTAATTGAACAATTAACCTAAAAGAAAGCAAATCTGTTTTTGCTTACTTAATATTGTACACAGTAACTTTAATAAAGGAACACTTACATTCTTGTGGTATTTGTATCCCGTCTTCCTCCAGTAACCAGTGCTCTTCATCTGCTACGTCCTTGTCGTGTTGGCTTGTCTCCTGTTCCGGATCGTCCAGGTTTGACACACTCTCCTTAGGCACTTCTTGATCTTTGGTGAACACCAATAGCTCGCAGTACCATAGTGTTGGTGTGTACACTTCATCACTCCCACACCCACTACGTTGGCTTTCGTGTACCTTTTTCAGTTCTTTTGTGAAAGAACCTCGCAGACTCTGTATTTTTTTTAACAACAAAGTTCCTATTTGCGTCGGGAAAACCATGTTGCTAACAGAATTCAGTCATTTTATTATACGCTACATCGCGTAAGTTCCTGTTTTTGTATTCCTGGCTCTTCACTTTCCACAAACATGGTAACGATTTATACAGACTAATAAAGTCAGTGATCAGTTCCTTCGACCATAAGCGGACATCCATTTTTTCCTACGCGTGTGGAATGTGTACATAAAGGTACAACTAGCGAAGTAAAGTGCGCGAGATTGCGTACGTGACTGGCCACACGCTTTCCTTCCCTCTGCTCTTCCTCTACACGTGCATTGTTTCCGGCGCGAAGCGCTTACACCTGCTATTTCCACGCGAAAGCGTCTAGGTGTAAAGGCAGCTAATGTCATTCACGACCGATATGCAGTTTCAGGTACGTAAGCGATACTTTTACAGTGAATGTCAGCAGACTGGGTAATCGTTACATTGCGGTAACCGTTACAATATTTTCTGTCCATCCCTACACTGAACAAGCTGACTAAACATAACAAGAGAGCACAATCTAGATCCACGCTTAAAGAATCCAATATTCTAAGTCAGACATGCTGTTCCGAGCATACTTGTGCATACCCAAATTTCACCCCTTCTACGCAACGTGACTTACATAGGGGCATATTGGCAATTATTTTCTTCAGATAAGTCATCAGTATAAGTTCAATGATTAACATTCAGTGTCGTTTTGCAAACATGCCTAGTGCCCATTTAGAATTAAGGGAAGGAAGAATTATTTTTCGTGTTCCGTGAAAGTAAATCATATTGTTTAATAGTTCTAAAACGTGAATGTACTATAAAGGTACAATATCAACCGACACTTCTGAAAAAGCCTTTCCGAACAATGTAGACGACAAGTGCGATGATATTGCGCATGCAACACAATTAATAGAAGAGTAGACACTACATTTATTGTAATTGAATTCCTTAATCTAGTAGACATAAAAGGGTCACACGTCAGATACAGATTTTTTTTTAGGCATTGCACTATGTTGCTTAAAAATATGAACTCTCGTAGGAAATTTTGGTAACGGTAACAGACGGAGCACCTTCTATGATGGGACACATGCATGATTTAATGGGTAAAATAAACAATTTCCTGAATGAAATTCCATAAAAGTGGTACACGTATTATTCAGCGAGAAGTACTATGCACAAAATCAGCAACTCTATGAAAACGTAATGTCATTACTGTTTAAAAGCTGTTAACTTAAAGCTAATACACTGCAGCATCAACAGTTTCCAGAATATTTACAAGAACTATGTTGGGATTATGATGGTTCAACGTATTACTCCCAAGTTTGTTGGATATACAAGGGCAACATGCTTCACCGCTTCTACAATCTTCGTGCAGAAATAGATTCCTTCTTGAAGAAACACAATTGCCATTCCCAGAAATGTCCAATAGAGAGCGGATTATGGATCTTGCATTTTTATGTGAACATTTAAATTAAGTACCTTAATCATCATCATCATCATCAACTCTTCATGCATTAGGAGAATTCTCTTGTTCCGGCCTCAAATTTCTTCCCATCTTTTAACTGGTCTTCCTATTATTCTGTAGCCTAGAGGTTTATATTTGTATGACTGAAATGGAATGCGAGTTATCCATTCTTTGTAAATGGCTTTTCCATTTTTCTCTATTTATTTGTATCCTTTCTTTTAAGGAAAAAAATGCTAAATCTTTCCTTATGTCTTCATTTCTAATATAATCTTGTCTGGTGCATCCTTTTACTGCTCGGAGATATTTCATTTCTGCCGCTTATATTTGGCTCCAATCTTTCTTTTTAAGTGTCCATGTCTCCGAAACATATAATAGAACTGGAACAGCCATTGTCTTATGGAATTTTAGGTTTGCATCTTTTCGGGTTTTTCTTTTCAAGGTAAGAGCTATTACTCCACAAATCACTTTATTATTTATTTCTTCATTGTTTGTTTTAAAGGTTACATTACAACCCACCTGTTCTAACACTTTATTGTTTAACATTATCTTTGATCTTTTTAAATGTTTTCCTATAAATGCCATTACCTTTGATTGTTCTATTGATATACTTAAACCATAATCCTGGATAAATCTTTGTAGCTTGTACATACTTATTTGCAGCTTATCTTCTCTGTCTTGTATTAACATTATGTCATCTGCAAAGATTCGAATATTTAAGGCATTATTTTTATTTATTTTTATTCCTAATGGTATTTCATCTTTTAATTTTCTGAGAATATCGTCCATATAGATATTAAATAAAAGCGGAGATAAACTACATCCTTGTCTTAAACCACTGTTAGTTATCATATCTTGTGATAATCGTCCATTTCCTAAAACTATTTTTTTTTCTTGATATATATTCCTGAGTACAACGATTGTTTTGGGTATCCTTTTTTGTCTAATATATGCCAGTCTAATTCTGCTTACCTTATCAAAAGCTTTTTCTAAATCCACTAAAGCTATGTGTTTCTAAATTATATTCTCTTCTCTTTTCAATAATTTGGTTAATAGAAAATATATTATCGGTGCAGGATGGTCTTTTTCTAAATCTCACCTGGTTTTCTAATAATAACTTAGACGTTTATGATTTTTGTATACAGCTTATAGCCTGTGTTCAGGAGACTTATACCTCTGTAATTACTGCATATATGCATATATATATATATATATATATATATATATATATATATTGCCCTTTTTAAATACAGGGTGTACATTTATGAATATCGGGGTTTTAACTCTTTATAATATTTATTACATTCAACTTACAGTTATAAATGATATTTCAAATGAAAAAGCAACTCAAACAGTTTTGTTTGTTAGCACAAGTGCGCATGTGCGTGCAATGTTACTGCCGCAATCCGCTAGATAGCGGTAGTAGCAAAGAAACAGAAAGCGTTTTGTGTTTTGCAGTTTGCAAAGACCGAATCTGTAGTTACTGTGCAACGTGCGTTCTGTAGTAAGTTCGGTTGTCATCCTCCTAGTGATAAAACATTCGTAGATGGTATAATCAGTTTGAAGATACCGGCTGCCTTTGTAAAGTGAAGAGCACGGGACGACCAGGAGTAAGTGAAGAGACTGTTGAGCGAGTGAGAGAGTCGTTCACTGGTAGCCCAAAGAAATCAGTCCGGAAGGCTAGTCGTGAATTACAAGTTCCTGTGTCGACTGTTTGGAAAGTTGTAAGAAAACGCTTACAGCTACGTCCTTACCGTTTACAGTTATTACAGGGTCTGAAGCCGACAGACCGCGGATTACGTGGCAAATTTGCAAACGACAAGTTTCATGACGATTTTGTGGATCGTGTTGTCTTCAGTGATGAATCGACCTTTCACCTTAGTGGACATGTTAACACTCAAAGTGCGCATCTGGGGCTCAAATAATCCTCACGAGATACAAATGCAGCGAGATTCCCCCAAAGTGAATGTTTTTTGTGCCGTATCCCGGCGAAAAGTTTATGGGCCTTTCGTTTTTGGTGAACCTACTGTAACTGGCACTTCTTACTTTGATGCACTAGAGCAATGGGTCTTCCCTCAGTTGGAAGAAAATGAGCCAGAGAACTTCATTTTCCAGCAGGATGGTGCGCCACCTCACTGGCATAACGAAAGACGCGATTGGTTGAACGTCACTGTACCCGAGCGCTGGATAGGCCGCAAGGGCCCCAGTGACAGGGCTTGCTAAGCATGGCCTCAACGTTCTCCTGACCTAACGCCATGCGATTTTTACTTTTGGAGCTTCATCAAGGATCGTGTGTACGTGCCTCCGCTTCCAGCTGACCTCCCTGAATTAAAAAAACTGGATTGAAGCAGCTGTTGCTACAATTACTGAATACACACTTATCAACGTTTGGGAAGAACTCTTGCTATAGGCTTGATGTGTGCAGTGTGACAAAGGGTAGTCACATTGAACATTTATAAGCTTCTTGGTAAAATTGTTTGAGTTGTTTTTTCATTTGACATATCATTCATAACTGTAAGGTGAACGTAATAAATATTATAAAGAGTTAAAACCCCGATATTCACATATATACACCCTGTATATTGATATTGTGTGCATCGTACCAGCTTTTAGGAATTCTATTCGTTTTCCAACATTTGTTGATAAAATTAAGTAGTCTTACATTTAATTTATTTCCTCCATACTTTATTAATTCTGCATTTATTCCATCTCGTCTTGGAGCCTTTCTATTGTTCATGTACTGTAAAGATAATTTTAATTCTTCTTCGGTGATTAAATCTATAGATGTTTTAAGTATTACCAGATCCTCTATTGCCTTTCCATTTTCTTCTAATTTATACCATAATTCCTTATATTTCAACCATTCGTCTTCAAATATATTGTTTATTCTCACTTTGCCTTTCTCTTGTTTTGTTAACGTCTTAATCACTTTATAGGCAAATTTTTATCTACCATGTATGTCGTTTTCTATCTGGCTAATAAAATTCTCCCATGAATTCTGATGTCCTCTTCTTGTAATTGCCTTTGCGATGTTTCTTTTTTCTTTATAATTTTGTCTTGATTCTTCAGTTTTATTTTATACAAAGCTTTTATACGCTGCTTTTTTTTACTGTCAATAGCTTGCTTAATTTCTTCAATCCATATTCTTAGGCCAATTTTTCTTCTATATTTATTTCTTCTTCCGATTGCTTCTTCTGCTGCACCTTTGATCTTCTTGTTTTATATCTTCTAGGCAAATGTTGAATCTTTCTTGATAAAGTCTCCTGAAGTAGGAGTAGGTTTATTTTGAAAAGCGTTTTATTTTGTTCCTCGTTTGCCCTTATTTTTTATTTTTTCCATCTTGTCCATAATTCTATTTTAGATATCCCTAAATAGTGGTCGGAGGATATATCACATCCCCTGTAGACTCTAGTATGTGTAATCTGATATTATTTTTTTATTTACCATAATATAATCAATTAATGATCTTTGACCACGTGCATTCCATGTATATTTATGAACATCTTTTGTTCTAAAAATGTATTTGTTATCTTAAGTTTATTAAAAGCTGCAAACTGTCGTAATTGTTTGCCATTTTCATTAATGTGGTCTTCTCCAAATTTTCCTATAATTTTGGTATAGGTTGTTCCTCAACTCTTGCATTTAAATCTCCAGCAATGATCATATCTTGGGTTTTGCTTTTATTTACTTCTTGTAATTGTTCATAGAATTCTAAAACCTCTTCCTTTTTTCCCCTCTTCAGGACTATACAGTCCCACAACAATTAGAAGTACCTTAATACAAGGGGAAATTCTTTGTTAGTCATAAATTTAATAGATATCCTTTTTTCATAAATTTACCAGGCTTTACAGCTAGCTTAGCTAGCCCACAGAATACGGCCCTCGACGTGATCGATACGCTGTATTGTGCATATTTCATCACAGTTACACCATGAAAACAAACTCATGGTTTATCAACATTTACTATTCCGCCACTATATATATATATATATACCCATACGCATATACACACACTCACTATATATAGATCCCATTTCTTGTACCATTGCTTGTTATGTCAGAGAGGATATCGCAGCTGGGGTATAATGGTAGGGGAAGTCTGGATAGCACTATTTCTCCTGATTTAAGTGGTTTAAGTGAAGAGTTTTGCACCGAAAAGATGGATTTATTGGCATTACTTGCCATTTCAAACAGCGATTAAGTTAGTTTATGCTGAAGCGAAGTTTTCTTTGATCCTCTTATGCCATAATTATTGTAAAGTTTCCCGGAAAGCCCGGTATACTTATAGGAGTGTTCATTATGAGCAGAGGCAACATTTTATGTTAAAAATTACTTTGGAAATGTGCATTAATACTTTTATTTAGTGGCGTTTGTGTTCAATATTCTACCCAAATTCGCATTCATTTCATACCAATTTCGGGCAGATTTAATGAGTAAAAACATGATATGAAAATTGATAACTAAAGTAACAATGTCAGAATCCCTCATTTTCTAACTCAAAACTTTTTATTTCAAATCAATATCATGAGTATCATCAAATCAGACATATCAAACTGCAACATACAAGCTGTGATATCTTTGTTATTTCATAGTAATGTCATCCTGTTTGTTACAACTAAGTTGTCCACAAAGAAAAATCTCATGCTGTCAGCTTTTGATATTGCTATCCAAAACATTCAGAGATTCAAGTGACTTTTCACAGAAAACGTGGTAGATTTACTTTTGTTTTCAACTCCATGAGCGGCGTAGCGCACCTAACTTGTTACAGTTACACCATAGCTTAGCTGTTCAACAATGGCTTAAAGTTCATTGTAACAAAGAAGTAAATCAAAATTAATATTAGTTTTAAATAATTTAGTAGTTAAATGCTGGCATTACAGTATTTAAATAACCAATACTTGAGTTAGAAACTAGCCTTGAAGGCTCAAATTATATAATGGAGTCCAGTTTAGACAGTCATATGGCAGCTAAGTTTTAAATTGTCTTCTACTGTGTCTCTAACATTGGGTTCTGCAAGTGCACTTATTGTGCTTCCAAACTACCCACTCTCTAATATTTATATTTTTTGCTCTGAGCGAGTTAATTCGGGATAAAACAAGTCGAGCTACATATTTTTAATTGAAACTCAAATATTGGCTCTGTTACCAATTTGCAATTTTCAGAAACTAGAATTTCTCTTATGATGGCGACAGAGCACATCGTTGAAAACTTAGAAATTAATCATACTCACCTGGCTGACATCCCGAGAAGAAAACATCAATAAGGGTCTCTCTTGATTCGTACCTTATGTTAGTATCTTTTAAGTTTTGTTTCACTTTTTAGTTGCAATTCTAAACATTATTTCGCAACTTCTAGCAGCACGATATGAAGTCGCAAATATTAAATCAAAGTTTAATTTTTATAAGTCAAAATAAATGCACATTTTTCTATACAATACAATACGTTCGTATGACTCAAGAGTAGGTTGTACCAAAAGGCTCGAATTGTTTCCACCTGTTTTTTTTTAAATCATTAGAATTGTTTTCAAATGAAGGGAAAATCAATTAAAATGAAAAATAAGCTTAAAAAGAATTATAAAAGAATATTTTCTTCAAGAAATTAAAATAGAAATAAGTTTAAAATTGTAAAACTGCCACACATATATGCAATAAAATTTTAAGAAAATAGGTGAATAAATTAGTGGTAAAATCTGCTAAGTGCTAAACCGTAGGAGTTAAATATAGTTATGACATTGAACAATTTAAATATAAACAAATCTGCAACAATTTAAGCTTTAATAGTTCAAAATGATTAGGTATACCACCTTAGAGCCTAAATAGTTCACAACGAAAGTAATACTTCTGTGTGCGCCAGAGCCTATATTCTCGCGAATGCATTCATCTGAAGCATCACTGGACGTATCTTTGTGGTCATCAGTATTCTACCAGAGCGTTTCTTGAAAAACTCTTAGCTACACATTTACTGCAATAGAAATGAATAGTGGCAAAAGATATTTGAACAATCTTAAATAACTAAAGATATGCATCCGAATACCTATTCCTTATTTCACCTGAATACAGAAATTTAGGATACCTGAGAAGACTTTGTCCTGCTTATGCCAAATAACAATTACCTTGCTCAAAAGCATTCCGTAAATTCTCAGTTCTTCAAAACGATGGTATTGAGTAAAAATCTAAACTCCAGAAATGAAATGTGTACCATAAAAGCGGTTCGCGTGGTACAGCTGCATTCGTGGAATTTGCTTCCGGAAAGCTGAACCCTATCCGGTGCTAATGAAGCTGGTTTCTAATTTATGACATGTGAAATGTAGGTTTCCTTTTCGGAAGGGAAGCCAGATAACCCCTATCGAGGTTTTCCC
This sequence comes from Hymenopus coronatus, assembly GCA_030762935.1. NCBI lineage: Eukaryota > Metazoa > Arthropoda > Insecta > Mantodea > Hymenopodidae > Hymenopus > Hymenopus coronatus. The sequence continues at coordinate 130,307,252 of CM060897.1, read as the reverse complement.
TCTCCACCTTAATTGATGAATTAACCCCTACGGTACAGTTATCAATGTACCTTCTAGGTACTGCATCACCAGTCCTCTACCCTTGATAAATCATTGTGACAACCTTAATCCCCGTGACGAAGCAAAGCACTAACAGCATTTCGCTTCCTAATTCCGTTGCTCTTTGCCCTGTCGTACCACAAGCCCGCTTTCTGTCATTTTTCTCAACGTCTCAGTACTGCTGATCAAGATTGACTGCTGGCAAAACTTTTTGCAATATACCACTTACTACCGCTTCAAAAGAAACTGAAATGTATCGCCTCTGTCTACATTAATTATCCTCTTGTTTATTTATTTATTTTACTTCTCAAGAGTAAATATAGTAACACAATACATTCATGTGAAGCGCTTTACTTATGAAGCCAGCCTGCAATGTTTACAGTGTGTCATTCCTAGGAAAGTTGATTATCCACAATCTCAAGAAATACGAAGAAAATCTGACGTATTCTATTCGCATAGCATTCTCTACCTCTCTGTAAAACATTCTTCAAAACCTTATTATTTTATCTACTTCATGCTAATACAGATAAATATTAACAGAAATACTCCTATCACGTAACTCTTTTTAAGTAGAAGGGAAACAAGGGAATGCACTAGGCTAAAGCGATAGGTAGTCAAAGTTTATCAGGAACTAAGCAGTAAGAACAGTATGCTAATATTTTAACATGGCATATAAAGCAGAATTATCTTTTGGAAGAATTATGTTTGTAGAACAGGTAGAGAAACTTGTGTGAATTTAAGAAATCCGATTTTTCCCAACTTATCTCCTTGAACTATTAATTAACTGAAGCTATATATGGGTAGGTACATATGTTTAATACACATTCTAAACTTTAATCTTTATTTTCTCGTAAATCCCCCCACCCCATCATGTTTCCATGGTCAAAATGCTCCACACAATGCAATTTTTCACTAATTTGTTTCACAAATGTTACAATTCTTCTCAGAAGTACATAAAAGATTATGGTCGTATACTTTTTTGAAATAATGCTCCAATTTCTGATAAATTATAAATTTTGAAACAAGTCCGACTTTTCTCAACTAATTAGAGCTGATATAAAAAAAATAATGAAATATCTATTTGTAAATTGATTTATTGTAAAACATTTTTTTTCATTAACTTAAAAAATGCCTCAGGTGATTTATTTTATTAGAATATGAATTTAGGCAATAGCAATTCTTTTTAGGAAACTTTATATTCATTGGTATATGTTTTATGATTATTTATGATTTTTTTTTTTTGAAGGTAGACTTCAGCAAAAATTGTACTTTATTCAAATAACCATGAACGCTATAATTATCACATACTTCTATATTGCTGTTTGTGAAAATTGCAACACCAAGAAAGAATTTGCCAAATAAATCGGTGGAAGTGTACAAGAGTGTGCAAGCAATAAGTGATAAGGTTTGCATAGAGATGGGATACACGTAGGCCGAGCAGAGCCCTGTCGTGTCGATCCGACAAGGTCACCGTTGCACAAGTGTAGTCAGTGCAGAACTGTCAAACAAAGTGGAAGCAACAGTGAGTGCCAGTATGCCTCGTCGACGTCAAAGGGAACACGCGGGTTCGAACGGGGCAGAATTATAGGTCTTCGGGATGCAGGTGTCATATCGTGATATTTCGGCTTGTGCAGGACATGCTGCTACAACAGTAATGCGAGTGAGGGAGCAGTCGATACAAAGCGAAGAGCGGGTACAGGACCACGGAAGATGACCACAGACCGGGATGACCGCCATCTTGTCCTCATGGCCATAACGGACCATACAGCTTCATCCACAGTGTTGGCTCGACAATGAAACACTGCAACACACGTGAACTTGTCTGCATCAACGGTTTGTCACCGTCTGCTGCAGATTGGACTGGTTGCACACATGCCATTACAACTGTAGCAGCTACGATAAATGGAAATATAAAATGAAATGTGAAAAATCGATTTAGAGTTGCATTATCTACAATGGCTTCCATTTTCCAGAAACCACAAGCTTCTCCGACTGCAATGAGTACGTGAACACCACCACTGGGGTGCTGAGTGGCAAAATGTAGTATTTTCAGACGAGCTCTGCTTCAACGTGTACTAGATGGCCGCACACGTGTTCGGCGGTACCGTGGTGAGCGTAACCTGGAGGGCTGCATTGTTGAGCGGCATAGCGGACAAACGCCAGTGTGATGGTTTGGGTCGCCATTGGCTATAACAACCGATCTCGCCTCTTGCAAATTGAGGGCACTTTGAACAGCAACCGGTACTGATAGATGGCTGTAGACCCGGAGGTACTCCTGCTTCAGGCATGTCCATAGGTCACTTTTTAACAGGATAATGTCAGGCCACATATTGCGAGGAATGCACAAGCCTTCTTCAAAGAGCGACGGGTACCACTGCTTCCCTGACCTTCACGTTCGCCTGACATGTCGCCCATCTAACATGCCTGGGATATGGTTGGTCGGTACCTGGTGCGCCACGGTGTTCCAATAACCAGTGTTACAGATTTGTGAGACGAATAGAAACTGTGTGTAGGAAAATCCATCAAGAACTTATTCAGAACCTTTTTGATTCAATGCCACGGCGTACAGCAGCTCTAATTGTAGTGCACGGAGACCACATCAAATACTGAATATAGGGACTCAAAGGTCATGTATAGGATTGAAAAGTTTATCATTTATTACTTTTCATTTACCTATACTGTGGTATCAAATTCATTGCATTCATGAAGTTTCCTTCTAGGTGTTTCAACTTTCACAAACGGTAGTGTATATAAATAACAAAATTATTGATATTATTGAATATAGTAATTGGTACAAATTTAAATGTCTTGCATACTCTGGATTTTCCAAATTTCACAGATGTATCACCTTAAGCATTTGTTTCGAAAATCAAATTGTATAAAAAAGTTATTTAAGGCACTTTTATGAAGCAGATGTACTAAGAGCAACGCAAAACACCATACAGCATCATTGAAATTCTTATGCAATTGGCTTCAAGTGATCTACAGAAAAACCACATTCATGCAAAACAACAGCGATCAAGGTTCAGTGTCAGGCAGATAAAACCGGTATGAGTGGTGCCAGCAAACGCTAGTACAGGCGATAGTGCATTGGTTCATTTGCGACCTCCCTTGCAATTTAGTTACAAGTCAACCTATTTCCTTCCGTCCTAGCTTTTATGCTTGGAAATTCTTATGTCTCGTCAATATGAAGCTTTGAAAAATGTTTTATAATGACAAAAAATGTGTGTGAGGCTTAATTAATACAATATGATTAGATACTGGTGCCAGCTACCACTTTTTACATTGTGATAAAGGCTTTATTGGATTTCGCTGGTCAGCGTTTTATATCATACGGGGTTTACAGCTGCAGAGGAATATTTTATTAATCCTCTAGAAAAGTAACTTAGGGATAATAGAATTACAGAACTGCAGGAATGACATTGACCTTAGTGAGCATGTTAAAAACTCGTTTCTTCAGGCAGAGCTAACTTTGTCTCCTTGACGATCAACTTTGTCCCTTGAGCAGCAACTTATCCCATTCCTCTTTGCTTTGATACAAGAATGAAAATATCGTTGCTGCAACTTCGATTCCTCTGATGTCCAACTCCAAATTAAGTTGTATAATTATTGGGAAATCGTATTAAAACATGCAACTCCGAAACAGAGAGGCGACTTTATACAGCAGTCCATATTTTAAACATCCCATTTTCATTCCGAAATCATCAACTACCCCTACGTTTGCAAAGCTGTGAAAGAGTTGGAGGTAGCAGAATTACGGATGGACGGACGGAGGACAGCCATCTGACTTGCAAATTCTGTCAAGGGAGCGAAGTGAAGTGTAAGCTACGAGGAATGGGAGTGGGGGAGGGGGCAATGCTACTTCAGCTACAGCGTCAACATGGAGATGATTGAGTGCTAGATGTATGCATGTGCGTACGTACGTTCACTATGTCCTATATTATGTATAACCCAAGTCTAGAGGAATGGGAGAGGACAGGATTTTGCTAGATGGCAATGTTTTCCTCTACAAATAATGCTCGTGGGAACGTACTAAATAATATTAAAACAAGAAACACTAATGCGGCAAGCTTGACACCAATCTCGGCACTTCGGGAGGAACTCTAAATTAATGCCAGCATTAATGCATGTGTTTATCTTTGTCATTTAAATTCGAAATGAGTTCGGGAGCATGCAATTTTGATGAAAGCCCCTTTCTAATATGCATGATATCCCTGAATATGCAATGATATCCACGCCCCAACAGCTCCTCGTAGACCGTGCCGCCGGAAAACGCTAATAATCGTGGAACATCCAACTTGAAAGTGATACGACTCAACTACAAATGAATGTAAATGTGGGCTTCTGATCAGAAATATATTGTTAATGGCATTTCAAATTTAAAAAGAAATTGCAACAGTGCTACACTAGTAGTCGCCCTCTGTAGACTAGTAGTTGTGCATCTAAAACCCAAAATTTCAGGTTCCAGCCTGACGCAGGATGATTTTTTCGGGATGATTTTTTCGGACGCAAAACTCCTTAGCATGGCTTTCTTTTTAAGGAAAATACAGCTGCTGGTCCGGCGCATTATTTATTTGCACATTAGAGAACCTTGAAAGAAGAAGCTTCCTGGGCAAAATGGTCAGCATTTTTGAGTCCGCAAGTTGTGATTTCGTCCTAACTTTACATCTTTGGGCGAAAAGTTGATCCTTCGTCACTATGGCGCATAATGGCGAACTCAGAAACTAGAAAACCGATCATGGAAACATCGTAACAACGCATTTTGCTCCACTTAGGAGATACAGGAAATACCACCGCAACCACAACCACTACCACCACCACCACCACCACTACACTAGTAGGTACCGAAAACTGCCATAAAGAATGCTGATTTCCCATTGGTTAATGAATAAATTGTTGAATACGAAAGGATACATGCATGATAATAGATAATGGGCTACAAGTATCCTGTTAAGGCCAAAGCTTCTTGAGTGAGAGCAAAATGTAAGTATTTACTCCGATGTTTGATGCGAAATAGCGTGCGGAATGCTATAAAAGTAATATGTAAAACAGAACAAAAATTCAAATTGTTATCATCAGAACCCGGATGTCCTCAATATTCATCGGTTGCATTATAGATATTGCTATGGGTCCTTTTTTAGCTGGTGCCTTTTTTTTTCTGTTGCCATTTTAATACTGTTAGATATTATACATAACAATACATTGTAAAATAATCAATCTTTCACTACAATTTTGTACATTCTTTACTGGTGTTCTTAGAAAAAAATCAGGAAAGCAGGTGTAAATTACCAATATGAATTCCTATTGAATTTCCCCAGAAGTCACAGGCCAGTTTTGCAATTTCGGCTTTAATAGAACTTAAATCATTTGCTATTGTCATATTTTAATCACAGGATGTAGGTATGTACACGTTTTGGTAACACCTCATCAAGAACCGATTTAATCCAAACAGGAAACTTAGTTGGTTAAAGGCTTGCAGTTTGCAAAACTTTGGCTTAAGTCACTTAATGGAAAGAAAAAATACATTCACGCCTGCTTCCTTACCCCCTTTTCTACTTGAACATCAGCAGATCCCCTCTCCTGTTCTAAAGAGGTTTCTGAATTAACAGACATGCTTTCTAATAAAGAAAGGAACACGAGTATTCTAAGTCCTGCGACAAAAAGTGACAAAACAAAGATGAGTAGAAAAATCAACTCTTAAATATATGTGTCCACTATATTCTACTATTAAATTCATCGTTGTTATCTAGCTGATAGCAAAACAACCGCTCGACAAATTCAATTTGTTTTTTAGCCTTTCACACTTTTAATTACGTTTTCAAAGAGAATAGAGGATCTTGGAAAGATTTATGTACCTATGGTGATTACATATCGCCAGTTTTTCCCCATAAAAGTTCATATGCCAGACTTTCTCAAATTCCATAAGAGTAAAAAAAGTACGATTTTCTACGATCTCCCTTCTACGCTTCATTTTTTCTTGGATTTAGCTTCTGCCGATAGGGATGGATGGATGGATGGACGGACGGGCGATTTCGTTCTCATTTAGGCCCGATGAAGACGTTCTCCCTCTCAGCAGGACGCGAGCGACGTACACCCGCCCAATTACCCAATCAGGCGCTTGATCACGACGTCCCATCCAATCAATTCAAGTCGGCAGCCCGTCACCTTGTGCACTAAAACCAACATTCACCTGGTGCTTACCCTGTCTTATTAACACCACCCGCTTTTTGCACATCCCTTTAGTGTTCATATCAAACTCATGCTACAGGCTCTGTAGGCGATTATTGACCACCATGCAAAGTTATCAAACCAATCCATGTAATAAAAACGTTGCAGCGAAGCAGATAACCTGCTTCCAAATAAAAGATATATCATTAATTGTTAAACACATCTTTACAAGATAATTTCGAAAACACTTGGGTATGACTACTACCGGTCTAAGTTGCATTCGCATTGCTTTCTTAACGATTTCTAAACCATTTTCACAAAAGCTTGTTTTTCTACCTACTTCACGTTTATCCAGACAACTTTTCATTTTACATTTTTAGGCAGGTTTTCAAAAAGCTGATCGCTATCCAATGGTTTTAAAGGCATACTCTTTGCATGAGAGAAACAAATAATAATAATAATAATAATAACAACAGCAACAATAATAGTTACTGCCTATTGGGAAAAAAATATGATACGCTACATTCACATGACTTTCTCTACATCTCTGTAGCAAATTATTAATAAACGTATTCTTCTATTTAATTCGTGATAATCAAGATAAACGTTAGCAGAAACGGTCTTATTGCTTAATTCCTTATAAGTAGAAGGGGAATAAGGAAATCCCTTTCTTTGCGTAGAAGGGAAATAAGGAAATCCGTTGCTTTGCGTGGCCAGGAGTTGACAAGTTCCTGTATGAGAAAAGTATACATATTTTAAAACTGCAATCAATTATAAGGAATATCTCGAAAACAGACAATAACACTGAGGGGGGGGGGAAAGTATATAGCATAAATTGTGTGTTTTAAGGTGATTTTTGTGTAGTAAGTTTCTGTCTATGTCCTATGGTTTACCATTTACAAAAAAATCAGAAAAAATTAATCCAGAATAAAGAGGCCTCCAGAGGCTCTTCCCAGAAAATTCAAGATAACTATACATGTTATTTGTCATGCAAATATCTGGGGGTTGGGGGGTGGGAGGTTTTAATCAATTCGTTAGAACTATATCTGAGAAAACCAAACTTTTTTAATTTTTTTTTCATGTTCAGAGTAGTTGGGGTGGGGGAAATTTTCTTGAAAATCTTCTTGGAAGATACTGAACTTAAATATGTTTGGGTTATAAGGGATTTTTCGTTTTTTAGCTATGCTGCCCACAGACATACACACGGACAGTTTTCGAAAATGCTTTTTTTTTTTTTTTTTTAATTATATGTGTCTTAAATCATGTATTTCCGGTGAAATCTCTGTATCGAATTTTTGGGTGCAATACAATAGGTACCTTCTCTATACACTACATACACAGTACGTGTAGAGAAAGTAATTATGGTATTAAAAAAAGCAATAAAACTACTCCCACATATTCTGAACTATGGACTTATATACACATCTTTAGACCAGTAAAATTTTACTATCCCTTTAGGTTTTGCAGTTCGTAAGTTATTTATTGCGGTTCTTCATAGACAATACCATAAAATGCAGGACAAATATTTTATTTACCACTTGGCATCATTTTATCAAAATCATCAGCCATTAATAAAATAAATAAGGAAAGTGTTTCCATGTAAAATATAGTTTAGGGTGGCCAGGGAATTTGTTGAAAATCGAAGACGCGGAAATTAAACAAGAACTTCAAAATTTGTATTTGCAGTATTGGTTGTTGCAGTTAATTGTACATTTTAGGCCACAAGTTTATATGTCAAGACAGGGTACGCATAATATTCTTTGGAAGCATCTAAACAGGATCACTTAATTAAGAGAATTTGCTCGGGATATATTTGCGTCTTTATCGCACATTCAATATCATAAATACATTAAGTTTGCTGCCCATGCTTCTTGCTAAGTATACCACAGAGGGATTGCTATAAATACATTATTTATCCTTAACAGCTTATCTTGCTGCGGGCTTATTTCTTGAATTTGGACTGCACTTTCATGAATAATATAGATCTTTCACTACTGAAACTCTTTCCATACTCATTTGTCAAAAAATGACGTAATTTTACATCATTCTACTTTCTCTGCGACATACATAATAGGCAGAGAAGATATTGCATTCCATTTAAATAATCGATTTCTAGCTTTTACTGGAAATAGACGCTTTGGAGTCCCCTGAATGAAAGGACATTTTAGAAGAATAAAAGTACCACACTTGGTTAAGCATACTCCAACCAAATTCCCCAACCCAAAGTACATGAAACATTTTTCTAATTTTTTTTCTCAATAATTTCGCTTGAAAATAACTTCTAAAATCATTATGGATGATTTTGCATAACTGTTAAAAGGAGATTCAGAAAAACCTTACAATGCAAAAAATGTAACTCTCGTGAAAGGAGACATTCCGTTTCCACAGCTTCACATACATCACATTATTTGCAAGGCTATCCAATAAACTTTATCCTGAAAAGCGCAATGAAGGAAGCTTTCCAAGCATTTGAATGCTTTTATTCCACCCGGATCAAACGGGTGGTATCTCGCTGAGGGCCAAGCAGCATAAAGGAAAGTAACTAAACTGAGTAATGACGTAAACTTTACCAAATATTCCCACTATCACTTTCCTCAGCTTCCCGGTGTACATCTGAGGATGCCCAAAAAAACCTTTATTTACCTCATAATTGATAAGAGATCTATGTGAGGGCAAATTGTCCGACTAACACTGGTTGGAATACAAGCTTCGCTCTAAAGCTCAGACTGGAGCTTATGTAAGGGAAATTGTACTATACAATTTAAATTATTATATAAATATATAATACCCAATAATAATAGTAAATATGGAAATAAAGTATACATTAATAAATAAATAATTTCTCACATTAACATCTACAACCGTAGATGCCTTTCAAATACAAAAATAAACCCAACATGGAAAAGCGTTCCACTTTGAAAACCCAGATGAGATTCTCGGTTTTACTGCGGTTGTTTCTTCTATTTGATATGTATATCACTTCTCTTACTGAGGGAAAGAATTTAAGTTAAGCTCTTCTCTAGCAAGTGTACTTTATTTTGTTCTAACAAGGTATATGAACATTGGTCAAGAAAACTTTCAAAGTAATTTTGCAAAGAGAGCATGTTATCCTCGAATAAAAACTATATTATTACCAGCAACAATGATAGAATATTCCAATGACACAATTGAGTCATTCGTGAAATTCTCAATTGCTATATCTGAACTTAAAGGACTTACACATCCTCTCAAACTGTTCGATTTTGTTCTATTGACATTTACATTGAATATAATATTTCCTAGGGCACTGGAAACCACTGGCAGTGGTGAAGCATAAGAGTATATATCTACACTTTTAATATTTAATTTCTCATCTTATATTTGCAAGAAATTGTCAGGGCATATTTATTGAGAGTATCTGTATATTTTAATAGATGGTTGCCTTTATGTTTTGCGGATGAAATAATTATTCTTAGTGGTGGTTTGAAGAGAATAGTAATTTTTAGTATAACTATTTTATTACTCGTCGAAACAGATTACAACTAATTTGCTTCTTACTTAAAATAAGAAAGATTAATAATTCCACACTTTTTGACTGCAAATCAAATATTATATTCAACTTCAATTAAAATAGCCAGAAAGGTTAATTATAACAACTCATATTTTATATGATTGTAATCCCAACTGTCTCCGAAAAAAAAAAAAAAAAAAAATGCACTTTAATGCCTACTGGTAAAACAGAATTTCCACATAAACCCTTAACAGATTTAATCACGTCTAATTAAATGTATTCTTTTTCCAACAGTGTTACGTTCTGCTGGGGGAGGGTAAAACGCATGAAACCGAGGAAGTACCCAAAAGGCTCAATCAGATAGCGCTGATGAATTAGGCGCTGCTTTTAAATCCAGTTTAATCATATTCTAGTTTGATTCGACTACAAGTTACATTCAGTATCCGCTTCTGCCAGTAAGCTTTTGACTCACAGTTCACTAAATGTGCAAAATTATACCTATTCAATCACCATTCTTGTCTGAGAAATATCTTGGGATATTACCGTGGAAAAAATAGGCTGCGACTGATTATTCTTGTAGTACAGTCATGGTGAAGTAAAATTACAGGCGCCTAATACATCCAAATTATACAACAAATAAGTTGCGTGTTAAATTCTTACAAAAGATAACTTATCTATAGTATGAAGAAGATATTTAATGCTAATCTTTTTAAGACTAACTTAAGGTGACACAGAAATGTCGACTCTGGGATTTTTGTAACAAAAAATGCACCACAATTTAAAGTACATGTTTGCAGTTCTTCTAGGATAAATGAAGCACATGTTTGGGGCACCGGTTTAAAGAGCTGTGCCGATTAAATTAACCTATTTGTAAAATTTTAAGGCAACCCCCCCCCCTTCTTTCTTTCCAATATTCACAATCTATCTTCTCCCATAAAAACGTAGCTAGAGATTTCAAAAATGGTTCTACGTAGTGCAAAAACACACCTATTGAAAAGTGAGGTTGAAATTTTGATATTGGTTATAGATTAGTTTAAAAATTTAATTTATATAAGCATGCGTTTTATTCGTAACTTTAAAAATTTACGTAGTTTGAAATTCAAAACATTAACGTTCGACTCTACAACCAAAATGTAAAGTACATAAATTGTGTGTTTTAATGGGATCTATATTTTTGTAGGACGTTTTTATTCATTGCTTACGGCTCAACAAATATTCAAAATTCATCCAGAACGAATAGGTCTACAGAAGCTATATCGAGAAACTTCCTATATAGGTACATTTTATTTGCCACATAATTAATTATTTGAATCAAAAGAGCCATTTTTGAGAAAAAATTATAAAATAATCTTAATTAACTTAATACCAAGTATGGTATTTAACGATATTTTAGTTTTTGAGTTATGCTGTCCACATACACGGACCTTTTTCTAGTATTTTTCTCAGGTTACCTCAAAAGATATTTCCGGTTAATTCCAGACATAGAATTTTTGGTGGAATAAAATAGCTTCTATACATACATACTATGTACATAATAAGCATAGAGAGAGGGGGGGGAGAGAATCTTAAGAACTTCAAAGTAACAGCTTACAGCAAACATAGAAGAGTGGCCAGAAACAGTTTTAATCAATATTGCTATTTGTAATGTTATTGACATTACAAGGTAGAATTCATCAGACGACTGTAAGTTAATTTTTCCATTCGTATGCTATCCACAAGAATAAGGGAAACTTTTAACACTTAGTGTAATGACCGATGCTGGTTTTTCGTCATTTACAAAGAAATATGGACCAGTGTTGAGTTTGGGAATCCCATATTCAGTATAAACCAAGTCATTATTTCGAATTAAGCTTAGTTACTAAATCATACAGAATTAAATCTCAATACTAATACCAAAATTATGAAATACCAAAGTCGTATTTCGTGGTCTAGAGGTAACATGCTAGCTTCAAGCTGGACGGCGGGCGATGCATCGCCCCCCCCCTCCAGGAGTAAAAATCCTCAACATGGGTTCCCTCGGAAGGGAAGTATAGCCGATGGTCCAGTGCCGTACACTTACGGTACGTAAAAGAATCCCAAGACTGAAAAGAACCCTCCGAGCAAGCTAAATCGGTATTTCGCGCCCAATATAGAATGGGACGCTGAGAACCACAACAGTTAAATAACACTCAATTTATGAAGCAGTAGATACCTACAATAAATAACTCATTTGTCGGATGACACCCTTAAACTTGGGAAAACAATTTTTTGCCCGGAAATCTCATATATAATGATATTAAAATATATAAAAATTGTCTATTTTAGGAAGTAATTGCTTCATTAATTTTCTAATACTTACGGTTTCTAAGTTATAACTACACTACATATTCATATCCTGAGGTACACAATACTTAAACGAGAATTAATAACCCATATATTTTAGTAAACGAATATATTAAAAAGGTTAAATGTACATGCCAGATGTTAAATGTAAAGCATAGTTTATAGTGGGAAATTTAGTTAATATCTTGGCTTGCATCCTCCAAAGATGAAGGAGTTAACACAAACTTTCATTTTCACTTAAACTTTTCTCTCGCATTTTATTCTAAACATTCATTTTGAGCTTTGGGACCGCGAGGCGTGTATTTTCGGCGAAATACAATTTTAGTTCTATATATTACCATAGTTGGTACAATATGTTGGCATAATAGAAAACATTAAAATAAAAATATGTTGGTATTAATATGAAACAGCAGAACTTTGATGTCGAATATCAAAGAAAGCAGAAATACTCTTGAGCTGCTGCTATGAAGTGTAATTTAAAATCTCTGTTTACCGCGTCTAACCCACATCACAGCTTACAGAGTAAAACTAACCACCGTTAAATTCCACTAATTCAAATATATGGCTTATGCTCTGTAGCGAAACTAAAGGGAAATCCATTAAAAAATACCTGCTACCAGGTGGCCATATACCTTTTACGTGTCTGAAAATGAAGCAGATATCGATCTGCAATTGCTTCCAACACCTTTTTCTCTTCTCTCTGGCTAATCCTGACGACTACAAATGACTTTGAAATTATAATGCATTTATTTTACACATCTAAAGCACTACAATGACAGGCTAATTGTTCCCCAGGATCCGCACAAATAGTACCAAAGTGTCGCAGTTCCCACGGTGAACAAAACATACGGCACAAATATTTACAACCAATTCGACAATTAATTCACCTTCACGTTACGCAGAAACCTACTTTCCTCTCCCAAATATTCGTTACCAGTACCTAAATTAAATTGTCTTCCTATTTATTCGCTTTAATGCCATTATGAATGAACCCTTATTAAAACCTAATCTTGTTGTATTTTATGTTCATCAATTAAAAAGTAACAATTCACTCCAAATTAAATCCACGGGCTTTGCAATTTCTTTTCCTTTTTTCCCCTTAAACTTGAACAACTATTTTAAGATCTCCTGATCCTAAAATCATATCCTCCTCCATTACCTATCTCGCAGGTATAATATATCCTACATTCCATCAACTTGGAATTTAAGCGCAGAAGCCAAACATGATCAGTGAAGATTAACGAGATAACGGCTCCGCTACAAGCTTAATCTTTACATGCGCAATTTTAACGTATTATGTTTACATGGTTTTTATATATTCTGCAACAAACCTTTCCTACAAAACATAATTTGGCATTTAAACACAGGGCAATCTTTTGAGAGTTAAAAAATGTGTACAACTTAAATTGTGTGTTTTTAAGAAATCTAAATTGTTGTGCCGCAAGTTTTTTGTCAATCTCTTAACGATTTATAAGTTATGCAAAAGTCATTCAGAATGAGGACTTCAGGGGTGATTTCCAGAAACTCAGGACATAAATTTTATTTGCCGTCTAAATATCTTTAGTATGCGTACGCATTTTCATCAAAATCGTTAGCCATTTCTTTTGAAAATTGAAAAAGGTTTCATAAAAACGGTGGTTTAGAGTTGCGGGATTTTCCAGATATCTTTGTGCCGCACCCTTGTAAGACATTTGGTATCTAAACGAGTTTTCTTCTTAACAAAAATGATTTTATTTATTTAGAGAACCTCAAAACAAATATTTCCGGTGAAATCTACATCGAATTTTTTGATGGAATACAATGCTTTTCCAACCATTCTTCAATAGTACTTGTAGAGTAAGTAAACATTGGTCTTTTTCGGGAAAAATTCCCCACTACGAGGTTGAAAGTTTGTTGTTTAGAGGTCATTTGCGCCTTTATGAGCTATAGGCAGAGAATATGCCATTTGGAGTGTAAAATTTAATTGTATCTTCGCATACAGCTGATTTATGAGCCATTGCTCAACGGTACAACTTCCACATAAAATGTCTGCTCCGTGAATGGCTTTACTGAAGCACAGTATAAATAAAACAGGCATACTCGTAAACCTAAACATCACACTTACGGGGAATAGCAGAGCAGGAGAGGGAGGCAGAAAAAAGAGGAATTTTGTCGATTCAGATCCATTTGCAGTGCTGCAGCACATGGAACATAAGCGTTTAACATTGTGTTTTACATCGCTTGGATATCCAAACGCTTTCATTTCGGTTACCACGCAGCCCTCGTACAATACCGGCACAGGTGCTCATTTCCGTGGGACATAACTCCCTCTATCAGTATCCAGCAACAAGCCTTAACTTTAATATTGTCAGTGTCGCCTTCCACGCTGTAGTGGTTACCATGCTAATCTCTAAAACCCAAGATTGCAGGCTCAAACCTGGCGGAGGGTTAAGGGATATATCGGACGCAAAAATTCTTAGCCCAGCTTCATTCGGAAGGGAAGTAAAGCCGTGTAATCTTTATTTGCACGTAAAAAAATCCCATACCTTGAAAGATAAAAGATTTCTGGGCCAAATTCCGCAATTTCGCGTCCGCAAGTCGTCGCTCCACGTAGGAGCTGCTACAGGAATTAACCGACTTATTGTCAGCAAGAATTTGTAACAGACACCGAGGGTGAAATTTTAACTGCAGTCGATCAAAAAGTCGAAAATAGTGTTTTGTAGCAAATCCTTATCGAAACTTTTGGTCATACATACAAAATCACATTTAGCTTTCCTCTCCTTGCTTCGGGCTCCACACCATTTAAAGACCGTACTATACACCTGTTTCCTAGTATGCTATTTTATAAGACAGTGTTTTTCTCAAAACTACACTCACTCATTGAAAATGTTCTACGGAATTCAGTTTTTGTTTCAAGACAACACATTTCAGAATGTCTATCGTAATGTTACAGGCGACAAAATTATTCTTACTATTGATTTTATTTATATATACACATTTACGAAGAAAGGTTAATTTTAGTAAATACAATTTTAATCGGTTAAGAATTATCAAAAGTCAGTATTCAAAGTTCATTGAAATATTACCGCGTAACGTTTCTGTGTTTGGTTCAAAGTTCCACTCAAAGCTTCTCAACCAATTTTCTCAAACTTTGAATCGAGTGAAACATTTTTCTTCTGCAATATACGAAAAGATTGCATGACACAATTAAGAAATAATTTGTAAAGTATTTATCCATTTTGAATGAAATATGGTATTCGTATCAGCATAACAGCAATCTAATTAATAAAACATTCAGAAAAAGCTATACAAAAATATAATAGACATATGAAATTTCACTGCCATTGTATTGTAATACGACAAAGAGTGAGCGCAAGTTTTTTTTTTTTTTTCCCTCCGATATTATATTTCCAAGTAATTCGGGAATGAAAAAGAACACAGGTTCGAATTAATGAACCTTAGTTTCAATTATTCCATTCCGATATAGCTGATATTTATTACAAATTCTTGAGACAATATAAGGTTACATCAGTAACACCAGGTTGAGACAAGCTCGCTTGTCTGACATCCTCTTGTTTTCAGATTGTAGAATGGCAGTTGCAATATAAACATCGTCATAGAAATCTGTCTAGAGCAACTAAAAAAAACAAAAAAAAAAACAAAAAAACTCGAGGGTCAAAAGTATATCTTGAATTAGTATCTAAAATAAACAAGTGTGCGTCAAGTAGCCAAAATATATAATTATTATTGGATTATAAAACTATTAAATTGTGATATTACCTATTTACATGTATGTAGTTGTAAATGCTGCAACATCGTAGTATGCAGTACGATATATGGTAAGAAAATGCGGGTAAAACAATCACATTTGATGATGGTTAAGACGAACATGAAAATGTGGTCTGATAACTTCAACTTAATGTAATCTATTTCATTTACATGTGTTAATGAATGTTACATTCGCAGGACTTTCTCTACCATTTATCTCTTATTAATGGGTACACAATGGGTATAAAACGAATTTATTTCTTCTTCTTTCAACTTAATTTTAATTCAAACAAATCTTTACAGAAATAGCCGCATTACACGTTTCGTTATAGATATAAAAGGAATAGCGACTGCCTATTGATTAAAATAAGCACGCTGTATCTTGGCCTCAAAATCCAATCTTTTATACAGTTGTGAGAACCAACGAAAAATCGAGGATTTTTTTAAAAAAATCCACAAATATTGAATAATTCGAGCCTCAATTACGCATATCTCGCAAATGGCATATGCCGCAAAGAAGTTCTTTGTAATAAATTTAAACATTATGAAAGTCCTTCCGAAATCGAAAATTATTCTGAGAAAATTCAAGGAATACTACTATAATTAAAAAGATAATTATCTTTAAAATATAGTAATTTGATAAAAATTGTTAATCATTTTGAGAAAAAGTCAAACTATTCCACCTAAATGACAGATGGGGTGTTAGCATTTTCTTCAAAATCTGTGTGACGCACATTTAAAAGATACTGAACTTCAGTATTAAGTCGGGTAATTTCCTAAAGTCCTTTCTGAGTTCTGCCTGAATTAAATTCATTTATTAAAAGACAATATATTCTTAAAAGCTATCAACATCTCCTTACCAAACCAAGAATTTCTAACAATACTTAAATCTTTCCAATTCAAGAACAAAAATGCGTAATTCATATTAACATACTGAGCCAGAGAATTGTTATAAAAATACATATTATTCGGCGGCCACAAAAACATGCAAAATAGCAGCATTTAATTATTTGGTAGCTTGCAATACCTTCGCTACCTACTGAGAACATGGTAGGAAAGTAAAAGTATGCATCTTCATAAAGGAATGATTATTTACTCGCTTCCATTTGTTACGTCAGTTCACTAAGTGTGAACGACTCTTGCACTAAACGAGGAAAGCGCAAAGAAAGCACGTGATACCTTTACTGGTTTCGACCACGTTTGATTTTAGCGCGATGTAATATTGTGAAAAATAATCCTTTGTGGTGCCACGTGGCTGCGGCTCAAACAACTATTATGGGTAGTCAGTATTACCCTCTGTATATGTACATATATAAAATAACATTACCAAACTATACTGACATATATATATATATATATACTAATTGTAATTCGTAAATAGAAATTGACCGCGAGTTTAAGGAATGCTATGAGTACCTGTGACATTGAAGGTGAAGTTAATTTGTCGAGCAAACTTGAGGGTAGGAATTTTAATAATGGTAACTATGTATTTACTTACTGCTGATACAAAAAGTGACATACTGTCTCTCAAAGTAGTCACCAGTATTTTTTAAAATCGTTGCCAGCGAAGTGGAAGTCGTAGGGTACATTTAGCAGAATCTGTTGTCTTGATAGAATGGAAGGTTTGCTGCTTGACAAACCTCTGGAACAGTTTCGAAGCGATTGTCACTTAACTGGTTTCTTATCTTTAGAATCAAGACAAAGTCATAAGAGCTTAAGTCCGGGAAGTATAGTGGATGCTAAACCACTCCCAGCCCAGCGCCCGTCCAAATCAGCCAAGGTCTGCCACGTATACGGCCGAGCACCGTTGTGTAAAATTATGGGTGAGTCATGTAGAAAGCGTTGTAGTTTCTTTTTCAAAGGTAGTCGGGGGTTGTATTCCAAAAATGAACAGTAATTCTCCGCATTGATGGTGTGCTATGGAGGACATATGTTAGAATAAGATCACCACAGTGCGGAGCCCAGCCATCACTTTGCGCAATACTCGGACGCACACAGTGCAAGCTGTGTCTGATTTGTTCAGTGGATGAGGTTGGGAAGTGAAGTGATGTTCCAACCACCATATTCCCCGAACTTAAGCCTTGTGACTTTGACTTGATTCTAAGGATGAAGGAACCACTTCATGGCATTCGCATTAGAACTGTAACTGCTCGTCTAGCATTCGAACGCTCAATTTGATCTACAGGCATTGCTGAAGATATCCTACGACTTCTATTTCGCTGGCAACAGTTTTACACAATATTGGCGGCATTGAAGGACAGTAAAACTTAATAACATTTATCTCTTTTTCAATTGTAAATAAATAGTTACCACTATTAAAGCTCCAACTCTCGTACACTGAGCGGGAAAAGTATCTTATATGGTCTGACGAGAGAAAAGATTGCATGGTAATGAAATATCATACCAGGTAGCACAAGCATAACCAACTACGTGCAATTGTGCAAATATGAAGTATTATGTCTAGTTTTGGTATGTCAAATAAATATATTAAAACATGGTTGACGTAAGCTGCATTTTCCGTTTCAGGTCTGTTAGGTAACACTTTATGCTTAGTATTCAACAAATTGTCCATCCAGATGATGCGAATATACATGGCAACTTCCAAGCAGAACTGGTTGTAAGCAAATGCATGAATAGATCATAAGAAGATAGAATCAAAGTATTTTATGATACTCGCCATAGAATATTCCCTGATTGCAAGAAAGATTCGATTCAGAATTCGTTATATATACTGGGCTGAATTCGAGAATTTACTCTCCATTTTCTTTTACATTTGCAGTATAAGTACCCTCTTCGCGGCCCATATATGCTAATATAATCAATTACTAAACGCTAAACGAAAATGCGTGTGCCTGTGAACCAGGAAATGATTTAATAGCAGCTGTGCACCAGGGTTAAGATCGATATCGGCGAGAAGACGAGCGAAACCTACATTAGATAGCGTTAATGCCCTTCTTGCTAGGAGCAAGCACTGTGTGGCAATTGTGTGTCATGTAGCGGGGAGTGCCACGAGTATTATAACCATTTATCCTCACCACGGAGGACATCATAACCCGTATGTGTATGTCAGTCGTAAGCGCCGGGGCTTCATATTTTATATGGACACTGTAGGCTCATATGTCATCGGTAACCAAGCGAGAGGGGAGGGATGGTTTACCAACGCGTAACCGATGAGCGAAACGGTGCAGTGGGAGGGAAAGGGTAGGCCTGGACAAGTGAATATTATTGGCAATTTTCGGTATAAAAGGACCAACGCAACGATAGCGTGATGTAACGCTGCTCGCCCGCGCTTTTTTGTGATTGTCATCATATCTTTATTTTGTACAGCGTTAACGTGCCCCCATGAAGACCGCTGGATGCATACTATTAGCATTTAAGAGTCATTCCAGAATATTCGCGAATGATTTGCAAGAGCTATTATCGGTTGATATGAACCTGTAAATCTTAACCGCAGCATAGAGGTAAACGCGAAAATCTCGCGGTCTGAGACCAAAGAAAGAACAGAGTTTCGTGGCAGCCAGAATATAAGGTGATTTCATTTTTAAAAGTGAAACGTTTGTTAAATACCAAACTTGGTATTAAAGTGCAGCATTTTCAAGGATGAGGAAATGAACATTTTCAGGAAAATCAGCCGCCCCAAATTGCCTTTACATGGGAAACTTTTTCGGTAATGTCGATTCTCTCGAAAAAGGCTCTAACCATGTTGATTATTACACCACGTGTAAGAATTTTCCATCAGGAATAAAAATGTTAATGTAGAACATCAAGTTTTGCCTATAGGTAAACACGCTTTGCCGAATGAAGAGGTTTACAATCTATGCCTATAGAAATAAGATATGCTTTTTGTTACATAAATGTGCTTTTTTTTTTTAAACTACAAACGACTGAGCCTCCGCGAAGAAAATTAACACTAATTTTTCCATGTATGGGTTGGAGGATTTTCTGGAAAATCTTCTTGTTCCATGTTTGGAAGATGATGATCTTCACACAACACACAACCACTCGCCCGCGGGCCTTATCGTTATCGAAGTTTTGGGGGGAAATCACACTTCTTCAAACCACCAGGTATGTGGTAGAGAAAGACATATCTTTGAACTGAAATCACAGAAGAAAGACGCTGGAAAAAGGTTTCAATGTAAAATATCAACGTGTTGATCGATACAGGGGGGGGGGGTGAAAAAAAAGAAGGAAAAAAAAAAAGAAAAAAAGGACATTCGAAACTGTCTTCTACTCGTTTAACATCGGTCTGTTTCAATATATCCTTAAACATAGATGTGCAAATGCACAATTGCGGCCTTGTTACCAGTAACTTTGGAGTTCAAAATTGGGCGTACACAACTAGCCAACATCCTAGAGAGTTTTGTTGACATGGTGATCATTGCGCTACTTCTGAACTGGCTGTTAAGTTTAACTGGTAAGTGACTGTCCGCCGTAAGTGCCAAGATATGAATGTGTTCGGTGGGAAGAGGAGCTAAACAGTTTACGGAACAACTGGGCGCAACTTCAGAACTACTGTTAGGTAAAGAGAACACACGAAGAGGTGCTGCTTCCGAAAAAACTAGTATGAAGACAGCAGCGTGTTAGTAATGTTTTCAAAGTGTAACTGCATATTCCCTGTCAGTTCATATCATGGTCAAGTAGTACCTACAAAACCTTTGAGAGAAGAAAGGAAACAAGGCATCAACGAATAAGCACTATTATTAATAGCACAACGTGACAACATTTTCGTCAAGATTTTGAAAGAACGCAAACATTTTTTTCCTGATTGTATAGGTACACTCAATTCCAAAACATTCAGCGCTCCCATAAACTTAATACATTACCAGGTTGGCAACTCCTGCCTTACAGTGTTGAATTTGTGAGGATGCAGTGTTAAAAACCACAGGTAAAATTTCGTGATATTCATTTGAGCGTCATGTTGCAGTATGTAATCTACAGTCAGCTTTCTGCTCCGAGGTAGAGCCTATATTGTACGCTGGCAACAGACAGGTTTATGATATTGACAATGTTATATCATCGTTTGATAACGTAATTACTGTAGCCTTTGATAATTAACTGTGCAGTATGGAAATATCAAAGACTATATGGAATGTGGAAACAGCTTCTGTGCGTTGTGCATGTCGTTCAGCTTCACTTTATTTTTAAAAATGTATCGCAAGTGTGCATTTGTACTTTATGTTTAAGGATATATGGAACAGATTGATGTTATACGAGTAGAAAGCATTTTCGAATGCCTTTTTTTTTTCTTTCTTTTTTCAGCAATTTGCCTGTATGGATCAACATGTCGATATATTACATTGGAACCTGTAAGGTCAGTTCATTGATTTTTCCAACGTCTCTCTTCTGTCATTTCAGTTCTAAGACTTGTCTTTCTCTACCCCATACTGGTAGTTTGAAGAAATATGATTTCCTCCCAAAACGTCGATTAACATATTAAATTCAGCTGCTTGAAGGAATAATTCTTTATTGACTGAAAACTAAAGTTATAGTATAATCACAGTGTTGCACTTAATTTTTTTTTCTTTAAATTCATTAAATAAATCATATCTCATCACAATGAAGAAATATCTTTCCCTCGATGTTTAAACATTACAAATGCTTCTAATGTGTTTTCCGCTATCGACAATTTCTTCCAAGAAAATGGACCATCCTGGGAAAATGTGGGTGTGTGTACGGTCTCGGTTTTCGATCTTAATCAAAATGACTAAAGATAACAAATCCAAATATCAAGGGAACTTACTGTGCAATTTTCACAGTGAGTGCTTGGCATCCAAAATATTACCTCAGTGTTGCCATATTAATGAATGCGGCTATGCAATTGAAAATGCATAAGATCATGTTAAAACAGTATTATTTGAAGCCCTGTGTAGCGACCTTAATGCCCAACCTAGTACCTTTCTAAGAGGTCCAATGCTTATTGAAAATTTATTAGTTCGGTTGTACGAGTTGGTCTTGTATTATCACCTCAAGTTTCCAGGAAAAACCGAACTGCAAAATGAATTTACTAATGAACCTTTTTGTCTCTTGGCTCATATTTCTGAATTTGTTTTCATTCTTTTGAACATTAAAACATCAAGGAAAACTCACCAACATTATGCTGGGTTATGTTATCACACCCTTCATGGAAAAACTGCAGTTTTGGAAACATTAACACAACTTTTCGTCGTTTCACCGGCTGAATGAAGTTCTGTATGACAATGCAATGTGATCAGAATGACAGTACAGATTCTGTTACATTTGAACTATGATAGAAGAATTTAACCTCTGCTTCCCTGATATTTCATCTAATAACTGACCCTGGATATTAACAAGAAATCCCTTTACTGTTGACAATGAAGCAATGCCAGAAATGTTGCAAGAAGCCCAAGGTATGTAGGAGTTTTGGATAGATCATCTTGCATGTTACGCTAAATTAGCCACAGTTAATGACTACCGTTATTGTGCCGCATTTTTGTCAACATATCTATGTAAGCAGGATGCTGCAATTAAAACAAAATAGCGCTGTCGGTTGGATACCGTGAGTGATCTCCGTTGAGAATTCTCAAATTTGGCAAGGCAACTCTGTGTCAATAACTGTGAATTAATTTAATACCGTTTTAAAATGTGCGTGTTAAACTTAACTCTGCTCGCTATATTTGCCTTAGTTGATATTCATTCCATCAAAGATATTGAAACATGCCAGGTGCCATAGTGACACGCCACATCTCAAAAGGTTAAGGTTGGGAACCACCGTTCTAAGGATTACTTTCAAAGGGATGCATGTGGGCTTAAAATGTTTATCGGATGGCGTGTATCATTGATAATCATGGATATACTGCCTTGGAGTTGCAAACATTTTCTGCGAACTTAAAATGTCCATGGTTACTATCAATGCGCTCTATCAGCAATCGAGTGGCGACGTGTGTATTAGATCACGGAATTCCAGGTACAAGCACAGATGACAACAATGTCTCACTCTAAACCATTGAAATTGTGAAAGCTGATCAACGTACGTTAAAAAAAATTGCATTTTTATGTTCCTAGGCGCTAAGCATCAATAGCTTTTGCATTTAGAGTAGAAATATTGCACACCAAATACCAAACCTAGCTGCTGATGGGGAGTTTAGACTGCAAATGAATAACTGCCAAATAGGACAATACGCGTTCCACTCTGCCATAACAAAAAGACAGTTGGATTGGTGATAGAGCTGTTCACATATATACAAAAAACTTAAATGACAAAAATAATAGCAGTATAAAATTAATAAAACCAGCTAATTAACCTGCAATTTTCGAAATCCTAAATGACAACATATCCAAAAAGAGGGAAGGAATTTGGACAGAAATGCACATATGATCTCACGAGGGAAAAAGAAATTAGTAGCGCTCCGACAAACAGTGAATAGGTTAAAGTAAGCGAATCAATGGTTTGGTGTTCCATTGTACCAGGACCTGGAAACACGTTCCCTTTGCCTGGGAACATAGGCTTCGCAATAAATGCCTTGGCAGGTGAAGCAGACGCCTGGATACACTATTAGCATATTACCGATGGAATGAAGCCGAGTGGGTTACTAACACGAGAAAGCACTACCCAATATTATTTAACATAGCTATGAACATGTCGTGTGTAATATTGACCGAGTAGAAGCCAAGCTAGGAATCGAGAATGAGGAGGAGCACGAGGAAGCCACCACTACTAAAATCTCCCCCCACCGCGGCAGAATCATAATTTATGTGATAGGTTGCATAATAAAGTTTGCGGTAGCTTGTACCATAACATGAACTTAGTTTCGAGTAACGGCTGCTGCCCAAGTTTTAAGTGGGCGCTATACATACTAAGCGCCCGAAGAGTACAAGGGATGCACAAAGCCATGTAAAGACAAATTAATGGGCAATGCCTTCCTCTTGAATAAAGGATGCTCTTCGCGGAAAGTTTGTTTCGCAATGCCACCTGGAGAGCCTGCCTGGGGGAGACATCGTCCTGCTTCTTGTACATGAATGTTACTTTCTGCAACATACAGCTGTACCTGAAAATGGGACACGATGTCGTGTCGTTCTCCTAGGTGTCCTAGAATAGCGATGGTCTTCAAACACGAAATTCCAATGTAGGCCTGGGAGTTCGATGCGCTGCTCTTGGTATGACTATGTGAGCAGTAAAGTCTACACATGCATATGCTTAGGTTTTAGTGATGTAAAGCTAGCTTGACATTTAACAAAAGAAAGGAGTCCTTGAAGCCGTGCACATATACATGCGCTAGTGAACAAATTCTGAATATGCTAACATTAAATACTATATAAATTTGAAAGATGGATGTTGGATAAGATTTGAACAATTCAAACCGGTGGCCAAAATCGAGCATTATTAGATCTATGGCATGCGAGCCTCTAAACATTGACTCATATAATGCTGTAATATTATTTGTTATTAATTTAAAAAGTTTTTTAAAAATTATATTCAAATATTTCATTGAGCTCTCATTCAGGGTCAGGCGAGTCTGATAAATTATAGCCCAAAATGTTATCATAATACACTATTGAACCATTTAGCATAAACTGGGGCTAATTTTGGGTTATTTTGACCCAACTTTGCAAATCGTATTATTTTATAAATATACATACACTGTTTTATGTGGCATTCAATGTAAACATCAGAATTATTGCTCTCATATCACATAAAGGAGCTCCTATTTTGGGATATCTAGTTATTTTAGGACTATGACATTTCAATACCATGAGCAACACCATTAAAACCATAATCTTTAAAATGCCATATTTCCCCAATTTTGAGACGCCTTACTGTATGTCATAAAATAAAAAATATATTTTAGAACGATCCTTTTTTATTTCCTACTGCATCCAATATGAAATATAACGAATTATTACTCTCATAAATGTCATTTTAAGATTATGTTCATAGTGCTGAAATGCCAATTCCAACAAACAGGTTTCTTCAAACGTTGAACTCCTCTGCGTAATCCGAGAGCAATAAATCGAATTTTCACATTGGATACAATATAATAAAATAAAATAATATTTTAATAAGTTGGGTCAAAGTAACCCATTAGGAGCCAAATTAGCTCCACTTTATGGTAAGGTTCAATACTGCATTATGGTTGCATTTCCTATAATTTATCAGATTGGAATGGTCCCGATTATAGAGTTGAATGCAATATCCAAATTTGAAAGTTAATTTAACAAAAACGGTGTCCAAAATTAATGCCACTAAGGTATACTTAAACAAATATGTCCCTATTGATTTGTTGTTAACGAAATATAAAAGCTATTATAATCTAGGTATTACTTTATTAGAGAGAAACCTTTAAAAATTCAGCACTCTTCATGGCATTACGCCTGAGACACTTCAGAATTTGGAAGAACACTCTTTCATACTCACGCAGCGTTTGTCTGATGCAATATAATGTTGTAGCTACAATTGGACCCTGGAGATGCGTGCTGTCATAATCTTGCGCGCAGATGAGTTTTAGTATCACTCAATATGGCCGCATTAAGTAATCACGTTCTTCTGGTTTCTATTTCCTGAATTATTGAAAACATGTCCTTTGCTGTTTCACTTTCTCTAGCGCGTATGTAGTGTGCATGTTGCATACATAAGATATTCTGTTCCACCCAAAAATTCGATGCCGAGATTATCGGATATGTTTTGAGGTCTCCTGAGTCCAAAACAAAGGCTTTTTAGGAAAAGGACCGCGCGCGCTAGGTATTTATGTTTATTCTCCGAGAATTTTCAAGAATGGGGGGTCCCCTTTAACGTAGAAAAATGTTTGAATATTTTATTTTTCTCAAAAATGGCTCTCGCAATTTTGATTAAAATACCGTATATTAAATACTTACATCACAAATAAAATCTGTAATTTGAATTTTCTGGAATAGCCTATGAAGACCTCATTTTTACAGAATTTTGCATAACAATTAAACAGTACGAGATAGAAAGAAAAGGAAAAAACTTACTACACAAAAAAAATGTAGATCTCGTTAAAACACACACTTTTTGTCATATACGTTTTTAATGTAGAGTCGACCGTTTGATAACTGATGTTTCGTTTCATCTTTATTGTTTTACTGTAGGCCATGCAAAGCGAACCGAACTCTAGTTGTTTCACATGGGACCAGTTTTAAAAGATTTGACAATCGATCTAGCCTAGTGTATTTCCTTATGCCCTTCCTACTAATAAGGAAGCACTTAATAATATAATTTCTGCTAATTTTTATCTTAACATGTCGCAGATAAAAGAATGACCTTTTGTAAGGGAAGTTCTTTGTTTAACAGCTAGAGAGTCATGATCGGAACACATGTTTTTTTTTTTTCTTTCTTCTTTTCTTTTTTTTTTTTTTTTAACTTTCCTTCTTTTAAGTTAATGAAATGTGTTTCCGGTTTAGTGTTATACTTAAATATACGAACTTCGCTGCAAATAAATTCCACTGCTCGCTTAAGATTTTAACACAGCAACAAAGTCTACCACATAATTTGAATAATACAAAATGTAATTGTGATCGTGGTCGCCTTTGGGGTTTCCACGTGCATTCTTCGGGGGGACACGTAACCTTTTCGCAAGTGTGAACCTCTCACCCACCTAAACTGAACGCCCCATTATCTACACGACTCCTATTTCCAGCACATTATATACAGACATACGAAAAATGTTCACATGTTGTCTAAATTTAGCCACAATTATATCGCTCTGCTTTAAACGCTAGTAAATAAACACAGCATGTACAGATAGTAAGCTTCTCTAATTTAAAACATTTCAACTTAAGAAAAAAACACTCAGTTTTTATATCTAGAAAGGATAAACTATATTACAGTGTCATTTGGCGTTTTTTTTTTCAGGTGCTAATTTAATTAATTTACAATTAATTGAAAACGGCATCAATGTTTTCAGTTTTACATGCGCCGTAATTATACCACTTAAGGCAATTAGTTTTACAGTTTAATACCTATTAATCTAACAATATAACCAACATATGATGAAAATTGAAAGATAAGTTAAATGATTGAATCCTTGAGGAGAAAGTTTGGTAAATACATTGATAATCTCTGACTTCAGTAAAGTACAACCCTCTTTTGCTTTATAAATTTAAAAATCTTCTCCATTAATTGTCATGACAATGTTTTTGCTGGGGAGGCGATAACTCTCGAGAGTAGTTGTTAGTACATGTCAAATTTGGTTGAAACAATACAAAATAAAATATAATAATACGCCATCTTTGTTAAAGTTCAATTTTACCACAATTTCCAAAAACTACTATGTGCTCTTCATATATTCTGAGGACAGGAGCAATCCTAATAATCCTTATTTATTAACAACTTTGAACGCTGGGAACGGTGTTACAAAGGAGCGCACTTACTATCTTGTTTAGTTTCCACATAACTAGAGACTCAGAGAGAATAATTTCAGAAGTTAAATTATTCGCTGAAACAAAGACATGCTGCACCACGCCTTTTCCAGCCAAATCGTTTGAAGACCTACTGTCCGGGTATCTTGTGGTTCTAATACGATTTAAATTAGCTTGCAGCTACCAAACGCGAGTGAAAGCGAACGTTTGATGTTTATTCGCATGGCTAGTTTACAACCCCGAATGTTTATTCACCCTTGAGCTCAAGAAACACCGCTGGATACAAAAACACGGACGACTCCCACATGTTACCGTAATGGAAATCCAATTGGTGGTGTTTTAAGGGTCTGAAGAAATCGTTAATGCTAAAGCAGTTACGGCTGGAAGAAGACTCTGGAAACATCGCCTGCAGATATTGAGTTTTACTTAGGGATCAGCGGAATGAGTACCTACTCTGGCGTCAATCCTTAGACAAATACACACATACCCTGTCAGCAGAATAAACCATAGTCTCTGTCTCTCTCTCTCTCTTTCCTCTTTTGCAAGTCCGATAGAAACTTGCCTACACTTTCATAAGTTTTACCCCTCCCGCCCGCCAGCTCGCAGATGTGACCGCATAAATGTAGCGAAATGCATTATCACGTCTGACAGCGAAGTTATCTTTTAAAACTTGATCTCAGCTCTGAAATCGCTGTGTCGGTTCAATCTGCTGGTTGAAAGCATTTAAATTAAGCAGCTTAACTTGCACTTTTTGCCTTTCGATGGAAAAAGAGAAAAAAGGAAAGCAAAATTCACTTATTTTACGAGCCTTGTCTACTTTATCAAGATAATTGCTTACTTTGATGCTATTCTGTTCAAGAGTTTCTGAATGGTCACTACATGAAAAATGGTGTGTAGTGTTTTAACGCTTTAGGCGAGAAAGCCGTTCATAACAATGGCGAAATATTCCCGAGGCAAGATAAGATTAAAGTAATAGTTATATTGATTCTTGATACTGAAATGTTCGTAAAAATTACAGCTTTAATATTTCTGGAAGAGTTCGTTAGGAAAGCTCCAAAATTCTACAAGTTTTAGTAAATATGCAAAATGTTGAAGCATTGTTGAAGCTCAAACACATCTGCTTAGCAAGTTGCAAATCAGCTGCGAATGGCAAAAGGCGTTTAAGAGTTTTATGGCATTACACTGACGTTTTGACGGCGTGGCTACATATTTTTCAGTATCGATGCAATTATTTTGTGAGCTCGTATAAGTTCAGTGAAGATGGCTAGCTGCTAAAGTGATAAATAAGATGCAACGCCGCCCCTTCCCCCAAAGGGGAGAGACAGAAACATGTACAATATATTATCCTCATTTGAAGAAGTAGGCACCTGTTTCCTGTAACTGGTTAATGGAGCATAGGACATCGTTATGAATTTTCCGTGATCGGATTTAAATTTCTAGTTCGTGAGTTCGCCGCTATGCGCCATGGCGACGAGGGGTAGTATTTAACGCCCGTTTTTACTACGATGACACTGGACTATACATGGTATGAAGATGGAGCAACGGTGGAATGCAATTCCGCGGGAAACCGGAGGATCTGGAGAAAACCCGCCCCTGAAAATCCCACATGCGTTCGCCTGGGATCGAACCCGGTGGGCTTGGTGAGAGGCGAGTAGTGTAACCACTCGGCCATGGGACGGCCAGAACAGTTCCACGCCCACAGATGGCACTAGGACGAAATCACGACTTGCGAAAGCGAAATGGCGGAATTTTCCCAGGAATCTTCTTCTTTTTTTTTTTCTCTCTTTCCTCTGCAAATAAACGTTACACGGGGTCACTGGCTTTACTTCCCAAGGAAGCCATGTTAGGGATTTTTGCGTCCGAAAAAAAGCCATCACCCTCCGCGAAACCCGCACTTTTGGGTCTTAACGGCAGCATTGTAACCACTACACACGGAGTCGTGAGAGCCTAGCGTATATGCCAGCTGCTAAAGCGATAAATAGGATGCAACGCTACCTCCTCCCCCGAGAGGAAGAGACAGGGAAATGCAGAATATACGAGATGGGTGTTAATAAGTAGAGGGCAAGCAAAAATGTGAGCCTATATACAGTTGCTTATATTTTTCTTTTATTTCTTTCTCTCTGTAATTATCCAAATTTGCTCGAAATAATACTGATGAAATATAGAAGCATTCGTTTTTATGCACTTAACATCTAATTATACGAAGGCTGTCCCTTTTATATACAAGGCAATTGGCTTGTTACTGCAGACATCATTCTAAATAAATATTCAGTTTTGCTCCTTAAATGTTTAAGCTAGCCGCCTCACTTTGAAGCACACGTTAGGGCTGCGTACTCATCCAGTTTACCCTTTCAACTCCAGCGAAGCTAGTCTCTAGTCCTAGTTTTTGCGTTGGATCCTAATGAGTTGCGTTCACATGGCTTTCTACAAACTGTTCAATCAAAAACTTGTTTTTGTGTAAACGTTTGAGAACAGTAGTAATTCGGAAAGATATGCCACCACTACCAAATGGGTAATCCGAATATTTAAGAGACATACCTTTAAGAAACAGTAAAGTTTCATTTTTATTATTTTATTTCATATTCTGTAAGGCAAAGTCGTAATTTCCTTAGTAATTGTGTACTGTCTAAAAAAGTATTAAACAAATTAGTATTGTTTATTTCATACCAAACAAGTTCAATTCTTTTAAACTCGACACAGTATCACAATACCGTATAGACCGCCTGGGTAGCGTGTATGCCTCACATTTAACAGGTCACGAGTTCGAACCTCGCTTAGGGCGAATTACCAGAATAAGCGTTTATCGGGGTTTTCCCTTATCCTGAAAAGTCGAATGTCAAATAACTTTAAGCTCCATGGACCCTGAGATCTTTGAGCATCATTTCACCAAAAAAAAAAAAAAAAAACTTTTAAAAGAATGTATATTTATTGTAAAACCTGCAATGAGCCTTGTGTGAAATAGCTGTGCTGATTACTGTATATGACTTGGCACAAATGCTGAGGTTAAGTAGCAGCAATCCTGAAATTGTAAATAACTGGTTGTAAACACCCCAGCACCCATTCCAAAAACAAAACACTTTTGTTTAAAAACACATCTGATGTGTTCCACTCAAATGACTTTCTCTACATCTCCGCAGCAAATTAAAAGGCTCATTCTTCTATCTCTTCATGCTAATCGACATTAGTAGCAGACATGGTTTTATTAGTCTCTTGCTTTAAGTAGAGGAGAAATGAGGAGTTCCACAGGCTAAGGTGATAATCAAATCTTTTAAAAGCTGGTTACAATGCGATTGCAATTCATCTTTTTGCACTGCCAGGAACTGAAAAATTACCGTATGAGAAAAGTTTTCAATAATTTAAAACTGAAAGCAATAACAAGGAATACTTCAAAAAAGGCCAACTCTATGGAAAAACAATTATAGGACATAATTTGTATATTTTAACGAGATCTACACTTTTGAGCATTAAGCTTCTGCCTATCTCTTAGGTTTGCCATTTATATAAAAGTCATCCAGAATGAAGAGATCTTCAGAGGCTATTCCAAGAAAATTCAAAATGTTGTCATGCAAATATATTTAATATATAGCATTTTAATAAACGTCGTTATCCAATTTTGAGAAAGTCAAAATGTTCGAAATGTTTTTTCAATTCTGGGTGGGGTTCGTCAAAATCTTCATGTTGCATCCTTGGAATATACTAAATGTAAATACAAAGTTTGGTACTTTACCGACTTTTCGTTTTTGAGTTATCGTGTTCACAGACACATACACGGACTTTTTCCCCTTCCCTAAAATGCTTTATTTGGATACAGGGGACCCTAAAACAGATATTTCCGATGAAATCTAGGATCCAGTCGGGAGACATCCCAAACAGGAAGCTGTTCTAACATTTTTATTCCTAGTGTATGCAAAAACTGTAGAACCATTTAAGAATATAACCACAATAATAAATACGAGCACGGTGCCTGTCATGAACACCTGCAGGAGTTACTTACATGCAGCGCAAAATCACAGAAAGGAAACTCCGCCGTAATCCGTGCGCCAAATTCAGTGCGCATGCACGAATTCCGTCATACTTGGACCAAGTGAACTGCTATGTTGTTGAAGTTACACACTTCCTTATGTACATTTTATTAATGTTATTGACCATTTTAGCTCCTGGGATTATATTCTACTCAATGGTTATATTATTCTACAAGTTAGAATATTTGTCGACTGTTAAAGCTTTACTGCTCTTATAATGATCAGTAGAAAGAGAAAAGGCGGCCAATGGTGCTGCGACTCTAACGCAAAAATAATTCAAATTAACATGGCAAAGAAAAAAGGAATGTCCCTGTAAAGTTAGTAATGAGGTTTATCATGTGTTTGCATCAAGCTTCAGTTTTGGTTTTTTGTTATTTTCTTTCTATGATAGGACTGATCCATTCTGCCTAATCGTATTTACTGTCCATTCTGATTCAACGTATTAAGCTTTTTTATTATTTTATTAAGTAAAGCTTGCCAGCCCATTAAATCACTTGGTTATTTACTCAACCACAATGTCATGTTGCTTTGGTTTATTTTGTAGATATGCACAGCAAACAAAACGGTCTCAAAAATCTGATGTGCTCCATTCGTACGACTTTTTCTAGCGGTCCACAAACAAACTTTTCTTCCAAAGGATGAGTCTTTTATCTACATCATGCTAATCAAAATAAAAATTATCCGAATTTGTCTTAATACTTGCTTCTTTGTAAGTAGAAGAGAAATAGAATGCACAGGCTAAAGCGTTAGTCAAATCTTATAATCTATGTATGGTATTTAAGCTTAGTATCTTCCTAGCATGCGACACGAAGATTTTCAAGAAAATCCCCACACCAACTGCTCTTTACATAGAACATTTTTAGCAAATTTCGATTTTCTTAAAAAACCTTAAAATTTAATTTATACAAATAAAATGTATATTTTGAATTCTCTGGGAATAGCCTCTGAAGAGTCCTTTTTGCAGAATTTTGCATAACGGTTAAACCGTAAGATATGGACAAAAACTTACTACATAAAATGTAGATCTGCTTAAAACACAGAATTTGTCATATACGTTTTTTATGTAGAGCTGACGGTTTCTAAGATATTCCTTGTTATTGGTTTCAATTTTAAACTAATTAACATTTCTCCAACAGACCATAAAAGCGTACCGAACATCAATTGTTTCACATACCGACCTGCTTTTAAAAGATTTGACTATCTCTATTATTTGCCTATGTACAAGGAAGCAAGTAATAGATAATTTCTGCTAATGTTTATCTTGATTCGCATGGCGTAGATAAAAGAAATAATATTTTATAAAAAAAAAAAACTGTGTGTGGAACAGCTAGAGAACGTTATGTAAATGGCTCACATCAGATTTTTATGCACTACGTTTTTGTCTATCTCTTACGATTTACCAGCTATACAAAAGAAATATATTTCGTTTGTCATAGAAATATCTTAAACCTGCGATATTTTAATCAAAGAGATAGATAACATCTTACTACATAGAGAATGTAGCTCCTGTTAAAACCTCAATTTGTCATGCACATTTCTTATGGTGTTAAATTCCCCCTATTATTGATTAAAATGTTTCAAATATATACACATTCTCTTTCGTGGAAATTACCACTCAGATTTCTTTCTTTTCTTTTTTCAAGTTCTTGCAAATAGAATGGGATATAAAAGCATCACATAGCTGCTGGCATCGAAAAAAAAAATGCCTATTGTTTATACCTTAAACGAAATGCGCAATTAAAATGTATTTCTATTAACAAGAAACAGAAGAATGAATAGTTTGTAGGAGAGCAAGCAGAGAAAGGCATATGTATGTCACAAATGATATTGTTATTACATATGTTCCTGCTTTTTTATTTTACACGTTTTAATCTGCTTAAAATGGTATGTAATAAACAGCTTTCGCTTTGCGTTTACTAGGTCCCAATATGTCGTCTAGCGCGAGTTTGGCTTCAAGCACATCAAAGGAGCCGCCCTCGAATTTCGTTTCTGTATACTCTCTATTCTGTGGCAAAATGCACAACTGATTTAATGCTTGTCCAGTGTATCTTCGGAAACAGAAGGAAACTAGTCTAAAACTATTGCCGCCATACCAAGGAGATAGGGGAAGACCGTGTAATTTGGACCGATATCAGTTTAAGAAAATGCGTACCGTTGGGAGCACCAGCAATACGGGTATCTTGAGCAGCGTTTGTTGTAAGCGTTCCCTCCAATTTCCCGCATTCTATTGTCAATAACCTTGGAGGGAAGTTGTGACCTTTGTTGAGCGCGTTTTCGTTGTAATTTTGTCTTGCTTTTGGTATCGTGTTTTCTTCCACGTAAGATCTTTCTTTGGAAACCAAACTAAAATGACGGCATATTCAATATATTAAGGTGTGATGTACATTCATTACATTAATAATTTATTTAGATGTGTACACATTATTGTTGCATATTACACAAGCTGCGTAAATTGCCAGATGAGAGAGAATCTAGCAAATCTAACGGTCCCTACTGTAGATGGAAAAAGGAAGATCTGAGAAAGATGAAAATAAAAACACAGAAGAGTTGTCTTGTATGTGGGTAATCTCTCATATTGGATACAGAGCAATAAATGCAAAGGATGGGCTCATGAAGACTGTACTGACATAAATGGTTCAATTTATTACTTTTCTGATAGGAGCATTGTGGCAATCCCTGAATTTGAAACAAAAACCTGAAAATATTAAATGTTCACAAAACTTTGCATGAACTTGATGTGAGGTGATATTTATTTTATTAAAATTAATCTGCTCCATTGGGACATTTGGAATATTAATAATGATGCATTTACAAATTATGTAGCAGGAACTAAACCTAGAAAACGATCATAATGGTATACATTCATCTCATCAATACATTAAAGTAAGGTATGGAGTTTGACGAAGGTTTTCTGTCCAGATATTAGCACTTAAAAGTTAAGTGGTCCAAATTACACAGACTTCCCCTACTAAATTTTGATGCATTAGTCAATTGGTTAAAAACTGGTTCTGCTTGGACCAGCTCCTTTGTTCCAATACTCTCTTGGTTATCAGAAAAATAAACTTTGATGAGCCGCAATCCAGTATCACTTTCATTATTACTTCTTTTGGGCATTGATTACCGATACCGTTGCGTACATAATAACCAACATGGTCATTTTGTTAATGCTATCGACCAACTTGCGGCCAAGTTTGGCTATGCATTTTTCAGGCAACTTGTCAATCAAATGGCTAGCATCTAAAAAATGGCTTTGCAGAGAGTGCAGCTACACACTACATTAGCAACTGAAATCCTCTCGTTCTTATATAGGGTCCCGCGTGGGAATATAGTGCTTCTGAGTGATGGAAAATCCAAACAGCATCCTGAATACTGTTCCAGAGTACCCAGACTTTTTCTAGACTAAAATAACTGGCATCGCACCCTGGCTTTAAAGTGGTTTAACTCAAAAAGTCAATTTTGAATTAACTATTTATTTACTTTAACGTTTAGTATTCTGCTGTATATAAAACTGTAATAACTCATTAGTCACCATTTTGGATATCATTTAAATCCCAAGACCCTGAAGATGTTTTGTGTCTAAAAAAGCAGGCATTTTGAGTCGTCACTATAGAAGCCAAGGTGGGATATGTAAAAATATGTCGGCACGGGAAAAGGTTTTTCCACCAAGAGAGTATTACAAAAATAAAACGAAGAGTGCACTGAAATAACACCTTTACCGGACTCCAACAGCGACAACATCAACCAGAGTAAAATAATGTAATAATAAACTTTGTAAAGTAAGTGCACAGAAATATTACGGCGACGGACAGGGTGCAAGGATGTTCAACTGCGACCATAGGTACAATTTTATGCAACAGGTTACAATCCAGATTTGGCCGTGGCCGTGCAGAAAAATTGCACCGCCTAGGCGCTTTGTCTAATATTTTTGAAGCGATGACTGGCACACCACATACTAGCCCAGCTATGCAATATTGAGCATTGTTGGGGAAGTGTACTGAATAATGTTAATTACCCAGACAATGTCCCCCCAGAGACTTGCCTGCTCAGCAGCTGGCACTGCTCTCTCTCGAGCTACGCTGTTATTTGCAGTTATACTGAGGGAACCCCCTGGGCGCTCCGTGCATTAGCGGCTCCAGTCCTTCTGCAACACGAACTGCCAATCTCTAACATCAAATACACTATGTCTCGTATGTCGATGAATCCCCCATTTACAGTGGGATGTGAGCCAAACTGCAAGACTTTGCACCCATGTTTTGCAATTTAATTATTCGCAAAGACACATACGACACGGAATGCAAAGCAAGGGTTTGCAAATTCCAAACTTTATCTTTGTGTGGCGTAGATAGAGAAGGAATTATGAACTCCTTCCTCTATGCATTGCCTGCTGTGCAACACCGACGTTCGTAGTGCGAAATTTTACAGCGCCTACCGTACATATCCGCTCTTCTGTTTGGCCCTGTCGCGTAATCTTTCATTTTCATAAAAGATTGTAGCAGTTTCCTTATGAATCCTTTGATTTAATGAATGTACAACTTCTGCGTCTCGGTTTCTTGGCTCTCACAAATCGTAAGGCGCAAAGAAAAAAACCGCATTTCAATAAACTCAAGGTGGCTACTTCAACTTAGAACTGCCCAATGGAGAACTGGAGAGTGCGACCTTCGTTTTACCCCTCTCAAAGAGTGCGACCCGCCAACCGACTCTGCTGATGAGCGTAAAACCAAGGTCGCTCAGCCAGTTACCGGGTTTAACCTCAAATAACCCCCCTTGAGTTCTGAAACTCTTAATGCACGTCAAATACAAGGCACTTGAGCTACTTGATATATCGGCTTTCCCAGGTTGAACTGGGACACAGCATCGATACACCCGTTTATCATAGACGTTTCCAGCTGATTCGATTGTCCTGCAGTTCTATAAACCCGTTTTATCTTTAAGCTTCCCCAGGTCGATTTGTCATGAAGCATTTATAAACCGCTGTATCTTTACGCCTTACCATGTTGAATTGCAGGTTCGATTTTCCTTCAGCATCCATCAAAATTCGATTTCACTGAAAATACACGAGGAACGTTGAAAAAAAAAAGTATATGTATTTAGAAAAAAGGTCCGTGCTTGTGTCTATAGACAATCTAACTCAAAAACAGAAAGACGCCAAACTTAGTACTTAGGTTTAATTATCTTTCAAGAATGTGACAAGAAGGTTTTCAGGAAAAGTTTCACCACAAACTAACCTTTACATGGAACTTATTTCGGAAATTTCTAACTTCCCAAAAATGGCTTAAACACTTTTGATTAAAATATGTTGACTTTTGCAGGTAAGCCTCAAGAGTCAAAGTTACTACACAAAAAATGTAAATCTCATTAAAATACACAATTTACCATATACTTTAAGAGGATACCCATTTTCGAGATATTCTCTGTTATTGGTTTCAATTTTAAAATACTTAAGACTTTCCTCATCAGTTTCATGTCTCTTCTTTTACTTCTGGCCATATTTCAAAGGCATTCGCGTAGTGACATATTTAAAACATTTGACTGCTGCTTTAGCCTGGTTTAGTTCCTTATTTCCTTCTACTTAAGGAACTAATATGACCATACTTGGCAATATTTATTTTCTTTTTTAACTTAACGTGTTTTAACTTGTTTGGTCATATAAGACGATGAATGAAATCGGTGAAATTATGCTAAATAATTTCAGAGTATATGGAGCTTAAAGTTACTCGACAATTGTTTTTTTTTGGGGGGGGGATAGGTATAAACTCCAAAAGAAACCCTATCCGAATAACTTACCCGAACTGAAATTCAAACGAGCGACCTCTAGAATGTGAGACAGATACGCTACCCCCACATTACCGAGATCTTTTTATTTTATTTTTTGTAGTGTTTCACGCCCGAAGGCGATGAAAAATGGTATGAAGATGGAGCATCGGAGGAATGCAACGGTGGGGCGAACTGGAGAACCTTGAGAAAACCCGGGGCCCTGCGACGCTTTACTCAAAATGAAGCGGTCATTACCACGATTTTGATTATCATGCAGTAGATAAACTGTTTGCAGAACAGATAGAGAAAGTTGTAAAAATGGAACATATAAGATTTTATATTCTCTGAACGTTTATTAGTAACAAAAAAATAAATAAATAAAAAAAGTCGTTATATGCATACAGTTGTGTTTGTTTCCAGTACTCTACAAGTAACCGAGTATGCACTGTTTAATTTGAAACTATTTCTGTTCAAACATTTATTGCAACATAACTACTTTATAATATTGCCAACTAGGGGACAGAGAAAATCGTGAGAGTACCAAGGAAACAGCTAGAATCACTGGTTCCATGCTAATATTCTGTCTGTGTCCTCTTTGTAGATTAAAATCTTCGCACACGTTTCTGCCGGCGAGGTTTCAAATATGGCAAATGATGTATAACCGAGCTACAGATGCACACAAAACACGTGTTTCATTCTGCACTATTTCTTGTCATTGTAAAGCGAAATATGGCACTACCTCAATCCCTTTGAGAACAACTGGGTATGAAGAACGCGTATTTACGTGTGGAGAAAGGGAAGATTCCGGAAAAAAACGCATTTAGTGGTAGGTCTTCCGCAACGTCAGTACCTTTCCTTTCTAATTAATTAGCTGTTACCTAGGATGTGTGCACGTGAAAAAGTAATCAGTTTCTTCTCTGTCTGAAACATGTGTAATCCATTTATTCCTATGTTTATTGATTGAAATGCATTTCCATTATCAACGGATTTTTAATTTCTCTTGCCTGTATGCACAATGTACGTAGTGGAGAGATGTTATATTCCACCCAAAATGTCGATGTCGAAATTTCACCGGACATGTATGTTTTGAGGTACCATGAACCCGAACAAAGTATTTTTAGAAAAAGATCCACGCGCGCGTGTGACTGACTGTGGACAGCATAGCTCAAAAACGAAAACGATGTTAAATACTAAACTTTTAATTTATGATTAGTATCTTCCAAGGATGCAACACAATATTTTCAGGAAGATCTCCCACCACAAACTTCGCTTTACCTGGAAAAAGTTTCGAAAATTTTGATTTTCTAAAAAATGTGGAATAATGTGTTGTTTTTTTTTTTGTACTACCGTGTATTAAATATATTTATATCTCAAATAAAATCTATACGTTGAATTTTCTGGGAATATACTCTGAAGACTTCATCCTGGATGCAATTTAATCATTTACAATTTTTGTTGTGAAGGCAACCGTTTCCGAGATATTCCATGTTATTGGTTTCAATTGCAAAATAA
This sequence comes from Hymenopus coronatus, assembly GCA_030762935.1. Lineage (NCBI taxonomy): Eukaryota > Metazoa > Arthropoda > Insecta > Mantodea > Hymenopodidae > Hymenopus > Hymenopus coronatus. The sequence continues at coordinate 130,268,864 of CM060897.1, read as the reverse complement.
GATTAAATAGAATTGATTTTGCTTCCAAGTTATTCTGTTTTCCACCTATGAAAACATGAAATAACCTTTGATTTCAAGTACTACATTACGTTTATTATGACGGGAAAAAAGTATTAAGAGCTAAATTTTATACGATTCTATGTCTTCGTGAGGTCTAATCGTATGCATCTACTCAAACAACTCGACCCTAGGCAAAAAAATGATAACAGCTGAATCCGGGGTCGCGAAATTGACGGGTTGAGCTTAGATGCATGCAGAGTATATAAACTTGTGATGAAGTGGGCGTGGTCTCTACAGCCCATTACGAAACGTGTCGCACTATCTAGCATTGCTCACTGCATCGCCTCGTTCAGTTCCTTCCAGTAGATAAAACAGGTGAACTCTGAGAGACCGCAATTGAAAAAAGTCGAAAATACGAAAGGGCAAGTGTTCGACATTAAAAAAACTTCATATTTTGAGAGACAGGAGGTAAGCCATTTACTGCCCATACAGTAAAAAAGTATCTTGTTCTTCACTTCTTGAAAGCTTTGCACATTATTATCATGTTTTGTAACAGGCTTTATAGTTTCATTTGTAAAAGTACAAGGCTTTTTTATTTACTTATATTAAAGATAATTGTTTTATTGTGTTACTTTATGAATTAGAACGCTGCATATAATGTAAAAACATGTAATGAGTTACTTTTGGAACATTAGACCTCAACGTGTGCATGTTTACACCACAAATCTCTCCTCACTGTCATCATACTTTTATCACTAACTGCTCTGTATGTTCGTAACCGTGTGCGCATCGGAACCCAAAACCGAGCTCTGGTAGTTAATTCTATGGTTCCAAAATACAACCTGACTGCGATTTTTTCTGAGCCACTCTTTCAATTGCGGTGTATACTTACAGTAACACCTAGAGGATGTCATTTAAAATTAGGATACACAGGACTACACAGATAACTAAAGCTTCAGTGTTTAATGTCAGCTTTTAATATATATTAGTCACCGCAGGCGGACATTGAAAATACATGGAATGAAGCTGCACCACAGGTAGAATAAAATGATGGTCCACCACAATTCCACCTGTAGTCACCTTGGTGAGAGGCGCGTGGTCTAATCATTCGGCCATGTCGCGGTCCCTGGTTACTGATCTGTCAAACCGTTATGAACATACAATGGCAGTGAGCTGCAAATAGGATAGAAGTTTACGAAAAAAAAAAAAGTCGAAACATCTTAAGGCTATTGACGTAAATTAAACATCTTCTGCAGATCCATCTTAGAAATTAATTTGCGTATATATATATATACGCAAATTAATTTTTTTTATGCACAGTAACGTGTATATATATATATATATATATATATATATATATATATATATATATATATATACATACACGTTACTGTGCATAAAAAAAAAAGTAAGTTAACATCTGACTAAACAGTATTTATGTAAACATGAGCTCATTCACAATTTTGAATTCAAATGAAACTTCAATTAATTGAGCATTACTCGAAGAGTGTTCCTTAATTTTACTTATCTTTAATGAAACTTCAATTAATTGAGCATTACTCGAAGAGTGTTCCTTAATTTTACTTATCTTTAAAGAGTAATACAATTTGTTACAGACATATTTAGGCCTCGGCATCTTCTAAGCAAAATGCGTACACTATATTTCCAACTTAGACGTAGAGCTAATATATAGTAATACTAGATTTGCATTTGTTGCATTAATTAAATTCAGCAAGTAATGCCTTCGTATAATCTTATGAATGTATTGTGTTATTCAAAGATCCCGGCGTTAATATTGATTATGGGTTTCGGGCTAGCAGCCTGGTGAGATTTGAATAACTGCCCATGTTTTCGGCGACTAACTCTGCCGTCATCCTCAGGTCCCCTTATAAGCGAGTTTTTTAATGAAGTAATTTATTACAACAAATAAAAACTTCTTAAAAAATAAATAAATTAATAAAAAACACCTGCTGAAAATAATTTAGTAAACTGCCTGATTTAAAAGGGTTATCATAATAGGATAAACAATGTAATGTTATAGCTCGAGAAATCTTAATGAATAATGTGTTATTCATCGCCTGAGTGGTTTTGATGCCGTTTACTTAAAACGTGAAGGGACATTAAAATACAACAGCAGCAAATAGAGAGTAAATATAGAAAGAAACTAAACAAATCTAATGTGTACCATTCGCATGACTTTCTCTACATCTCTGCAACAAATTATTGTTAAAAAGCTTATTGTTATATTTACTTAATGCTAATCGAAAGAATCTGATGTCTTCATTCACATGACTTTCTCTACATCTCTGCAACAAATTATTTTTACAAAGCTTAGGCTTCTATTTACTTCATGCTACTTGAGAAAACATTAGCAGAAATGGTCTTATTACTTCCTTCCTTGTTAGTAGATGCGAAATAAGGGAGTAGCATAGGTGGTTGCTATGTGACTGAAGTTCCTTTGTTTGTATGGACAGGACAAATTCCTGTATGAGAAAAGTATACGTTTTTCAAAGCTGAAACTAAAAACAAGGAATATCTTAAACACTATCAACTCCACGAAAAAAATGTATACAACATAAAGTGTGTGTTTTAATGTGCTCTACATTTTCTGAGTGGTAAGTGTCCATCTCTTACGGTTTAGCAGTTATGCAAAAATCCGTAAAATTCATCCAGAATAAAGTAGTAATCAGAGGCTATTACCAGAAAATTCAAGATATACATTTTATTTGTGAAATAAATATCTTATATACGAGATTTTAATCAAAATCGTTAGAGCCACTTTTAAGAAAATGATGTTTGAAAAAATTTCCATGTAAAGGGTAGTTTGGGGTGGGGGGATTTTCTTCAAAACCTTCGTGTCGCATCCTTGGAAGATACTAAACTTAAATACCAAGTTTGGTTTTTAGCGGTCTTTTCATTTTTTTTAGCTATGCTGCCCAGACACAGACACACACACACACACACACACACACACACACACACACACACACACACGGAGGTTTTTTCTAAAAATGCTTTTTTTTGGATTCAGGGGCCTCAAAACATATCTTTCCGGTGAAATCCCGGTATCGATTTTTGGGTGCAATACAATACCTTCTCTATGAACTATGTGCATAGTACGTATAGAGAAAGTAAAAAAGTAGCAGAAAACGTCTTATTACTTGTTTCCTTGTAAGTAGAAGCAAAATAAGGGAGTACCATAGGTTAAAGTGATAGTGAAAAGCTGGTTGCTATGTGACTGAAGTTCCTTTGTTTGTATAGACTGGAATTGTCAAAGTCCTGTGTGAGAAAAGTATAATTTTTTTAAAGCTGAAACCAAAAACAAGGAAAGATCAACTCCATAAAAAAAATAAAATAAAATAATAAAAAAAAAAAAAAATTCGTCCAGAATAAAGTAGTCTTTAGAGGCTATTCTCAGAATATTCAAGATATAAATTTTGTAAATATCTTTAATATACGATATTTTAATCAAAATCGTTACAGCCATTTTTGAGGAAATCAACATTTCCAAAAAAAGTTCCGTGTAAAGAGTAGTTTGGGGTGGGGGGATTTTTCTCAGAATCTTCGTGTCTCATCCCTGAAAGATACTAAAGTTCAGTACCAAGCTTGGTATTTTACCGACTTTTCGTTTTTGAGTTATAGTGTTCACAGTCACACTGACCTTTTCGTGAAAATGCTTTTTTTAGATACTGGGGAACCTAAAACATATATTTCCGGTAAAATCTCGGTATCGAATTTTTGGGTGGAGTGCAACACCTTCTCTATTACATTATGTACATAGTACGTGTAGAGAAAGTAAAAGAGAAGAAAAAAATCTTGTGTTCCATTTACACAACTTTCACTACCTACTCTGCCCATTTACACAACTTTCACTATCTACTCTGCAATAAACTACTCCGACAAAAGCTTATTCTTCAAAAGCTTATTCTTTTATGTATTTCATGCTAATACAGATAAACTTTAGCAGAAGTGATCTTTTACTCATTTCATTGTGGGAACAACGGAAATAAGGCAACACATTAGGATAAAACTTAATCCATTTTTTTTACCAGCTGGCCGTACGTAATGACACTAAAATTAGTTCCTTTTATGGCCAGGAGTAAAAGAAAAGAAAAGAAAAGAAAAAAAAAGCAATAATCATCCAGAAAGAAGACGAGTTCAAAGTTTATAACCAGAAAGTTAAGACCTATAATTTTCATTTGAAAATTTCAAACTTTAATAAAAATTGTTGTCAAATAAGAAAATCAAAATGCTTAATAAAATTGTCGCGTGTAATGATATGGATTTTTTTTTTTTTTTTTTTTTTTTAATGGATACTCTTTTAACTACCGTGGTTCCCAGCGTCCCATTCTAAATCGGGTATGAAAGACCGCTAAATTTTGCTCAGAGGCCTCTTTATCAGGCTTGAAGTCATTTTACGTGCCATAAATCTATGACACAAGATCAACGGATTTTCTTCTCTTCCTGTCGCATCCTTGAAAGGTGAGAAATATAAAGTTTGGCATCTAACGTATTTGTCGTTTTGTCTTGTCTGCTCACAGAAGACGAAGACCATTTTCGAAAATTATTTTATTATGATTTAGGATTCTCAAAATATATATTTCTGATGAAATCTCGGTATCGAAATTTTATGTCTGTAATACTGTCTCTACCTACCATGTACATGGTAGAGAACATAAAAACACTTAGCTGCAAAAATCGCTTTAAATGTCACTAACGTGAAATAAACGCGGCACTGACTCGTAGCAAACATTGTTTCCAGAGCAAAATGAAGGCAATAACTACAATGCCCTACAGCTGCAACACGAAAACCAAAAGTCAACTTCCTTACTTCTCGGGTTATTTACACTATACCACGCACTGTTCCATTCACACATAAGCGAAGGGCAGCTCGGCATTTGAACAACTGGCAAACCAAACAAGAGCGAAATGGAAGGGAGAATTTCATACAAAACTCACAGCTGTTGTGTTTCGAAACAGCACTAGGGTTCAAGCTGGTCATGTTCTGCCCCTGCTTCCTATGGTGCAAATCTTTAGGGTTGCTGTAACGTCTTGCTCAGGTTCTACGAAATGTATAACTAGCCTAACGGTGACAAAAATTATTTGCTATATAACTTTTATACACTCTGTAAGAAGCATAACCAATGAGTACAATGGCTTTCAACTGAAATAATTTTCTTTTTGTTTCATGCTGGAGCCAAATAATTTACTCCATTTTCTATCAATATATAAATATTTCCAGGATACTGCAGCTGGACACAAGGCAAAAAAACAAAAAAACAATTAGCTTGAGCATGATGGTACGGGAGTGCTGTCATGCACTAGGATTTAAATTACTTAGAATTCTGATAGTTGACTTCAAGGCTAGGCGAGGAGTGGTTGCTATGGCGACGGCCGTCACTGCGCTTCTTCCAGCTCGCACCATTCCAACAATTATGACTCGCCTATAGGGCCTTATAAGTCAATGGCCGGATTAAGTAATTTAAGGTCAGCCATCTGTGAAATTTTGACAAACATTTTAAAAAATTAAAAAATTACTTTTTTTCAATATAAAATAATATACATTCTAAGCGTTAAGAAAACAATGTTCACACAGACTTTCAGACTGTTTAACTGAAACTATAAATACTTATGCACTCCAAACTTTAAGCCTTTTCTCGCAAACTTTTTTCCAACACCTTTCCATACTAAAAATCCTCCACATGATGTAATGTGTTATTAATTTGTTTCAAAAACGTTACACTGTTTCTCAAAAGTACATTACAGAAATATTTACATTCTTGGAAATAATTTTCCAATTTTGAAAAATCAGATTTGAAGAGTACCTACGATAAGTAGGACGACTTTCTCTGTCTGTTCTGCAAACAAGCTCTACTTACAAAGATTATTATTTTTATCTACATTATGCTAAGCGAGATACACATTAGCAGAAATGGTCTTATTACTTACTTCTTTGCTAGTAGGAGGTAAATAAGGATCCACACTGCGCTAATGCGATAGTCAAATGTTTTAAAAGCTGTCGTTGTGCGATTGTCATTAAAATTCGTTTCTTTGCATTGCCAGTAGTAAGGCAAAAGAAACACCGACAACTTCCCATTGGAGAAAAATGTACAGAGTACGTATAGAGAAAGTAAAAAGATAATGGTTTCATAGTTAACTTTTGAGGTTACCGAAGATAAGAGAAGGGAACTGGAGAGGGAAACATTTTTCAATCATTATGCTACATTCACATGGTTTTGTTTATCCATTCCATCATATGTGAAGTTAGAAAGTGACAGTATAGGTACAGAATTCTCATACAACCAATAATTGTATTGTAAAACGGATTCAACTATCAACAGACACCTGGTCGATAAAAGCAGGTTTTAAAGGTTATGCTTCTTTTGACTTCTGTGCCTACTTCACAATGTTTCGGTTTATAAATAGCCCTTATAAATGTATGAGAACTGAAGATGAATTGCACTGTATCAAATTCGATATGAGTTGCACAATCGTGTTTGTCAATAGTGTAGACCGACAACGAAACAAATGGTACTTCAGGTGTGACATTAGCGGAATTATTTAAGCACTAGCTCCGACCTATCCTGAGGTCAATCTTCGTATTATTACACCACAAATTAGCCTATTGCCATCGGACAACCCTTGACATCTATCATCCAAGGACCAACAAATTATATTGGTGTGCACAACATGAAACAGAAATGCTTAAGTGCTTAAAATGAGCATCTGTATAAGTGATTCTAAACGCTCATTACGGTTTTGGTTGAGGAGAATATCCAGGTTTTATGTAACGAAGACGATTGTGATGTATGGAACCAACTCCTGAGAGAGAGAGAGAGAGAGAGAGAGAGAGAGAGAGAGAGAGAAAATCTTAAGAGACTGATAACCAAAGGTTTTGCGATAAAGTATTAGCTGAACTACCTAACATTTCATCAATGGACTTGAGCTGAATCATGTAATTGTGAAATTATGTTTCACTCTACTCTACACAGCTGCAAATGAAGAGCGTGTCGTCTAAGGAACAAAGCTACATACACCTATAGGATCCAAGCGACCGCATGTGAGATTTGTGGTGGACAAAGCGGCGCTGGGGCAGGTTTTCTCAGGATACTCCGGTTTCCCCCGCCATTGCATTCCACCGCATCATTCATGTACCATCAGTGTCAGCGCCTGCGGTGCCATAAGTAGTTAAAGCAGGCGTTAAACACTACCAAAAACAGAGACACCTATAGGAGTCGTAACATGATCGATGTCTAGAAGCTGTACGTTTAATGCATATAAATAATAGTTGTGAAAAATGCGCCCATAACACCACCAATATAGCTGGTAATGGTGAGCAAATCCATCACTTTTTTCAAGCTACTCACAAGATTAAATGTTCATCGTTATGTATAATCGCTTTAGAAATTAATTAAAGCAGTAAGGGACTCAGGATAAGACGAGTTTCGAAACATGACAAGCATTCAGCTTAATGCAGCTGATCCCACAAATGTGAATTAACTACCAGTATGGACATAAAAGATATAACCAAAATACAGATACATAACATGCATAACTTATAGATTTTGCAAATATGTATTCGCTTTTCTACTTCAAGTTAATTGATATAAATGTCAGGATAAATAGCTGCATTATGCATTTGATTATACTTACAAAACAAATAGCTATAACATAAAGTAGAGGTCGGAAAAGCTGCATCTGCTGATATAGCCTAAAACAAACGTCAGGAGCAAAAGAATAGATCGCGCTTCTTCAACTCTCCCTCCAGAACACGCTTCAATCGTAAACAAGCAGCGATGTATGGCTGTTTCGAAGCTATGCAAATGGAGAGGAACGCTCCACTTCTCACAGGAGTGCTGGAAATAATATTTTATTGCTCTATGGGTGAACATGTGAAGTGTTTGTATTTAAACTTTTGATTGATGTTTACCGTCAAACATAAAGCATTATAAACACTGTCACAAAGACCGCAAGCATATAACAGGTATAACGGCCCTTAGGCGTTTTAAAATAATATTGTATAACAAATTCTTGTTCCTGAACGTAACACAGGTTCAAATGTTGCAATAAGTTTAACTATTTGTAATCAAATTATAAAGACAAAACTTTAAAATGCCGAAATATCATAAACAGGCACCGGTAAATAATGCCTATTAAACAACTAATTCTCCTGAAATGTACGTGCAAATCAACTGGGGTATTATAAAATTGGAAGGACAGAAACAATTAAAACCGGAGGTTGCGAATTTACAAACTACTGAAGATGTAAAATTCTAAAAGCAGATCGCGATTAACAGCTCAAAGCTTTGTTATCTATTGTACATACGTGTGGATTAACATTAGACGTATGCGAAACTAGCGCTTCGGTTGAGTGAAGAACATAAAACAATGTAAAACCCATCTGCCTGTACGCACTTTCTATGACACTGCTAGAATTTCGCCACACTTAAATTAAAACGAATAACAAATTATATTTTAGAAATGCCTGATGCGACAGGAGCTCTATAGTTTTAGATTAGTACGCTCTTTCTCTTATTGCTTATACAAAAGTATGTAGTTTTCCTTCTGATTACAGGTGCTTTTCTGTGCTGTTTCCTGAAAATAGATGAATATTTTGCCATGTAAATAGCTTAAATATAACATACATGTTAAAAAAAAATTCGAAGAACCATTTTTTCCTCGGGCACTATGCTGGTCGGCGATTTTTTCTAGCATCCCTTCAATCACTGCATTTCATTTATTACTTCACCAGCATAGCAGGCTGGGGATTCTTTGGTAGTGTACCCGCTTTTACTACTTGGCACCGCAAGCGAAGGCTGTGGATGATCATTCATTCTAAGATGTGATCCCTAATGTGCTACGTTATGCTCTGATCCCCGGCAGTCTACTTGTTGGTGTAAATCCTATCACAACCAAATTTTTAGTGGAATGCAATATCTCCGATACGGCAGCACAATTTTCTTCTTTACCGTTTGGATATGTGCCGCTCTCGTCCTTACCTGGGAGGGCATTAGCGCTGTTGGCCAGCAAGGCCGCGACCTACAGCAGTGTACAAACACGACCGCACCAACTCAAACACTCCCCTTCAACATGTACCATTATCATTAACATTTTAAATCCTTCACCAACTTGCCAATTTCAACCAGGAAGATCATTACCACCAACTTCCTTTTAACTGCTGTTTCTTATGGCTGTTACCACCAATAATGGTATTCCTGCCTCCATCTTTTAAAAGGGTTAAGTGAACTAGAGTAAATCTATTCTAAAACCTGGAATTTAATAGGGCATGAAGTGGTCATCTCAGCGGGCGAAATATGTTATTCGTCAAAACCTTCGTAACAGAAGAGGTTTAAATCTACAAATATGTTTAAATTCTGCATTTGCTGTACTATATACGAGTCTTACATTGGAAGCGCCTCACTTTTCATTTCGAAACCTAAAAATAGTACTAGTAGGTACACTTGTCTGAGTGAAATGGGATAGTTAATTTTTCTTCCTCTACACGTTCTATGTGCATAGTAGTTAGAGATTGTACTATATTTACCCAAAAGTTCTATGTTAAGGTTTCACCGGATTTATATATTTTGAGGTATTCTGAGTATAATAATAATAATAATAATAATAATAATAATATGCGACACGAAGAGTTTCAGGAAGATTCCCCCTGCCCAAACTTCACTTTATTAGGAAATACTTTCGAAAGTTTGATTTTCTTAAAATTGGCTCTAACGGTTTTGATTAAAATAACGTATATTAAAGATAATAGCAGGACAAATAAGATACATAGTTGAATTTTCTGGGAATAGCTTCTGAAATCCTCTTTATTCTGAAAGAGTTTTGTGTAACTGATCAATTGAAAAATATAAGAAAAAATTCTACATAAAAAAATGTAGATCTCGTTAAAACACACAATTTGTCACAATCTTCCCCCCTCCTCCAGAGTTAACGATTTCCGAGACATTCCTTGTTATTTGTTTCAATTTTAAAATACTTCAACTTTTCTCATATAGGAAATACTCATCCGTTTTATCTCTCTCTCTCTCTCTCTCTCTCTCTCTCTCTCTCTCTCTCGGTTCACTCTTTGCCACGGAAAGAAAACTTAATCTAAAAGTCAATAGCATAGCGACAGCTTTAAAAGATTGACTACTACATTAGCCAGGTGAATTCACTTAGTTCTCCTCTACGTATAAGGAAATAAACAATAAGAGCATTTGTGCTAAGATTTATCTCGATTAGAATGATGCAGATAAAAAATATTTTATAAGAATAGTTTTTTTTTGAGGGCAGATAGAGAAAGTCATGTGAATGGAACACACACGATTTTTCACTCCAATTACCTAGACACAAACAGAAACAAATGATACAACAATAAACGTGTAGCTGTCAAAACTCTGGATCTGTAATAATTATATAAGGTATTTTCTCTATAAAGCAAAAATATTGGAACAATACAATTGCTATTTTGAGCAGGCATTTAATAAACTCACGCGCAATTATAGGATTTCTATTTCCTCTCAAAAATAACTTTCCCTAACTAGGACATTTCTGGGCTTAAACACGTATCAATTTAATTAAGTTTTATTGTAATTACTTTGCCGAATTTCTTTATGCAAACAGAGGATTTTTGTTCCTTTTAGGAGTCAGCGAATCAAATAATGTTATAGTTTTGACATTTTTTTCTGCTTATAATGTATTGATGTCATGAAGGACTTGTGACGTATAAAGCTCGTTGCACCCCGACGGTGCGCGTATAAGCTGAAGATTTTCGTAGTCGGTATACCCTCAACCTATTTTCTTTAAGAACTGAACTACTCCCCTATGACTTATAAGCGGATGCCTAGGTTTCAGAAGCCTGACGGGCAGCCAACGGCATGAAACCACAGAGTGGAGAACCTAGAACGCGTGGTCGACCCGAAGTCAGCCGGTCCCCATGGCCACGTTCGCTAAAGCGTCTCGCTTTGGTATTTCGTGGGCAGGGGATCGTGGGTTCGAGTCCCGCCTTGGGCATGGATGTTATATGTTTGTGCAATGTGTATATGTTTGTAAAAGAAACAGTAAAACCAGTAATCAGTAAAAACCTACGGGGGGAAATGTAAATAGGGATACAGTACCGGAGTCCTGATCAGACTCCGTTACTGTTTAAAAAAAGAAAGAAAAAAAAAAAAAAAAAAAAAAAACTAGCGTGAGGAAGTGGATGATATGAAATACAAGCGAAATGGACGATAGGACAAGCGATAATGGAGCAATTGGTTGAAATGAGTGAAGGAAAAAAGCGGAGGACTCGGTGAAAAACTACCCAGACGCCGCTTCGTCCACCACAAATCCACATGCGGGCGCTTGGAATCGAACCCGGGCCGCCTAGGTGGCCCACGGCACCGCCCATTAGTTGACGTTAACAGACTAAATTCTTCACATTATAACATCCTTGATTACTTGCTCTTCCCTACCTACGCCTATATCCACAATGCCATGGAGGTGGCTGGAGTGGCAACAATCGTCGGCTTTGCGAAGGTGACGTCATTTCGAGCTAATAAATCTTATGAGTTCCAAATTTCAACCACACCTTACACAAATACGAAGGCAGAAATAGCAATTACGGATTGGAAGACTTGGTTTGTTGCGCGAACTGTACTGTTGTGCGCGAAAACTATAATTCAATTTCTCAGAAAGGGATAAAGGGGTTAAAGAAAGGTTTCACGTAACCCCCGTCCCTTTGGGCTTCGAGATCTGGCAGCGAAATGAAAGAAATAGACGGCACAAGAAATAAGGGATCAACGGATTTCTGTTAGTTACCGGCTTCTGCACGTGCGCAGAACAACAGACAGCCTTCACGGTAAGGCGCTTACCGGCGCAGTCTACGTTGCCAGGGGAAAATCGAAACAAGCTATTAACTGCCACAGAGTTTCACCTAAAATCAAAAGTTGCTCCAAGAAGGGCAGGGGGTTAAGTGGCACGACTAAGCTCTTGCAAAATAGGCTGACCGTGTCAGTATATTCATGAACCAAGTACGAATTAAGTCTTTTACAGGAAAATATATCGAAATTTCACAGAGAATATTGATCTCGAGTTTCTCTTCTACTGAAAGTGATCACAATTTTGTTTTTAAGTAAAATAAACTGAGCTGGAATACACTATACATTTTAGGCTTCCCTAATTATTTAATTGTGCTATAATAAACTGATAACTCCTCCAGGTATTGAATTCCACTAGTGGTAACATATTTTATACAAATTGAAAATTGAAGTTAACTTTTCATAAAAAAAAAAAAAAAAAAAAAAAAAAATCCTGGACTCTATCTGTGCATAGCAGAAAAACTACATTCAAATACATTTAGCTGGTATGCCTCTTACAAATCATTCTCGATTTACTGCAGATCCGCTCATACTCCATGGTGATATCTTCTATGAGGATGCTACTTATTTGGCCAAAGCTTAGGATTGCCAACTCAATGCTACAATATCTTTATTTTAGTTTTAACTATCACTTAGGTAGGGCAAGCACGTTTGCTCTTGGTTAAAGGATTTTTAGCTTATGGGTGCTTTAAACAGTTATAGAGCTCTACAACTTGGTGGAGCAGTGACTTGCTTCGTTGCATAAAGTCATTCCTCTCCTTGTTAAAACATTATCTTGATTAGATTTGTCTTTTTTCGCCGATTTCATACATTAATGATTGTTTTAAGTATAGATTATGGATCGTTAAGTATTCGATAGTAATATACATAAAAAAATTCGAAGAACTCGGTGTAACATGCTTATACCTGATTTATAAATTACAAATAAAATTAAAATGTGAAGCAAAATAAAAAAAAAAAAAAAACGACAATAATAACCTAAGAACGAGACAGTCAAGTAATAAATATTCCTCTTTGACAATTTGAAAAGGAACTTTCTTACGCCGGCATTCATTGAACTCTTTCTTATCTCGCACATACGTAACGCACGTTCTTTTTAATTTAATTGCTTATTCTTTTTATTTATTCCTCATAATCTGGACAGGTCGTATCGGATGATGGATGAATCAAATGAGCGAGTCCATAGAGCTTGAGTTTCTCGACATTCGTATTTGCAAGATAAGGGAAACCCACAGAAAAGCCTTACACGAGTACCTCACCCTCACCACGATTCGAATTCCAAGTGTTACACCATTACTATTAGTCTTGCGACATGTTTTTATTTGGTTTAAATATTCCTCCTCTGGTGTGAAAAAACCTTCTTATTTGCCGAGTGCCACAGCCTATACTTCAGCAGAGACAATTATACACAAGAGGTTAGATCTAAGATATACAAATGAGTTTTGATACAATGATTTTTAAATTATAAATGATGTAGAGAAAGGGTTCTATTATTAGTTGTTTGCGCAAAGTGAAGTTTTATAACACGCAAGCTTAAACATAACACAGTGATTATTAAACACTAACGTTATTTTTCATTATCTTAAAAAAAAAAAATTAGCAATGGTTTCCATCATAGCAAATATAAAATAAAACATTTTAGTTTCTTCGATTTCTCAAAGAAATATGCAGGAACATTTATTTGTATTCACACACACTTATCTTCAAACACCTCTTTTTGAAATTACTATGTTGGTATTTAGAAATACCTTTAAACGTTTTAGGTGACAGATCTCCGATAGCAAGTTCCGCTGAACCACAACTTTAATCTACGCACTTTGTACTATCTATAACGAGCTGGGTATTGCGGCTATTTCTTCAAAAGTTGATCTCAATTAAGAAACAGAAATATGAACTTTTGCAAGAATAGTTTATATATACACTACACAAGGTGGAGAAAGTGATGTGAATGTAACATCAGAATTTTTTGCGATGCCCTAACACCAAGCGACGAATAAAAAAGTTCAAATTTGACGGCTATGACTTCTTAGAAGTAAACAGTTAACTACTCAGTACTACCAATGGATGACATCCGGTTATACCGGTCTTCAAAGGAAACGTAACACAAGGTCGAAGAATTAACGAGAATTTAACGATTGGATCAACCTTTTACAATAGCTGTGATTATAAGAGACTATTGTTCTTGGCTGCAGTTAATATACAAGCTTTTCGTTACGATAGGCAGCTTGTTTGAAGAACGTCGTAAAACCGAAAAGGTACCCGAACTTATTCAAAGGACGTCATGCGTAGATCAAAGGTTCAACAGCCCCGCTTCCCCTGTGATCTATCTCAAAAGAACTGCTTTAATACCTAAGCTGATTTATGGTAAAGCAGCGTGAAGAGATGACAAGGACTGATGTTTTAAACGCTTTCAAATGCTTTCTATTTCCCCGGGTTAATTGTGTTACTCTATCGCGTCTAAAAATATCCAGTGTTCAAGAAATCCCAATCTGTTCCCTGTTTTATGAAAGCTTTTGACACCTGAAAACAGCTCTACTGCATATATAAAAGTTACCCTAGTTTTAAAAGTTGGCATAGGTACATTTTCGCTAATGTGATGCAGTAATAATACACTCCTCGCAAAATTAGCTAAAACCCTCTTGCAATTGTTTCTCGCCATTGCATGGACAGAGCACGAAACTTAAGACCAGTATATAGCTCCCAGCTCTTAAGGCAGCTTGTTGAAATGTATACCAGCATTACACATAGAAATCTAATGTGTTCCATTCACATGACTTTGTCTACATCTCTGCAACAAATTATTGTTAAAAAGCTTATGCTTCTATTTACTCCATGCTAATCGAGAAAAAATTAGCAGAAATAGTCTTATTGCTTGCTTCCTTGTAAGTAAAAGCGAAATAAGGGAGTAAAATAGATTAGAGGGATAGTCAAAATCTGGTTACTATGTGACTGAAGTTCCTTTGTATGGACACGAGTTGACAAATTCCTGTATGAGAAAATTATAAGTTTTTCCAAGCTGTAACAAAAAATAAGGAATATCTTAAAATAAAAAAAAAAAAAATTAAAAAAAAAAAAAAAGACCAACTCCAAGAAAAAAAAAAATGTATACCATAAATTCTGTTTTTTATACTGCTCTACATTTTTGTGTGGTAAGTTTTTAACAGTTATGCAAAATTCCGTAAAATTGATCCAGAATAAAGTAGTCTTCAGAGGCTATTCCCAGAAAATTCATTATTTGTTATGTAAATATCTTTAATATACGATATTTTAATCAAAATCGTTAGAGCCATTTTTAAGAAAGTCAAAATTTTCCAAAAAAGTTCCATGTAAAGGGTAGTAGGGCAGGGGGGGGGGGGTTCTTGAAAATCTTGGTGTCGCATCCTTGGAAGATACCAATCTTAAATGCCAAGTTTGGTATTTAACGGTCTTTTCGTTTTTGAGCTATGCTGTTCACAGACACACACACACAGACACGGACCTTTTTCTGAAAATGATTTTTTTGGATTCAGCGGACCCAAAACATGTATTTCCGGTGAAATCTCGGTATCGAATTTTTTGGTGGAAAGCAATACCTTTTCTATACGCAATGTACATAGTACGTGTAGAAAAAGTAAAAATACAGTGGATTTTTGCTATACTTCAAGCTTCTAGCTAGCATGGCTTAAATAAAAACGTATTAGTATCTAACTTAATTGTACGGACTAAAATCATCCATATGATGCACTTTTAATAATTCACATAAAAAACTTAAGTTTTACGGTAAGTCTCTAAATAGATTTAACGTATCATAAACATTTTAAATAATTATCTAATTTTAAAGAAAACATGATGCGGTAATTCATCCTACCCGAGATTTGAACACAGAACATCTTGAATGCCAGGCAGACCGCTAACACTGCTATACATAGACGGCATTTAATAATTTATTTCCTAAAATAAAACATTCCGTAAAAGTATAAGGTAATTTTCTTTAGTGTAGCTTTGAGACCAATGACAGCATTAAACTACAGCAAAAGTGATATTAAATGTTAAACTAAAATGAACAGAAGAGCGTCATCCAAACTGCAACCAATTTTTCAGAAGATAACTTAAGAATATAGGATAAACTGTAGGTGTATGTAAGTGTGCTGTCTAATGGTTAAGCGGGTACATCAAAGTCAACTTATTAAGCACGAGGCTCTGGGAATTAAGTAGAAAAATATATTTTGTCAAAGCTTCAGAGTTCATATTGTTACATTATAAAATAAGATTATCTTTTAGTTGCTCACAATTTATGTTTAAATTCCACGGATGTATCACCTTATGTATTTGACTATCGTATTTTCTTTGCATTACGAAATGTGGAGCTAGATTAAAATGAAGATAGAATACTTAACTTTCCTAAGAGCAATTTTATAGCCATTAATAAATAATAATGGGTAGAAAAATTCATCAGAATGTACATTACATTTTTTTTAATACATCCTCGAAATCGCCCCAAAATCGGCTGCGCTATTTCGTCCGCCCCCTCCCCCCCACTTAATTTCAGAAAACCTCAATTACTATTGTCTTCTACGCAAGGCGCAAGTTGTTTCGTGCATAAGCACAGTAGCATAAAAATGCTAGAAAACAAATTACATTTCTTTGTCGCACGCTGCTATGTCACTGCCCATTGCTGGAACCCATCAACAAAGACATGCACCAGAATGCCCAGGCATCTGTCACAGTTTCATTACACCCTCTGCCTCCCCTGCTCTCAAATCATTCGCGTAATCACCCTCAATTACCTACTTACCCAACATGAACGCCCACACTGCATTCTTTTGTAAACGGTTTCATTACATTAATTGCGCTTTTACCGCGGATTATGTTGCAGCTCAAATGACAAACGATGCAGCGTTCAACAACAGTGTCTCTTACATTCCAGCATGCTGCATCGTCATCAAAAAGGTGAAGTGAACTACAATATATAACAATCATTCAATAATAGTAACCACTAAAAGGTCCTACTTGCATCTCCATCCAGCATTTTATTATTAATTTTGATTATATTCCATCCTACAAGGCAAGATCCATTACAGAGGGATGCTTGAAATATATGAGTAATTTCTAAAATGCTAAAAGGTGGCAATTTTTGGTTCATTATGTTTTCATGTTCCGAAATTTGAATGTAAACTTTCCAATCTAACAGGCAACATCTCACCAAATTGGAACTGACGGAAAACAATTTGTCTATTTGGATGCTAAGAAGAGGGGATAGTGTATTCCAATACAAAATTCTATGGAGATTTCAGAAGAAATACACGTTTGCAGCTCCCCAGACGCAATGATGCACTTACATAGAAAAATTCGTATAGACCTCTCTGCGAAAGGTCATGATGAATACGAAACTTCACATTTAAAACCATGTTTTTATAGTCCTGACTTTCTTACATGCATTCCTCCGCCTTTTCTATCTGCTCCGACAAGCGTATACTTGGAATGGCATCGTCAAACTCTGTGCAAGGCAAGGTCATGCTGCAAAAGCGATGCAAAACATTATCTAAAAGATGGACAGCTTTCGTCACCCTGACAGGCAGGTTTAAACCGAAGGAATCGCCTATATATTTGTTGGAAATGATTCACATCTACCCCAGGTGTAACTCTGTAATAATTTAATACATGCAGTTATGAAATTTAAATTTGAGAATTCTCCTCGAATATATTAAGATAAATTATGACGTTAAGTAAGGAACTCTTTTGTACCTCACACCACTCTATTCAACAGCTATTAATAAGAGGTGACTAGCGAACATGGCAGTTAAAGAGATATGGGCGAAGTTGGAATGGAAAAGGGTTTAAGTACCAGATTCATAGCTAGTACTCAAGTGTACGACGTCTTTATTGAAAGAGTTGCTTTTCAATTCACGGTCGCCACTTAAGGGTCTCTTTAGGGTACCCGCTCACTTAGTTGCGGTTGAGTTTTAGCTTATTTATCAGCTCACCATCACATGGAAAAATTGGAATCAATTATCGGAATACATCCAATTTAATCTTCATAAAACTTTCTGCGAGAGCACGTAGGTCTTTGGAGAAGAATGACAAGCAGTATTATGTTCAGTTTTATGGACACTTATGAAGATACACAGAATGTAACCTATCTACAAACTAGTTGCGAATGGATCCACTGAGGGCATCGCAACAAACATCCGAATTGCGGAAATACGGCTGATTGTTAACTACTAGTTGCGGACAAGACATTAGTCATTCAACCAGAAAACGACGCTGCTTGTCACTTTTGAAATACAGTGTTGAGCGTGAATAAAAATTTCTATCATTATGGGACGAATTCTCCTCTTCTCTGACACAACCGAGAATGCGTGCAAAAATGTCCATTCAAACCATTCACACCCCGAACTTATTTAAATTGGAAGCCATCACTGAGATACAATCCAACGCTTACGTAAACATGTTGTGAATCTGGCAAACAGAAAACAATGTACAAGGAAAATTTTCTACAGCAGTATATGATCCAGTTTAAACAACGCGAAACAAGCAAATTACACTACATCAAAGCCGAAGCATGCAAATTTCTGCCGTACAAGCAGCTGTAACAAACATGTCACAATATCCAAACAATTGAAACAATACCGATAATGAAGTTGTGCTCCTGGTGGCCAGTCCTCAAGGTCTAAGCGGGAAAGAAAATAGGCAACACGCAACTCGGATGTCTGATAAATCGGGCGGGTACACAACTAGTACTTATATTTTCGCATATAATCTACAAAGCCAAAGCTCTAGGCATGGCAAATATTTCGTTATTTATCTAAAACCGCTCCCTATTTTACAACACGCTTTTGCGCAACCAGAGCAAGCAATATTCATACTACCTGAAGAGCAGAATTCAGCTCTTTTCAGTCCTGACACAACTGAATCTGATTGCACCTGTCTCTAGTTGGGTTTGTTTTGTACCCCTATTAGTGAACCTTTCATAATGCATCTACTTATGAATTACAACCAGAAAACTATTGCACGGTATAATAATGTAAAATAGCAATGCCTAGTTTCATAAAACGTATGCAGTTTTATAGAAGACATTGAACACTTCTTCATGTTGTCCCTTGATATGAACTAACCTTTTCAGCTACAAGAAGCAATTTTCTTCTGCATAATGCCTTGGCATACAATATAACTAAGCCTCATTCATTTTATATTAACTTTGTAGTAAGTGAGAATGCTATTTGACTCCTGGGTGTGAATTAAGGTTTCATAACTTACAAACGGCGACTTCGTTGTGAGAAGTTTTTAAACAGTATGCCGATACTTTCTTTTATATATTAAAACCAAGCCTCTAACAGCACAAGTTACATGTACCGTTTACAGAGTGTACAGAGGAAGTATTGTATTTCACTTAATTCGTTACCAAGATTTCACCGGAAATGTATGTTTTGAGGATCCCTGTGTGCGGCAGTGGAAAGCATAGTTCGAAAACGAAAAGTCTGTTAAATACCAAACCTGGTATTTAAGTCCAGTATCTTCCAAGGACGCGACACCAAAATTTTCAAGAAATCCACCCACCCCTAACTACCCTTTACGTAGAACATGTTTTTAAACTTTTGATTTTATCAAAAATGATATCACATATTAAAGCTACTTACATCACAAATACAATGCATATATTGCATTTTCTAGGAATAGCTTCTAAAGACCTGTTCATTCTGGATGAATTTGGCTGATTTTTGCATAACTCGTAAATCATTATAACAAAAAAAGAAAGAAAAAAAAACTACACAAACATGTAGAGCTTCTTAAAAAGCACAATTTATATACCATACATTTTTTCGTGAAGTTGGCCGTTCTCGAGATATTCCTTGTTTTAAAATGCTAACTTTTCTCTCACGGGAACTTAACACCTTGCCACGTAAAGAAACGGATTTCAATCCCAAATCAACCACATTTTAAAACATTTGACTGTCAGTTTAATCAAGGTATTTCTTTATTGCCTTTCTACCTAACCACAGATTTCTGAGCATTGTCCATAGGTCGCTTGATTTAATCGTCCTGAGGTAGCATCAGCTTTTACTCCGAGTCTAGCAATTGCTCATGAATGGACTACATCTTCAGATGCAATTAGAATTCGTGCTTGTAAGGAACTAAGTAATAAGGCCGTTTCTGCTACTCTTTATCTTGATTAGCACGAAATAGAAGAATAAGCTTATTAAAATAATTTGTCACACAATGTAGAGAAAGTCATGTGAATGCAACACATCGGATTTTTTATTTTTACATGTTTGAGAATTGACTTCCCCCGTAGCTGAGATAGACATTTCTCTCCAGAAACCTAAAACACAAGAAAACACCTTCTAGAAATTCTTGTGGTATTCCTAGAGCTGCAAACACACCAAATGGAAGCGTGTATCAAACTTCCAGCAGTCGACATGTGTTCGTCAAGTGATCAATGGGATCCGAGAATGGAAATGACGTCATATATTTTTGTATCGTGCCATGTTTTCTACAGTTGTAAGTGTTCACAGTTCATGCCCTCTAAGTACCGTTTTTAATTGTAAACAGGTTTAAACACTGAATCATCATGACTAGCGCTTGTAATTTAAAGTCTTCAGTTCACGTTTAAGGTTCGACTATGAATCCGGCGCGAATTTAAGTGCAATATTATATTTCAAGTAGGTATGCAAAGCATAGCTTTTTCCTTAACCCACACATTTCTCTACGTAAAAAAAAAAAGTCCCTATATTTAATTTTCTCAAAAACAGTACTTATGATTTGAAAAAAGAATGTCTACATCAATAAAATATAAGAACACGGTGATATGTGATTGCGCCCATCACCTTAATACATATAATCGCACAGATTTGGCTATTAATAAAAAATGTCCAACCTTTGTACAACTCGTGAAGTGCTGTTTCCAAATGTCAGTCGTTTCC
The DNA here is from genome assembly GCA_030762935.1 of Hymenopus coronatus. Taxonomy (NCBI): domain Eukaryota; kingdom Metazoa; phylum Arthropoda; class Insecta; order Mantodea; family Hymenopodidae; genus Hymenopus; species Hymenopus coronatus. Next base: position 130,248,112 of record CM060897.1, on the reverse strand, counting down.
CCAACTTCCATGAAATCTGATCATGCATAATATAATACATAGGACACTTCCAACCTGTTTTAAACTGATACAGTTTTGCTTAGTTTTTAACCATTTGCGTAATTTTTGTAAACCTATTTTTAAAAATCATTGTTTAGATAATTCAATTAAACTTGTGGACAGAACCACTTCATAGATTGTAATCAGATTCGGCCTGACAATAGCTTAGACCCTCGCTTCTTAGGATCTTAGGTGACCGCACGTGGGATTTGTGGTGGACAAAGCGGCGAAGGGGCGGGTTTTCACCGATTTTCCGGCTTCCCCCGACATAGCATTCCACTGGGCTCCATCTACATTCCACCTACCTTCAGTGTCATCACCTGCGGTGCTATAGTAGTAAAAGCTGCCGTTAAATGCTATAAAAAAAAACCACTACCAGAGGTCAAAATTATATTATGTCTTTAAAATAGTTTACAACCTGGTACAATGAAAATGATAACAGGTTGAAACAGCAAAATAAACATATGGATATTTTAATATTTGAAGAACAAGGCTGTATATTCAGCACACTGATACTTCACAATTCAAGAAATATAATTTTACACTCGAGTACAGCTGAGGTACTGAAAAAACAAGAGCAAGTAAGGCAGCAGTAGGGAAAGCTGTACTGTAAAATCGGTAAGTTATGACCGGAAAAATCTGTGTTACTCATTAAGCACTATGATTTTACCAACCAGCAAATATTCTGTGTATTTTAAGAACAATTAGGGGACTTTTAGTGGGATTGTCCACCAATTGGATAACAGCGACGTTCCTAGTTGACATGAACGAAAATGCTTCGTGCAAAAGGGAAATAGGGACGACGATAATAATTTACAATTCCCAGCATGAAAGTACCGGAATTCCCTGGTTTTAAACCATGTAGACCCTATACTGCGATATCTATTTTCCACTACCCTATGGTCAGTCTTTGAGACAGCTCACAGAGCAAAGGTAGTAAACAGTTACTCGTATGGCCCTTTTTGTTTTTTGGTATTGTTTAACGCCCGCTTTTCCTGCTATGGCACCTAAAAAATGTAAATGGCGTGTTATTTAACTGCTGTGGTTCTCAGCGTCCCATTCTATATTGGGCGTGAAAGACCGATTAGAGAGGCCTCTCTAACAGGCTTGAGGTTCTTTTACATGCCGTAAATCTACGACACGGGACTAACGGCTTTACTTCACTTCCGAAGAAAACCATCGTCCTCCGCCGGTTTTGAACCCGGGATCTTGGGTATATGTAGTTAGCATGGTCACCATTACACCACGGAGGGCGACTAAGGCACCGCAGGCGTTGACACTGATGATACATGACTGAAGATTGAGAACCCGGAGAAAACCCGCTCCTGCACGGCGCGGCCTGTGGGCTCTTTGTGGCAGCCGTCGGTGCATAACGAGACGCCGTTATCCCTCACTTCCAGTGCCTCAAAAAATATTCAGTAAGTATACATCGCTATCTAAATTTCAGCCCTGCTATATGACCAGGCATATATCAACCTGCCAATGCTCATACTTAGATACCAAATAACCTGAGAGTCTAACGTTACTCAAAATGCAGTTTACATTCACCTCACCTTGTAGCCTAGCATGGAAATTTTAAACAATTATCATTTGAATAATTTTAAACATTAATTACATTTATTAATGACGAATCATTATCTTACACATTCAGGGTTAAATACAACAGTTATTTTATATTCTCTGTTATTCGTGGGGATTGTTCTCATTAAACGGCCCAAGCTCGAAAAATTTAAGCCCACTGACATAACATTTAGAACATGACTTGAACTTTCATTTTCCATAACTGTTCATTTGCACTTAACATGAAAACTGCGATATTTTTAAATCCCTTTTTCTTGGTCTTAAATGCTTTAAACCACTGTACAGAAATTCCCTACACCTCATAACACTCAGTTTCAGTGATGAAGTGCGGTGTATCGGAATTTACTACCTCGATATTTTTAGTGGACGCGGGTGGTCCGCTAATAGTAATACAAATTGAAACTATCCTCAGAATTCCAATAGTTGTCTTGGCGCTGGGGGGAAACCGCTGCTTGACACAGTGCTGCTAATGTATCCGCGCGTTTCTGGAAATAAGGATTGCGCCCTTTGTTAATCAAAGGATCTCCGTTCCTATTGAGTCAACAGCGTTATTAAATCAAATTCCATGAATTTCGCACATAGCTGCGGTAACTAAATCCGTTTCACGAGAGGGATGATTTATGCCCTAAACATGAATTTTGCTATCAACGACGCGACGTGTTCCACGACATTAGTACAATGTGGCGAGTGTTTTGACAGCATAATTATTATAAACAGACATTCTAGCTGACATACAATTTCTGCACACGTTGTCACAGTAACATTGGGACTGCGCTGTAGCAGAAAACTTTCAGAAATTTTAGAGAGCAACTCAGTATATGCAACATTACTAGCGCGTTGGAGTTAAATTGAACACAATTATGTAACACTGACAATTAGAGAGAGAAAAAAAAAATTAAACTACAGTCCTGTACAGATGGATTATTCTAATTTAAAGATAATTAATTCAAAATTTAAAAGAAAAGTAGACATAATGCATAACATTAACAGGTATTTCAGAAGCGCAACTTAATTTTCTCTCGAATCGAACTCCGGCAACTACAAACTAAGAGGTACGTCATTTAATGTGAAATGTACAAAGTTTTCAATATTGGTACTTAATACACTGATACACATAAAATGTAAACACTGCTGTTATTACTACCTATTAATTGTGATAACTGTTCGCTAGAACTGGTTACTCATACAACTGTTAAAGAAGTACAGAGGCATATTCCCGGGCCACTTTGGTGAGATTGGAGTGGTCAAAGCACTCGGCCACATATTGAGCAGCCAGTTGTAAAATGATCGAATATGCATACCTTGTTATTATATCTTAGGGGTTCCTTTAAAACAAATAATAGCAATTTAATATTCCGAAGAGCGTGGATTCCAACAGAATTACAAAGCCTGTATAGTGAAAATTCAAGAACATTAATCTATATCAGCAGGGGTAATTATCATAAACAAATAGAAATATATTTATTATTGCTGTTTCATAATAAAATCCGCCATATACCCACCTATTCTTTTATAAATTTCAGAATAAGAAATCCCTGACTATAATAATATATATGTAATTTTTTTTCACCTAGATTTTTCCTCGGGACTCTTTACTCCGGGGACCTCAAACCATGCCTCTTTATTAAACGTTTTATATCGAAAGTTTAATTGGAACGCAACTTTTTCGATTGCAAATGTACGGCAGAGGAGAAAAAGACCAAGGGGAAAAAAGAGAGGAAAAATAAAAACACTATAGGCAAGAATGCTGTGCATTTTCTTTTAAATTTATTTTCGGCTATCAGCTAATTATTAATTTTAAAGTACAATAAACAATAAAAAACAATACACAAAAACATTTCTAAAATGCCATTTGCAACACTGATAGTTGTATGTACATGTTACCTTTACACCGGGTGTGTTTGATTTTGCATATCACGTATCTCTAAAGTACAGGGAGATTGCATCCACCAAAAAATTAGACACCAATTCACCCGAAATACATGTTTTGAGGCCAACCGAATTAAAAACAATAATAAAAAAAAAGGATCAATATAACTTAAAACCACCAAATTTGGTATCTAGGTGGTTCAATATATTCTAAGGATGCGATGAAAAGAAAACCCGAACTACTCTTTATATGAAAAATTTGTTTAAAATTATTTTTATTTGTAATGTTACTTACAATTTCAATTAAAATGTACATTTCGATATGTATGTGACAAATATATATAGTTATATCTTAAAGTTTTGAAAATAACCTATTTGATAAACATTTTGTATTATGTTTACAACTGGTAAACCAGTAGAGATGGCTAACTGCACAACAACGTATTTCAAATAAGGTTTTATAACCATTACGAGATATCCGTTGTTACTGGTTTGCTATTTTTACTTTCTCCGATATGTACGATGGAGGAAGTATTTGCATCCCGCCCAAAAATTCCATGTAGAGAATTCACTGGGCATATTTTAAGATCGTATGCATAAATAAATATAAAAAAAGTTGTGTGTGAGCCGCAAAATTCAAAAGCGAAAACTCCGTTCAACACCGAACTTGAATTTAACTTCAGAATCCTCAAAGAATCATTTTTTCAACAGAATCTCCCCAGTACCCATACGCGGAGCCTTAAAATGTTGTTTTTCACAAAAATAAGCAACGATGTAATTAAAATGCGATACTTTAAATATATTTTCATCATAAAAATTATACCTTGACTTTTCTGAGAGTAATCTTTTAAATCCTCTTCATTCTGGATGGATTTTGCGTAACTGATAGAAAATAAATGAGACAAAAAGTATATATGTTAAAGCACTAAATATAACCATAGCACTACAGTTTCACTTTTGACTTTACCTTCACAAATTCTGTCCTACACGTGCCTAGCGTGAAAAAAAATACAGACACAATTTGTGTCCAATACTTTTCCGATACTTATATTTTTACTTTCTCTACACGTACTTATGTACATAGTGTATAGCGAAGGTATTGCATTCCACCCAAAAATTAGATACCGAGATTTCACCTGGAATACATGTTTTGAGTCCACCTGAATAAAAAATAAATCTGTGTTCCATTTATATGATTTTCTCTATATCCCTGCAACAAATTATTGTTAAAAAGTGTATACTTCTATTTATATCATACTAATCGAGAAAAAACAGCAGAAGTAGTATTACTTGCTTCCAAGCAGGTAGAAGCGAAATAAGGGAGTACCATAGGTTAAAGTGATAGTCAAAAGCTGGTTGCTATATGACTGAAGTTCCTTTGTATGGATAAGAGTTGACAAATTTCTGTATGAGAAAAGTATAAGTTTTCCAAAGCTGAAACCAAAAACAAGGAATACCTCAAAAACGATCATCTCCACGAAAAAAAATGTATAAAACATACATTGTGTACACATGGACACAAACGGACCTTTTTCTGAAACATATATTTCCGGTGAAATCTCGGTATCGAATTTTTGGGTGGAGTGCAATACCTTCTCTTTACACTATGTACATAGTACGTATAGAGAAAGTAAAAAAAGCATTTCTGGAAAAAGGTCCGTGTGTGTGTGTGTGTGTGTGTGTGTGTGCGCGCGCGCGCGCGCTCGTATGTGTGCAGAGCATAGCTCAGAAACGAAAAGACCGTCAAATACCAAACTTGGTATTTTTGTTCGCGTCTTCCACGGATGCGACACGAAGATTTAAGAACCCCCCCCCCCCACCAACTACCCTTTACATGGAATTTTTTCGAAAATTTTGACCTTCTCAAAAATTTCTCTAACGATTTTCATTAAAATATCGTACAAATAAAATACAAATCTTGAATTTTCTGGGAATAGCCTCTGGAGAATTCTTTATTCGGGATGAATTTTACGGAATTTTGCATAACTGCTAAATCGTAAGAGATGGACAAAAATTTTACCACACAAAAAATGTAGAGCAAATTAAAACACATAATTTATGTCATATACATTTTTTTCGTGGAGTTCGTAGTTTTTCAGATATCCCTCGTTTCTTGTTTCATTTTTTTTTTTTTAAAGTGTTTAACGCCCGCTTTTACTACTTGTGGCATCGCAGGCGATATGCGACAAAATCAGCGGCTTTGTGCACCACAAATCTCACATGCGGTCGCTTGGGATCAACCCGTTTAGGTGAGAGGCGAGTGGTCTAACCACTCGGCCACGGGGCGGCCGGGTTTCAGCTTTGAGTAACATACTTTTCTCATATGGGAATTTCTCAACTCCTGTCTTTACAAACTGCAGCGAAGATTTCGATGCGTTGTTAGTGGTGCACGTTGTGAGCCATATGCGGGAGTATTTTAGTTTGTTGATTTTACGCCTCCCTTTGGGTGCTTGTGTACAGCGTAACTAAGTGTCACTTCCAATCAACTCCACTACACTCACGTACCTGGTACTATACTGAAGCTCTTCTGGGATGGGTTGCCACGGCGTTGCTCAGTCTTGCACGAACATTGACTCTCCCAGGCGTGGATTTGGCCAGTGGGAGGAGTTGTAGGAGGGATCTTGTAATTGTTAAGAAAACACTTGTAACCTTTTACTGCTGTTAATTCTAAAGGAGTTTTGAAGACAAGCACCTGGTTATACAATTTTATACTGCTGATTGATGCTCTTTAACACTTACCCACAAGTACTTTCAATTACACTGCTTTAGTTGAGTACATGGCACAATTCACTTTCAGGTAATCACGAGCCGACTCTTAAATAGGTGAGCGACGTTACTTTACTTCACATACAGTTTCTTATTATAATAAACTTATTTCGCGGTTCAGTGTTTTATTACTTCGCGAACTTCTTAGCAAACGACCTTGCCTCACACACGGGCGAATTCTTAACATGCGACGACGTTGCCTCTCTCACGGGTGAATTCTTAGCAAACGACCTCGATGTGCCAAACCTTACTTCTTATATACAAAAACGGTGTCATGGTGGCTTCTTTCTGATTGGTTGGAAGGTCCGCCAAAATGACACCATCGTTACCCAAAAACAATTGCAAATCTCCCAGAATGCGTCACAATAATCACGTGTTACTACGAATATAAAGAAGTAGTCCCCTTGTGGGCTTTAAACTGTGGTTCTCCCCTTATACTAAACTCGAAAGTGACTACTTTCACAAAAGAAGCAACTCCTCATCCCTCTATCCAGTCTGACGTCATGATTCTGTGTAACTTTTAAGTAAACAACTGGCTTCTTGGTTCCTATGCATACAACTTATTAAATATTAACTTTCTTTACATATATATTTAGATAATTAATAAAAATGATTGTTATTATTATTACGAGGCTAATTAACGGTCTCAAAACAAAGGAACTTCAGTCACATTGCAACCGGCTTTTGACTATCACTTTAACCCATGGTACTCCCTTATTTCGCTTCTGCTTACAAGGATGCAAGTAATAAGAATATTTCTGCTAATTTTGTCTCCACTAGCATGAAGTAGGTAGAATCACAAGCTTTTTAATAATACTTTGTTGCACAAATGTAGAGAAAGTCATGTGAATGGAACACATCAGATTATTCTGTAACGGACAGTCATCATTCGTTTTTCTTTTTGTCATTTAAGCAAAGAGAACGGGATTTCAATGTCATAACTTTGCCGATCGCCTTTTCTATGAATGATCTGTTGTAGAATTGATAGAGAAAGATATGTTAATGTAACACATCAGATGTTTTTAAACTGTCGTCATTCAGCTCTTTCTCACGATGTTATAGAAAGAGGAAATTCAAGGACAGGACATAGAAACCTAGCTTTTGAGCGTTTGAATGCCACTATAGTTTTCTGCATCCCTCTTACACTCACAACGAACTGTTTGAGTTCGATAGCAAAAGGTAGATCGGAAAATATTTTTTAGATTCATTTATAGAACCTATATAAAAAAAAAATCTAATGTGTTCCATGCACATACCTTTCTGTGGCTGTTACCGAACGACTTTCCTTACAAATGATTATTCTTTTATCTACATGCTTATCAAAATACACATTAGCAAAAATTGTCTATTATTTGCTTCCTTGCAAGCAGAAGGGACATAAGGGAATACTAAATCAAGTCAAATATTTTAACAGTTGGTCCTATGTGAAAGAAGAGATGAAACGAAATGTCACTTCTAGCTTGAGAAAAGTTTTAAGTAGAATATCTAAGAAAAGGTCGACCCTACATAAAGAATCTATATAACAAATTGTGTGTTTTAACGAGATCAACATTTTTGGGGGGGTACATTTTTGTCTACCTCTTACGGTTTAACCATTATCCAAAATTCATTCAGAATAAAGAGGTCTTCAGAGGCTGTTCCCAGAAATTTAAAAAATACTTTTTATTTGAAATTTCAACAATTTATCCATGTAAGGGGTAGTTTGTGGCGGGAGGATTTTCTTGAAAACCTTTCTGATGCATCCTTGGAATATATAAACCTAAATACCAAAACTTGGAATTTAACGGTACTTTCGGTTTTGAGCTATGCCGCCCACACACGCGCGCGCGCAGTATTCAGTAAATGTTTTCTTCGAATTTTTGGGTGGCATACAATATCGTCTCTTGCTACCATGTGCATTACATCAGCTACATGGTGCTAGAGAAAGTAGTAAACTAAGTGAATCACTCGCTTCAAATGTTTTGAATTACCGATACCATTGTTAGGTTTTACTTTCTTTGTCGCATTAACCCTGGAACATGTGAGAAAGAACCTACTTAATTGATTTAAGGTAGCATTTACAAGTTCGCAACATTACAAACGTTAAACGCCACCTAATGTTCTGGAGCATTCCCTGGCTGAGGTAAAAATAATTGTTACAGAGAACGGAGGAAGATCAATGTTTTCGCTTGAGGCTTTATATGTTTGTTTAATCGCTTGAGGTACACGCGAAGTTCAGGGGAACTCCGTATCTGTAGCTGCCACGATCTTGTGCACTGCAGATGTAAAGGAAAGAAAAATATATGAGTTTGTTCTCATTCCTCCGGCAACCGTAGTTAATTTAAGCAGGTTTCAGACATGGAGCTGTCACTCCAACCTGGCGAGGGAAGGAGTCAAATTCATAACCACTGGTGCGGGAACCCACAGGCGATGTAGGAGGGGATGGAACAAGAGTAGAAAGATGTACTGAACGCGAGTACACGTTGTTTCCATTTGCCTTACTAGGATGTGATCGTGCATCTCTGCCATGGAGTCGAAAAAACCGTGGGATAGGAATTCCATAGAAACATTGTTTCGATGATTTAATATATAAAACTTTGTATTCCATTGACATTACGTTCTCTACCCATTTTGCAACAAATGAATAGCCCTACCAAAGCTTATTCTTCTATCTGCTGCATTAATTGTTTTTGTGTGTTCCATTCACAATACTTTCCCTAGCTGTTCCATATACAAACTATTCTTACAAAATATCTTATATGAACTTCATGGCAATCGACATAAACATTAGCAGAATTGGTTTTATTACTTGCTTCCTTACAAGTAGAAGGGAAATAAGGGAATGCGTTGTGCTACAGCGATAGTAAAATTTTTTAAAAGCTATGTGAAACAACTGAGGTTCGGTTCGCTTTGCATTGTCCCGTTTAAGGAAAGTTGGGTAGTTTAAAATGTAAACCAATAGAAGAAATATTTTGAAGAAATCCTGTATGACATAAACGGTGTGTTTTAATGAGATCTACATTTCTTGTGTGGTAAGCTTTTGTCTATCTCTTACTTTTTAACCATTATGCAAAATTCTGCAAAACTCATCATCCAGAATAAAGAGGTCTGCAAAGGCTATTCCCAGAAAGTTCAAAATATACGTCTTATTTGTGATGTAAATATCTTTAATACACGGCATTTTAATCAAAACCCTCAAAAATGTTCCATGTAAAGGGTAATTTGTGGTGAGGTGGTTTTCTTAAAACTTCGTGTCTCCTCCTTGGTTGATACTAAACAAAACAAAACAAAACAGAAAAAAAAAAAATTAGTATTTAACGGCCTTTGCTGCACATGCTGACCTTTTTCTAAAAATGCTTTGGACTCGGAGGACCTCAAAACACGTTTCCGACGAAATCTCGACATCTAATTTTGGTGGAATACAGTACATGCGGGCTAGTGAATGTAAAAATGGCTGACGACGCTGTCAATTGCAAGGTTATCAGCGCCGCCGGTGTCCCGGGATTTCATCCCATAGCAGCTCTTTTACAAGCCAGTACGTCTACTTACTGTCGCTTTTAAACACACTTAAAAACCATCAATCTGGGCCAGGTTTGAACCTACGACCTTGAGATCAGAAGGCCAGCCACCTAACCAACTGAGCTACTCAGACCATCTACTGCATGCTAATCAAGACAAGCACTAACAAAAATATAATTAATATTTATCTTCATGTAGGTACAAGGGAAATAAAAGTACATTAGACTAAATCGATCGTCAAATCTTTTAAAAATTAGAAGAACGCTAAGTGACGGCATTGAAATCCCATTATCTTTGCATGGTCACGAGTAAAAAAAACTAATAACGCCCTACAAAGTATTACAAAATGTACCAACAAACATGAGTATCTCTGAAATGGTGAATCCTTCAAAAATATACCTGACTAATATCGTGCAATATAACGAGATCTACATTTTTTGTACATTAAGATTTTGTCGATCTCTTACGGTTGACTAGTTATGCCAGTCCTCCAATTTGAAGAGAGCTTTAGAAGTTATTCTCAGAAAATTCAAGTTATACTTATTATTTGCAAGGTAAGCATCTTTAATATATATCATTCTAATAAAACCGTTGGAGCCATTTTTGAGAAAATGGAACAGTTAGAAACGTTCATGTAAAGAACAGTTTGGGGTAGGGATTTTCCACAAAATCTTCTCGTCGCAGCCTTCGAGGATACTAAACGTAGGTAAATAAGTTTTCGATTTTGAGTTATGCATACAAATATTTTTTTCTTCAAAAAATAATTTAATCAGGGGTCTTCAAAACATGCATTTACTTTTGGTGAAACCTTGGTATCCAATTTTTGGGTGGAATGCAATCCTTCGCTAACTACTCCGTAGATTTTACGTGGTAGACAAAGTAAAAAAGTAAAAAAGGAGGCTAAAGGACCCCTCGTGTATATAAGGGATCTTATTTGGCAAATGTATATTCCTTATTATTGGTTTCATTTTTACAATACTTAACCTTTTCTAAAACGCGAATTTGTAAAATGTTTTAAAAGCTGATCACTATGTGAAACAACTGAAATTCTATCTTTTTTACATTCCCGGGAACAAGACAAAAGAGATGAAACGAAAGTTGACTTCCCGAATGAAAATATTTTAAGTAATTTACATTGAAACTTCAAAGATACGTTTTGGAAACGGTTAACTCTACGGAAAATTGTGTGGATTGGCTGTGTGTTTTTATATATACATATACATACACACGCATATTTGTGTAATAAGTTTTTGTCTATAATCTATCTCTAATGGTTCACCGTTACATAATAGTCATCCAAGATAAACCTTCGTGTCGCATTTTAGGAAAACTGAACTTACCAAGTTAAATACCTAACGGACTTTTCGTTTTTGAGCCATATTGCCCCCCCCCACACACACACTTTTGATTAAATTTCAGTAAAGCTCGCGCTTAATAATGTACAACAATTATGCTGATTAATTTATAATCATACTTCATTTCAAACGTGTGCTTTACAGCAAACGACAATATACCCAATTTTAATGTTTCGGATCAGCTCACATATTTCCTTCATTTCCGTCTTCGCAATGTGCCGCCGTACTTTAATATAAGATGGCTATTACTTCTGTTTCCTTATGAATAATGGAAGAAAAGTTGGCAGTTCCTTCTTTGTGAGGCTTTCCTACAGTCCTAATGACTCCATGCATCAACGCCTGACCACATGACGCACAATACACTGTCGGTAGTATTAATGTCGGATGCTAGGAGACAGCCAACATTTTATTTCCGTTCTGCGCTCTATTCACCTTCCTTATAGAGTGAGGGCGCTCATTAACTGTTGCCTCAACGAATCACAAGTAGTAACTCTATCCATTTAGTTTAAACCCTAACACTGCAAAGATGAGATTTTTAGTGGCAACAGGTGAATCCAGCATTCGTTTTAATACCATAATAATAAATGGGTCTATACACAACGTTTATTTAGGTACTATTTCGGGGAAAATATCTTAAATGGCGTAAATATTTAGGGTTTTCGAAATAAGAGCTATTTTCACCAAACTCCATGGTTTGGATATTGTTAAAATCGGCGGTGACGAAGTATCATTTTTGTCTATTTTAACTTTTCGCCCATTTCGCTGGGGGAATCACTAAATCAACTCTAATTTAACACTACGGGAAAAAAATTGGGATAATGTAATGGTTATTTTTTACAATTATTAAAGGCCTTTCCGGCCTTGTGATCTTCCGGGAAATGCCAGTCATATTATACCGGCATGTGGACTGGTAGCTCAATGGTCAGAGCAACCCAATGAGGAGATTGTATTCAAATCCCAGCTATGACACTCAATTTTCCAGCTGATTTTATAACAAACAAAAGTTGCAGTCGTGAAAGCTTTTAAAAACAACCATCTAAATAACAATTATACACAAACTTCAACTATGAAAATCTACGTATCCGTGAATAAGCCTTTTTAATTGAAACCACCTAATAGAATTTATCAAATCAGTTGCCGAATGTAATTTCCAACCGGCATGTTACCATCGTAGCTCGAGGTTAGAACCGCATGGAAAGCTGAATATCCATGTTCAAATCTCGGCTGTGGTATTGCATTTTTCGGCTAATGTTTACTTAAAATATAAATTCTGGACAATTATATATGTAATTTCCCCCATTTTAATATTATATTGACAGCTCCTAATTTGATAAACGATATATTTTTATATAAATCTGGTTTATAGTCCTTGTAAATTTTAAAAAATAATTGGATAAATAGGACATTTAAAACAGATGTAATTAATTTAATTACGGTGTACTGGTTTACAGTACTGCTCCTCTTTTGTTTCATTTCTAGCTCTTACACATCAGTATATCCACTTACAATTTTAAGAACATATTTATTTAATACGTAAATACTACGCAAAAATGATAAAAATGAAAACTGTGCTCTATTCATCTACTCACTCTAATAACAGCCTTAATTAAACTTATTTCGCAATTGCGTGATTATGTATAGCTGGATGTGCAAATATACAGATATCGAGCATTCACAATTTTAAAAATGACAAATTTTCATAGGGATTATGCGATTAACCCACTGAGATCTTCTTCTTTAACGATGCTGAATTTTACAGATATTAACAAATAAAATGTGTTAAAAATTCTGTAAGTAATTCAGGCGAAAAGTTCTTCGCCGTTCTTTAAATGCGGTATATTTATGTGGAACGGAGCTGTAAAACTTGCTCTTAATACAAGGAATAAAAAATTAGCCTAGTCTATGGCGGTATGAAATTTTGAATTTGAATTTTTGAAATATGGTAATGAATTCTGTTCAAAATCCTGCATGCCTTTGCGCATGTGCTACTGTTCACGCGTAGTTTCACGCCTATAAAAGACTGCTTTGTAGATCCAAACATACCCAAAACACACACACATCAGATTGAACGCAGGGCTCTGGAATCAGGAGCACTGCAACATCCGGGAATAAATAATTATGTTTCTTTCCCCGGCATATATTTAGCCAATGGTTCTTAAGGAGGGTGGGGGAGTCAGGCATTGAATAACGTGACCACTAACTAATCACAAGCGGCCATTTTATTCTCATTCTTTTTTTTTTTTTTTTTTTTTTTTTTTTGGTAGAGCAAGTTTCAAGGAAGTGTTTGGATAGATATACTTGATGTCTACCGATGCCCGTCCAGAGTAAACTTTTACATCCTCTACTAAAACCAAAATACAAACTTATTATTGACTATTTTATAAATGATTACAACCCCCCCCAAACACGAAAAATAACAGATTTGGGATCAATTTCTATTTTGTATAGTACGTCATTATGAACAGTAGAAGCGTCAATATCATAGATCGCTCAACAAATTCCAACCAAATTAAATTTTGACAATTGTGATTTAACAACTGCATCTTCAATTAATTCTGTTCCAATAAATGTAACAAATGTTTGTGTTATTAAATTAAAAGCGTTGCGTTCACTCTGCTAATATGTAGTAAATATTTGATTATCTTACTGAATTACTAGGTTAAGAAGTATTGATTATTTACCACGTTTCCATCGGGAATGAAAATCGATGTAAGCTCAATTTCATCTCGTACAATCCGCGTTTCACACGTTAAATTCAATACGAATAGAGATCGGTTCGAATACGAAAACTTCAAAAATATATTGCGTTGCCGAACTTATTAAACATTATTTGTTATTTGTATATTTCAAGAAGGTTTTGAAGTTAAATAATATTTGAGGACACATTACAAAAACTATAGAAACCATGAAAGTGATTAAATTCCAATCTACCACGTATCAAAAAACAAAATGCATAAACATATGACTACCTCGTGCAACGAGAAAACCGTAATAGGCGTTTCTTTACCGTATTTAAACGATTTGAACGGTGATGTTTCTATGCAACATATTTCGATCTGACCTCATTCCCATCCCATTTCCTAAGAGCTTCGATCCAAGATTCAATACGATTTGAATCCACGTTTCCATTCAGTATCCAATATGGTAAGTGTACTAAAATTGATTTCAATTCCCCATGGAAACGTGGTAATTATTTCCGCTCTCAATAGTTGCCAACAGTTATGCCTATAGTATTTACATTTAGTACGTCATGATACAAAGAGGTTTGATTTAATTAACTTCGCAAGAAAACAAGTGTTTATAATATAACGCTTTTCAGGTGTTTATAATACATATTATAGTTTTATCAAGAAATGTTATTGTGTTAATTACTTAAATTTAATCATGATATAGTATAGTCGAATTGCACTCTTCCAAGTATTACAGATAATTAATTATAGATGCTCTCGAAGTAAAAGGAAACAGAAAATAATCTCGCATTGACAACATCCACACAGTTAACATTGCAACTTCATAAATCACAAGCACACCATAACGATATGCAATACTTGAGAGTACCGAAGTGGTAGCAGTTGCTGACACACCCTATATATTGTTCCAGCTTTGTCTTATTCGCTAGTAAGAATAATTTCACAGCTTCTTTTCTTACCAAGGCGCAGCATTACAAATGTGAGCAAGTGGCAGCTATATCATTTTCTGTTCTCGCTCGGTCACGCGACTAAACAAAAGCTCTTGCATTGTTCGCTAGAATCGATATACCTAAAGCCATCAAGCAACCGACGAACCGGGGTGAAGTGAGACGCAGTGTTTCCGGAAACTCACGCAGGCGACATTCACCTGCTAAATTTCCATCGCCAGCTGTTGCTGAAACCTTCGTTCTTCTAGATTTTGCTCTATGGGACCGTGCTAGGGCAGATGTTTTCTATGATGCTCTAAACATGACTTTCTAATGGTGGAGATACAGATTACTTCCTTCTTGGAAAACAAACGTCCTGATTTCTAATAGGTAAATCATTTCTTCGGTGGTAGCGTTGCTGTTTACCAAGCAGGAGACCTGGGTTCGATCCCTAGTACCGGCGTGGGGATTTTTCCCCCGCTGGGAGACCTGGCCCGGGGTGCACTCAGCCTCGTAAGGTCCCTGGGGGGCCAATTGAGGAGCTACTTGATGGAGAAGTAGCGGCTCCAGGTCATGAGGACCGCATTAACCGGCCGGGGGGACTCGAGGCGCTGACCACGTCTCACCCTCCAATGCTGCACCCCATCCATGACGTCTGTAGTGGACCGAGATGGGGGACGCAGCGGCCGGGCGGTAGACCAAGGTTCCCCGTGAGCTGTCGTGCCATGGAGTTATTATTAAATCATTTCTTCAAATAGCACTGAATACCAAACATACTCTTTCGAGGCTTATTTACATAAAGAACCTGATAATTGCACTGGGCGCTAACATTCATAACTGTAATTTAAAAAAAAAATCTGATGTGTGCATTTCACATTACTTTTCTATATGTCTGAAACAAATTATTGCTAATAAGCTTATTCTTCTATCTACTGCATGTTAATGAGATAAACGTTATCAGAAATGGTTTTATTACTTAGTTCCTTATAAGCAGAAGGGAAATAAGGGAATACACTAAGCTAAACCGACATAAATGTCGTTTCTATGGAATTGAAATCCCTTTCTTTGCGAGGCCAGCAGTTGACAACTTCTCGTATGAGAAAAGTGAATTATTTAAAACTGAAACCAATAACATGAAATAGCTCGAAAACAGTCAACTCCACGACAAAAACAAAATTGTGATGTTACACTCATATGAGTTTCTCTAGCAATGCTATTTGAGCTAAACATTAGCAGAATGTTCTTATTACTTAGTACCTTATAAGTAGCAGGAAACTAAAGCAATGCGCTATGCTAAAGAAGTTAAATGTTTTAAAATCAGTCGTTAGGCGATTGTCATTCCAAATCGCTTCTTTGCTGGTCACGAGTAGAACAAAAGAAAATAGGACACTTCCTGTCTCAGAAAAGTGGAAGTACTTTACCATTTTCGAGATATTCCTTGTTATTAATTTCAGTTGTAAATTCCATGAAAAATAGTATACATGTGTATTTTAACGAGATCTACATTTGTTTTTGTGTAGTAAGTTTTTGTCCATCTCTTACGGTTTACTAGTTATGCAAAATTCAGCAAAATGCATTCAGAATAAAGAGGCCTTCAGAAGCTACTCCCAAAAAATGCAAGATATATATTTTTATTTAGCATGGAAATGTCTTTAATATGTGGTATTTTAATCAAAATCGTAGAGCCATTTATCGAAAAATTTTCCATGTAAAAGGGTAGTTAGGGGTGTGATTTTCTGGAAAATCTTCGTGTGGCATCCTTAGAAGATACCAAACTTAAATTTTGAGCTGTGCTGTCCACAGACACACGGAACTTTTGCTGGATTCAGGGGGTCCTAAAATACAGACACACACACACACACACACACACACACACACATTATAACACGTATATTAGATGAGACAATGTGTAGTAGTCATGTTCATTTTCACACTGACTGCCAAAAATACAATACTTTGGGCAATAATTTACAA
The DNA here is from genome assembly GCA_030762935.1 of Hymenopus coronatus. Taxonomy (NCBI): domain Eukaryota; kingdom Metazoa; phylum Arthropoda; class Insecta; order Mantodea; family Hymenopodidae; genus Hymenopus; species Hymenopus coronatus. Next base: position 130,231,414 of record CM060897.1, on the reverse strand, counting down.
TACTATAACAGTTTATAAAAATATATTCCGTCCCGTATATGGTTTTTGGAAAATAAAAGCTCTTTATTCTTAAAAAGTGCATTTCTGAAAGTGTTTCCTGTTTCAGTTGAGTTTTTCTTTTGCTTTAATCAAATTTTATTTTTATAATTTTAAATAGCAATGCAGGCCATCGATGTGCAACAATGAATTAATTAAGCTGAAAAAAATACCGAGAAATAGAAATGAAAATATTGTCAATAGTTTTATACGAAAAAACATCACTACTGCCTCCGTGGTCGAGTAGTCAGCGAACTGAGGTCCCAGGTTTGATTCCCGGCTATGGCTGGTAATTTTTCTTTAACCAGAATTATTCCCTATCCCCCACAGAGTCTGGAAGTATGTGAGGATGAATGTGTGTTTGAAGAAAATAAAATAATTAAAAGTCAACGTAAAGAAATTACAGTCAATAAGTTATTTCTAATGCAAATCCCCCAATATGATCTTAGATGTTACAGGGGGCTAAATAAATGAAACAATAAAAAGATTATATACATAAATAAAAAACATCATTGCTTATTTGTAAGTTTTGAATTTTTCTGCAATCGTTTTTATATCTGAATGCAATATCTGCATATTATTGTAGATCGCAACTGAAAGGAACCCACAAAAAGCATTCCATTCAGTCCCTAACTATATTATAAAGGTTAAGATAAGGCATCTCTCAAAACTGAAAGAATTTGAAATTCTGAATGGATTTGTTTCAAATGGTTACCTGTCATTGTGTATGGGAATAGGCGGCAAAATACAGAGTTTCAACTTTTTAGTTTGAATAGTTTATTCAATATTAATTATTTCTTCAACATGTAAGTACTTTATAAAATATCCCACATATTGCAATCTTTAATAAAACATGACTTTTATAAATATTTTAACCCACTTTCACCAATGTGAAAATTTGTGTATTGCATTATCAAATACGGATAAAATTTAAACAATTCACTTATTTATTTTTAGATTTTTCATACACTGAAAACATCTTTTTTTCAGTACAATTAACTAAAGTAAAAGGAAACAAAAGTGTGCGTTTACATTGCAGTTATTATTGCAACTATTTTAAGTTGGCGAAAAAACAAAGTTTAGAGCTGCGACTATTAATAAGCATGCGCCAAGCGAAAATAACTATGAATTTCCTTAAACTTAAAATTCATATAATTTTATTATGAAAATCAGATTACCCTTACTGTCAAATTAACTTACCACTCGCATGATGTTAGTTTCCAATCTAGCACTCACCTGCAAAGAGAAGAAAAGTATGTCTTAGTCAGATGCTACACAATTGCTATACAATAAGATATAGAAGTGGCTAGAAGTCAAAGTTTTTCGGGAATCCAATCTAATATATCTCTTCACTATCTATTGCGGTTATTTATCTCATATTGTCGCCCTCCGTGGTGTAATGGTTACCATGCTAACTTCATATACCCATGGTCGCGGGTTCGAACCCGGCGGGTTTAACAAATTTCGGGTGTAAAAATCCTTAGCATGACTTCCTTCGGAAGGCCCGTGTTGTAGATTTACGGCGTGTAAAAGAACCTCAAGCCTGATAGAGAGACCTCTGAGCAAAATTAATCGGTCTTTCACGCCCAATTTAGAATGGGACGTTGAGAACTACAGTAGTTAAAGAGCGTCCATAAATAACACGCCATTTGTTTATTTTCTCTCACATTGTTCACTCTTCTGCTGTTCTCCTAGCCTAAAATAGCACATTCACATAATTATAATTAGACTACGACTTACTGTTATTCAGCATTGCTTTAAAAAGGCACAAATTACGAAATATATAAAAATGACACTTATTACGCAAGCCCGTTGACGAATATCGATTTCCCTTCGTTTACAGCACAGACGGCTGAGGGCGACAATTTCTTCGTTATATGTTCCGTGTCGCCATTTGATGTGTCGAAACCATTCTCACAAAGATTAATGACGCCTGTGGCCCTTATGTAGGAGGAATTCCACTGTAGATTGCTATGTAAAACTCGAAGAGGTACAAGAAGTGTTGCGTGGTAAAAACCATCGGCACCTAGTTGATATGAAAGTAACCTATTTTCTAGCGCAGCTATTTTCGTTTTTAGGCATAGTTTACGCTTCAGTTTAATTCGTCAGTCAAGTAAATAATTCACCACTGCGATTAGTGTGTTGCACTTTTTTAGTAGTTTTAAGACATTTATAGTCACTTTGGTTAATATCGATATACAATTAAAAATAGTTTAGATAAAAACTTGTGAATTAACGGTTTCAGCTCAATATTCTCAAAGGCTTGAGAACTTTGCATGCCAAGAGAGTACTGCAAACCGACAGAAGGAAAATACATATTTGTTGTCGACCAAGTACATACCTGCATACTAGTAGAGTAGGCATTATACTCCACCTAAAATTCGATAGCGAAATTTCACCGGAAACTCGTGTTTTGACATCCCTGAATAAAATAAAGCATTTGGGAAAAGTACGCGCGGGTTTGTGGACAGAAAAATTAAAAAACGAAAAGTAGGTTACCACAAATACACTTTGAACAATTTTCGAAAATGTTGATTTCCTAAAACATGGCTCTAACGATTTTTATTGAAATACTTACCACATGTTTAAGAAATGTTTATGAAAAGCAAAATGTGTAACTTGGATTTTCTATGAATTTGAAGAATTCTTTATCCTGGATGACTTTTGTATAACCGGTAAACCGTAAGAGACAAAAACTTACTACACAAAAAATATAGATCTCGTTGAAAGTTATGCCTTCACAAGTTATGCCTGCTACATTTTCATTTTTATGCAGGGTTACGTTAACAAGATATTTTTGTTATTAGTCCCAGTTTCAAACTAATTAAATTTTTTTTCAAACGGAAAGTCACTTTTCGTTTCATATATACTTTGCTTTATTTCAGGACGTGTAAAGAGAACCTAACTTCAATTGTGTCACATAGCGACCAGCTTTAGCTTAATGAATACCTACCCTTATTTTCCTTCTACAAGGAAGCAATTAATTAGGGAAGTTCTAATATTTATGCTGATTAGTAGATGTACAAAAAATCTGATGTTTTCCATTCAAATGACTTTCTCTACATCTCTGCCACAAATTATTGTTATTTACTACATTCTAATCGAGAAAAATTCAGCATAAATAGTCTTATTACTTGCTTCTTTGTCAGTAGAAGCTGAATAAGGGAGTACCATAGGTTACACTGATAGCCAAAGGCTGATTGCTATGTGACTGAAGTTCCTTTGTTTGTATGGACAGGAGTTGATAAATTCCTGCATGAGAAAACTATAAGTTTTTCAAAGCTGAAACAAAAAACAAGAAATATCTTCAAAACGATCAATTCCACGAACAAAATGTGTGTGTATATTTATGTATATATCATAAATTGCGTGTTTTAATGCGTTCTGCATTTTTTGTGTGAAGTTTTTACCCATCTCTTATGGTTTAGCAGTTACGCAAAATTCCGTAAAATTCATAAAGTAGGCTTCAGAGGCTATTCCCAGAAAATTCAATATATACATTTTATTTGTCAGGTAAATATCTTTAATATACGAAATTTTAATCAAAATTGTTAGAGCCATTTTTGAGAAAATAATTTTCGAAATTGTTTCCATGTAAAGGGTTGTTTGGGGTGGGGGGATTTTTATCAAAAATCTTCGTGTCCCATCCCTGGAAGATACTAAACTTAAATACCAAGTTTGGTATTTTACCGACTTTTCGATTTTGAATTATCGTGTTCACAGACACACACATGAACCTTTTTCTGAAAATACTATTTTTGGGAGGAGTGCAATACCTTTTCTATACACTATGTACATAGTAGGTGTAGAGAAAGCAAAATAGATTTTCTAAGAATAGTCATGCGACTATTAGAGAAAGTCATGTGAATGGAATATATCAGACTTTTCAATTCATTATATCCGCTAAGGCACTTTACAAAATGCTAAGATCACATAACATTCAGTAGCAGGAATTGCTTTGAACATGCTTTTACAAAATCATCTAATATGGAATAAGATTTTCTACACAAATTTCATTTATCAAATGCTATAAATTAAATTTCAAAGAAAGAATATATATCACGCTTTTTCGCCATTTCTTAAGGCACGTTTTGCCAAAGTGGCTGGAAATGCGAGAGGTTGCGTTTAATCTCAAATATTACTTCCCTGTCTGCAAAACGTGAAGTCTCCGCTCACAGACAATCCGTCTCTGCCAACTTCCTTACATTTCAGGAAAGCTAAAATGATATCCACAAAAGAAGGAGCGAAACGAAATGTATATCCGTCCGATACACAACGCTAAGTGAATGCCAACATTGGAGCAGCAATGGCCTATATCGCATCACACCTCCCCTTCTCAGTGATGCCCTAGTTTGAGTGCACCTCATGAAAGTCAAATCTCAGCACATTCAAGATAAAAAGTACTAACATTTTTTCCGTGACTGCTTTTGCAGGTTCATGATTTTCCACAGCGAACACATTGCATTTATATCCAACATTCAGGAAAAGAAAAGCAACTCAAATACGAATGTTCTCGTTGGATATTCTCTTCCAGGAAAACTGTAGCACAATGTTTCTATGGATTCCCCCCCCCCCCATTTATAGGACGTCAATTCAGCGGCTTCTTCTTTGAAACAATTGCTCATAGCAATGGCGTTCCCTCGTTTATTGTCAATATCTATGCGAATTATAATTAACTTTACACTCGCACACTGACTTCCATTCGCATCTCCAGACTCTGCGGAGCGAGGAGAATACTCTTGTGTAAAGAAAGTTTCCCATTGCCAGCCGGGCAACGAACCCGATACCCCCTCGCACAGCAGGCAGGCTTTTTACCGTCTATTATATCCTAAGCAACGACAGCCCTAAATAATAGTTTGTATACATTTATGCAATCAGAAGCCATTTATAATCCTGGCAGGCGAGACTTGTTTGGTGCTTATTAAATGGAACTGTAATGCCCTATAATAATAATAATAATAATTAATAATAATAATAATAATAAAAAAAACATATTACATGTTTGAATTTCAAATTATATTGTAATAATATATCATTTAAATACAGATTATATCTATCATAAAGCATGACAACTCAGTCATTTTCGTCACGCATTAACTTCAGAATTTCAGGATATGATTCATTCGTTTTAAAAATGCTATATTTTCCAAAGTATTATAAGTACAATTATGATATACCAAAAGATCCATAAGTTTGCCAAGTTTTCTCACACTCGTGTCTTCTTTTGTTTCTCTTTTTCCATTTAACATCTTTATGATCATATCCGAGGCGCTTGATTATTGGAACAACTCGTGGACTTAATAAGGTACTTTGAAGTTGAGTTTTTAATAATTTTCAGTTTTCAAACACAAGCACATTATTCACTCTCCCACGCATATTTCAAGGATCCGTGGAAGATAGGGAATGATCCCCCAGCCGGGAATCGAATATAGGACCTCCGGGTGCGAGTCAGCTTGCTCACCACTCGACCATTGAGGTAGTCGTATGCACAATGTAAGCTTCGCGAGTTCTTTGATGCATGCTTGTATATGTACTTATTATCTGTCCATCCTGACTTCACCAGCGATGTAAACAAATCAGAGTGTATTCTTTCGCGAACGCACATGCTCACGCCACCTCGTGCTAAGCCGAGTTCGTCTGCCGTACAATTGTAAAACCAGGTACCTAAGTTCTCCCCTAAAATTTTAAAAGGTTTTGAAAGTTTGCTGAAGTATTGCATACGTACATCACTCCAACAGTTTTTTGCGAATTATAACATTCACATATGCACACCATACACTGCACATTTCTTTAATGTACTGCCATAAAGCAGTGACTTACACAGAAGAGCTACTCTAAAGCTGGAACTGGTCCCACTCCAAGATCCGAGTCGTTCTCTGCAGTTGCAATCGAACTGTTTGAATCATCACGGAGATTTATAATTAGTGGGCTAACGACAATGACCCCTTTCCCTCCAAATCTGACTTTGTTTACTCTTCCCAAATAATGTGTGATACACATTCACTGCATTTTCGGCTGTCACTTGTTGAAAAGCTGCTTGTACAACATGTCACACCTCGGCTAATTTAAAAAGGTTTGCATACTTTATGCTGCTTTTCGAAACACCAGTAAATTCTACTCTAAGAATATTGTTTAATGAAAACGTAAGGTACTTTTCACAAATCTTACTATATACACTACGACTAATTACTTCGCTACACTGGTATAACATGTTTCCGCCATTACTTACTGACTAGCCGTCGAACTGCACAACGGATTGTTAAATAAAGAAAATATGATAAAATTATCAGTAAATTGTGTTTTTTAATCATTCATACTATATTATTTAGCTAACATTGCATAGTGCAATACAATATTTTTGTACTCATTAGGCAATTTAAAAGGAACTATTTTGTTATGGAGAAAAGCAGTAAAACGTTCAGCAACCAATCATAGGCATTGCAACATATTGCTTGTGTTTACATTACCGGTGAAATAAGGCTGGACAGAACTTCGGAACATTTTGAAAACGAATGAACCATTTGCAGCAAACCTGTATAAGAATGCAACAGTATAGGGGTCACCTAAATTTACCTTTCTCTCTTGTCCCCGTTCCTGGCAAGCGTTTCCTCCCAATGCAAAAGTCTAGAAAACTCGGTTTTATAGTTATTGCACGTTTATTATTTTAATTTTTTTTCCAACCTAGATTTAATACTTCCTAATATGTTAAACCAGAATGTAATACATTCTGTCAAGAAAGTACCGGAATTGATCATTTAAAATCCTGTTTAATAGGGGATTCGAAATGTTTGTTGTCGCAAAGTTGGTACAACTTTCCTCTATACCCTCGCAGAGTTTGATCGTCATCTGTCATCTAGTTTGTTTACAGTACGCCATTTTGTTAGTTCATCTCAAAGGTGATTTACGATTTTACGATGGATACAAATATTTAACAAAAAATCTGTCTCAAATTTTGCATTGCAAATGGTATTTCGTGTGCCGAATCGCTGAAAATGTTACAGAGGGCTTACGGTGAATCGATTTTATCAAAGCCACGTGCATATGAGTGATACACTGCATTCAAAAGTGGTCGAGACATGGTGGAATACTTGTTTCGCTCTGGTCGGCCATCAACGGTTTCAACTGAACTGAAAATCGTCATTTAGGTGAACTAACTTACCCGTCAGAAAACGTCTGAGAGATTGCCGCTGAACTTTCTGGGTCTCACGAATCGATTCGTACCATTATAAATGATTATTTGGACATGATACGCGTTGCAGCTCGGTTAATTCCGAAAGACTTGAATTTATATACTTTGTTTTTTTTTTTTTCCCCCACTGAATAATAGTCATTTATAGTTAGATTCTGAGAGACAAGTAGGTTTGTGTACATCACCGATACTATGCTGCTTAAAACATGCGGAACTTCTGGGTTTATCACATAAAATGAAAGATATGGAAAGCATAACTGTGATTTAAATGCCACATGACTGTGGGGGTTTATCACATAAAATGAAAGATTTAGAAAGCATAACTGTGATTTAAATGCCACATGACTGTGGATTTAAATCTAGCGACGGCAATGATATAGTAATTAATGAACAGCATAAAATTGGACGACACGCAAAGTCAAGCATAAGCATACAGATTTCAAGGTTAACCGTTTATAATCAAAGAAGTTACCTTACGCCACCCTTCTCTGTGCATGATCCTGACAGCGCAGCGCAGCACTCAGTTTCTTCAGTCTCTTGGACTACACGTTACACTTCTCAAATGCGAGTGCGTGTGTGTTCCAGAGTCCAGAGTCCAAGAACAGGTCGCCCAGGTTTACCTGGGCGGAGTGTAAATCGCCACAGTACCTAACCGCTAAAAGCGACCGTGTGTGTTGCACCTATGCCCGCAATGATATATCCCCTCACCACGTGATTTATGTAACTGACCAATCACATGCATTATCCTTTACAAGTCATCTGTGTAGTACCTGCCACAACGGGACAAACTCGCGCCCAAATTTTACATTAGCTACTACTCTTTATTTTTTCTTAAGTTCGTGTTTTTAGAGCAGGCTCAATAGGAATCCTAGGGAATGATATGTGAAATTAATGCATATACAAGTCAATATTAAATTTAGGCAGCAGAAATAAAGGTGCTATGGATTTAGCACAAAGAAAAGTCCAATGAATTTAGGAATGCCACATTTTTGTGCAAATTTTTACTACGGTATTAGCGTTTCCAGATAGAAACATTTTCAACGTTTTGAAATTAACTTTTATCCAACGGATTTATTTATCGTAAATGCCGTTTAATCAGATGGGTAATATTAAACGATGCATAATGGTATAATTGGATGTGGATATAAGCTTGAAAATGCAAAGCACTACACCTAGCTGGACAATACAAGAAATAAAAAATAAATTTAAAGAATAAATAAAAAAAAAAAGATCCAGCTGAGATTATGAGGCAAGAACCTTAATCAACTTAGGCAATCAAAACTGCATTGTTTTATGTATAACAACAGAAGGAACCAAATCACTTGTTTGAGCTCAACAATTGAATACAAGTGAAAACTGCAAGTCTGAAATATTCTAATCAACTTATCTAGAAAAAAAAAATTGTAAACTTTGCATCAGTTTTCATAGCATTTAGAATGTTTAGTTTACAAGCAAGTATGCTTCTGGGTAAAGCAATTTGGATATTAAAGTACATTCTAAATAGGTCCCAATACCCATGCTTAAGAGAAATCATTAGATAGTAAAATCACTTACAATGGTAATATCCCGTCTACCTTTTCTAATCATTACATAAATTCTCCTTTTAGAATCTATAGTAGCTATTATTCAACTACATGTTTTTGCAATTATAAGAACAGTATATTCTAGAAACGATAATTATTAATGACAATGTATAAAATTATCCTCATCATTTAGTTACAAAAATAGAGCATAATGGTTACATTTTGTAGGTGTAAACAGGTGGTCATCTCAATTACCATTACATCGTCGGTCGCCTAGAAGTAACGAAAATCAAAGTCTAGGCTTTAAGAAAATTTAATTCAGCTCCGGAAGTAAATTTTGCATTTATCGATGAATATAACCTAGTGGACTACCAAGAGATCGGTAATGTAGTACAAAATAACGGGAGAAAACAATAAGAAGAGTGCAGAATAGGAACCCTCTTCAAACTAGTCAACTTGAAGTCATGCAATCTAAGTAAACCCTGTATGATGTTACTACACTCTCAGGATGAAGAAAGCACTCTTTCTATAATGATAAAAAGCCTAAAAAAACTTTCATTTCTTGAACTTGGAATGCATAGGGCTTGTACATCACCATTACACGGTGTAGGTATATTAGCCAACCAGGACGGAAAGCAAGTGCGGAAGAATACATTCGATGGGGCAAAGTAAATAGAACAGTGTTTGAAATATAAAACGACCATACGAATAAAATGTGACGTAAACAACCGAAATGAATAATGATTTAATCAAGGATGCTGTCAATTACCAGCATCAACGCCGCCTATGCTGGGATTTCATCCAAAAGGAGTTATTTTTCTTACCAGAAACTTTACTGGCATGTGAATGTCGCTTTAACCCTTAGTTGCCTGCATTAGTATACTACATATACAGTTTTCCCTTTAATTCTAGTTTAAAAGTGGAGTTCTTGTAAAAATACATGGGAATAAACGTATAAAATTATAATATAAAATAATAGAAATGAAAATATATGTAGATCCTTTATTAATCTTATTCTTCCCAGTCAAAAGTTTAAATTCGTCTAAACCAGTTTTCATAATGCTGCCAAACGCACTACCAAAAAAGTGGTTGAAATGGCCATGAGTGTTAGGTGATAGGTAATGGACTGGCCATCCATTCAAAAAGAAATGTTGCTACTCCAAATCCCAGTGACTGTGGTAAAGGATGGGGAGAGCCCAAGTAAAATAATCGGTGTGATGATTAGTTACATTTGGCTGTAGTTATGTGGGTTTTACTCTTTTATTTATTTAAAAATATCACTGCAATTTTAAGGCAAACATTGTATATATTTTTACAATACTTGTCATTTATGGTTGAAGGTTAATAAACATGAAATTAATCCTAGAGTACAACCCTATTTGTAAAGTTACGCTTAAAACAAGCGGAACTTAAAGGTACCGACAGGCAACAAAGGGCTGAAGTACAATTAATGTCATCGGTCTGGAAGGGAATTGCACTCGTGACCCGGGATCAAGCTAGCACCTAACCAACTGAGCCACCCAGGCCGGTAAATAAGGGAAAGATGAAACAAATAGGTTTTTATGTACCGCGGTTAAACGCTTCCGAACCTCCCAATATTTATTTGCACGTCAGCCATTTATTATTATCTTTGTTTTTCTCTCAATGGCTAGGAAATTAATCACGTTTCAGGTAACGTCATTCCACACCAAGAAGCTCGTAAACTCAAGATAGTAGATATTCATAATTTCTTCAGTAGTCAACTCTCAGAACTCGCATATACACATAGCCATATGATAATTTATTATTGCATTTAAAAAAAAAAAAAACCGGATGTGTTACACTCGCACGACTTTCTCAACTATTCTATTAACTTCACACAAAAAATTACTTGACTTCTTACATCACTCTAATCGAGATAAACTTTAGAAAAATATTTTTTAGACAGACATTATTAAAAGTAAGCTTTATAACACAAAACACTCGAACTAGATATATAATCTAGATTTATAAAATATTTATAACACTCCAGTGTTACCAATACCACCTGATAATAGTATGACGCCTGAATTTAGCAACACAAACACACCAAAGTACCTCACCACAAGGAATCAACATTTCCAATTGTAATTAATTGTACAATAAATATCACATTTTCATCATAATTGCACAGTTAAGAGCTTAATGTTGCCTATTATTAATAAGAATTGCATATCTTTGTTTTCTGTTATTTATCTGTATAAAAATAAATGAGGTTGCGTTCCTGAGAAAAAAAATCAATACTAGTACCACCGCCTTCTTTACTAGCCTGCTCTCGTGTCTAAACACGCTCAACTAGACAATTTTCTTCGATTGGCAACTTCAAACATATAAAACGTGTTTGTTGGGCATTTGGTTGTAATATACTCTAGTTTATCATTTGATAGCACAAGGAACGGAATGGAATTGTTAATTTATAATATTTATGGTAAAGAGTAAAGAACTGACATTACTACATCGATTACCAATATATATCGATAGACGAATTCTATTCCCACATACACAACACGTCGCCAAGCGATAGTAAAACGTACTATTCCTTGAACAAAAGGAATGTTGAACCTTATATTATAAATTTATTAATAAATCTGGAAATATTGTGCTGTCTAAAAAATAGTGTACGACACTCAACTTAAAAGGGTTTATTTTGCTTGTAAGATTGCTACACTCGGCCTCGTTATGTAAACTTTCCTTCTCGCAAAATAAAACCACACTTTTTATTTCTTGTACCATAAATAACTATTTATTGCTTATTTTATTACTTAATAAGAAGAAGGGAAGTAAAGCAATATGCTAAAGTGATAAGGCATGTGCTTTAAATGTTGTCGCTATGCCATTATCATAGAAATTCGCTTCTTTGCTTTGCCAGAAATAAAAAATAAATAAATAAATAAAAAAGGAGGGCGACTTGGTGTCTGAGAAAAATATATTTTAAGATTGAAATCAATAACAAGAAATATCTCGGAAACGGTTTCCTCCTAAACAATAATGTAAAGGTTATATTATGTGCTTTGATGAGATCTACATTTTTTGGTCTATTATGGTTTACCAGTTATGCAAAATGCATTCAAAGCTATTTAGAGAAAATGAAACTTTTTAATAAAAAGTATAATCAAAATCATTAGTTGTTTTTGTGAGAACAAAAATTTTCGAAATTTGGGTAGTTTAGGACTTTCTTAAAAATATTCGTGTCGCATCTTTGGGAAATACTGAATCAAGTTTGTATTGAACGGACTTTTCGTTTCTGAGTTATGCTGTTCATAGTGTCACACATACACACAGTAACCTTATTCTAAAAGTGCCCGCTTTGCATTCAGAGTGTCCCAAAAAACATATTTCCAGTGAATTCTTGGTATCCATTTATTTTTGTGGAATACAATAGGTACAATCTCTACATACGCGCTAGAGAAAGTAATATCTGTACGAGAATGGATTTGTGCCACGTATAAAAACGGAGTCATAGGTGACAAGGATATTAATCCGGACGGAACTGCAGATACCCAAGTGTTTTGTAAACATTAATTTAAAACAAATGCGGGAATAAGTTTCCCTACCTCAGAAATAAGCTTAGCCATAGCGCGGTGTTGCTGTAAAAGGCACAGGCCTGTACTGAAAGCCTCGCAACATTTGTCACTCTTGTGATACACCACAAGAATATTCCAGCAGGAAGTTATATCGTGCTGATATTGTTGCGAGTGATCTTGGTCTCGTCGCCCGCCGCTAACTTAAGATTGATGATCCAGAGCCACACGTCGCAATTCCCACCGTGCCTGGAGTAGTGCGTAACATCAAAAGGACACGGGATTAAAAAATGAATTCTTGGCTCAGCCTGTACAGACTGTCTGCCATATATTTAGCTCTGAAAGGGACAGTTTAGTATTCGCCTTTTCCTTTATTGCATATGGTTTTCAATTTCTTGAATGGTCATTTATATAATTATGAAAGAAAATCTCTTGTGTTCCATTACGTAATTTTCTCTACCCATTCTTTCAAACTACTCCTTATCGATTTTTATATATTAAATGGAGATGATCAAATGTACAATGTTACTGTAACTGCTCACGCTTTCATTTAATTTTCTTTATAGTTATAGGTACCCATTATAATTGGAGGATTTGGTAATTGATTGGTACAAAAGCTTTTCTCTTATCTACATCTAGCGAATGAAATAACTTTAGTATATATGGTCTTATTACGTAGTTCCTTATAAGTAGAAAGGAAATAAGGGAATACACAAGCAAAACCAAAAGTCAAATCCTTTAAAAGCTCGTTTTCGATAAAAAGGGTGCATATTTATCAAACAAGCCATATTCCTTTAACATTTCTTCCAAATTTTGCAAATGTTTACTTACTTTCGCAGAAAAGAAAGAAATAAAAAAAAACAAAACAAACAAAAAACAGAAATATCCTTAAATACACATAACTATTTGCAGTAATGGTGTAAGTATGTCTATGGTAACTAATTATAACCAACTAACCTAAAAATTGCATTACTGAGTGAAATCATGAGTAAATATTACGAACTATGGCAAGAGACAGCTGCGCATGTCACACAGTCATTCTCCATGGCTGTCTTAGAATACATAGCAACGAAAAACAAGTCACTGGCCTATGTAATAGAGCATTTGCAAGCAGATAGAAACCAGGCAATAGGAGCGCATAAAAATAATTACCTTTATTTATCTCTTATCAAGAAAAATATATTTTTATAGCATAAACAGATGTATTCGAAGAAAAGACAGGAGGAGGTGCAGAGACCTTCCGCATTGCAATGCCATCGTAAGGCAACTGCTACCACACTACGAAACTAAAAATGACCCTAAACCTTATGTTTATCGGAATTGTCTGTGAAACTTCGGAGGAAGCAATTAACCTATAGTAATTCCTATGTTAATATTGTTGTGCTTATCAAACGATGCCGCATTTCAATGTCTGCATGGCTAGGACGCCTTCAGTTATTTTTCTGGTCGTTATACTTTTATTTCCACGCTTGCAGTTGATTGTTTTTAATTCCGCTGTCTTTAGTTATTTTTTTTTTATTAATTTTGGTGTTGTTACTTTTTGAACAGCTTTTAACCTATGCCAGTTATGGGTTCTTTAAACATAGTAAACACCTTAAGTATTGTGCAGTCTTAACGAAATTGAACCATAGATATGTACGCACAGTTATATTCTTCGGTGCGTTTAGAGAACTTATCTATTCTACGATATAAACGAAAATGAAACTCTCTATTTTTAATAAGTAGAAAATTACGATATTATTTGTTTACCCCCTTAAGAAACGCACAACTTAAATCAGTCACTTATCACTGAACGCTTGGGAGTTTGTAAACACATTTCTTTCTCAGCAGTAGCTGGATTTAAAATACGGAAACCTGAAAATTCTGTAAATCTTGTGAAAGCTGCACCTTACTCTCCGAAAATTGAAATACCTTTATTTTGATTACACAAAAGACTTTGGAAGTGGACGGTATGTCACGTTGTGCTACAAGTATATGTGGGTTTATTCTTTGCTTGGGGGGGGGGGGCGGCTACAAGGATTTGTAGTTCAATGATGAACACGGGAGCTCTATTTAAGAACCTAAACGCATGGAAATACGTAGGAGAAAGATGCTCTCTTTATATACCCCTCGCTTTTCTGGGGGTGGGGTGATAAGTACGAATAATACGCAGAAGCCTGAAGGGAGAAACGAATCTTTAATGATGTCCAAACCTATAAATTACATTATCAAGAAAGCGGTTTTCTTTCTGGAGTTTAATCCACAGCATACCCTTTAGTCGTGAACATTTTATTTGCGCGGCTACAAGCTCTACCATGCTTAGTACTGCTTAAATTTCACTACAAATGAAACGCACTCATTTTAACAAGCGGCAGAATAATACTTTTAGCTAAAACATACATCTTTCGGGAACCCGCAGCAAATACTTTCATCATCTTGCATTATGGCTTGACACAGCTTAGATGCTGCCCCAAGACGCAGAAATGATCACTAATACACTTACAATATTGCATGAAATGTAACCCATATTTTCACTTGATACATGTGGCATGCACAATTTGCTACTGTTGGCATTAATACAGTGTGTAACATTTTGCTGAGCCGTTACATGTGAACCAATTCAGAAGCAATCCCATGGCGCCGATGTGCTAATGGGCACCGCTGTACGACCCGATGCAGTAATGCAGTCAATTATACCGGACACAGCCACAGTCGCCCTGCGCTAGTCGACTGTTTATCACCATCCCCCTTCCCACGTTTAAAAGATGAGCTGCGTCGATCTTACTCATGGCTCCATTCGGGTTCGCAAGTGCAAAGTCCTGTCCCCTTGTCACTTTTCAATTCGACATGCAAGGCTTCTTCACTTTACAATGGCAGTGTATTCAGAGCGGCAATCAAGTCTGTGACATTCAATGATGAACCGCTTTCTTTCATTATGAAGTACCTATTAAATTTATCAACTGTTAGAACAATCAATTGGAGGCAAATATATAAACCGCTTTATTTATTTATGAATGTTAGTGCTTAATAATTCAATTGGACTACAATATTTTAAGTACCAAGTGACTTAAGTTGATCTAAGCTGCATTATTTACAACATTGTATCTCTCTTACACGACACCACTTTTGGAAGACTGGGTCAGAAATATAGATGAAAATGACAAAACAGTTTACATGTTTTAAAACTATTTCATATAAATATTCTCTATACACCTATGAATCATTCTGGCCCAACATTTATCACGATCACCATTTTTAAAAGCCCAGATATACGTTTAATTCACTCGTGCGCTATGTTTTAACATTACATCTCCTTTCTCTATTATTTTTTTTTTTCTTCCTCCCTTTCTCAACCCCCCTCCCATGAAATGTATTCCTTGCGTTTCAAATTTGCTTTAATGTGTATGCAAATTTGCATAAATAATTTAAAAGGTGCTAATTAAACATGCAGACTGCATTTTACTATTGCTCTATTCATTATCTCAAAAAGAATTTTATATAGTTGAACATATATGAAAAAAAAGAGTTAATACCAACAACTCCATAAAAACAAATGTATTTCTCAGGTTGGCCCCGTAGCACCTGCCAACTGTGCAATAGGCCCCGGATTCGATTCCGCTGAAGGCGGGGGGAGCGCTTTTCTCTAGTCAAGGATATTACCTATCCTTCCCAGAGCTTGGGAGCATGAATGTGTGTGTGTGTGTGTGTGTGTGTGTGTGTGTGTGTGTGTGTGCGCGCGCGCGCGCGCGCGGCAGTTTAAAAAAAAAAAAGGGCAGTTTTCTCGCTGATTAAATATATTTAATATTGTCATCTCAGAAAATTGTGAGCAAGTCATTTCTTGATTTTCTTGTGCCAATTTCCACTTAAATGCTTTAAAATACAGTCCAGTGTTTTGGCCGACATGAGATGCCAATTCTTCCAGTAATCAAAATAGTAATATAAAATAAATTAACCTGCTTAGGTTCTATATTGGGGGGGGGGGGGAAGCAATCTGTGAGAGTGTCGGATTGCTAGTCAAACAGCGAACCATACCTTTATATTCCTTTTTTGTGGGGGAACAAGCATTAATACTCCAATGTCAATATGTTAAATACATGAGAATGCTACTGATGGCATTTTTCAATTTAACATGGTAGTTGCATAGCACATCACAGGATGTTGCACGCAACAAGGGCAATAAAAGTGTTAAATGTGCTTCTATGTAGCAGAAAATATATTTTTTAGAACGGTAGTGGAAACTATGGCATATGGAGCACTGAATTAGATATTGAGTCAGAAAACTGCTGCAGGCAGTGAAACGGATGAGATTCATAGAGGAGCCAGAGCGTCCAAGCTGAGAAGGGGAAGGGATGAAGAAATAAGACAACTAATCCAAATGGATGAACCAATCACAGACAGTATTGAAAGAAGAACTCTCCGGTGGTACATCCACGTCCGAAGAATGAATAAAGAAAGATGGCCTTGGATTGTTTTGGAATGGGCGCCATCAGGGAGGAAACTTGGAAGACCGAGAGTAAATTGGAAAAGTGGTATTTGTAGCAAAGATGATGAGGGAACGGAATGTGGAAGAGAAAGTTTGGCGGAAGAGTGGGAATAAAAGGTAACCACTAAAAAGTTCGAAAAACCAGAAAATAAAGTAAGGTTAACATGTAAGATTTATTTGTAAAGTTAAATGAACAGATGAACACAATCAAAAGAAAACGAAAATGAACATAAATAATGAAAGTGCCGTATGTTGTATAGGAACTTAAATGTCTGTATTTATTTTTAAACGATTTCTGATAGCTTTGTTGTCCAATTGGTTGGTTTTGTAAACTTATTTTGACATTTTGTGTCAGTTGGAATCTGAAGTATTGTCGTATTAAATTATTTTACAAAGAAATGAGTAAATATGATAATTTCATACATTAAACTAATTAATGTTAAATGAAAACATGTCTGTTGTTAAGGAAGAAGTCGTTTGTATAGACAACTGTTGGTGAAGGTATTAGGTAGAAAGTCGCTACTATGAAGAAACTCAGAACTCTACTCCGTTAAGCTCAAGGATCAGTCCCCGCAGTATCCTCGCAAAGCTTAGGGTAAATTGGCAGTAAGCGATTTTTAAGAAATGACAAAGGGAAAAGATATTTAGAATTAACAAGTCAAATAAAGAGAATAAGATAATAATACGGTGTGAAATTTTGCATTGTAGAACATGGTGCTATGGTAGGGAATCTGATTTATGTTAGTCCAGGGGTACATATTTTGGTTACTTGGCATATCTTGCGCTTCAAGCGATATATTCTTGCGCTTCATGTCAGTAATCGTAGCATCGCGCTAGGCTTTTCACTCGTTTAGTGAACCTCAGTAATTTGAACTCTCTACTTTACTCGGAAATAATTGTGCATACAACATTAACTTCTTTGGAAAATAGCTATTTATTACAATGCAGTAATAATTTCTTCTGCTTAGATTGAATAACAGTCCTTTATTCATTCTAAAACAATCGCCAAATCATCCCAAACAGATCAGTTATTAAAATCCATTTAATATTTAAAAAAATAACTGGCGTTGTCCATTCCCGCCACACTCATACATACTCTGAGAGGAAGATCTCTCATCATAGGAGCAACTATAGGCACGGGAAATTGTTACATCGTTTTTGAGTAACGGGTCGTATATCCGGGGACATTCCCGTGTTTATACTTATGAATATCCTACAGTGTTGTTCGCAGAACTGTATATGCAACTCAGTAATCCCTACAAGCGATAACAAGTGTAACAGAGCAACAACGGTTTCCATCACTGTATTTACTGCAGATCTTTCAGCTGCAACGCTGTTCTCCTCGCTTCATATGGCGTTTATTGGGACGTGCTTCCCAGTTTATGGTCCATTTGGTATCGAAACGGCCATTTAATTTTAAAGAGAATTCCCAAATGTACATGGAGGAAAAACATTGAGAACCTCGTTAACAGATGGAATCGAATCCGCGAGGCCAAAACGGTTCGATAGGCAGTGCTTTGATGACTGGCAACAATAAATAACAGGCTCTCACGAGTCCCATGGCGATGTATTAAATATAACTTTGACAACGTTCGTTTCGTTGATGTGCCTTTTGAAGTATTCAAATACATCCAAGCATTTGAGTTTGCTCATGTGTATCAAAATGGGTTACCAAGGAATATAATATTTATACTGATGAAAATGCGTCACACCTCCTCCCCCCTTCTGATGATACATATTTCTCATCGAGAAAAACTTATTTCATGAAGAATGCACATTCATTGCAAGCCTTCTTAAAATGCTATTTACATCCGAGTTTATAGCTTGAAGAACGCAAAGAAAACAATATTAATACATGAAAAACTGAGCGTGTTGCAGTTATCTAAGAAATACACAACAATCTTAAGGTAATCACCTATTTCCTCACTCGGTTTCTTCTTTCTACGATCAAATGTAGTTGGCTGCTCAACAGGCTTCTGTTCCCAGAACATTAAATCCCCCATATGGAGAGGGTAAACCGAATAAGTTTATATAAAATGTAAGATACTTCAAGGAGGCGACGCACAGCCAGCGATGTACGCGTTAAGATTATTAACAAAATGGTGAATTAAAATGAACCATAAAATGGTTTTCCGTGTCCAGCATTTGTCACTTTATACATTCGTTATACAAACCAACACATGAACGTAATTCTAAGTTCAATTTGTAACATAAATTATATTACCCAACGTAAACAGTCTCAATATTTGATAATTGCTAGATAATTTGGCACATTTTTAAGTTGAGAAGCAAGTTACAAGCTCTCAAAACTTCTGCGAAATGATTAATCACCGACCAAAAGTTCGCGTGCTTTAAAGTACCTTTAAATATGCTTATGTATTCTTCATTATTGAACATGGTTGAATAAAATATATCAGTGATAAAGAAATTGAAAGTGACTTAATGAATGAGAAGAAAAATACTGTCATATATAACATCAGCAAATTGTCAAGTTTAACATTAATAAACTAATGCTTGCCTGATTTGAATGTTGGATTGTTTGCCACTTTCCAATATTACTCTTTTTCTGCAAACCACTATTGACATTTGACTGACGTAAAGGGCCTACGCACAGACACACAGCTGGACTAGCATTCCGGTTGCATATCTTGAATTGGTCTGTCTTAAGTGCGCCACACAAGACCTACAGTTTCCAAAACTAACCGACCTAAAAAGGAGATGGGCTACTCTCTCACTTTATTCCACTTGAGAATTGGTGGTTTAATGGATTAACCCCAGAAAACTATAACGCTGCATGACTCATTATTTTTTGGTAGCACAACAGGCAGCCCAAGGTCAAGTCGATTCTCCCCATCTTCTAACTGAACCCAACACGTTTAAGCGGGGTCCGAATTGCACAACGAACAGCTGTAACGATAATCTGAAGCTGAGGGGAAGGTAGAAGGGATGGGCTGCCCTTGACTTGAATAGGCACCGCCCCCCCCCCCAATGCTCAACACTCCCTCTTCAGTATCCGAAGGTGCCGGTCCCCATGGCCGCGCTCGCCAAGGCGTGTGGCTTTGGTGCTTCGTAGCGCTGGGGATCGTGGGTTCGAGTCCCACCTTGGGCATGGGTGTTATATGTTTGTGTATATGTGTGTGTTGTAAAAGTAAGAAAACAGCAATCCATCAATAATACAGCAAAACAAGGTAAAACAAATAGGTAAATAAAGGTAGGGTATACAGTGCCGGAGTCCCGATCAGACTCCGGTACTGTATTTTAAAAAAAAAGGACAGCGATTGTGGGTCGCATTCGAAAAGTTGCAGGATCAGTTCACCCTGAAGACGAGGAAGATGCACTTCTTCGAAACGTTGGTGTCAAGCCAAGTTTTTACCTGGCTAGAAGCCCGAGAAGATTTTGAATTAAGAAGAGTTAAGTTTCAATCACAGAGGAGAGAGAGAGAGAGAGAGAGAGAGAGACAGAGAGAGAGAGAGAGAGAATATCCACGAAGGGGATCTGTCGGTCACAAACAGAATGCACAAGCAAACGCAGTGATATGACATATGTTGAAGCGAGTTAAATAGGGGCGCATTGTATGTATACTAACTTTGAAAGCTTCAAAGCGGCAGAAGCCTTCTTGAAGCAATTATGACATTACTGAGCGTATAACATAAAAATGTTTGTGCATGTGAGTGTGTGTTATTACCTTTCAGTCAATGAGCTAAAAAATCTGATGTGTTTCATTCACATGACTTTTTCTACATCTCTGTAACAAATTATTGTTAAAAAGCTTAATCCTCTATTTACTTTACGATAATCGAGATAAACCTTAGGAGATATTGTCCTAAACACTCGCGTCCTTGTAAGAAGAAGATAAATAAGGGAATGCATTAGGCTAAGACGATAGTCAAATATTTTAAAAGGTGGTTGCTATGTGGTTGAAACCCCTTTCTATGCAGGGCAAGGAGTTTACAACTTCCCGGTTGAGAAAAGTAAAAGTATTTTAAATCTGAAACAAGTAGCAAGGAATGTCTTAGTAATGGTCAATTAATTATACGAAAAAATGTATGACATAAATTGCGGGTTTCAACGTGATCTACATTGTTTGTGCAGTAAGTTTTTGTCTATCTCTTACGGTTTGCCAGTTCGCAAACTTCAACAAAATTTATTCACAATAAAGAGGACTTTAGAGGCTATTCTCAGAAAATTCAAGATATACATTTTATTTGCCATATAAATATCTTTAATATAGGTATTTTAAACACAATCCTTAGAGCCATTTTTGATAAATTCAAAATTTTCGAAGCCTTTTCCATGTAAGCGGTAGTTGGGGGGGGGGGGGATGTTTCTCGAAAACTTCGTGTCGCATCCCTTGAAGTTTGGTATTTTACGTTTTTGAGTTAACGTGTTCACAGACACACATTCACACGGACCTTTTTCTAAATACAGGGGGCCCTACCGGTAAAATCTCGGTATCGAATTTTTAGGTGGAGTGCAATATCTGCTCTATACAATATGTATATAGTACGTGTAGAGAAAGTAAAAGCTGTCCCTAGTGGAAACTACAATTACTTTATGTATAATTGCTGATCAACAACCTAGTGATGTAACAGATCAACTGTGTGGCAGCACGAGGGTAGAAAGAGGATAATACAAACGAATAAGTACTTAATGTGCGATACCAACGATATACGCCTAGCACAATATTTTTGCAGAGAAAACGCTAATCTGACTCTTAGGAGTAACAAAGTGCTCCCTGAATTCCTCTCCGCAAAGGTGGACGTTACATCAGCTCAATCATCCTTTGGTGCGAACGACATCGAATGGTTGTGCCAATTAGTTCACGCTCAAGAGCCAATAGAGCCACCCGGTACAATTCACCTGATGAGAACTGCGCTCACTCCTAACCCCCATCTCGATTCAAAGCGTTATCTACTCTATCTAAATTACTTGGCACTTAGACGAACCTATTCTGGTCAATCAACAGATGATCCGTGAAAGCGACAACTTTCACGCTTTTACTTTCTGTTAGGTTTTTGCTATAACGAACAAGGTACCCGAGCATAGCTGATACTTATAATAGTCAATCTTAAATACCTTTAATGATATTATTTTAATTATCATATACGACTTTCCTCATATCTAAGATTGTTTTAAAAAATCCATATATGTGGACAGTATTTTCAGCTAAATCCGATTAAACTTAAAACAAGGATGGTGTTAAACTAGCGTACACATAACAGCTAAAAGGATAACATAGGAGTTTTTATTTTTTTATCTTAAATTTTGATATTTCTATTAACCGTTTATCTAAAAGGAAATGCATTTTGAAACAATTTCTGCAAACAGCAATCCCAATAAAGTATTTATATATATTATATAAATTATATAAATATATATAAAGCATTTGTAGAATATATTCTAAGTTAAAACAATGTGATATAGCGGTTACAGTTATGCGATTATAGAGCATGAGATATTTACAAGCTTTTTCTGCTCCACTCTCGAACTCTGAAACGCTTACCGATCCCAGCAAGTATTATATCTAACGTAGCCCTGAGAAGTCAAACACCGTGGTGTACTGGCTACCGTACTAGCCTCAAACCTAAGATTGCAGATTCAAAACTGAATTTTTTCGGACGCAAAAATCCTTAGCATGGCTTCCTTCTTCGGAAGGGAAGTAAAGTCGGTAATACCGGGTAATGTTTATTGGCACGTAAAAACTCCATACCTTAAAAGAAGGTTTCAGGGCAACATTCCACAATTTCCCGTCCGCAAGGGTTAATTTCGTTCTGTGGGCGACGAGCGGATCCCTCGCCACCACGACGCATAGCGGCGAACTCAGAAACTAGAAATTCAAATCCGATGAAAGAAACGATGCCCTATGCTCCCTTAGGAGCTACATAAATTAACTAACCAACCCTGAGCGGTAAAGAATATAATATGAGGCAGATGATGCTGATGAACCGAAACCATCTAGTCCATCCACATGCAGACATGTTGTCTATTTCTTCTTTGCAGATTCACTTATATGCGGCAAAGTAACTCCATTATCAACCACATCGTATGCCTTGAGCGCAAAAAAAATCCCGGTAAATCAAGGTTGCCAATCTGAAAATGTCGTTAAAATGAGAATCCTCTATTTGTGGTGGGTGTAGGCCTTACAGATCCGCGGCTCCGCCATGGTTCAGTGGGGTTTAAGCTTCACGGATCCCTCAGCTACGCTATGTGGCTTAGTTCTCTCTACCCTCAATTGCGCTACGATTTCTTCTGTGCCGTTCAGATTGTGAATCTTAGCAAAAATTGAGACAAGGACAAAAGAAGCAATGTTGCCATGATGTCTTCGGTGGGACTGCGTCAACTTCGAATTAGGTCCGTCTTTCAGGAACTGACACAAAAGTGAT
Organism: Hymenopus coronatus; assembly: GCA_030762935.1. Taxonomy (NCBI): domain Eukaryota; kingdom Metazoa; phylum Arthropoda; class Insecta; order Mantodea; family Hymenopodidae; genus Hymenopus; species Hymenopus coronatus. The sequence goes on along the minus strand of CM060897.1, from coordinate 130,208,282 downwards.
GAAAGTTATGTGTTTATAAACGCATTATAGCATGAAATTATTACTGATAAGTGTTATTAAGCGTGTATTCCCCAAATTTTAATAATAAAACATTATGTACGTGGGATAGTTTGTGATTTATGGTTCGGAAGTTTTATCTACGCTTTCATATAAAGAGAGCTTTCTACCATCAATACATCTCGCTGCACTTCTGCGGTTATTAGATATTTATCTACAAATGGACGGACACACCTTCAATAAAGAAAACGATAGTTGGATTTCAACCAATCATTGATGTCCTCTCATGTTATGCATCGCTTCGCTAGGTCCTCTTATACCTATAATTACTTGAAGAAAACAAATCGAATTGCAATGTATGCTGGTAGCTCTGTTAAGATTACTCCACAGTGAAATAAAAGACCTTCTGGTTGTTCCACGAACGCAATTTTCTTGCCAAAGACTTGTTTACCTATGTCATGCAATCGAGATAAAAAATTAGCAGAAATTGTCTTATTACTTGTTTCCTGTAAGTAGGAAGGAAATAGGGAATACGCTACCGCTATGTGAGAAAAATCAAAATTTGTAATGAATATATCTTCAGTACACGGCATTTTAAAATCGTTAGCCATTTTTGATAAAATCAACATTTAAGGGTGATTTCTCTCATGTAAAGGGTGATTTGGGTTGAGTGGATTTTCCTTAAAACCTTCGTGTCGTATCCATGGAAGACGCTTAAATACCAAATTTGGTGTTTTATCATCTTTTCATTTTTGAGTTATCGTGTACACAGACACAGGGATGGACAAACTCGCGCGCGAGGACCTTTTTCTAAAAATGCTTTTTTGTATACAGGGAACCCTAAGAAGTTTATTTCTGGTATAGAATTTTTCGATGGTGTACAATACCTTCTGTAACTATATACTGAGAGAAAGTATACATGTATAACAAAAAATACTTTAAAAACAATAAATGGTTTTGCTTTATTTAAAGATCATTATATTATCGCAAATCAAACCAGGACATTGCTACAAGATATTCTCGAGTGATGCTCCGGTTAAGTTTCACAGGGCACAGGGCGCAAAAGTGAACTTGGACTTTTAATCACCTTACTGCAGTCTATGCACCAAAGAGAACAATGACCATGTTTCACATATGGCCATTGTGTCCTCGACGTATGGTTCCTATAATTGGTAGTTGTAATGTTTGTTTCCCTCGAGTACGGGACCATTTTACACGCATTGTTGTTAGGATAGCGCCTGGAGGTTCAACTCGCTCGGCCGCGTGGCGGTTAGCCGCATTGTAAGGGGTCGCACAACTCCAGACATGAGTGGCACATAGGTATACTGCGAACTCCTGGATCATGTGTCTTCATAATCAATAACGTAGAAAAAGTTAATTACTGGATAGCTGCCGGTAACCTTTAACTAATGAGGCAATAAATTAGACATGAATGCAACTCATTATAGCACATGGTATGTACGTTCCACGTTTCACAGAAACGATAATTAAAATTCCCAAGTGTTGAACTTGTGCTTCTCACAGGTAGAGAAAGAAAAGAATGCACATAACTCAAAATATTCTTCTCATTACTGATAGAATGGAATGAAAGCTTAAAAGGTTTTGATTTTCTTTAAAAGGCTTTTAAAATACATCCAGTATAGAATTTTTTTCAAAATTAAGGTGTATATTGCACGATGGAACAGTTGAATAACATTAAACTTACGTTATTAAATATCCATAAATGCATTCAATATGTGTTAAGATTCAGCTTTCCATGCCTGTCGAACATACTTGCACATGAGAACCATAAATGTAGTATTTAAGGTGACCGACCTTGCAAAATGACACATGGCGAAAAAATAAAATTATACTCCTCCCCATTATTTAAAATATCCCATAGGGACATTTTCAAATGGTTGTTTTAAACACATGCATACATAATATTGAGGCCATCAGATCTAAATTAAGTCCGTACCTTGTGGGTCAACACAATATTTTTGTGATACGTTTTTGGCCAACATTTAAAATCCTCCTTAAAGGCCAATTTTAACAGATTACCGTGAACCTTAGATTTAGTCTTCCCAAAATATAGCAAATGAAATCTGCTATTCGACCCAATAAACTGTGAATTAACATATGCTGTCAGCAGATATCAAAAAGGTAGTTTATTCAACCATTCGATAACGTGCCTATTTTAAACGGTTCTGCTTGTAAATCTTATCAAAAGAAACATTGCTGCTGAATTGCCCGTACACTTTTTGACAGCCTTTAAGAACTATCCATCATTCATCACGTTGAGAAATACTCTTAACTGGTGAGAAAGTTTGTTTATAGCCTTCCAGGTTGTGTGGGTTTCTCTATTAAGTAGTATTTTAAATTTATCCAGAGATAAAAGTAGCAAGGGGAGCGAAAGTCTGTAGCAATATTTTGCTCTGTTTTCCATGAACGCTCAAATGCTCTTATCGAACTAACGGGTATACGTATAAGCTGTGGCAGTCCAAATCTTGTTCTCTTTCTGCTAATTTTATAGATAATGGACTGCATTCATGTTCACTGGCACATCAACTGCTGACATAGATAAAAAAAAAACTGATGAGTTCCATTCAAATAACTTTCTGTAGCTGTTCTCTAGCAATTCTTAAAGAAGATCATTATTTTATCTACATCATGCTAATCGAGATAAACATTACTAGAATTGTTCTTATTACTATTTGATAATAAAAGTAGAAAGGAAATAAGGGAGTACACTAGGATAAAGCGATAGTCACATCTTTTAAACACTGGTTGCCATCTGAAACAACTGAGGTTTGGCTCTGTTTGAGAAAAGTTAGGTAGTTAAAAACTGAAACCAATATAAAGGAATAGCTCAAAAAGCGTAGACTTCACTTGGAAAACGTGTATGACATAAATTATATGTTTTAACGAATTCTGCATTAAATCAGATTTACATTTTTTATTTTTGTCGATCTCTTACGGTTGAACCGTTGTACAAAATTCTGCATAACTCTTTCAGAATCAAGTTCTTCAGAGGCTATTCCTAGAAAATTGAAGGTACACATTTTATTTCTGATGTAAATATATTTAATATACGGCAAGGACATGCAATGTATCTAGGTAGAGAAGGTATTGTATTCCACCAAACATTCGATGTCGAAATGTTACCGGAAATGTATTTTGAGTTCGCCTGGGTCCGAAAAAAGCATTTTTAGAAAAAGCTCCGCGCGCGTGCGTGTGTGTCTGTCTGTGGCCAGCATAGCTCAAAAACGAAAAGGCCGTTAAAAAACAAACTTGGTATTAATGTTTAGTATCTTCCAAAGATGCGACATGAAGATAACCCCCCACCTAAAAAAAAGAGAAAAAAAAAATCCGCCCACCACAAACATACTGCCAATGCTTATCTCGACTAACATGGTGTAGAAAGAAAAATAATTTTTTGTAAGAAGTTTGTAGAGCAGCTGGAGAAAGTCATGTGAGTGAAACGCATCAGATTTCGTAAGTTTTAAATATGCTTCTGTTATCAAAAGAAAACCCGGAGAAAACCCGCCCCAGCGCCGTTTTGTCCACCACAAATCTCACATGCGGTCGCTTGGGAACGAACCCCGGCCGTCTAGGTGAGAGTCGAGAGGTCTAACCACTCGGCCACGGCGCGGCCTTAAAGCATTTAAAAATATAGTACACATAAAGATAGATGGAAAAATAAATCGAGTTTTTCATTCCTTCTGAGAGAAAATAGTTCAGGTATTTAAGCAGTACCAGGGACATTTCGAGATTTGCCTCAGTACACTGGATGAAGAACTGCTATTCGCCAAGCAGACCACACAGTACTCGGCGCGCTTTCCACACATGCAATGAAGAGTCTCTAGATACAGCCTCTAATGAGGTGTGTATTTCATGGGATGTCGTTTCCTCCCTCAGCAAAGGCGGAATGCAATGCAACCCTTTCGTCACATTATTGCATTCTTCTTTCGGCACAAGAATGAGCAGGCAATAAGGTCAAAGGTAGCTTTAATAAGTCGTTAATGGACCACCGCAGTTGGCATCCTATAAGTAGTGCTGCTGGCGTGCACAATGCTGCGGTTTCATATCAACGCCTAAAAAGGAAATCAGAATTAAATGCATTCCTTATCTGTCTTTTGATTCTACTAGTGCTGTGCGTACGCACTGCAGAGCTGCTTGCTTTGCAGGTCATCTGTGATTTAGTTTGCTTTCTTTACCACGTTCATAGTAGGCAGAGCAAACATTCCAGTCCAACCAAAATCCGATATAACGATTTATATTTATTCATTTATTATGCCGTAGTCTTATTGCTGTTCAAGGTTGGATTTTATCTCAACATTGCAACAAATAAGTTGGTTCGTGTGTACTTAATTTCCACTTCCACCTTGTAGGCTCTTCTCTCTTCTCAGGGTTTTGGTATACGAGACGCGTTCTGTATTTTGGTTTCAACTACCATAAATAAATGTTGTTATTCCTTTGACTTTATTGTAAATCATTGCAGATACAAAAACCACACAGAATCAAGTTATAACTTATCACAAGAACAACATTTTTACTCCTTGTTTCGTCACTAAGCCAACTCGATCCTCCTTTTCCTTTACAGAAATATTTGTGTTGCCGTGCGTCCATTCCAAGACCGTGAAACGTATGTTAAGTTTTAGAAATGCACATACACATAACTCTTTCCATCTCTTTCTATCATTGTTGCGATTGTTGGGCACGTCTCCAGCCAACTCATTACAAACTCCTTTACTTAGGCCTTTTTGTATTAGAATGAACACAATGCCTTCCAAATATATTAATAACACAAGTAAAACAATTCACCAATAACAATAAACTCACAAATTAACAGTTAAATGTATGTTTTAAGCTCTTATTTAGCCCAAATAAATTTCAAGTTATTAATAAAATTACAAAATAAAAACCTGTTTTTCTTGTGGCTTGTGACCTTAATATTGTCACAACATAATGTACTTTAATACATTCATAAAGTAGTATTCCCTATATACTTGTTTATATTTTGCTTAGAGATTTATAAATAATAACTGCATTGGAAATGTGATCTTTAACTCAGCATAATTTTAAAACATTTATGTTTGTTATAAATGTAAGGTAAGTTGCGCGAATATAGCAAATATTTTGGATTTTCCATAATTTTGGTTCTCAAAGTTCCGCTACAAGTAAGGCAGATGTAATTTAACAAACCTTCTATGTGTTATAGTCCCAGCACTTCCAGCACGAATATTTGTAATATTAAAATTTGAAATGATATATATATCTTTAATAATTACTCGTATATACTTAATGTTTTCTATCGTCCTCCTTGGTCTAAGGGTAACATTATAGCTCTGGAAGTTAGCGTGTTCAAACCCGGCTGAGGACAATGGATTTTTTTTTTCGGGCGTAGAAAATCCTTAGTATGTCTTTCTTCGGAAGGGAAGTAAAGCCGGTGATCCTGTTTCGTAGATTTACGACACATAAAAAAGGTCTCTTAAGTAAAATTAAGCGCTTCTTTCACGTCCAATATAGTACAGAACGCTGAGAACCACAGGAATTAAAAGAGCGCCCATAAACAAAACCCAATTTATTGTAAGGTATGTTTATTGAAATATGATATGGTACAATGAAAACCCGAATGCCTGGTGTATGACTGTTGCCTTAACACTGAAGCAATGAATTTCCCACGTTAATCTCTGTGAATGCATAGCGATAGGACGCTAACATGCTCGCAAATGCAGGTAAAGGCTGAACAAGGTTTCCTCCAGATTCGGGATTATGGTGTGTGTAATCGCGAATGTTCGATTTTTCTTTGCGCGCGTATGTAGAGAGCAAGCCTGAGGCTAAATACCGTATCAAAAGCGATTTTCTCTCAGCCAATTAAGGAATGTAGTAGTGGTTGACTATACATAGCCAAGTTAGCTAGCTACAAGCTACAGCAGCCCCAGAACAACGCGAGCGAGGATGCGGATCATACCGAAACAGGGCAACAGTGGCCTAAGTGAAAGCGAGATTCCAAGCTTAGTTTATTATTTCTGGAAAAAACAGAGTATCTGCATTCTTTACATACTCTGCTGAATTAAGAAAATATTTTCGTTCACTTCATCAACTGTAGTCCAGCTAATCAATTAACCTTCTTCAGTTTCGGTCCTTACATCATCCTATACCACTTCCTATAGTCTTTTATTGTTTTTCATGGTATATTCGCAAGATTACTGTTAAATGTATTTAAAGGAATAAGAATAAATTCAAATCCTGTATCGCAAACGGTTGGTCTAGAAAGAATAGATAAGTGCTGGACAGAGTTTAGTGATAATAGAACTTTAATTTAATGTTACTGTATGGATCTCAACTAAACAATTAATGAAACTAGAAGAGATCAACATGCACATTGAACGGTTGGCAATATATCTTACTGTGCAAAACAGGAGCACTTGTTCTTTTCTGATGTTATGATGACGAAACTTCCCACACTTAATTAATATTACAAAACAGTTTAAGGTGGATATCGTAACATTGGATTCAAACATCCATTAATCAAGATTTCAGTGGAAATGCATTTTGCGCAGCAAGAGGGAGGGATGGAAGTTATATACAAAGAAAACTTCTGAAACAATAAAAAGACTATACCTCAACGTAATGCTGTTGTTACTTCATTTTGTTTTAATGAAGCTAGGAGTATTTAGACAGCGATTTCACACAAATTAGTTAAAATCTTGTTTCTTTTAACTGTGTTACTTTAAACTGTAGTTATTTATTCAAATGACAAAGCATTTTAAGGAAAAGTGTTTGCCGGACTTTGGTCAGGAAAATGACAAAACAAGTGACACAAATTTCTCTAAATGATTGCGTGAGTAAAATTGTTCCAGTGATTGAATTTAATATGCTCAAAAATACTTATCAAGCACAGATATGTTTCTAATACTAGGTTAAGAAAGAATACTTGTGTGTTTAATTTTTCCCACAGTGCGCGAAATCCTTTTATTGCTCAAAATATTGCGTAAAAACTAAGTTGAAACAATGGGTAGAATGTCGTAACATATTTGAAAAATATCCGCTATTCCCATTAAATGTAGGGTTTTATATAACACATTTGAAAACTGCGAATCATTATTCATTATGAACCAACGAAATTTAAAAGAAAAAAGTATATATGTAGTTCCGTTGAGGAATTGAATGTCCTCCCGGCACACTGTTATGGTAGTTCAGTTGGTTAGAACCGGACAGAAACCGCAAGATTGAAGTTCCACTCCCGCTATGGCACTGAGATTTTCAGCTTGACTCTAGATTCTTAGCTTCGTCCTATAAAGGGTGAAATTGTGCCTACAACTGAAAAGCCGTTTCCACATCTTGCTTAAGAAAAATACTGTACTGCGCGATATTTCTATACTTCTTGTAAGACACATCAATGGTTTTCCAAAATTCGACTGAGCTTTTTGAATATTGTACGTTATGTATGTATAAGAGCGTTATTAAGGTTAATACATAGTATGTCATTCATGGATTGAGTTACATAAACTATGCATTAAAACTTATAAAACTTGCTCCTTGGATTCATTTTAAAATAGTTATTGAACACTCTAGATTACACTCCTGATTAAACTATAAAAACAACTTCGGTAAAAGCTTGAGCTTGCAGTGTATTTATCTTTCGCTAGATATTCATTCTAGTTATAGATTGGGGGGAAAACTTCCAAAATTAATTCCGCCACACAGTCGGTACACAACTGATCCGCCGAATCACAAATTACACTAATTCACAACTCACAACTAAACTGCACCTGAAATCCCCACAAACATAATGTCCAGTTTGGAATTGACCTTAATCTTCACTTCTAGACTCCACGTCGAAAGTCTTTACTGTGAAGGTGCGAGCCACAAGAAGCAGAAACTTCCAGAACTGTATTACTAAACAGCAGTGATAGGTCATTGTGTTTGTACGCGCTATTGTTTAAGAGCGCACAGGCCGGAGCCCCTATGCGTAAGACGGCAGATCCGGCTCATTCGCGCAGCTGTCACAAAATTCATCAAACTTTGCAAAAGTGATTAGAGAAATTTTTTTATCAGAAAAAAAATAAGAATTAGCTACGAGGGTGGTCTGAAAAGTTCTCGGCCTGATAGTGGAAACGACAATTCATGCTTTCAAAGTAGTTTTATTTTTCCAACATCATCTCCTCTAATATCAACACATTTTGTTCAGCGGTGTTCCAACGCCATTATGCCCTCTCTATAGTGTTCCTCTGGAAGTGCTGCAAAGTAGCCATTTACAGCCGCAATTCCTTCTTCATTGGACGAAAAGTGCCTACTAGCGAGGAATTTTTTCAGTTTTGGAAACAGATGGAAGTCCGAGGGAGCCAAATCTAGGGAATATGGTGGATGTTCCAGCACTTCATAGCGCAGATCTCTCAATTTCTTCTTCTTCTTCTTCTTCTTCTTCTTCTTCTTTTTAACCGGGATCTGTTTTCACGAATGCTTGCATTCAGTTTGGTTAGAAGCTGAGAGTAGTATTCTCCAGTAATGGTTCTACCTTTTTCAAGACAGTCAATCAACAAAATTGACACCCATCTTGCGCAAAGTTTTTTCATGTTTAATTCTTGATACATACAAGATGTGACCAATACGTTCGTTTGAAATTCCAAGAGCATTAGCAATTTGTCGCACCTTTATAGGCCGATCTTCCAAAATCATGTCATGCACTTTTTCAATGATTTCCGGCGTGGTTACAGTTTTTGGACGTCCTTCACGTGGATCGTCTTGGACGCTTCCACGGCTACGTTTTAAATCCGCCGCCCATTTCTTCATAGTGGAAGCTGAAGGTGAAGAGTCACCATATACATTTACAATCCGCAAATAAATTTATCTAGGTGATAAACCTTCTATCACGAAGAATTTTATCACAGCACGCTACTCGGATTTCTCCATTTTCAAAACAATGCGCACTTCCACAGGGTCAAACAACTTCCTAGAGTCATTTATTGCCTGGAATGACTTGTAATTTTACATAGGGTCTATTAACACTGTACCAACGTAAGGGGAAAAAAAAAATATTCAAGTAGTGCCGCGATCTGTGGGTGACACCGATATCTTATCAGACCACCCTCGTACAAATGCTCTTCGCTTGCTTTATTCAATTTGTGAGTAATTCCTTGTACTACGATTACTGTATAACCAAAGAAGAATATTCCTATGGAATCGCACATGATTGAAGTTAAAAAGTAAATCATGTAATTTTACCATTATGACACAAGTTTCTCGTATTGTATTAATCCACATTGGGTATACAGATATGGTAAATCCAGAAACGCCATGTACCACTTACATAGGTATTATAAAATCCAATTTTTATTAAGGAAAGCAAATTAATGTAGCTCGAGGTTTTGACATACAGCTTCTATGGTATTATCCCCCATCTATAGTAACATAATAAAGCGCACTAACGGCGGATTACGTTTGATTAATGCTAAATCGTTAACACTGATCTCACATCCATGCGTTTCACATCGAAAAGGATGAAGGGGACAGATGGGGTTTAACGACCGGAGGAAACAAGAAACTGTTTCACTATTTTTAATCCTTGTCTTATCCAATCCCGCTGCAAAGGCGTGCAGGATTTTGAACACAGCTGTATTACGCGCGGAGAACTACTCTCCCCCCCCCCTCGTCTCCTTCTACTTTTCTGAACGCCGGGGGCACGATCTGTAATTGGCCGGAAAGTTGTAAAAACGTTGTTATAGAGTTTTGCACTATGTCATTATTAAGTTGCTCCTCAAGTCTGCCAGATTCTCAACGAAGAGTCTTGACAGGCATTATTAAAAGCACCCGCGGAAATTCATTTTATTTCTACATGCGCCATAGAACTAAGAAGACAATTTTTTTCTCTGAACTGTTGCTTTGTCCAGAATTGGCTTCATTTCTGCTGCCTTTGACGACTCCCTTTGCACACTACTGAAGCGCATATCACAGGATTTCACAGGCTGTCTTTTCAATTCTAGCATTTACACTCCTTCAAAACACGGATATGGAATTATCATATTTTGTTACCGAAACACTTTCGTACATAAAATTCGTAAACATTTGGAGTTTTTATTTCCTTACTACTTTCGAGAGTATATTGCATTTCATCATTAATTTATATCCGGATTTCACTTCAAAATGTTTTTTGAGATTCCCTGAAAGTATGCAATTTGAAAAGAAGAACGGTGGGTTAAACAACGAAAATAATATTCCAGTTCTGCATCTTGCAAAGATGCAACACGAAATTTTGTAAGAAAATTCGCCAACCCAAATTGGACATTATCTAATGCTATTTATTCAAATATCATTAGATGTATAAGATATTTATATGGGAAATATAATAATAATAATAATAATAATAATAATAATAATATATATATATAATTACGTTTTGAAATTAGCCTGTAATAAATATATATATATATATATATATATATATATATATATATATATATATATAAATAATTACGTTTTGAAATTAGCCTGTAAATTCCATTTTATTCGGAAATAATTTTGTATAATTTCACATGTATAAACCATAATCGAAAAATAACAAGTCTTTAAAAGACAACTTGTTTAAAACTCTGTTGGTTAACCACTGACTGCTGTGCGAGGGGCCCGGCTTCGATTTCCGGCTGAGGTGTGAATTTTATCCCGGCCACGATTATTTCGTAACCTCCTCAGTCAGGAAGTATGAGACAGAGCGCGCGCGCGCGGGCGTGTGTGTGTGTGTATGTGTGTGTGTGTGTGTGTCTGTGGGTGGGTGTGATCTAATGAATAAAATTAGAGACAACAGAAACCCAATGGCAACAGTAGACGAGCTAATGTCATTGCTAACAGCCAAGTTGCCATGTTCCAAGGGGAAATATAGGGATCTGAATTGAACAATATTTAACTCCGCTTTGGCATCCAGTATCTTCGTTGTACTTACACAGTAAACATACGTGTATTCAACTCTAATAACACATTTCAGGAGATGGGTTTATATTACTTTCTCTACGCGTATTATGTGCAGTGTATAGAGAAGGATGGTATTCCACCCAAAAGTTCGATACCGAGAGTTTACCGATAATTCTAGTTTTCCGATCCGCTGAATTCGAGAAAAGCGTTTTTAGAAAAAGGTCAGTGTGTGTGTGTGTGTGTGTGTGTGTGTGTGTGTGTGTGTGTGTGTGTGTGTGTAAAGCCTGTCAGTGGGCAGTAGGGCTCAAAACTAAAACACCGTTAAATACCAAATTTGGTATTTAGTTTAGCATTCTCCAAGAATGCGACACGAAGGTTTTCAAGAAAATTACCCCGTAACCTTTATATGGAAACGTATTTGAAATTCTTGTTTTTCTCAAAAATGACTAACGATTTTGATACAAACACCATATATTAAACGATATATACATGACAAATAAAATGTATTGCATTTTCCGGAAATAGCCTCTGAAGACCTTTTTATTCTGAATGAAGTTTGCATAACTGGTAAACCGTAAGAGATAGGCAAAAACTGTCTGCACAAAAATTGCAGAACTCGTTAAAAGACATCATTTATATACTATAAATTTTTTTGTAGAGTGACCGTTTCCGAGATATTCCTTGTTATTAGTTTCGATTTAAAATACTTAACTTTTCTCATACGGAAATTAACTCCTGGCCATACAAAGAAACACATTTCCATACAATGGAACAAATAAGATTTTTTTTCTTTTCTTTTTTATTTGGCCTGTATAAGGTTTTGGCAAGTCGGTATTTAGATGTTCTCCATATTACGCTTTATAACAAGATACGTAAATAGCGAAAACAGCTGGATTTTATAACTTTGGATAACTATCAATTCATTGTAAAGCAGTAGTTTAACTACAACTACAAATACTACCACATCCGAAACAGCAAATCTTGGTGCAGCTGCGTGATGCTGTTATTACTAATTATGACCGAAATAGTTCAACGTAGATAGCTTTAGGAAACAGCGCAAACCATATGCGCTCCATCCGTCTGGGAAAATTATCATAAATTCATACGCCGGGTATAACGGGTCAAATGAATGATCATAAAATGAGCATTTAACAATTGTGCCCAAGATATTCCACTAATAGTGACCACAAATATTAAACATGCTCCCTTAAGGATGACTTGCTCATTCATCTACCAGATAATTTTCACATCCCCACCAATTCTGGAAAACACAGCTGCATATAATAGATAAGTGCGGCAGAGAACGTAAACAGAAAAATATTGAGCCTATATTTAATGCTTATTTAAATGTGGAAACTGCGTGTTCTATTCACAGTTTATAAAAATAGCATATGGCAGCTGTTATACAAGATTAAAAATTAAAAATATTCTACAAAACATACACAACTACCGTTAACCAATGAATATGCAATCAGATCGAGCTTAAATACGAGACACACTTGTTTTTACAGCATGTAAATAACGAAATTCAGCATATTCTGAAATGTTCTGCCTTATGATTATCATACCACACACTGACTCAATAAAAAAAAAAACTTAATTAAAGAATCTCATAATACCTATAATGCACTAAATACAAAAATACCGCAGAAGTATTATTTTACCTGTAATGTATGCGTTTTGCACAAATATTATGGATCCCCAAGCCATGGGCCACATGATATATGCACCCTAGGGCAGATGTGATTAACGCTCTAGGTCCGACATGGAAATATATACGTTGCATGGAAAATGCCAGATGCACCATTCGCATTCTGTTTCTATGTGTCATAGCGTTCATTTTACTATGAATCTCTGTTTAAGGGGAGATAAAGGGTTGAGAAAGCCATGTGAATGTAATACATCACTTTTATTTTAAGAGTGTAATATTCGCGACATTAAATGAAGATTTTGCAAAGCAAGGTTGTGGTTATTAACGCGGTGTGCGTTCTGGGTACGAAAAACATACATCCTCACTAGGTAACTAATTAAATATTCTGTACATATTATTCCTTTTGAAATGGGCTTAATTGTGACAATTATTCCTGCCAGGAATAAATCTCAGCAGACAAAATGTTTAAAATATTATAGTTGTTAAGAGCTCTCCAGAAGCAACTGTTTCGTACATACCTTCCTTAAACTACTCACTCGGCCTGCTCTAAAGAGAAGCAACAGACTGATTCAACCAATGGTGTCAACAAACAACAGGTAATATTCTAGTAATTACTAAGAGTAGAACAAAATTATCATGAGATATGTGCAAGCAATGTTCCCGAAATTTGACACATAAAATCCAGGCTCCTTTCAGACGGTCCATTCTCTGCTATAACATGGCATCGGCAGCAACTGTAGAATCATAGCGTTTATGAGTGTTGAGATGAACAACTTCTAGCCTGACCCGAGAGCAACGGCATAACCGTGCAAGTGACTGCAACGACAGACACATCACTTTCAAATAACTGAATGACTTAACAGCTGTTTTAAAGTTGAACACGGCCAACTAAAAACAGCATAGTCACATAGCAACCAGCTTTTGACTATCACGTTAACCTATGATACTCCCTTATTTCGCTTCTACTTACAAGGAAGCAAGTAATAAGACCATTTTTGCTAATTGCTTCTCGAGTAGCATGAAGAAGGATAAGCTTTTTAACAATAATTTGTTGCAGAGATGTAGAGAAAGTCATGTGAATGGAACACATCAGATTTTTTTTGGATTCAGGGGACTCTAAAACATATATTTCCGGTGAAATCTCGATATCGAATGTTTGGGTGGAGTACAATGTCTTCTCTAAACACTATGTACATAGTACGTGTAGAGAAAGTAAAAATTGCCGTAGGTTTCACTGGCAGATGTATTTAAGCTCATGTTTTCAATTCTCAAACACAAAAATGATATCTTTAAGACAAAACAAAGAAAATTCATAACTTTAAAGGCATTTGGTGCCTAAACCAAAGACCACAGAAACCTAAGGAGATTTCAAAAAAGTAGGTGTATTGTGAACCTAGGGTTAAAATATTAGACTAAAATTTTAATTTTTTGGTCACAAGGTACTTTTTAGTGACATGGCAAAAACATAAATACATTTGAGAATAACTTGCAAACCATTAGAGCAAAATATAGTGTAACAGATTTAGAATCTGTAAATATGATAGATAATCATAAGTAGTAAATGATAAGGGAATTATTAATATTAATTTTGGTAGGTTTAATTTTAATTATTTTTGTTATAGTTGGTGTAGCTTTTTTTACTTTATTGGAGCGTAGGGTATTAGGGTATATTCATCTTCGTAAAGGACCTTGAAGTTTGCATTGTAAGTCATTTGCATTATATTACATATGCGGTATAATTTTCAAATTATTAGTTTGGAATTTCAAAATATCAGTCATACATGTCCTTAAATCATTGTATTCATTTGACAGATTTCAGTACTTTCAGCATTGGGATAAATCTGATTGTAGCGTAGTTGCTCCTACTGGGTACACAAGGTATTTTCTTTTATATATATATATATATATATATATATATATATATATAAAGAGAGAGAGAGGGGGGGGGGGGAGTTGGTGGAGCAAGAATCGCTAACCTTCAAGCCTTCCATTGAGTTACACTAAGGAAACGTATAAACTTGCAGACGGTATAAACATTGAATCTCTTCCATTGAACAGACTTTATACATTCTGCAAACTAATCAAGAGATAATGTTTTTATCTACATCGTGCTAATCAAGATAAACATACCATAAAAGACTTTATTACTTAAATCCTTATAAGTAAAAAGGAAATAGGGTTTACACTAGCCTAAAGCGATAGTCAAATCTTTTAAAAGTTGACGTTTGCGGGTGTCGTTCAAATTAGGTTCTCTTACCTTGGCCAGGAGTAAAACAAAAGAAATAAAACATGGATGAGGACTTCCCATTTGAGAAAAGTTTAAATAGTTTAAAACAAATCCAGCTTACGACATTAATTATGTGTTTTGACAAGATCTACATTTTTATCTATCTATTGCGGCTTACCAGTTTTGCAATGATCATTCAGAATGCAGAAAACTTCAGGGGCTGTTCCAAAAAATCAGGATATGCATTTTATTTGCTATGTAAATTTTTTAATATACACCATTTTAATCAAAATAGTTACCAATTTTGTTAAAAAAAAAAGCAAAAATTTCGAAAAATGGTCGATGTAAAGGATAGTTTGGAGTGGTGATTTTCCTAAAAATTCTCGTGTCGCATCCTTGGAAGATACTGAACTTAAATACTAAGATAGGTACTTAACGAACTTTTCCTTTTTGAGTTATGCTGTCCAGACACACACATCATACACGCAAGCGGGAAACATGTATTTTCTCTGCATTCAGGAATCCTCATAAGTATTTCCGGTGAAATCTTGGCATAGAGTTTTTGGGCGGAATACAATACCTTCCCTGCCCACTATTTCCATTGTAAATACCTACTAGAGGAGATAAAAATAGATACTGTTTAGGATTTAAGGAGTATTACATTTTTACTGCAACATTCAAAGATCCTTGTTCCAAAACTCAATCTAATAAATAAAGGGTCAACATTCAAAGAAAATTTAAATATATAAATATTAATTTTCAATCTATATAATGAAAATGTTATTCAAAATTCTTAGAACTGTTTTAACCTAACTGCAAGTTTTCCATGTAAAGGTTTAATATATTAAGGAGTAAACCATGAAAATATCCAGGTTGTATTCATGGATGATGCGAAAGTTTCTATTTAAAGTTTCTATTGAACCGACTGTTATACGAGTTACGTCCAGAAAGTAAGTTCCGTTTCAATTTATCTGCGCTGCAGCGCTGCGATCGCAGTTCCGCACATGCGCGGTAGACGCTCTGTATCAAGGAGAAGAAACTTGCGCCATTTTGATCTCGCTGTCAGCCACATACGCTTTGTTGTGCTTGTTTACAATGTCGGTGTTGATTGAAAATCCCGCCGATTGTGAAATCAGATCTGTGATTCCTTTTCTGAATGCTAGGAAAGTGAAACCAATTGAAATTTATAGGCAAATTTGCGAAGTTTACGGACAAAATGCGATGAGTGATTCAATGGTGAGAAAATGGGTCCGACAGTTCAATGAAAGACGTAGTGAAGTGCACGATGAAGAACGAACTGGGCGTCTATCTTTGGTTACAGAAGAACTGGTTCACGCGATTGATAACAAGATCCAGGAAAACCGCAAGTTTACAATTAGTGCTCTCGCTATGGAATTTCCCCAAAGCTCACGATCACTAATTCATGAAATTGTTACCCAAAAACTGAAATTTCGTAAACTTTGCTCACGTTGGGTACCAAAGATTCTTACTGAGCAACACAAAACAAAACGGATGGGTAGTGCACTTCAGTTTTTAACCCGTTATGATGAAGACGGCGAAGAATTTCTGACACAGTCACAGGAGATGAGTCTTGGGTTTCTTACGACACCCCTGAAAGTAAGCGGCAATCAATGGAATGGAGGCACACTTTATCCCCAGCAAAGGTTAAGCCGAAACAAATCTTGACACCTCGAAAAATGATGTGCACAGTGTTCTGGGACTGGAAAGGCATCTTACTCATTGATTTCCTACCGCGTGGTCAAACAATCAAAGCAGATGTTTATTGCGAGACACTTAGGAAATTGAGTCGCGCAATACAGAATTATCGCCGAGGATTGCAGTTTTTCTTCACAACGCGCGACCACACACTGCAAATGTGACGAAAAACCTCCTACAGGGATTTGGCTGGGACGTGTTTGACTATCCTCCGTACAGCCCTGACCTCGCTCCTAGCGACTTGCATCTGTTCTTAAATCTCAAGTCTTTCCTTGGCGGTCAACACTTCAACAATGAAGAGCTGAAAGAAAAAGTTTCTAACTTTTTGAAGTCACAGGCGGCAAAATTCTATGAAGAAGGTATACAAAAACTTGTGCCACGCTGACAAATGCCTGCAAAATTTCGGCAGTTATGTGGAAAAGTAGTTTAAGAGTTGTAGAATTTTGTGCAATAAATAATTATTCTGTATCTGTACACAATTTAATTTTATTACCAAACGGAACTTATTTTCTGGAGGTACCTCGTACTTTCTGTGCACATAATTTGTACATAGAGAATATAATTATTGTATTCAACCAAATAATTCGATGTCGATATTTCACCAGAAATGTTTTGAGGTCCCCTGAGTCCAAAAAGCAAGAAAATCCGCGGGTGTGTTTCTGTGGGCAGTATAGTTAAAAAAAAAAAAAGAATAAAAAAAAAGTTTATGACCGTTAAATACCAAACTTGGTATTTAAATTTGGAATGCGACATGAAGATTTTCAAGGAAATCCTCCCAACCCAAATTATCTTTTACATGGAAAAATGTTTTAAATTTTGTTCTCAAATATGGCTGAAACAATTTTTATTAAAACACCCTATATTAAAGATGTTTGCATCAGAAATAAAATGTATATCTTGAATTTTCTGCGGATAGCTTCTGAAAACCTATTCATTCTGTATGAATTGTTCATAGATACTGTTAAACCGTAAAAAAATAGACGAAAACTTAATAACAAAAATGTAGGTTTCGTTAAAACACATGATTTATGTTATACACATATGTTGTTAGGGTTAAGTTTCCGAGATATTACTTGTTATTTGTTTCAATTTTAATATTAACGAGATCACCTTTCGTTTCATCTTTTGTTTTTCTGCAAAGCGAACCCAATTTCAATTGTCCACACATCGACCAGCTTTTTAAAGGTTTGACCATGTCTTTTCCTTAGTGTATTCCCTTATTTCCCTTCTGCTTAGAAGGTAGCAATTAAGATAATTTCTGCTAATGTTTTCTCTCGATTCGCATAAATATAGACAAAAGAATATTTTGTAAGAATACTTTATTTGCAGAACAGATAGAGAAAGCCATGTGAATGGGACAAATCAGATTTTCCCCCAGTTATGCTAGTCTCTCTTGCACACACACATTAATTTTTCCAAAAATTGGGAGAAGGGATTCCAAGATGTGCGTTTTCGTGAGATCTTAATTGAAATGCGGGTAGGAATATAATATTTGCCATTACAAACTAAATGTAGGTGATAGAAACAGTAAAACGACGCCACCAACAGATTAATTTGATGCTACTACAAACGCAAGAATTATGGCCGTGTCTTCTCTTCATAGTTCGCTATGTAACTCAAACAAGCCTGCCCACACAAGCTCAAAGACGAAGGAACAGCCAAGTTAACACAAGCTGAACATTAAGCCATTTACTGCAAATAAAGCAGATCTGCGGTTGTCGACAGTTCGATAGACTTGAATAGTCTGATTACATCAAGTAACAAGCTCGAGGGCATAACAACACAGTCAAATGCTACAATGTACTTAAACAAGAATGTTTAAAGCCAGTGCCACTGAGAAAGGCAGGGTCTTCTGGCTTCGAGGAACTTGCATTTAGTTAAGCCAAGTTTGCCGGCCGAAAAACAAAAGACGGGCGGGCGCCATACCATCGCACCCTATTAGCCGCAAGGCATGCCGGTTCTGTTCTCCCAAGTAGACGCTGTCTAGACGCCACAAACTCAACGTTTTGACTTGTTTCCAGAGATCAGCTTAACTTCTGCACAGAAATAACCATACACTAACATCTGAGTTATCCCTTCAAACTTCGTCTATATTACAGCGCAAATTCCCAGAGTAGCGTAGCATAGTAAAGCAACACGAAAAAGATTACGTCACATCCGTAGCGATAATAATTCATCTGACAATATCTAAATACACCATAAATTGCCCGCTTTAATAGACTAGCTTGGCTCACAGTGGTAACGATAATTGTGGACACGTACAGTTTTGATAAAAGCTTGAAAGTATTATATAAATAAAAATGTATATTTAACTCAAATCGTACATTTTGCATATACACGAGAAACAAATTCACGCAATCATTCTCAATACCACACACATGCATGTACACATTTCACTTGCACTAAAACTCACATGCAGTGCCCCACTGAGTCTTTAGTGTCTTCTCATAACGCAAGGCTTATATTCATAATTAGAAGTTTTAGATGACATAAGTTGTCAATACATTTATATAGCAGATTGTATACCTTAGTGTAATATTACTGGTCGAGATTAGGCAATTTCAACCAATCGCGGCCATTGATCATAATCATTTTCATGCATTAGTTATTAAAAGCTGAATTAAAATAATTGCTCCCTATTTCTATTGCTATCGATATTCGTACACCCAGTAGGCACTGTCGGTCATAGCATAATTCGGGAGGTGAAAGAAGAAGAAAGTCTTATGCACAGAAAACCAACAATCCCAGCGATGAAGATTTTAAAGAGTTATCGTGACAGGATAATGTCATTTTATTACTATTACTGACTATGTTCTATAATTACTACATTTAACAGAATTAAACTGGGGTATTCTTGCTAAACCTATAAAGTTGAGGAAAGAATGCTAAATTAACTCCTACAAATATTGTTAAAAAAGAGGGGGATTCTAGCTAAAGCAGCTTTTCCCCGGGGAATAAACGTCGCCATAGCTTAGACAACACTTGGAAGATAGAACTAAGCAAAACCAAGACCCGTTCAAGAGCTTCTAAGTTTCATCCAATAGTTTTAAGACGCCCTTTCGATATAACACAATCAAACGGAAGATTCGGGGCATCCTCAGAATATTCCTCCAACTGAGATTCGAATCTGGTGTAACAAATATAAAAGATCTCGGTGAACCTTCTACATACGAGTAATATACCCTCTTCACGCAAGTATAACCGCGTGTGGAGGTTTTACGGCTGAATTGTGTGATACAACTTTATTTTTATAAATTATGAGAGTACACTGTACTTTATTTACTTTAACATTTTATTGCCATTATTATCACACACCTATTGTGGGGCAAAGAAGAATTTTTGCTGTCAAATTTGTTCCTTAAGATTTCGTAGAAAATTCTGATCTCGAAGGTAAGATGGTAGCCAGTGGACCATCTTCCAACGTAAACCTTGGACGATATTGCACTTCCTCTTCAAAATTCCCTAAAGAAATCAACAAGAAAAGTTGAACACTCGGAAAGCTTTGGAACGGATCCCTACGGAACTTAAACTAGATATCCAATAAGGGAAGAGGTGACACACTTTAATATTCTCAGATAATCCCGGATTTCACCTCAAAATGAATCAAGTCAAGATTTTAAAATGCTAGCTCGTTGCTTGCAACACCTTTCATTTTGGTTAAGTGATCCAAGCGCACAGATCCAATCACAGAATAAAGTATGAAGTTATGGTGCTACACAGCAATAACATCCCCTTTAGATGTTAGGGGACACATGCCACGTATTCCAATATTCTGTTGCGTAAACACGATGGACTATCGCAAGGATCTCTAATTGATTTATGCATCACAAAACCTAATCAAAACAGAACGGAGTGCGACGATCAATACATGACATTTCAACATTGCATAAGAAACTTACTTTTCCTGAATTTGAGCAATGTTGCTTAAATAGGCACATATCAAAGGCATATTTTAACAAAATATATTAAACCAAAACATTGGGAGACTATTGGCCGTGTTCATTACCTTCATTCAATCTGACCAAATGGAGATGAGTAAAACATTTATGGTTTCAATAAAATTTGCGGTGCTAACCATCAAGTTAGCACTCCTATTTATAGGACATTGGTTTAAGGCTTATTTTATATATAGGGTTGTTAATTTATCACTATACTTTACCTACTACCTGGTCATTTTTGTTTAATCAGTATTGTTAGCTTATTACTTTCTCTAGCACATATGTAAAACGTACATAATAGATAGAAAAGATGTATTCCGTCCAAACTTTAGATATAGATATTTCCCTGGAAATACATGTTTTGGGTCACCCTAAGTTAAAAAAAAATATTTTAAAAGATTGTGCATGTGTGTGGGGAGCTTAACTAAAAAATGAAAAGTCGGTTAAATACCAAACTCGGTATTTAAATTTAGCTTCTGCACAGGATGCGACACGAAGATTTTCAGAAAAATCCCTCACCCCAAAATCCTTTACATAGAAAATGGTTTGAAAATTATTTTGTTCTCAACTTGACTCTAACAATTTTGATTAAAATACCGCGTATTAAAAAAAAAAATGTTTACATGACAAATGTATATCTCATTAAAACACTCAGTATTTTTTTTTCGAGTTAACTTTTCATTTGCAAAGAGACGAAATTTCAATTGTTTAACATAACGATAGCTTTTAAATGATTTGACTATAGGCTTTAGAATAGGAACATGGAACATTGTAGCAGTTTTAAAAGTGCATTAATTTTTCCCAAACGGGGTCCATATTTATTTTCAGCATTATTTTGTTTACTGCTGGCAATGCAAAGTGAACCGAGCATCAATTGTTCACATAGCGACCGGCTTTCTATTATGTCTATCTCCATTTGCATGCAGATAAAAATACTCTTTTGTAAGAATAGTTTGAAGAACTGGTAGAGAAGTATAATTGTTATTGTAAGGATACCATTCGAGATGAAAGTAATCTAAACGTAAGCAATTGTAATGCTTCGCCTGAAAATTATCTGTAAGCCTACAGTTTTGTGTTGAACTGGCCAGTAGGACCTTCAGCTCAAATACATCGCATATTCATAAGCACGCATGCAAGCTATCTACCTAAGTACATATGCAGTATATTACCCTGCATTTATTTTATTTGAAATACGGCATGCTTCACATAAAGCAGGATTCCATGCAGATAATGAGGCATCGCCACTCATGGTAATTAAACACAGGATAATCACGACTAAAATTAGCGTCGTTTATTCTGTTTATGGCTGAGCATTAACGTCTTTTGTTCGTTCGCTTTATGAAGAACGGGCATATAATTAAATTACCTACGTTGCTAGCAAAGAAAAAGACATTTACACATGCGTGGGTATTCTCTCAAACTCAACAAAAAGAGTCGAACGATATGTAGCTCTCCCCCCTCCATATATATTGCTTACAAGGAAAAACGCTTTTCGCAAGTCAACCGACATTTTCCCCTTTATATTGTGTCGGTATGCTAAAATATACTGAGCAGAATACATTGATGAATAACAGAGATAGGAAATTCTGCATTGCAATATAATCGTTTACTACGCATCCTAGCAATATTTCGTTAGTAAGTCTAATACCTATACGTACAATTGCTACTTAGCAAATGCATTCCTTGGGCAATACGGTAGTCTTACTGTACAAATACAGCCATACGACATGTTATTTTTATTTTCTTGAAAAAAAAAACAACAAATAAACAAAAACCCAAAGTCAGCTTTTTTACAGTGTAGTACCTTGGAATTACGGTCTCCGAGGGAGTTCCCTCAGTGGTTACTAAGGTCGTTATACCAGAGAAATTGGGTTAAAATGAATATTCCAACTTGCTTCGACCACAGTGGCTTACTTAGCTTCCCAAGAAAATACTGGATTGGTATACAATTTAAAGAATAAATTCATGCGCCAGCAGAAAAAAAAAAAAAAAAAAAAAAAAAACAGAAAATCAAGCTGAACAGTACAATACGAAACTAGCTACATTAGGTAGAGGGGTGTAAGGCCAGGTCTATCTGGATGTACCACTAAAAATAGTACACGTACTATGTTCTCTACCCGTCAGTCGGCCTGGGTAGCTCAGTTCGTTAGGTGCTGGCCTTCAGAATTCAAGGTCGTGAGTTCAAATCCGGCATGGTAAACAATTCCTGCAGGACGAAATTTCGGCACCCGGCGGCAATGATATGATCCTGGCAACTAACAGTGTCGTTAACAGACTAATTACTTAATTAATTTACTTGTCACAAATTTGCATGCGTTAAGCGTACCTTAAACTTTACAGGACTCATTAAAAATGCCGTGTGTTCACTCACTTGCTTTCTCTATCTATGCTTCATCAAATTATTCTTACAGAAAATTATTCTTCTATCTGCTTCATGCTAATTAAGATAAATGTTAGCAGAACTACTCTTATGACTTAGTCTCTTTATTGGTTTCAATTTTAAAAGTTACACTTTCCTCAAACGGGATGCATTATTTGTTTTTCTTGCTCCTGGTCAAGCAAACAGTAAAACCTATCAAATCACGACGAGATTTTAAAACTATCGGTTTAGCTTAGTGTATTCCGTTGTATTTAAAAGAAAATATGTGATAGAAGCATTAGAAATAATTAGAAGAGTTTCTTGCATATTAGCCAGAGAAATTTATGCAAGTGTAACACATCCGAATTGTTTTTCACTAATTATATTACTACACATTTATATTATAATTACACCCTGTTGAAATGAACCGTAAAGATAGTCAGTAAAATTACTATCACATTAGGGTGCAAAGGCGTTACTTCAGCTGAACATTGTTGCAGAGTGGACTGATATGTTCTTAAAAATGTGTTAAGAAAGGTTTATTTTATGATTCCCAGTACAGAGACTTCATGCCCGCTTGCTATGGCTAAGGGGGAAAATCCCACAAATGCGCACTCTACAGGCCGATATATGTCCGGTCAATGCTCAATACAGGTTGAAGTGTAAAAACATGCATGTGTTTGTGCGGGCTCTGCGCTACCAGTCTCTTCTTTGTAGACTATTAAGTGTCTGCTCTGTTGAAAGTGATTCTGCGCTTCTTTGGAAAGTAGTTTTTAATAACTGTGCTGTGTGTGCATTAAATGCGTTATTTTAACATCTGAAATGCCGGCTGAAAAATGTACTTTCCAACAGTGAATGTTTATGTACAATACTTGACGCCAAAGCAGATTCATGCAAACAGGTGTATCACAATAAGTAAATAGATTATCTGATATTCAACTACAATTACTTGAACGTTCTCAGACAACCAGCATTTGCGTCGTAGAGCACAAGAAGAAGTTGTTTAAAAAATGTCAGTACATAGGCTACTGAACTTTCAATACAGAAAAGCTGTCGAAAATGAATGAAATGCCGAAGGACACCATTTTGATCACTGTTGTTACAAACTAGCGAAATAAAATTATCGTGTGGATGGCACAGACTAATGACAGATGAACATAATATACGGCAATCGCAAGTCTGTGACACTATATAACTATGAAACACCACTGACTAGACCGCTTGTATAAGATGAGGATCAGTCACTCTCACTACTTCTTGTGCTCGCTTGTGTTCTATGGACTCGCATGGGAAAGCTACGGCCGAACAGCCAACAGAGATCTAGGTCTGCTTGGCTCTGATTAATTTAATGCACTGCAAACGCTGTCAAGCTTCCTTACAAAATGATCCTTAATACAATTCCAGAAGCCAGTAACAGAATCTTCAGTTTCCTTCACAGCGACAGTTGAATAAACAGAAATATATACACAAACTAGGGCATTTTAAGAAGTACTACAAAAGGCATCTTAGGTCTATGTAGTGTCCGTTATGCAGAAGCATACTATTTTCCCCTTCAAAGTGTTCCGCTTTTCAAATGTAAAATGATATGCCGCCCATTCTTTCATGCTCCACCATCAAGCCGTTACTTGCCTCGACAATGGTCGACAAGGAAACCAGCAGGCCCTTACCGTTAGAAACAACTCGGTGCAAATATCAGCAAAAAACATACGGCTCTTTTCAAATATGATCATTTTCTGTAGTGTTCTAAGTCCAGAAAGAGCTGCATAATTGCGTCCCAATCAAAGGAACACACCACAATTAAGCAGCTTATTTATATTCGAAATGCAACAAGATTGAAACGCTACAGTTGCCCACTCCTTTTTTTATAGTGCTTTAGTAGAGCTGGATTAATACGAAAATTAATCCAGAATGCATTCTACAATCTCAGAATTTAACAGTGGCAAACCATAAAAACTTTAACCAACATTTTCTGGTTCCATTTTCAGTATAAAATGAGATTACATTTGATGCGGCGACATTGATTTTTTTATATCAACCTTTTATGTAATTACACTCTGCACTATCGAATACTTTCTATGGTGTGAATTACTTCACAATACGATTTCTTTTGATGATGTAGTGAAACAATGCCCTTCCTCGGCCCCGAAGATACTTAGTTTACGTTGTTAAGTTCATGAGGAGTCGGGCAGGCACGTTGAGGGTTAAATAATCATTTGTTTTGAGTTTACTTCTTTTACGAATGCTTGCGTCACCTTGAGAAGAGGAATTTTTTTATGTTTGAGGAACACTGTACATTAAATGACAAGGTATAAGTGCACTAATAAGATGATTGAAGTTAAAGGCCTGTGACAAATTTTAAGTTTTTAAAAGCACGAATGTTAAAAACAGAATATGTTTATTTGTATTTGCAACTGCATACAATACCAAAGTTCACGTCTGTACTTTCCGCACGGTCCTATAAAATAAGGTGCACTACGAACAAAAATCGAGGTATTTCTCTGGGCGACCTTTCTACGGCATTTTACTGAATTGTAAATAGTACAACCACCAAAATATTCCCTATAGTACGAAGTTCTATTGGCCAAGAACAATTAGTGAACTAGCCTGAGAACGCCATTCTAAAACTCATACAACAGCGATCATATCCATTTTCATTTAAAGCAAACTACGATGGTGAGTACATTTTATAAGTAACAGTAAAAAGCACACACCAACATAAAGGTACCAGATATCGACAGATGGTCAGGGACCTCCGCATGACAATGACTGTTTGCTCTAGCGCCCTCAAAAATAATAAAAAGCTACATATGAAAGCGTACGTACATGGCAGAGATGGAAGTCTAACAACACTCTCCATCATTAACCAACCCCTGGCGATATACAATATCTGCACCAGCGGCTGATCAATGAACTACCTACATGTAAATTTGACGATCCAATATGAGCACCTTAACAATGGATCATATGTACACCCAACTACATCTCCGCCTCGTTTGTTTCTGATGATGACCCTTTGTTATCCTGGTGCATTTTCCTCCGCATTGGCATAACTAAGCCAATGTCCATGTGCAATGATAGTAATACTAATATTTGGACGTAGTTGATGTAATAGACGCTGTTCCGTCATTCCGTCTGCTACAATGCCACACACAATAAACACAATCCTTAGCTGCAAACACAGCTCCGCTACTATAAATACACAATATCCGCTGCGCACTTGCTCTCCGATACACGGGGTGCGGTTAACTCTAAAATAAGCAAAGCACTGGTGAATGCGTGTTTGCCAATGATGGCTTAATATTTGCGGCTTGTTTACAGTTGATAACGTTTTCAGCCACTCACATTTCCTTTTGAATGCCCTTGAACCTTTTGCGCAATGCCACCCTTTACTATCGTTTTTGTTTCTCTTACTTCACCCCAAAAGTAAAATCGCGAGTAGAATGATAGAAACAAGCGATGAAAGCAATTTTTAGTTCCAAGCAAGTATGGCACATTTGAAAGGGAATGTGAAAACATCAAAAAGGGAAGAATTGGCTACGAATACAATGTGTAACTAAGCATACTTTTGTAAAGCATACGAGGTATCTGGGGTCATTCATAAACATTAAGCCGATGTCCCACGGTCAAAATTTGGTCCAAAAACGTTTTTACAATGTGAATGTTGTGTAAAATTTCTCATTCCATTCCCACGGGAGTGTGTATTGGTCCAAATATTTCTCGCATGCACAAAAACAACTGATAGAAAATGGTGGAGGTTGCTGATCCACAATTGAAGGGCTTATTTCCAAAGTGACGTATCTCCAATTTTAAAAGATTTGGAGCTAAGCATACCAGAACATTAAGAATACCTTCTGTGAAGGTGTATGAATGTTCAAAACGACGTAAATGCCAACGTCAGGAGCCTTTGAAAGTTGATGTTATTTCCAATGTGACGCATTTCCCAGCTGTGTTTATTTCCAAAACGTCTCTTTTCCTCATAGCCAAAGGAACGCTTCAAGTTACTTAAAAAAACCAGGTATCACTGATGATCATCCTGCAATGGCATTTTATAAGCAGGTATTTTGTTGCAGTAATGTAAAAGTCAGTGGTGATAACAGTGATGCTTAGGCCCATACTATTATTTCTAGTGATAGGAAATGACATTGGCTGTAATACTAATTTGTTTGTTTTTAAGGTTTATAAATTGAAAACTTGAATAATTTATGTACACAAAGTCAGCTTACAATAATTTAAGTGTTACAATTAATTATTTGCTAGTAATATTATTTCCAGTTGAAAAAAAAAAAACGTTTTTATTGGCTATCTTTATAGTGTGTGAAGTTTAAAAATTTAATTAATTATCTCATCTGGTGGTATTAAATTAACGCTTTGAAGGCATTTGTTTTACCATTTAGATGTTATGGTGTTTGAACGATAATAAACGTAAGACTGACAGCTATAACACTTTTATTTTATCAATGATACATATAAACTTCATTTATTGCAGTGGACATCTATATAAACCTTTAGTTTACTGCCAAAATGACTTAACTCCCTGTCATGTGATCCCAGTTCCACCATTCCTACGACTCTCTGATGTTTTTCACATATATAGATATATTTGAAAGTATTACAGATTTACACATGTCAAAAATTAGGCTTCTATCTTAATACGACAAGGAATTATATGAAATTTTCATTTTGTGAAAAATGTGATTTCATGGAGAAGTCACTTTGGAAACAAGCCCTTCAATTATTTACGTTCGCTGTAGCAAACTTAGTTTATATAAACATTGCAAGCGCATATTATAATAGACTGAAATAATCAATAAAGAGGCGTTGGTGGACTAGACAATGCCTGTAACGTAGGAATGCAGGCCAAAGAAGATTTGTATTACATATGCTACAAAATAAACTCGTTTCTGACTATAAATTATTTTAACTTCCTTAGAATGGACGAATATTTGTTTGGAAAGTTGCTGTCCTTTGAGGCAAAAATCACTCGCCAAGACACAAATATGAGGCAGTCCACACCAGCAAATCAAAATTAAGACCACTTTTTTATATATTTTTTTTTTTTTTTTGAGAAAAGAAGGTTAGGTACAAATGGGTCCGATAAAATACATTTGCAGGGATTATAAATACCCGAGTTATTATTTCATAATTCTCCGCCGCACAAAAATGTGCATTTCAACAATAGCACCATAATCCAATTATTTAGGACAAAGTCTACAAGACATCAAACTTTCACAAACAATCATATGGGCGGGAAGGAAGACCCAGCGCTAGCTGCCATCTTATTAAGTCATTACTACCAGGTCGCTCATTTGTCGATTGCATACGTTTGTACGAAGAAAAAAAAAAAAAAAAAAAAAAAAAAAAACACACAAATAAAAAAAAACATTGTATTTGGTTGTAGCAAACTGGAATTGGACCAAAAAATAGGACGGAAATTGTACATAATAAAATTATCATCTGCTACCCCACGATCCAATTTTTAGTTTGAAGAGTATTGGACCAAAATTTTGACCGTGGGACATCGGTTTTACGAATCAAATTGGTACCAATTGCATTGACTATGAGGAACTGTTGGAAAAAAGACTGCGAAAAAACAAGGTTGGGTATGTCTGTTACTAAACATGCGCTTGCCCATTATGACCAGTTAATTCAGTTAATCCGTACTTAAAAATCCACCAACTGGGATAACAATATTTTTCTTAAAGTGTATAACTCATATTATAATCATTTTTATTCTTTTTACAATTGTTGGTCAAACTTCACATACATATCACCTTCATAACTTTTTTCTTTACACAAATAGAACTGTTGTAAAGTAAATACATGTTCTGAACACCCCAGGATAATATAAAAAGCATTTGCTAGGAATATGCCGTGTGTGCCATCTAAAAATCTGATCTGTTCCATTCACTTAGTTTTCTCTAGCTGTTCCACAAATGAACGTTTCTTATAAATGCTAATCCGAGATAAACATTAGCAAAATTGGTCTTACTACAGATTCTTTGTAAGCAGAAGGGAAATAAGGGTATGCATTTGGCTAATGCGATAGTCAAACCTTCTAAATGCCGGTCGCTACATTAAACAATTGAAATTCCGTTATATTTGCTTGCTAGTAATAAACAAAAAGGAGACGACAAGAACGAGTCCTTCCCGTTTGAGTGAAGTTTAAACAGCTTAAACTTGAAACCAATAACACGAACACGATAACTGTTAACTCTACAATAAAAATGTGTGCTGACATAAACTGTGTATTTTAATGAGAAATGCATTTTTTGTGCAGTAGATTTTTGCCATTCTGTACGGTTTACCAGGTATACTAATGTTATCCGGAATAATCCCTTAAACTATCCATCATCCAGAATGAAGAATTCTTCATGCTCTATTCCCAGAAAATACCTACAAGATATACATTTTGTTTGTCATAAAAATACAGTAAACATATGGCATTTTAATCAAAATCGTTAGAACCATTTTTGAGAAGAAAAAAATTCGACAAATATTTCCTGTAATTGGGAGTGGGGGAATCGTGTCGCGTCCTTGTAAGATACTGAACTTAAATACCAAAAGTGGTATCTAACCGACATTTCGTTTTGTCTATCCACACACTCATACATATACATATCACACTCACACACGGACCCTTTTTCTAACAATGTTTTTTTTTTTTATTTAGAGGACCCTAAAACATGTGAAACCTCGGTATCTAATTTTTCGGTGGAATACAATTACACACTATCCACTAAGTACATTGTTCACAAGTGCTAGAGAAAGTAAAACGAAGCGCAACAGAATACGAATAGCGTCCGAGTATTACATCTTGATTTCTCGTATTCTCATTTTACATATGGCATTTATGCCAATTGAAAATGTTTCTCGTAGTCTAATTTTTCTTTTTCTTGTTCCACCTTCAACAATCATTATATATTTGTGACCGTATTTTCTGAAACTAAAATAGGGGCACTTCTCAATTGATTTCTTAAATTAACCTCATGCCTGTAAATTAATGTAATTAGGAAGCTTAAATCATGTTTATATATTCATTATAAACTTAAAGAATAATTACCACAATCCTAAATATAACTATAGTAAAAGCAATAATTTTTATTGTAATTAATCCCAATAAAATAACACCAAATTTAAAGTTATTCTAATGAATAAACATATAACATAACTATTCCTATAAATATAAGCCCAAAATTAAATTATCATGTTATATAATTCCTAAAGATGTTGACTTATTGAACAAAGTTTCTTGTAGTGTGGATTTTCTTCACATGTTTCTATTCTCCTTCAACATAGTTACTGTATTCAACATTACCTAGCAAAAAGTGAAGAGTAAATGGCATTTTCTAACAAATGGAACAAAGAGATCGACAGGACTACATCGATCGGGGCAACAAATTGAAAAACAGTACTATCCCAGCCATAAAGGGACATCTGGTTACATGCACTCTTTGAAAGTGGCTGAAAATACTTAATAGACTATTCTTGATATCACGTTAGTTTTACTACATTAATTTTATTGATATATAAAGACTTTACGCTAAAATAAACTCAATATTATATAGTAGTTGGTCATTCCTGTTGCTAGCACTCTTGCCACTCGGATTGTATACCAATATATTTCTTCCCTTAATCACCTTCTTTGAAATCAAATCTCAAACATAATTTCCAAGAGCCTATAATGATCTGAGCCGTCACGCACCAGATTAAGAACTGACTACACTCATGGTTATCTATTTGCTAGACAGGGTTCCCAATTTTGTGGATATTGCAACAAAATACTGACAGTGAAGCACATTATTACTAGCGGTGGTCGGTAGTCCAACTTCTTTAATAGGACATTAGGTACTCTCCCTTTGGAACTGGAGAAAGGGAATTTTGCATTGTAGAACAAGGTCACGTGGGTGTAAAATAAAGAAAAATCCCCGATAGTCACGGATAACGCCACTTTACGCGCCCTTTTTTGTCAATAAAAAAGGAGGGCAAAACTCGGACCTTTTTGTATATAAGTGATGTGCAGACAAAAAAATCAGGTTAGTAAGATTCATAATGTAGCTAAAAGGGCTCAGAAGATTCACAAGAAACTCACAGGCTCTTCAAGTAAGACACATCATGTAGGAAATCGCGCGCCGTATATTGCAGAATATAAGTGTTTTATAAATTAATCTGACGGGCAACCATCAACGCGAATGTTACATGGACCGCGAAACTCCAGACTACAGCGATTAATTCAAAGTTATAACAACTCCGTAAAAGTGAAATTAGCACGTAAGGAAAACTGCTTCATCAAGATCGCGATCGGTTATGTCGGGAGTGGCTCGTAGGGTTAGTGCCTCAAACGAACAACAATTCACTAATAAAGGAAGTCTACAGTGAATTAAGTGAAATTTCTATGTTATTGGAGTCTACCAACAGTGTTACATATCCTTGTCATTCTTTCCCCCCTGAGTAAGAGACAACTCATGGTCTACTAGAACAAGCTTCGCCGGTGCAACCAAGGGAATCTGCAAGGTATGTACACTTAAAATAGAGAAATTCACTAGCATTAATCCGTGACAAACTCCAGGTAGACTCACCTGACAGCGCCATACTGACACCACACCAATACCACGACTTATTGGCACCCGAACGTTGACGCTATTAAAACAAATTACAATTTATTTCTCAAAATTGGAGAATCATTTGAAAAAGTACATGAGCCTTTTCTTTAATCTGCTTTTGAAAGACAATATAAAAATGTTGAAGCAAATTAGAAAATAGGTTTTGTAGGTAGAAGTACTTATGCGCAAGTCCATTTATAGCTTCAGTTAATTGTGAGCTAAAAAAGTAGGAAAATCTATATATTTTCTGAAAATATAGAATCCATATAAAATTATAAAAAATTTACTTATTTACTTTTTCAGTTTTTAGTCAAGTTTCACGGATTATTCGACTTCACGAGTCCGGACGTAAAACCATAAGATGTTTTCTACCTTTATAAAACAAAGTATAAAGCTTGCATATAGAGAAACGCAGTTCAATTAAATTATACTTAATCGTGTACAAGGGCTTGGATTTGATTATCGCCTTTCGTGAACTCATTACAAGAATTCAGTCATTTGCCACTTTCACTCCAGAAAGTGTCTTCAATAAGGTTGTTTTCGGAGTGTTCTCTTAACCGGGAGAAATAAAAGTCAAATTTAACCAGCGAATTTCGTAATCAATGACCTTCTGTTAATTAATTCCGTCCATCGACCCAAAGAACTAAGGCAGTCCGCTTTAATATAACAGCTCAAGGACAGCGTTATTGGAAAGGTTCGAATGTATGCGTTCATTTAAATTCAATATGAGTACCCGGGGCCATGGCCTCCCAAAGACACTGCTTTCATCTGTAAATGTGGTAATACTGGCAGTGAACACATCACAAACCAAAAAAGAAAGAGGCGGGGAAAAACCTCGCCAGTGGAACGCTTCCTTTGTCAAGGAAAACAACAAAAGCGCTAACAAACTAAGTTTTTACAATGCCGAAATGCAGAAGCACATACCTCAGCATGCAGCAGAATATTATGATCGAGGTTAACAGGGTTTTTACAGTCGCACCGTTACAGCCATTATCTCCAATCAGGAACCACATGTTGGCAAACAAGGAACACAACAGCCCTGCCGTACGCAATTAACTATCTCGTAGCCCACCTTTATGTGCACACCAAGCCAAAAAACGCAATTACTGCGACCTTAGCAATTTCACAGTCGGCTGCGAACCGCCCGCCCTGCTACCAAGACACCAGAAATGATTGCCCCTGAGAGAATGGCCATTAAAATCCCATTGTATTCACTTAATACACATGGTCATAAAATCTCCTGCACATTACACAAATTTAAGCAACAGCACGTAACCCTTGCAAACGAATACTTTGCTAAACAGTTAACATTTGAAAGGCCGAGAGATTTGTAGAAATAAAGATAGCAGCTGTGCCTAACTATGAACGTACTTGATCGGTTTATGGTGTTAAAAATTAGTGAATTGCACTTCTTTGTAGGACATCTTCCTTCCTCAAGTAACAGTTTCACAGAATTTATTTGCTAAATATGCCACTACGGCTTCTCATTTTAACAGTGTACAGAATTCCTCATCAGATATCTGTTTAGTGATATACTGTATAAAGACACTATATACAGGATTTTATATATACAAGGTAAAAAGTAAATTACAAACAGTGAAGCGGGTTCTTAAATGGTGGCTTTAAATTTCGGACTCGATGTTTGATATCACGAGAAGCAAAATTATATGATTTCCAACTTCTAAAACGAATGGTAAAGAATTTACATTCAAGCCAACAGCAATGAATATTTCAGGAAAGACTAACTCCACAAAAGATTTATGGGAGAATGATTGTATCTTCCAACCACAGCTACATGCTTTGTGTAGCAAGTTGCCTTTATTTCTTTTGGCTTCTCACTTAAACAAAATTACACAAAATTCATTCAAAACTTGTAACTTCACTCGCGATTCGTAAAATCAATCCACCTTCTCGAAATGCATTCTTCTTCGGAGGACAGTGTTTTCAGTCCACCTAAAAACACACTTTCTAATTAAACCTCGGTATCGAATACTGCGGTAAAATAATTCTAATTACTATATGCACGTAGCGGAAGGAAGTGGGGGATAAATAAGGTAAAAATACATACGTAGTATATAGGAACTGATTCCCGCAGGAACATGGCTCGACTTTTTATTCTGGATTATCCTTAAATATTGAGATGAATATTAAACAGCATTTATTTTTCACCTAACATCGCACAATAAAAATATAATCAACGTTCTATAAAATTAGCAAATGTTACGTAACACACGTAACATAGATCACGGCTTGTTTATTTGTCTGAGACAGCAAAACATCCATTTGTCGAAAATTTCAAACGCAAAAGAATTTTAGAAACGATTATATTTTCTTTAGAAAATGAAACAAAACATTTAGCTCACCCGGGGGTCCCGGGTTCGATTCCCGGCTGGGGCGAGGAATTTTTCTCTAGCCAGAATTATTCCCTATCCCCCACAGAGTCTGGAAGTTTGTAAGTGAGTGAGTGTGAATGTGTTCGTGTTTGAGTAAAAAACATAATGATTTAAACCAACGTAAAAGTACCTACAGAAAACGAGTTGTTTCAAGTGGAAAGCCCCCGATATGACCTTAGATGTTAAAGGGGGCTGACTATATATATAAAAACAGTTGGCCTTCAATGTGATGAACTATTTCAGCTTTTTTTTTTTTTTTTTTTTTTTTTTTTTTAAATATACAGTTTATAATTTTACCTATCAGGTTTTCTTGACAGAAACATTGTCAGCCACAGATGAGTTTGGTTTACAACAGAAAACTTCATTTTGACAGGCATTTAATATATGCATAACATTCTCGAGATTTCACAAATGTTTAAGGACAGGAATGAAAATTCTAATTCTGACCCAACTTTTGACAGACACTGTATTCTTATTCCCCTTCTACTTGCACGGAAGCAATGAATAAGACCATTTCTGTTAATGTTTATGTCGATTAGCATGATATACACAAAATAATGGTGTTTTGTAAGAATATATTATTTACAAAACAAGCAGAGAAAAATCATGTGAAGGAACACATCAGCTTCTTACTGATACTAATCACCATCCACAATCTTCAGCTCTGGCCACCTCAACACAAACACTCAAGTCGATGAGTGAAGCTTTCAAATTCGTTGATGAGCATATGCTACAAATAATTTTCCGTGCAAATGTTTTTCGGGGGGGGGGGGATTAACGGTCATTTCTGCCTTCTGTGTACTTCTGTACACAAACTATTTTTGAGGGATGCTCCATAGTATCCAAAATCGAAGGAAAATTCAATGTTTGTTGTACAATTTCTGAAATAACGAATAAAACAAAAAATGAATACAGATGTTTATGGTATTGTTACTCATCAGTTTTTGAATTGAATATTTCTTACAAAACAGCACTTTAGCCGTGGCAACATAAATATGCTAAGCTCTAAAGCATTCTTGTTTGTTCTTTGTCTCGCTTATGGCTTGTAATTATTACCAAAGCCTGTAATTCCAGGGTAATTTTTTTTTCTCTCAGAGTTTCCAACACCTGGTCGCTTTACATCCCAGTGCCAAATGCTATATTGTTATCGCAAGACACTTTCATCTTCAACGGCACTGTTCGAACCCCAATACTCCAATATGGGAATTTCAATGTAGCGAATGTACGGGAATGCGAGAGGTAGGGGTAACGAATTTCTATAACCCTTGGAGGGATAAAAAAATGCAGTGGAGAGTGGGAACTACTGTTGTGCAGCACAAGGCATACTGGGTTATATGCGAATATATGAGCTATTAAAAGCGGCTATAGGAGAGGTGGTCGATGCTGGCATCCCGTAAAACCAATATGGCTGTCGGCCACACGGCTAAAGGATCAGTGAAGGCCCGTGATAAACTATTACAAAGCAGGAATACACAAACTCATGTCCATCATGGCAATCAATGTTGTTATTCATCATTCCATCCGACAGTTGTTCGGCCCCATCATCAACCAGAGCTTGCAAAATGCACGCCAACGGGTAGATGTCCGTGATGCTCGTAAAATTATATGCGACTAAACGCGGTTTATGAGCACGCCCTGCTTCTTAATGACACTGATAAAACTATATTTGCCAAACTGACACGCAGAATTACCTGCTTGAAAACGTTTAATGGAATAAAGTTGTGCCTCTCTCGCATTAAATCGCTTCTGGATAACACCGAGGAAAAGCGTCATTTTAACGAATAAACTTTGCTCTCATTTGCAACGATTTAAGCAGCAAACTCTGCAACTTGAAGATCAAAACCAAATCATTCCATCACCGACTATAAGGTACGACATACTGACTACAAGATCCAACTGTTGGAGAAATAGGTGCGATAGCTGGACAAGCAGCACAAATATGAAATAGGTGCGATAGCATGGAAAACCAGGCCTGCTTCACATCTGAAATGGTTACCGTTATATAATCGTTAGCATCTAAATCCAGAAAACTAACCGTGAATGATCTGCTGCCTGCAATTCACAGTAAGACATATAAATAAATATGAAGTCGGATTTAAGCAGATGCTTTTCAAACCTGAAAGAAGTGCTGGCTGGAAGGAACTTCGGGTGGGAAGAGGGTCCTAATTATTCCACTATCCTCCTCTTAGTTACTTAGTAGGCGAAAATTCTTTAATTTGTAATCTTTTGGTTTTTACATTAAAAATTCACTATTTTTGTTCGATTAATTATATGAATAGATCAAAATTACCTATAAGCAATTTATGTTATAACAAGCCACTTTTTTCACTTATTTCATATACGGAACATGATTATAGGTAATTTATAAGTATTAAAACTATGAGGAGAGATCTACAAAGTGTTAGAAGGATGCTTTTGTTTTGAATGATCTTTACCAAATTTTAAGTTTTTTATAGAAAAGTATTTTTTTCTACAACTATGAATCGTAGAGAGCTCAAATTTACAGTTACATACAGAATTGAACGTGGACATTTTAAAATATGATCAAAAAGTTACAGCATGATTCACTAGATTGAGGGAGTCGATAATAAAAAAAAAAAAAAGTCTGTGTTCCATTCACATGACATTCTCTACCTCTCTGCAACAAATTATATATATATTTAACATCTAAGGTCATATCGGGGGCTTCGAATTAGAAACAACTCGTTGCCTGTAGGTTTACGTTGGGTTTAAACTATTTCATTTCCACAAACAAGTCATACTTCCAGACTCTGTGGGGGATAGGAAATAATTCTGGTTAAAGAAAATTTCCCCGCCCCAGCCGAGAATCGAACTCGGGACCTCCGGGTGAGAAGTCAGCTCGCTGACCACTCGACCACGAAGGCAGTCAACAAATTATTATTAAAATGCTTATGCTTCTATTTACTTCATGCTAATCCAGAAAACATTAGCACAAATAGTCTTTTTACTTGCTTCCTTGTAAGCAGAAGGGAAATAGGAAGGGAAATAGGGAGTACTATAGTCTAAACTAATAATCAAAAGCTGGTTGATATGTGACTGAAGTTCCTTTGTTTGTGTGGACAGGAGTTGATAAATTCCTGTATGAGAAAAGCATAAGATTTCCAAAGCTGAAACCAAAAACAAGGAATACCAACTGTGTACATAACATAAATTGTGTGCTTTAATGTGCTCTATATTTTTTGTATGTTAAGTTTTTGTCCATCTCTTACGGTTTACCAGTTGTGCAAAATTTCGTAAAATTCATCCAGAATAAAGTAGTTCTCAGAGGCTATTCCCAGAAAATTCAAGATATACATTTTATTTGTCAGGTAAATATCTTTAATATATAATATTTTAATCAAATTCGTTAGAGCCATTTTTTAAAAAAATCTTCGTGCCGCATCCTTGGAAGCTACCAAACTTAAATACTAAGTTTGGTTTTCAACGGTCTTTTCGTTTTTGAGCTATACTGCCCCCCCACACAAACATACATATAGAGAAAGTAAAAACGAACTATAACTTATTACTTTCTCTACACGTACTATGGTACATAGTGTATAGAGAAGGTATTGTATTGCACCCAAAAATTCGATACCGAGATTTCACCGGAAATACATGCTTTGGATCCCCCCTGAATCCAAAAAAATCATTTTTGGAAAAGGGTCCGCGCCCGCGCGTATGTGTGTGTGTACAGCATAGCTCAAAAACGAAAAGACGGTTGGATACCAAATTTGGTATTTAAGTTTGGCATCCTCCAAGGATGCGACACGAAGATTTTCAACTACCCTTTACATGGAACTTTTTTCGAAAATATCAATTTTTTTAAAAATGGCTCTAACGGTTTTGTTTAAAATACCGTGTATTAAAGATATTTACCTGACAAATAAAATGTATATCTTGAATTTTCTGGGAATATCCTCAATTCTAGATGAATGTCACGGAATTTTGCGTAACTGCTAAATCGTAAGAGATGATAATTTTTTTCTCGATTAGCATGAAGTAAATAGAAGCATAAGAATTTCAACAATAATTTGTTTCCGAGAGGTAGAGAAACTTACGTGAATGGAATCAATGTTCAAGTATATAGGATGGTGTATTTTAAATGCTGAAAAGGTTTCATGTGAAGTTTTGTATATTACAGAAAAATATACTGCCTAACTTTCATGACTTAGGTGTGGAGTACACTGGATCCCCATATGAAGGAATAAGAGGGAGGAGTGAGGAAGTCTGCGTTTGCTAGTTTTAAAGTTTAAACAATCCTGATGTTTTATGTTCCCGTTAATTTCTTTAGGCATTATCGTTTATTTTTACTTTCAAAACATTATGTTTCCACATATCTATCGAAACCACATTTGGAGACATGGTTTTGTTACACATCTCAGCTACAAGGGGACAAATGGGGCTGTTTAAAAATTGCTAATCTTGAAATTCCACGCTCTTGCATGACCTCGTAGAAAAATAATGACTATATTTGAAACAATATAGAGGAAATTCAAACCAATAGCAAGGAATATCCTGGGAATGAACAGGGCCACAAAAACAGGCGAGAGGGATAATCCACCTTTTTATGGATATGTACATTTTTTGCGTTGCTTCTGTTAAAGTTTACCAGTTATGCAAACCACGAGTCAAAGAATGTTTACACAAAACGTTGCATAGTTTCATCTAGCTTAAAAAATAGCAAATTTTCCCTTATCTTATAACATGTGTTTATAACAACAGTATTTTTTACTTTCTCTAGCGTTTATGGCCCATGTACATAGTAGATCGACAGGGCATTAATTCCATCCAAAAATTCAAATAGATTTCACTGGAAATACATGTTTTGAGGACCACTGAATCCAAAAAAGAAATAAAAATGAATGAGGAAACATATGTAGAAAAACGTCAGGTGCGGGTCTGTGTACTGCATAGCTGGTTCGTTACATACCAAACTTGGTATTCCAGTTCAGTATCTTTCAAGGATGCAACATGAAAATTTTCAGAAAAAACCCCCACCCCAAGTATTACATGGAATACCTTGCGAAATTTTAGATTTTCTCAAAAACGCTCCAACCATTTTGATTAAGATATTTACTTCAAGAATAAAATTTATATCTTGCATTTTATAGGAATAGCCGCTGAAGTTCTTTTCATTCTGTACAAATTGTATGTAACTAGTAAACCATAAGAGAGAGAGAGACAAAAACTTTACTACAAAAAAAATTTTGTCATATGCATAATTTTCGAGATAAACGTTATCTTTTTCAATTTTAAACTTATATTTTTCTAAAACTTTTCTCAACTTTATTTTACGCCTTTGCAAAGCGAACCGTATTTCAATTACTTCACATTGCAACTGTTTTTAAAGGATTTGACCATGAATTTAGCCTAGTGTATTCCCTCATTTATAAGGAACTAACTACAGGGTGGCGCACGAAAAGTCGTCCGATTGAATGTTGATCCTACAAGTATACTATTGGGGCAATAGCTGCCAAATTGTGCGCTTAATTTCGTGCGGTTCATGGAAATTACTCCAGATGTCGTTACGAGCTCATCGCTTCCGTTTTGAGTCCCCTATTTCTGTTTGCCGTGATGGTGGACAATGGGCGGTTGACCGTCGCTCAAAAACGAAGATTGCATTACTGTTCGCGGCGACGAACAGTGTTACGTTGACACAGAGAAGGTTTCGTGCTCATTTCGGCACACGGTGGGCTCCCAGCCCACAGACAACACGCAGATTACGTCACCCATTTGCAGGTACTGGATTTGTTTATGAGTGTAAGCGGCCGCATGCACATACCGTACGTTCGCCGCTAAACATGAAGCATTCGAGTGGCTTTGACTCGTGGTCCGAGTAAATCAACAAGAAGAGCCAGTGCCGAGTTGGGAATTTCATGCCGATCTGCACAAAGAATTAATTATTCAATCCGAGCTTCGCTTGTATCCATACAAGATGACCGTGACGCATAAGCTTACTGCGAGAGATAAGGAGCGGAGACTACAGTTTGCAAGATGGGCAATTGAGCACGACACAACACATGCTTTTCTGACGAAGCTTAATTTTACGTGAACGGTGTTGTGAACAAACAGAACGTTCGATTCTGGGCACTGAATCTCCGCGAATAATCCACATGAAAGACACCTACGGGGGAGCAAGAGCGCGTGGGTTGCGATGTTACGCCATGGAATCATCGGTCCGGTCTTCGATGCTACAGTAACCGGTCAACGCTCTTCAACAGGTCTTCCATTGCAGACACAATGGTTCATGCAGGATGGACCCCGCCCCCATACTGCCAACGTCGTGCTTGATTTCCTACACGAAACACTTGGACTTAGGGTATTGTCCAACAGATTTCCAGAACGTTATGAAGGAGCAATGTGGCCGCTCCACAGCTCGGACATTAACCAATGTGACTTCTTCCTTTGAGGGTTCCTTAAAAAAAGGTGTACCGCAGAAAACCCGAAAGTGCAGTGCATTTAGGGTTATCATTGTGGAGTTATGCCGCGCCATTCCAGAAGATTTGTGTCCAAGAGTCGTCACAAATGCACATGTGCGATTTGTAGCAGTTATAAACCAAATTGGCCGTCATATTGAACATGTGATTTATTAGGTTGTATTTCCAAGCTGTGTTCTTTACTTCTACGTCAATATAATACAAATATTGTCAAAAACAAATGTGCTATTCAAGAAACAAATCAGGTGACTTATCGTGCGCCACCCTGAACTAAGGTCATTCCTGCTTATGAATATCTTGATTAGCATGAAGTATATAAAATAATAGGCCTTTATAAGAACAGTTTGTTACAAAATAGGTAGAGAAAGACGTGTAAATGTAACAGATGTTCTTGCTTTCTCTACAAGTACTATGTACAGTAATTAGAGAAGGTATTGCATTCCACCCAAAAATTCGATACTGAGATTTTACCGGAAATATATGTTTTAGCAACCGCTGTATAAAATAAATAAAAAAAATCAGAAAAAGGCTGTGTGTTTGTACACGATAACTCAAAAAGTCGGTAAAATACCAAACTTGGTATCTTAGTATCTTCCAGGGATGCGCCACTTAAGATTTTGAGGAAAAATATCCCCACCCCTAACTATCCTTTACATGAAACTTTTTTCGAAAAATGTAATTTTCTCAAAAATGGCTATAACGATTTTGATTAAAAGATCTTATATTAAAGATATTACCTGACAAATAAAATGTGTATCTTGAATTTTCTGGGAATAGCCTCTGAAGACTACTTTATTCTGGACGAATTTTACAAACATTCTTATTTGTTTATTTATTGTCGCTTACCTCCATTTTTTTTTTGGCGACATAAAAAACAGAACTGTACAACAGTTAATTACAGTACAATACAATAAAAGCCATTAGAACACATCACAAACAGTCATTACAATGTATGGAAATCATTACAATGAATTACAATAAAATCGTTAAGCTACAATTCATGAACAGCGTTTAAGAAAGGAAATTCTGTATGGATGGTTACAGTTAGTTTGTTGTATAGTGATGTTGAATGAAGAAATTTTAAGATACTCTGAATCGTTTTTTGGTCACTAAATATTGTTGAAAGGTGAATGGCCATATTGTAATCTCTCCTTTTTCCCTCGTAAACTGGGCATTCTGTGAAGATGTACTTGACGGTTAAGGATTTTTGACAGTGTCGGCATTCAGGCGGTGGCTCCTTCAGGAAAATGGCGGTGTGGGTGAGTTTTGTGTGTCCATTGCGAAGTCTTGATATCAGTACTTGGTCTTGTTTTAAATGTGATAATATAGTAGGTGATTGGTAAAGTAGGTGCTAGGTAAAGTAGAGTCGATCGAGGGGTGTTGAATAGCTTCTCGTGCTGCGGAGTCTGCTTCTTCGTTCCCTTTAATGCCAACATGAGATGGCATCCATGCTTAATACTTTGTGACAGCTGTTGAATTTCCTGAACGATGGCATTACGCGAGTATCTGTCTTCTAAGGCTTTTATTGCACTCATACAGTCTGTAAAAATTATAAAGTTATTACTGCGTTCTTAATGTATTTGTATAAGACTTTGTTTTATGGCAAAGAGTTCGCACGTAAATATGGTATAGAAATCTGGTAGTCTGTAGAGCATTGTAAAATCAGGGTATAAAATCGCAGCTTCCTTGTGATCTTCGATAATAGACCCATGTGTAAATTGGTACATGGTCATTATAGTGTCCCTTTAGTTCGTAGAAACATGACTGGGGTATTTTGGGATGGGTAGTATTTTTAGTTATTGAGTTCATTTGCATGTTGATCGTGCACCAGAAGAGTTGTAGCTTATATACGTCATTGTTGGAATATCTAATTCTTCTTCCCTTAAATACTGAGCAATTCTAACGTTGAATGGTTTATAATAGAGACAACCTCTTGTTAATCTTACAGATTTAGGGAATATATATTTACGCATTCGGAAGTCTGGGTTGGCTGCTACTTGGATTGCATATGACAAACTTAGTTTTTTTCTTCTGACAAGGATTATTCTCAGCGAGGTTGATTGTAATGAGTAACAATTTCAGTGTGGTAGTTGATAAAGAATTTTGTTTAACTGCTAAACAGTGACAAATAAACAAAAGCTTAACACACACAAAATGTAGAGCAAGTTAAAACATACAATTTATGCTGTACTTTTTTTCGGGGAGTTGATCGTTTTTCAGATGTTCCTTGTTTTTGGTTTTAGCTTTATAAACGTATACTTTTCTCATACAGGAATTTGTCAACTCCTATCCATACAAACAAAGGTACCTCAGTCACATAGCAACCAGCTTTTGACTATTTCGTTTCTACTTACAAGGAAGCACGTAATAAGACTATTCCTGCTATTTTTTTTTTCTCGATTAGCATGACGTAAATAGAAGCATAAGCCTTTTAACAATTTGTTGCAGATATATAGAGAAAGTCATGTGAATGGAACACATAAGATTTTTCCTTTGCTTTTAGTCATGATGTAACCTAACTGGAATTACTAATTACTACCTAAAACTATCTAACAATCATAACATATAGGAAATTCACACCACTTATTCACATGAAAAAGTTTTGACTCGAAGCAAGCAAACTGTGAAGAAGTAGCTCACATTCACATTTCACAAAAATTAATGAAAATTTGAAAGCAAACAATGCCTATTAAATACGTACACACTCAGAAACCTTTCACTAAAATATACAGTCCTATCATAGCTTTAGTCGATTGTAATATTCTTTATTTAAATAAAAATAGTCATTAATACACCGAACACCCTTCCCACGCCCCCTAAGGAATTAACATAAATGACTAAGAGGAATGCAATAGTTATTTGAAATGACTTAATCGCTAAAAATTCCTCATGGACTTTCCTTTTATTCACATGGTCACATAAAACAATCTTCTCTGAGTTGTTTTATACAGGAAATGCAACAAATAAAAAAATGTGTTGAGCATAGTTTGGTTTAGGTGAGAGTATCCTAAACCTAAAGCCCTGGATAGGGGACGGCGAATGGAACAGACGGCATGAATATTGATTATGCAATGAGTTTTCATCCAAAGAGCAATGTGCATCATCAACTAAAGTGGGGCGCACCATTACTGGTGGTGTTTTCCTTTTTAGAACGAAATGTTTGCCACGGACTCCATCAATATCAGTGACAACCAAACCAGCCGCTCTTTTTGCAGAAATAGCTGAAACTTCGCTTCAACGCACAGCACCAACTTCCTTGCAACGTAAGATAACTCAATTTCAAAATGAATGGTAAAACTATGTCATGTTTCAATCCTCAATAATAATAATAATAATAATAATAATAATAGCATCATAAAAATTACTACTACGACCACCACCGCCAATCGCTGTGCTTTTTCAGAGTTACCTGAACGCATATAATTGTTGGGTGTCTTTAATTATGCATATCCGATATCCATCACAAAGAAATTGAACATATGTAGAAAATGGGAATTATTTGCCCAGATTATTAAAAGTGTGCAATGAAAGTGAATGTAAATATAAACTCGGCGCTTTAATCAGCTGGGGACTAGTTCAATTTTAGCATTATTCAGACCGTCGTCTGTTCGGCTGTTAGGCGCTGGCATTCTATTCCCAAGATCGCGGGTTTACACCCGGTAAAGACCGATAGCTTTTTCTGAGAACTAGTAAACAAATATAGCTAATGTAAATCGGAGATAAAAAATAGCTGATATATGATGACCACCCAGTAAATATAACGAGCGATTTGGCATTACAAAATAATAAACAGAGATATCAAAACAAAACTTTATTTACTAAGCTGCACTACCTTATTCTACTCTCAACGTAATCTCCATTGTGTCAAGACATTTGTCACGTGGTGCAAGTTTTTCAATGATGTTACACTTTTCTACCGCCTTAAAACTTATTCGTTTCTTGAATGCATAAATTGCTCTAGCAATCGAATTTTATAGGTCAATAACGCAAGTGTAGATATGGTGACAACGCAATGAAGAGTTTTCAGCGAGGAAATGGTGAATAATTTACGAATAATCAAGGAAGAATCAGTGTGAAATTTTATCAATCGTTATGGAGGAGTTGAAAGCAAATGTTGATAAAAGAATTCAGAAAAATCGTTTTTTCGCTTTGGACACAATACATGATTGTTTGGGTGGAGATTTCCCAACCTACGAAGAGCTCAAAGCGGCAGTGACATCTTGGCTCAGATCTTTAGCGATGGAAGAGTATAACAAACAAAGACGTTGATAACAATGACGATTACTTGAGAAATACATTAAGGACACTGTAACTTTATTTACAAAGTCGTGTATTGATATCTTTTGTTATTATTTAGTTATGCCATCTTTCGTTACTTTCTGTATAGCCCTCGTATTACCAAAATTGAATGTTAAACTGAATTTATTGAACACAACATGAACAGCAACAAGTGGCTAATCCATTAAAATCTGAACATTCCACTGTTGTAACTTAATACTACTGCTATCTTACTGCAATTGAAGTTATATTCTATCAATTTGGATTACAACTGTAATTTAACTGGTTACTTGCTG
The DNA here is from genome assembly GCA_030762935.1 of Hymenopus coronatus. Classification (NCBI taxonomy): domain Eukaryota; kingdom Metazoa; phylum Arthropoda; class Insecta; order Mantodea; family Hymenopodidae; genus Hymenopus; species Hymenopus coronatus. The sequence continues at coordinate 130,163,500 of CM060897.1, read as the reverse complement.
GATGGTACAGCCAAATTTTACCAGACCACCTCCCAAACCCATTTTGTTGCTTAAACTCTCCCATTTCGACTTTGAAAGAGTGCCAAACAAGCAATCACCAGGGCAGCCTTTGTTTACAGCTCTTTCACACAGAATACATACTCGGCAAGAGCGAGATTTCTGAACTCGCGTATAAATTTTCTCGGCCATATTCTAAGATTACGACATCCGTTTATTTGCCCCCCCCCCTATTTGTTACCAAGGGATGTACTCCGCCAAGGTTAGCAATGAAGGGACTTTTTTTTCCCTTCTTTTTTTTCCATTTGGGAATGAATATCCCACCAATTTAGGACAAAACACTTTTGATACAATGTTATTAGCATTACATAACTGTTATTTAATATTCCTATGCTATAACTTAAAATAAATACTGACGATAAGAAAAACCAAAAATCCGAGTGACGCAAAAGCAAAACATTTAGGTATGCTCGAAATACCTCTCTTCAATAATCAATTCTGCGTTGTAGAAAAGTCGAGTAGTGAAACTTCTACGTATTTATAAATTGTTACTTGGACAAATCCTTTTTGTTAATCCAAAGACAGACACCCCTGTAGTAGAATGGCCGGCGCTCTAGCTCTTCAACCCAAAGATTCTGGATTCGATTCCCGGCTAAGCCACGGGCACGTTTAGGCAATTAATTCTTTCATCCACGCTAAGTTAAATACGATACATTGGAAATTATTTCTATAACACGCTGAAAACCATTAGTTTGTCGAGAGCACGGAGAAATTCAAAACTTGTAAACTGAAGAAATAAATCATTCCTTTTGTCTCGACGAACTCTTGTGAATGAAGAGAATTTCTTTCTTTCTTGCTTGCTTGCTTCTTTTGGGTAAGCTTTTGTTTGTTACTTTATGATCGGCTTAGCTCACAAAATTTAGCCAGTTGGAAGGAGGGTTTCAAAAGTTTTTCATAAAAAGTGAATATACCAATTTTATTCGCATCACAGGTTTGTACATATACTATTTTGCTCTAATTTTTTAAAGTGAATTTTTATAAAAACATAAGTTTAATAGGTAGAGCAACTAGCAATTGATTGTGTGGCCCTGTTCCTTCGGTTTTCAAAACCGATTATTATAGTTCTAAACTTTGAATTTTCCTTTAAGCACTCAGATTTTGATAAAAAAAAAATCTGAAATAAGCTCCTCTCTGAATAACCCTAAATATAAATACGGAATTAAAAGGGCATCTGTGAAAATACGCCTCTCTGAACTGTTATTTTTATTCTCTAATACACACGTATAATTATTAATTACATGAATTCAAAGATGTGTCTGTTCCTCTGCAGGGAACAGCACAGACGTTCCTAATCCAAGACCAATTAATTCATACAGGGTGGCTCATACAAAGTGTTGCGGGTTAATATATCTTAAACGAACAGAGAAAAAAAACAATCCCAGAATTACAAATCTTATAGGAGCACGGGGCCTCCAAATTTTGATATAGAAAATATTCTCATGGATCCCCTTATGGGCCCGATATGAGATTTATTATTATTATTATTATTATTTTTTTTGTATGTTCTGACTCCCCACAACAATGTAACTTTTATTTTAACATTTTTTTCTAAACTTAATTGAGCTGTTATACGTTATCTTTGAAAACATCAAATAAAGAATCAGATAAAAGAACAAAACCATTGCATTTAAGGACGTTAATATTATTATTATTATTATTATTAATAATAATAATAATAATAATTGTGAAACGTAGAACACACTAAAACTCTCGGCTAATTTGTCCCATACACACACACACACACACACATTAGAATACTCCGTGGCAATTTGCAGAAATCATTTGTATGGCAAACATTATGCAATATAGATGAACTAAAACACTACAACATTTAACAGTGTAACTGAATAATTCATAATTAAATTTAATAGCCATGTTTAATTATTTACACTGATACCTTTTTATTCATTTTTTCCCCATCCTGTTCGTGCAAAGAGAAGGAAATTTCAATGCTATTACTTAGCGACCGGTTTTTAAAAGATTCCAGCATCGCTTACTCCAGTGTATTCCCTTGTTTCGCTACTACTTAGGCCTGAACCATTTCTGCTAACGTTTATCTCGAATTTGGGGGGGGGGCGAGAGACAAGGAATAAACTTTTGTCAGAATAATTTGTTGCAAAATAGGTAGAAAGTGGAAAACATAAGGTTTTTATTTTCTCTATACGTGTTATGTACATAATGTATAGATAAGATATTGTACAGGGCCCAAAAAAATAAATAAAAAAATAAATGTCCGTGTCTGTGTGTGGGAGTGCGCAGCATAGCTCAAAAACGAAAAGATCTTTAAATACCAAACTTGGTATAAGTTTAGTATCTTCCGAGGATGCAACATGAAGATTTTCTCAAAAATGGCTCCAAGGATTTTGATTAACATCTCTTACTTTTAAGATATTTACGTGCCAAATAAAATGTATATCTTGAATTTTCTGGGAATAGCATCTAAAGTCCTCTTTATTCTGGATGCTTTTTATTACATTTTGCATAACTGGTGAAGCGTAAAAGAGAGAGAGAGAAAAAAAAAAAAAAAATATTCCTTTGTCTGTGTGTGAGTGTGTGTGTGTGTGTGTGTGTGTGTGTGTGTGTGTGTTTGTAGTTTAACGTTCTTTAACCTGGTTGGCCATATCGGACGATGAATGTAATTGGTGAAATTATGCTCAAATGATCTCGGGGTCCTTGGAGCTTAAAGTTACTCGAAATTCGTCTTCTCGGGATAAGGGAAAACCCCGAGAAAAACCTTATCCAAGTAACTCACTCTAAGCGAGATTCAAACTCACGACTTTGAATATGAGGCAGACACGCTACCACCAACCCAGGCGGGCTGTGTTCCTTGTTATTGGTTTGAGCTTTAAAAAAGGTATACTTTTCTCATACAACAATTAGTCAACAGCTGGTTGCTATGTAACTGAAGTTCCTTTGTATGGACAGGAGTTGACAATCACTTTAACCTATGGTACCCTCTTATTTCCTTTATACTTACATGGAAGCAAGAAATAAGATCATTTCTGCTAATTTTTTCATAAATTAGCATGAAGTATAAGCTTTAAAAAATAATTTGTTATAGAAATGTAGAGAAAGACATATGAAAGGAACACATCAGATTTTTTTTTTTAATTTAGAAACCAAGTTTGTAAGCTATTCTGCGTCACTTGGCAAACCTTTAAAGTAAGTCATATATGTAAATAAAATCACATATACCTAGGTATGTATAATTATAACAATATACCAGGTATTAAAAAGAAAGGAAGAAATAACTAAAATTTAAGAATGTTTATTTTTTCTTCTTGTGATCAATGCATAGCTCTTAAATTTGGTCAGTTAATTTTCATTAAGATCACTTGAATTCAGAGGATGTACATTTTAGAAGCAAGTACTTCTTGCAGCATACTGGGAAAGCATTACCAGCAGCAGTTAACACGTTTGAGTCAGATTCTGAGGTTGTGCTCAGAAGTGGGCAAGTGTTACTACGCCTGAAAATGAAATGTTACTTGCCCATACTTTGATTTTCTCAAACAACCGTTAGAAACTATTCTTAGAAAAGCTTATTCTTCTGTCTATTCATTCTGATCAAGATAAGCTTTAGCAAAAACGGCTAACTAGTTCCTTGTAAATAAGGGAAATAAGGGTATACACTATGCTAAAGCGATAGTCAAATCCTTTCCTAGTGAAACAATTGAAATTCGGTTCTGTTTACAAAGTCGGGAGTAAAACAAAAGAGCTGAAACGAATGATAATTTCCCTTCTGAGAAAAGTTTAAGTAGTTTAAAACTGAAATCGATAACAGAGAATATATCGAAAACGATTAAATATTCAACAAATGTATACGACATAAACTAGGTGTTTTCGGCAGTAAAACTCTTAGTCTATCTCTTATGGTTTACGAGTTATACAAGACATACAAAATGATCAGGACTTTAGAGGCTTTTCCCAGAAAATTCAAGATATACATTTTGTTTGTCATGAAAATATCTTACGCCCATGACATTTTAATCAAAATCGTTACAGCGAATTTCGAGAACATCGAAAATTTCGAAAAATCTTCCATTAAAAGGGTAGGTTGAGGGATTTTCTTGAAAATCTTCGTGTCGCATCGTGGGAAGATATTACAAGTCATTTCTACTTAAGCCGTCCCCTGTATACAACTACAAGCAATACTAATGTACTACGATTGTCCCATAAAAATGCAATCATCCATTAGAAACTCCAACAGTAATAACAAATTTATGTCTTATAGTTCGGAGCACTCGATTAACCCTGGTCCGTAAGCTTTCTATTTGAACTAGTATATGTTTGAGTTACCTTTATGCGAGAAATTGTACAAATTTGGCCTTTCAATATGAACTAGCCTTTATACCGCATATAGTAGAAACAAAAAGGATATTTAGGTATTACCTTAGAGGAAACCATTTAGACGAATATTCTCTTCTCCATGCAAGTTAGTGGTACCTTGTTCCAGTTCCTATGTGCCGGCAAACAACCGAAGCAAAGACACTAAAGCACGACCTCTAGGTGCAGCTGTATTCCGAGGGTGAAGCGACGCCTCTTGGAGATGTGGAAATAATAAAAAGGGGGGAGAAAGCAAAGCTGCTAATGCTGAAGCCTTCGGTCGATCTCTCCCCACTCCCATCAAGCTGACAACAGCTGTCCAGCTGTATCTCACCTCACCAAGATCCCCTTGCCTTATCAGTATTACACTATAGCCTCCTGGATTCATATGCTATCTATCACAAATTGCAATGCCTGCTCTCAGCAAATCGATAACTAGCTTTAACAGTTCCTGTCATGGTTTAGCAAAGGTTTATTACACTTATTAATATTCTTGAGGAGTTTTTGCTTTCATATACATAAAACTTGTTATGGTTAATGTTTAGACATCTTTATGTATGAAATATCGTTCCAAGTATATTGAGAATGATGCATGCGAATGCGTGATCGAAATGTGTCACAATTAGTTGCACAATATTTTGTCAACTGCAGGGCAATTGCCATTTTTAATTATTCTTCAGCCTTCTAGAGCTCAGTAAAGCTTCCAATTTCTACAAATACCAAAGCAATAGCATGAACAACATTAAATTGTGCGTAATATTGTTAACATGAATTTTGATAAGCATTGCAGAGAATGTTAATCCCTTAGGTCCATAATCCTCTGATCCTAAACCAAATGCTGGAGATCTTTCTGGAACCAGATTTTCCAAATCGAAGGTATTATTTAGCTACCTTGCAGCGATTTTTATTTAGTTTTTAGCTTTTGCGGCTACCTCTTCCTAAGCCCTGTGTAACATTCACCACTACGTAGAACAATTGCATTTGTTACAATATCAACCTTTGCATATGGCGCAGTTATCGAAAATACGCTCTATGCTTAGTAGGTACTGCAAAGGATTAAATTCATTTTAATATCATTTTAAAACTTAGTACCCTCTTTAACTCTTTATTAACCGAATTATTTGGCTACAATGCAGTTCTTCCTTAACCGATTTTCATTTCTGTTCTGAAGTCCCAAGACACTGAAGTCATATCTGTTCTGAAGTGATACGAATACTACTTGCTTCCTTGTAGGTAGAAGGAAAATAAGGGATAATCAACTCTTTTAAAGCTGTTAGCCATGTGGTTGAAATCAGTTTCTTTGCATTACCGGAGTTAACATATTCCGTGTGAGAACAGTTAACCAATAACAAGGAACAGTTAAAAAGGGTGACCATCACAATAAATAAATAAATAAAAGTTCATAAATTCTGTACTTAAATGAGATCTACATTTTTTGTGTTGTAAGTTTTTTCGCATTTCTTGTGGTTTATCAGTATGCAAAATTCAGCAAAACTTGTCTGGAATAACGAGGTCTTCAGAGGCTATTCCCAGAAAACTACATACATATTACTTGTTATGTAAATGTCTTCAATATCAGACATTTTAATCAAAATTCATGTAAAGGGTAGTTTAGGGTGGGCAATTTTCCTCAAAACATTTGTGTCGCATCCTTGGAAAATAATATACACTTGAATACCAAGTTTTGTATTTTACCGACTTTGTTCACAGACACGCGCGCGCGCGCGCACACACACACACACACATTTTTTCTAAACCCGTCCCCCCCCCCTTTATTTAAATACAGGAGACCTTAAAACGAGCTATTACATCGGTGTGAAAATTTTAGGTGAAGTGGCAATATGTTCTCTACCTACGTACCAAATACTTGGTACAGAAAGTAAAAATATACTTCCAGACTGTAGCGGCGGCTAGGTAATAAGAAGTGTTAGTCCTGACCGAGATTCGAATTCGGGACCTCTTGCACAAGAGGCAGGTGGTGAATCCACTGGACTACGCAGCTATTCTAGCATTAGTGCAGTGATATGGGTGACTTAGATGCATGCTTGAACTTCTGTAAGCTTCTATGACAAGTTTAGACTATTGCATGCGAAGAAATTATAAACGATGTATAATCCTAGACTGAAAATATCCCCGGAACCGCTTAATTTCTCTTTAATGTATACGAAAATAAAGGATATTTTATTCAAGTGTTAAAGGATATTTTATTTAAATGTTAGTAACATCCATTACGACACTTCATTTCAATTTTCATGATAAGGATGATTGTCGTTTTTGCTTGGCAACCACTTTTTGTGATACATGTATACTCGTTTATCACATTTCATTATGTCGGCAACGGGCACGTTCGAAATTAAAGATTCGGGTTGTGTTAAACAAATCTCACTCAGAGACTTGTGCATAATGGAAGAAGCTTATGGTGAAGCAGCAATGAAGAAGACTCAAATTCGTGAATGGCATAAACGTTGCAGCAAGATTTTCGAGATTACTATAAATTCGACAAGGGCACTACAATAGATTTCTGAAAACGGCTTCCAGGAGTGTTTCCAATATTTTTATACGCGGTGTAATATTTTGAAGGAAACGTTGTGTAAATTGCCTTATAGTAACTTGTTTCTATGTTATTTAGCAGTATGTATAATAGGTGGAAAGAGTAATTGCAGTAGCAGCAATTCAGCTGCAGAATTTGCAACTTTTGTGTCAGCCATTTTCCTAAAACATATTGCCTCTCGTGTGCACATACGTCCATGCTAGATGGCAAAGTCACTGATGCAAAATGTCGTCTTGTTCAAGAAATCTCTCTGTATAGGACTTAAAAGACAGACATTTAACTGTCCCACAAAGGGTTACAGGATACGAATGCAAATTAGGTTTCAAAAACGTAATTTCCAAATATAATGAAGACTCGAAAACAATTTCGTAACTTTCGTAATTGTCACACGTTCTAGCACTCTGGTTCTCTCGAGATTTAAGCCGAGTAGAAAACTAGTTTTCCAGAAACAAGTTAAATTGTAAGATTTAGTTGTTCCTTCAGGACCCAAAACGAAAATATTTTGCAACAAAATTAGCTGCGGAACCAATTTCTATTCAGTGAGATCAACCAGTAGCGCATTTTCACGGTAGAAATTATTGCCGCCTGGTTGTATTGATGGCTACAACCAAAATTAATTTTTCCTTTCTACAATTTCTGACTTGCCATAAAAAGGCCTTAAGAATAACTATGGAGCCTTTCTCCCAATTTCAACCTTCCTAAAAGTCCCGAATCCAAGATTTTAATACAAGAAATAAAAAATGAAACACTTAAAAGTTTCCAAACACAGGAGCAGAGACCTACTGCTTCACATTACGAAAAATAAGTGCTCCCTGTCAGTTATGCCAAAATGTACATAATTGATAATTGCGCTTCTCGCACTGTCATTTTCCAGGCATTGTGATTGTCACCCTCAAAACTCACAGGGGTTGACCACATCACTTCAAACTCGCCCTTCAACGCTATTATCACATATTAGAGGGAAAGCCTGATTTAGAACATACCTATTGCATATAACTTAAATTCTTACCAGTAGGTATTACTAAGAGAAAAATCGGTGTGTTTTGAGGAGATGGGTTAAATTAGAAAATCATTGAATCTATTTTTGCAAAGACTTATTCCTTAACAACTAAATCATAGAAATCTAATGTTTACCATTCATATTACGCTCTCTACATACTCTGAAAAAAACTATTACAAAAAATAAATTCATCTACCCCAAGAATAGCAGAAATGGTTTCTAACTTCCTTCTTTCTAAGTAAAAGGAAATAAGAGAATACACCAGCCTAAAGGGGTAGTCAAATATTTTAGAAAATTGTCACTATATGATGCAATTGACCAGAATGAAAAAATGTGAATAACTACTTCCCGTTTGAGAAAAATAAAAGTGTTGAAAATTTTAAAACCAATAACACAAAATATGTCAGAAATAGTAAATGGAAAAAAGAAAGAAAAAAGTGACAAGTATGTAAATATCTTTAATACATGATCTTCTTCTCATAATAGGGAAATTTGTCAATTCCTGGCAATGTAAGGAAACAAATTTCAACCACATGGCAAAACAGCTTTTAAATTTTTGACTGTCGCTTTAGCTAGTGTACTCCCTATTTCTCTTCTGCTTAAAAGGAATCAAGTAATAAAGCCATTTCTATTAATATTAATCTCGATTACCATGAAGAGATAGAAGAGTATGCTGCATACTAATTTGTTACAGAAACGTGGAGAAAGTTATGTGAAAGGAGCACAATAGATTTTAAATAAACGCACTTGATATAAACCTCAGGTATTTCGGAAATAGAAACAACTATGTGCGACATTTTAGAAGGCTTTGCATCGATCTCAATATGGAATTTAAAAAGGTTGTTACAAAGTTTGCAGTCTAGATTTAGGTATGAAGGACCATTGTTTTGTCTCTTCAAGTCCCAAGCACGTTACAGAGGAATAAATAAACTGGTGGAGTGCTATTTTATGTATACCGATCTCACTCGGATGGGTTTTATTGTCTCGCAGTTTCTGCTGTCACTCCATGTCCGAAGAAGAACTACTCAAGTCCGACGAATACAATATCATATAAATGCTACCCTGAAACTCAAAATCCGCTTGTTCCCCTACGCCTTCTTCCAAACCCCAAGTTTTACAGTCATAAACGCTGTTGCAATTTATGCTGACAGTAAAAACCTCTTACTTCATTCGGAACAGTCTACTAAGTCTTTGGGGTGCAGGAATTTTACACGGGGGAAATCGAAATGTTTGTAATATGAACCGCCAATAAATGATAGCATTATGTTCTGATGAAGTCGAACCAGTTTCACCTCCAAGCCTTGTTTCCCTTCAACTGTTCCTACCCACCCTGTTTCCATTCCCAACTTTCAATACATTTTAAGTATCTCGTATTCACTCACCAAACTGAATCATTAGATATTAAGTAATTCATTTTTAGTTTATTCTGGATGTATTGCAGAAATCGTGTTTAAAATGTATTATGGTTGAAGTTTAATAAAATCGTGAAAAGATTAAACAAAGAAACAAAAAGTTCATACTAATATATGCATGCACTCCGACACAAAATATTTTCTTTAGCCCGCCTGTGGTGTGGGGTAGCGTGTCTTCCTCACATTCAAGAGGCTCCGGGTTCGAATCTCATCAAGGGTGAATCACCGGATAAGGTAAAAACAAACTTTGCTATGAGCCTTGCGTTTTGGAGAATACAAATCACATAATAACTATACGCCAGTTTTGACTGTTGGATATGTTCTAAGCCAATAAACTCCGAATCTATGTGAGATACCTCATAATTTTTAGAGGATATTGCTCTTTTTATGCCCAGCTATCTTGTGGACAGATATCTACATCTACGCTTTTGAAGACAGATAACAATGCCTTCAGAAATAGTTAGGAAATGTTACAATAGGTTGCTCAAGCTAGCTGAAAAAGAAATTAAATGAATGATTTAATTAATGACATGAGGATAGTAACACTCATGAAACTTATCAATGAATATTTTCTAGCCGCAAAGCCGGTGATTTTAACGTAATAAAATGTTGAACAAGAGCAAGATCACGTTTGTTGCTGTTCAAGCTTTTAACGTTGTTTTCCATCTGCAAAGACAAGGGTGAAATGCTGCTCCAATGAACCGGCTGAATTATATCTATCATTTGTCTATCGAGGGATAAAGGGAAAACCGTGTAGAAAAACTATCGGCGAATAGGACTAGAACCTTCTATATTTAGAACACAAGCGCACTATGTCCCACACCATGGAGTTTTTTTTTTTTTTTTTTTTTTTTTTTTTTTTTTTTAAACAGTAACGTAGTCTGATCAGGACTCCGGTACTGTATCCCTATTTACATTTCCCCCCGTAGGTTTTACTGATTACTGGTTTACTGGTTTTACTGTTTCTTTTACAAACATATACACATTGCACAAACATATAACATCCATGCCCAAGGCGGGACTCGAACCCACGATCCCCTGCCCACGAAGCACCAAAGCGAGACGCTTTAGCGAGCGTGGCCATGGGGACCGGCTGGAGTTGAGCTTAATCGCGTTTAAGTGCTTCAGAGACCTACGACAATGCGCACTTTTGAAGTTCTCTACCGCTTACTGTTTGCAAAGGATGAGGTGCATTCCACTCAAAAATATTCTACTCATTACCAATTAGTACACGATGACGAGTACCCACCGGTGAATGGTCAAGACCGCAATCCGACCGCGGCGTTCAAGCAACCGTGGTGGTGATGCCATTTCCCTTCCGCGGGAAAGTGATTATGAAAACAGAGACCCAGTCATCTCACCGGGGGGATTTTTTTTTTATAGTGTTTAACGTCCGCTTTTAACGAACATGAAAAACGGTGGAATGCAATGACGGAGGAAACCCGCCCTGCTCCGCTTTGCCCAACACAAATACCAAATGTCTTAGCCTGGGATCGAACCCAGGCGGCCTTGGTGAGAAGTGTGGGGTCTAAACACTAGACCACGGCGCGGTCTCAGCGTGGAAGAAAACCCTCAGGGTGGCAGGCGATCTACCACTGCGCTAACGGAGTATAAAAGACTCCTTTTCTGCACATTAAACGCTAAGCGCAATAACAATGCCCGATTTCATTCCATAAAACGGATCGTATCTAGTCATTTAATCTAAATGGGAGGGGACGGGGGCGCTTATAGCAGCTAGAACAATTTTTAAACACAATGGAGAATAGACATTTAGCTAATAATTTATGACTACAATATTTTAATCACACTATTGGTATTATTTTAAGCCTTAAGAGAATATTTTCTGAAATTAGAAGTTTCTGTCGGGTAAATATTTTGAAAATGGTCTTGAATATTGAAAAGGGAATGGTTTAAATTTGAAATGTGGTAGTTCTAAGACGTATTACTCGTTTTGACCAATGTTCAGAACACACACACACCAACACACATACCCTCCTAGCGCACGCACACAATCACACGTACGAACTATTTAAAAGATCTAAAATTGCCTCTTTGGGGAAACCCAAAAAATTGAATTTTTGGTGGTCCAATGCAATTCTCCTCTTCTTTGGTAGAGTAGTTAGTAAAATAAATAAAAATCCATGTTTGCAAATTATGTGAGAGTTATTTTGAGCGAGGTAAAATAGGTATGTATGTATATAGTTTACACGGGGGAAATCACCGGTTTGACCCATCATAAAATCAAATGATTTTAAGTCGAAATATTTGTAATATTAACCGCCAATAAATGATATATTTATGTTCTGATGGGATCGAAACATTGAAAACCAGTGTCAAGCAAGTTTAAAGCAAGCGTAAAACACCCTCATTTCATTCCCAACTTTTAATACACTTTTAGCCCGCCTGGGTAGTGTGATGGTAGCGTGTATGTCCCATATTCAACAGGTCGTGAGTTCGAATCTCGCTTAGGATGAGTTACCCGGTTTTTTCGGGGTTTTCCAGTACCCCGAGAAGACGAATATCGAGTAACCTTAAGCTCCATTGACCCTGATATTTGAGCATCATGTCACCGATTTCATTCATCGTCCGGTATGACCAACCAGGTTAAAGGACGTTAAACTACAAAAAAAAATGTTTAGGACAAAGTACCTTGTACACTCACTAAACTGAATCATTATTAAGTAATTTGGACTTTTAATTAATAACTTAAACTCAGAACATAAAAAACGCGGCCAGTTGTATGGCCATGGCCAGTTTTGTAAGTCATGCCTGCTGGTGCGTATTAATTCAAAAGTGTAGACATATTGTAACCTGATCATCACCTTCGTATCAGAGCATTTATCGCACGAACAACTGCAGCAGCAAAATTGGTGCACCATTCATTATGAGTGCATTTCACTGAAGCGAAAACTGGAGCAATAAAAACGAAAAAATCTGATGTGTTCCATTCACATGACTTTCTCTATATCTCTGTAACAAATTATTGTTAATAAGCTTATCTTTTATTTCATGCTAATCGAGAAAAATTAGAAGAAATAGTATTATTTCTTGCTTTATTGTAAGTAGAAGCGAAATAAGGGAGTACCATAGGTTAAAGTAAAAGCCATAAGCTGGTTGCTATGTGACTGATGTTCCTTTGTATGGACAGGAGTAGACAAATTCCTGTATGAGAAAAGTATGTTTTTCAAAGCTCAAACCAAGAAAAAAGGAATATCTCAAAAACGATCAACTCCACGAAATAAATGTATACAACATACATTGTGTGTTTTAACGTGCTCAACATTTTTTGTGTGTTAAGTTTTTGTCCATCTCTTACGGTTTAGTAGTTATGCAAAATTCATCCAGAATAAAGTAGTCTTCAGAGGCTATTCCCAGAAAATTTAAAATATACATTTTATTTGTCAGGTAAATATCTTTAATATATGATAGTTTAATCAAAATCGTTAGAGCCATTTTTTAGAAAATAAAAAATTTCGAAAAAAGTTCCATGTAAAGGGTAGTTTGGGGTGGGGGCATTTTTCTCAAAATCTTCGTGTGGGATCTCTGGAAGATACTAAACTTAAATACCAAGTTTGGTAATTTACCGTGTTTTCGTTTTTGAGTTATCGTGTTCACAGACACACACACACACAGGAACTTTTTTCTGAAAATACTTTTGGGTACAGGGGACCCTAAAACATATATTTCCGGTGAAATCTCGACATCGAATTTTTGGCGGAGTGCAATACCTTTTCTATACACTATGTACATAGTACGTATAGAGAAAGTAAAAATAAGAAAACAAATTATGTACGAGGAGAGCGGGACTGCTTGATAAAGCTGACAGCTATATAAACACATATTTGTGTCAACATCAAAAGACTGCATGAAGATTGGAGTTGCGACTTCCCTGCCTATAGATTGCATTCTAAGGTAGCTCTTCAAGTAATTCCCTTAACCCCAAACGAATCTTCATGTATAACACTTTCTTCAATTGCCTAAATAAATAATTTATTACTTTCTTTACACGTAATATGTCCATAATAGGTGCAGAAAGTATGTGTTCCACGTAAAACGGATTCTAAATTTCATCGTAAATATGTTTTGAGGTCCTATGAAACAAAAAATATCTATTAGAAAAAAGTCCTGTGTGAATAATTCAAGAGCTAAAAATAGGTTAAATACCAAACTTGATATTTAAGTTCAGCAGCTTCCAAGACTCTCCACACCAAACTACTCTTTATATGGAATATATTTCGATTTTTTTTATTTTCTCAGAAATGGTAAACGATGTTGATTAAAATACACGATACGTATGCCCAGATATATTTATGAAACATTAGATGTATATCTGGATGACTTTGTTGTAATTGGTAAACTATAAGATGAAGACAAAAACTTACAATAGAAAAACGAGAGAGAGAGAGAGAGAGAGAGAGAGAGAGATCGTTAAAAAAACACAACTTATGTGATATGTCTGAGAAATTCTTTCCTATTGGTTTTAATTTTAAAATGCTTATAGCTTTTCTCAAGCGACAAGTCCTCATTCGTTTCATCTTTTATGTTTTACTCCTGGCCATGCAAAGAGAACCAAATTTCAATTGTATCACTAGCGACCAATATTTGACCATCGCTTTGGCTACTCAGCCTAATCTATTCCTTTTTTCCCTTCTACTTACAAGGAAGGAAGTAATAAGACCATTTCTACTAACGTTTATCTCCATAGTATCATGTAGATAAAAGAATAATCTTTTGTAAGAATGGTTTGTACAGGCGGTAGAGGTCATGTTATAAGAACACCATAGTTTTATTAAAATATAATATATAATATTAATTGTATGTCATTTCTAGACAAAACATTTGAAGGTTAATTATCTTCCATTGGTTACAAGTATCACTTTTAATATGAAACAGTACAAGTACTAACTGTAAATGGCTAAATCATCAGGGTAAAGTATACGATTACCTACATACTATGTATCAAGCCCCCTCTTTTCTCCCAGTCTTAATATTCTCTCTCTCTCTCTCTCTCCGAAAATAGAGTACTTAGGCCCGCTATATAAAATAAATAAATAAATGGAAAAGTATTATTTGAAAAAGGTGCGGGCATCTATAACAACCATATTTGGATAGGTACCTTCGATTCAGCGAATACCTCCTGGACACAATTCAAGATATTGCACTACCCCTTGCTTTAGCAGCATTCATTACAACGTGTTACAGGCATGTTCGCAGAAAAATCATATACCAAACATAGACCTTGGGACCTATCCCTCAGCACAAAATTTATCATCACGTTTTCCCGCAAAACATGCCCTAAAAATATAAATGCCCATTTTGCACCACAATGCTGCATTGTTTGACAGTTATTGTGAGGCCGCTAGTATCTGCTGCGAATTTCACATATTCAATGCAGAATCGCAACCGTGGGAGGAGTCAAACGCTACGTCCAAACTAACGCGGGAGACGGTCTCTGTTGTTCCGCTTTTCAGAGGCAACTTAGTTGCGCATTATCGCAAATCAGCTGTGTGCACATGAATTCAGCAATTGAAGACATGAATCAAGAAGAAATAGATAGCTATTTACCATCTGGCCATACAAATTCAAAAAAATATGTGTCGACGTTATTGGAGAAAATGCGTTTAACCCTGCTGTTCTGTTCGAATTTATTATACGGATGTACTGTTCGTGTCAATATGATCAGAAGTATTACAATTCAGTATAATCAGATAAAATGAGTCATAAATCATATATAAAAACAAATATTATATTTTTTATCATTATTGTTACTATTACAAACAACTTGAACCATTCTGAACCATGAATTACTTTATATTATATAGAACTATTGAAAAAATATTAAATATAATATTACAATAATTACTGAATACAAATTTGACAGATATTATTCCTCAGAAAGAACAATTTGGACACAAATAAGTAACATGTACTTTACAAATGTGTTTGCTACACTTTCCACATAGCATTATTGTTTTGTTGTCATTTTTCGATGGACAATACCTATACCGTGCAAGTTTTACAGTTTTTCTTTCTGACGCAGAGTCTGATACCTTGACCACATTTTTCAGGGCTTCAATTCTCTTCACTATTTTTAACGATTCTTCTGTCCTTGGAAACTTTTTTTCTGGATGCGATATGTTCCTTTATCAGAGATTTCCCAAGTGCTTCTAGAAATAGAAGAATGTGTTAATTTGTTCATATTCCATTTAGGGTCTATAGCAGTCCATAAGATATACGCATTGAAAGCGGATACATCAAGAATGTTATAGAAAACAATCATTGGCCACCGATCTGTATTCCTTTTGCATGTATATGTACTTACTGATTGATCTAGTGTATCTTCAGCTCCTTTACTAGCATTATAATCCAAAACCATTTATGGCTCCTAGTCGTCCATGCTGCTTATTTGAATATCACGGTGAAATGTCCTCATGAGTACATTTTTCTTCTTCTTTTCAATGTAATTGACTACTGTAGTGCCATTTGTGAAGTAAAACATAGAACTATGTACTTCCCCTCCGTTCAATTGTTGTGAAAGTTCCGGCTTGATTTGATGTACAGTTCCCAACATCGTCAATTTTCATTTCAGAAGCAGCTGACTCACTTTATATTTCGATTACTAGGTAAAGAAATTCGTTTGCTTGAATTCTTGCCTTTCTTTTGCTATGAAGTAAACAAAATTGTCACAAGATCACACACTACTCTCATATCTCGATTTTTTTCTGGTGCTGCTCCTTTTTCTTTTCCTGTGTATACTTGTGCTTTAAGAAGTTACGATGTATCGCTGTCACAAAGAGACAATATCTTTATCCCGTATTTTGCGGGTTTAGAAGGGATGTATTGCTTGAAGGGACAGCAATCCTCTAAACTGCACTAATTGTTCATCCACTATTACATTTTCTGCAGGCTTATATAATTTAGGAAAAACTTCTACCTATTTTTCCCAAATGTTGCAAATAGAAGCAAATTTATCACTAAGTCCCCTTTCTTCTCTAGGAGACCTCATATCAAACCGCAAACACGCGTTATGTTACAGAAAGTTTCAAGTGACATTGTCTGCCTGAAATATGTTCCGACCAGTTTTCTTATTCCATAGGCTTTTTGTTGACTCCCCATGAGATTGATATACCCCAGCAAGAAACAGAAGTCCTAAATAGGCTTGATAAATATTTCTATCAATATTTTGCCACTGCTCACCATAAACTCTGTGTCCCTCATTTCCTTTTCAAGTGCTTCATGAAATATAGCTTCAAAGGAACGTTTCATGTTAGTTATTCTATTAGTTGCATACCTTGTATTTTCTGGTGTCTTCTTGATGACATTTGAAACAGAATGACGGCCACAATTAGAATAGTTTTATTTTTAGAAATAATGGTTTATTCATCACGGCCTGTTTGAAGACTGTTAGAATCGTCGTCAGAACTATCATTTTCACCTGCATTACTTGCGTGATTTTCAAATTCGGAAATGGACTCACTATTGGAGGCATTAGCAAGAGCTTCTAATTCTGCTTCACTCAATATTCTTCTTGCCATGGTGTCTAAACTCAAACTGAAAAGCAACCTTCTAAATAATGCAAAATATACCTGTGTAACAAGAACAAGTACATTGTTGTAACAGCAATAATACTTACAGTGGTAATTATATCACATTATTTGAACAGTGCATTATAACACATGCAACAATTTATAACAATTGTCAGGTGTTACAGAAATTTTCTATCGGGTCATAATGACCCGAACAATACAAATGTAACAATTACTATTTAAAAGAAAACTATTCAAAATTTTGTAACGCATTTTTAACCAGAAAATGCTGATATATCATTGGGCAAGTCACTAAATTTCATAAAAGTGCCTGATTAAATGAGAAATATATAATGAGAACAGATGTGATATTGGGTCATATAGACCCAAACAGAACAGCAGGGTTAAATGCATATTAAGAGTGAATTTGTGTGACGAAATGAGTGTCAACAAATGGTTAATAGATTTCTTCAATCAAACAAGACAACATTTGTTGTTAAAAAAGGTAAAGTTTGTAAATGTGAAAGTGTGTACCATTGCCATTATCTACTGTCAAAACATTTGCTTTGCCAACATAGCTCTCGCCGAAAGGTAAGTGAAATGAATTTCTTTAAAAAGACTGTAAAACCATTGCTGTAGTAACATTTTGATCATTAATTAAAAAAAAAATGCTGTTAAATCATTTTACGCTGTAAGAATATCGCTTTAATTATACTGATACATTGTATATGTGTGAGTGTGTGCGCGCGCGCGCGCGCGCGATTTTTTTTTTTAGCTCATTTCTTTCATTTGCCATATTCATTCAATTATTTCAATTATTTATTGAAGCTTAGTTAATATTAATTAACAGGAAGTACCAACTGATTATTATTTTTACTGATTCTTAAATGTACTTTTTACTTTCTGTACGCGTATGTGCAATGTACATAGTAAGTGGAGAAGGTATTGTATTCCACACAAAATTAGATACCGATATTTCATCTTAAAATACATGTTTTGAGATCCCTGAATTTAAAAAAGCATTTTTAGAAAAAGGCATGTGTGGGTGCACGAGTGTGTGCAGCATAACTCAAAAATGTAAAGCAGGTTAACCACCAAAATTGGTATTTAAATTACCTATCTTCCAAAGATGCGACACGAAGATTGTTAGACAAATTCCCCACACCAAACTATATTTTACATGGAAATGTTCGATTTCCTGAAAAATAGTCTAACGATTTTTATTAAAATACTGTATATTAAATATATTTACATGACAAATAAAAAGGTATATTCTGAATTTCTTGGGAATAGACTATGAAGTCACCTTCATTCTGAATGATTTTTGTATTATGCATGATTTGTGATAGACAAAAAACTTACTTTACAAAAGATGTAGATCTCGTTAAAACACTCACTTTATGCCCTATACATTTTTTCTTTGGAGTTAACTATTCTCCAGATATTCTTTGTTATTCGTTTCATTTTTAAAATACTTAAGCTTCACTCAAACCGGAAATCGTTCAATCATTTTTGCTTTTGTTTTACTCCTGGCCAGGCCTTAGCGACCAGGTTTTCAAAGATGTGACTAACGCTTTAACCAAATGTACTCCCTTATTTACCTTCCACTTACAAGGAAATAATTAATATACACTTTCTGGTTATGTTTATTATCTCGATTAGCATGGAGAATAGAGAAGAATGCTCTTTTGTAAGATTAGTGTCATATAATAGGCAGAGAAAGTCATATGAATGTAGCACATTAGACCTTTTAAATAAACTTTTTATTACCTAATTTAATTATAATAAAACATTATAACTTAAAATAACTTGCAGGGCATTAGCTAGAATTGCTTTATTTATTCATCTGATATTTTAAATATTGTTTGTTAAATCAAACACATGTTTACCTAATATGCGTGTGTGTATTTTTCACTATTTTTTTATCTGCCAGGTTCATTCTGTTGTACCAATGATTTACTTTGTGAACGTTAATAATTATTATTATCAAGAGAAATGATTTTTAAATGTACTTATTTTTATGCTAACCTAACTTTGATACCTGAAGTTGTAGCAAGATCAAAAATAGTGACAATGATTATTCAACAATGCATACTCTGAATTAGAGTTAAAATGATTTTCATTTAATGCAGTCACTTTAGCCTCTATCTAAATATCAAAGTGATAATAAACTCTTCTTGTGGATTGCATTTTATTCCATTATTCCATTTTCTAACTTTGAAATAAGCCTGAAAATTAATGTAATTTCAGTATTTACCCATAAATGTATTATTAAGTGTACCATAAAACTTAATTAGGCAGGTACTTATAAAAAGCAGATTATATTATATCAACCTAATTATATTATTTTAGAAATAAAGACCCACATTTTATTCTAACATAATTGGTTGTTAAAATTCATTTCCCTAAAATTGTACCTATTTATTGTATAACAGAATAATAGAATATAAAATTATAATTCTTTTTTAAGGTTAATGGCAGTAGGAAAGATAAAGAATGTAAAGTATTTCTGAAAATTTGGAGTAAGAAGCAAAATAAATTTATAAAATACAGAGACTCCTGTATAAAAGATGGATTCGCATCA
Organism: Hymenopus coronatus; assembly: GCA_030762935.1. Taxonomy (NCBI): domain Eukaryota; kingdom Metazoa; phylum Arthropoda; class Insecta; order Mantodea; family Hymenopodidae; genus Hymenopus; species Hymenopus coronatus. Next base: position 130,144,047 of record CM060897.1, on the reverse strand, counting down.
GAGGTACAAAGGAGCTTCATTCATAGTCATGCATTGTGCAATGCAGAAGCATGGTCCTGGCTTAAAAGAACTTCCGAAACAAAAGACGCATTTCTACAGTATTTTTCAGATGGTAAATAACAGAAAATAATTGTGAAATGAATGCTTTGGTTTTGCAATTTAAATAGTAATTATAATGTGTCATTTTATTGCTTCAGATATGTGTCCTGCTATGCGCTACCACAAATCTCTGAGATACTAGCTGACAGCAGAAGAAATCCTCCTCCTCATTGGGTGTATGTTCTTCATAACGCCTGGAAAAAGTCACTTTGGTGAGCTCTCTCCAGGGCCAAATTTTTATACGTACTTTTGAGATATTATGTTTCGAGACTAATATATACGTCACAATTATTTTCAAAACCTGTATTAAACTTATATTTATGATTCAATTAATTTTTGCTTTTAGATTAGCAGAAGAGGGAAAAACTAAACTCTCAAATGAAGGCCACATTATATTAATTCGTGCAGATCCTTTTGTGTTATGCATTGTAACACCAATAATGCAAAGGAATATAATATCTCTGAACACAAAAGAGTCTTTCTTTTTAGATAGAAGCAGTTCATGTGATCAGTCAAACAGTGCGTTAACTATCATGTCTATGGCCACAAAAGCTAGTGCTGTTTTTGTAGCAGTTTTTATTCATGAAAGATAGGATGAAAATAATTATACAGTTGGTCTTCGGTGTCTAAGAACTCTGTGGGATAAATTTAAAAATCCCCTGATTATGAATTTTATGACATGTTTGCCATTAAAAGCTGCTCTCCACACTGTCTGGCCAGAAGTGAGACAATTACTTTGCCAGTTCCATGTGCCACACGCCATGTGGCGGTGGTTATAAGCATAAATGATAAAAAAAGATGATAGGAGGCCATTAATGTCCCTATTTCGCAATATAATGTAGCCACTGATACATCAGAAGAAGAAGAAGAAGAAGAGGTTTATTGCTGAAACCAGTAACATTAATCCCAATTTTTCCCAGCATCTCTCGTCACTATTTCAGAGGCGCAACGAATGGTGTACTGTTCATCGAATTAGTGTTCATATACGAAATGATACTAATAATTATGCAGAAGCTACATTTCGGATAGAGAAGGATATTATGCTGACAAGATTGAAAGCTTATAATCATATAGCTTTGCTGGACTATATCACTGTTATGTTGTAGAAATATTACAGTTTAAGATTATTAGATGCTGCATTTGGAAGACTAAAAGAGCCCTATTTGATCTTCAAAAAATATCAAGGCAAGTGTCATTATACAGATTCTCTGTGAAATCACTTCAAGATTCAACAACCATATACAATATTGAAAGTGACATTGGTACCTGTAGTTGCATAGTTGGAAGTAGAAGAGTATTCTGTAAGCACCAAGCAAATTTGGTCAATGATTCCCAATTCTCCAGAATTAACTGCCAGTGACAGGTTTTTGCTATACAAGATGGCAGTTGGTGCTACTGGAGATGCAAAGCAGAGCTTTTTTGCTTCAATGACAGATGTTGTCGAAGAGCCACAAACAAGTAGTACAGAAAATACTACTCTATAAACAACATATATTTCCACTGAAGCTCAGGAAGAAACTGCTTCCCTACCATGTAGCACATTTGTACACGACACATCTGAATTTAATGCTGAGCTTGACCGGATGAAAGAACTACTTAGTAGCAACGCAACTGATTTGGTTTTGATGAAAGCTGCAACAAAGTTCTTCCAGAGACTGAATAAAGTGCAGACTCCGAAGCAGTTGTACAAATGCGTAAGTCAAAGTATAGGAGAGCACAGGAGAAGAAAATCTGATGTGTACCATTCACATGCCTTTCTCTACATCTCTGCAACAAATTATTCTTAAAAAGCTCATACTTCTATTTACTTCATGCTAATCAGAAAAAATTAGCAGAAATAGTCTTATTACTTGCTTCCTTGTAAGTAGAAGTGAAATAAGGCAGTATCATAGGTTCAACTGATAGCCAAAAGCTGGTTGTTATATCACTGAAGTTCCCTTGTTTGTATGGACAGAGAAATTCCTGTATGAGAAATGTATACGTTTTTCAAACCAAAAACAAGGAATGTCTTAAAAACGATGAACTCCACGAAAAAATCTATATAACATAAATTGTGTGCTTTAATGTGCTCTACATTTTTCCTAAAGTAAGTTTTTGTCCATTTCTTACGGTTAAGCGGTTATTCAAAATTCCATAAAATTTATCCAGAATGAAGTACTCTTCAGAGGCTATTCCCAGAAAATTCAAGATATACATTTTATTTGTCAGGTAAATATATTTAATATACGAAATTTTAAGCAAAATCGTTAGAGCCATTTTTGAGAAAATCAAAATTTTCGAAGAAAGTTCCATGCAAAGGGTAGTTGGGGGTGGGGGGATTTTTCTCAAAATCTTCGTGTCGCATCCCTGGAAGATACTAAACTTAAATACCAAGTTTGGTATTTTACCGACTTTTCGTTTTTGAGTTATCGTGTTCACAGACACACACACGCACACGGACCTTTTTTTCCGAAAATGCTTTTTTTAGATAAAGGGGACCCTAAAACATATATTTCCGGTGAAATCTCGATATCGAATTTTTGGATGGAGTGCAATACCTTCTCTATACACTATGTACATAGTGCGTATAGAGAAAGTAAAAAATTAAAGTAGAACCTACTTCAATTAGCAGGAGAAGGGAAGGAACATCTCATGGTTGTGGTCATCAAAGAGCTGGACGACCACCTAAGGAGCTGAAACTTCGTGCTAGAAAGAGAACGCATTCTCTTAGTGTTAATATTGTTGTTAATCAGCTTAATGCAAAGGGGCATGGAACAGGCCATTAGGGGTATATCACTATGTGTGACTTTGTAGTTTGTCACTACAATTTTAATTACAGTATCTTATGAAAATTGTGCAATAAAAAAACTATGTGTATTTAAAATGTTTCCCAATGCACTGTTGACAAATTTGTGTTACAATGAGCTATAAAACTGACTATTCAATCAGTGGATTTTGTCTAGCCACTTATTTACCATACAATGCCTTAACAGGATTTTGCCCACACTTAATATAATGATGGTATTTTATTAAAACATACAGTTCCTCTGATGTATGGGTTTTTCATCTGTTGCAGCTTATGTTGTTATTTATCTATGATAATTGCAATTCACCTAGTGTAGTTTAAAGTGTAGTTATTTTTATTTCTCTTTATTCATAATATTGTTTTGTATACATACAGTGACAATTCTGATAAAGAACATGGTTTTGAACATTCTTCTTACAGACTAAAAACTTTTTAGATTGAATATATAACCTAAAATTGTTTTAGAATTATAAGTCGCTTTCCTAATTAAATTTAAAATGGTTGTTGTGTCCAAAATTTCAATTTCATATTCAATATGCCTGTATTATTCCATGTCTAATACACTATTTTTATGTTACCTATGTTTTATCATTGGTAAATGATAATTTTCTAAGTCAGCCAAACTTTTTATATATATATAGGAAGTATAGATATATAGAAAGGCAGAATTCTACTTGTTTTTATCGAAATGACAACTAAATCATGTGCTATTTGAGATTTTTTTCTTGTTCTAAAATCTAGCATAATGGTTGCTTTGGCTTGGCTTTCAAGCAGTTTGGCAATATTTGGATGGGATAATGAAATGTTATTTACTTCGCAAAGCAAGACTGTAGAAAGGCGATAATTCATAAACTTATTAATATACGAATATATGCAAAAACATAAATGAATAGTATAAATCCATATTAAATACATGTTTCTAAATGAATAATGTGAGAGTGCAATGCACTATGCATTAAAAATTCTGACTTCACCATCACGGCAAATAATTGACGGTCGTTACGAGGTCTTTGGCCGTTAGTAATAGTGGCACTAGCGTTCATTTTCTCCTTGAAGGCACCTAACTGAATAATATCTATTTGCTTTGCAATTCGACGCAATAGGTAGCTGATCACCTATTCACTTACTTAAAATGTACGGAGGACGTAATACTATAGGATATACCCACATTATATATGTTATAGGTACCGCCATATAATGTACGGAGGACGTAATACTATAGGTGTATACCCACATTATATATGTTAAGGTACCGTCACATATTTTTAGATTTTAAGTTGAAAATACACACCTTCCTTTACTTTAGAAGGGATAACGAAGCTTTACTTTGCAATTCAACGCTGCAGAAAGCTGACAGTGTATAAAACTTATTACTATGAGTACCTATACACAAAAATATGAATTTAACGAATAATATAAATACATATTATATATTTCTAAATGACAAATGTGAACGTGCATTGCATTTTGGAATAACACTTCTCACTCCGCAAACACGGCAAATAATTGACGGTTGTTACGAGACCTTTTTCCGTCAATAATAGTGGAATTCACGTTCGATTTCCTTTTTTAGGCCTAGGTTAAACGTAACTGCATAATGCAATTCAACGCAATAGGTTATATAGCTAGACACTTATGACCTGACGTAACTTTACTGGAGGCGTAAATACCGTATCCACATTATACACATAATCACGTTATAAGTACATTATTTATATTTTAATTTGAAAATTTATGTACGTCTTTCTTTCTAACTGTATATTTTTAAAGGGTTCGTCAGTATGTTCTGTTAAATTTATCTACTCCAAAATGTCTTTATTTTACCGCGTCTGCTATTGGATGTTGCGGTTGACTCCTCTGCGGTTGCGATTCCGCATTACATTTGTGGAATTCGCGTACCGGCTGACGTCGACTGGCCAGGCTGGCAACAAAGATAAGCAGCGCTCTCGACCAGCGCAAACCACGTGCTTTCGAGAGAAATGGGTGGTATGCACTACCTTCTCGGCCTATCACCTACAAAAGAAATATGTTTTAATGGAGATGCACTTACAAATCTTCCTGCATGAAGCGTTTCATCTTTGCAATGGCTGTCACACCACTTACCTGAAAGTAAAGAAATACATACTTATAATATATAATATGTGTTCATTTGTCAGTGGTTATGTGGATTTGTCTAGTACTGAATTCCATTACTTCTACGTGTTGGATGGAATATTTACCGGATACTTAAATGGACTCGATTTGCACAACATTTAAACTTTACAGAAACCTCCATAAACAATTTCTATGGGTTGTAAAAACTATGAAAAAAATATGTATATCCTAGTCTATTACTCTTCCACATAACCAAGGCAAGTTTTCCTCGTAATAATACACGGGTGCATGTATTTTTGGACCGGTAATGCATGCTGTAGCCTAAAATGTGTTAGGTGCACGGAATGAAAAACAAGCTTATTTAATTCTACCCCTATTTTATTTTACCGCCAGGCAATATCAAAAATGGGAAATTAACAAAACAATTCCTGAAGGGCATAGTTAAAACTCCATGTAAATAAAAGCAGGTACGATCAGAGAGAGAATTGTAATGACTAGCGGCACATAAAATACTCTACCCTCTAACCCTTAACAGATTTGATATTCAGAACACAAATTGGATGTGTTGCATTTAGAAAACCAGACGATAAATATTTATAATCGACATTCACATGCTCCGTTCGGACAACATGCACAAAAAATACTTATGCAAAACCGAACAGTAATGAATAGCCTGCGGTTATTAAAAACGCATTCTTTCCAGTGACACATTCATTCACGTACCTCAATGAAAAGCAAGTCCCTTCTAATCCCTAACACGTTCTTTGCATTGTCAACACCAATATTCAACAACCTCTACAAATCCCTTGCTGTCGATCATTGTCAGATTTTAACTTGCCCCACAGTAAAAATCTTGCAAAAGTCTCTGTATCTCTGAGAACATCGGAAAAATTCAAATTGTCGTTTCTATGCTAATCCTGATTTCATAAGAACAATGATAAAACAAGCCTAGTCAATCTAACCTATTCAAATTAATTTTATATAGGAATACATTTTCAAATCGCAATGCGTTTTCTTCTTCTACAATGCTATGCTTCTGCTGAGAGTGCACTTATTGTCTACCTTTTTCTTTACCATCCTTTTTCGTAATATATACAGTGCGGTTCATATATACTCAGGTCAGTCAATGAATATGTGATTTATAACATAAAATTAGCACCGAATGATTGAACTCCGCGGCATGGCAATTTATTCACAAAATGAGTTTGAATGAGGCATATTGGACACTTCTCGAGAAAAGCCTTACATTATGCCCCGTTTTCCTTTTTTCAACCTATTGTTATGGAAAACGTCCTCCAGGTCTGTAAAGTACCTTTCAACTGCAGAAAAGTGTTTTCGTCCAGAAAGGAATTTTCCCCCTTAGTTTTAAGTCTGATGAAGCTACTCCATAAGAATGAGCGAGATGAAAAGACAAGCCATGCCTCAGGTCGTTGATTTTCGCCGCTGCTACAGGTGAGGGCGAGTAGGTTATTATTTTGATGGTAAGCTTTTCTTCCTTAGCAAACTATGTTGATCTTCACATGGTCCAGAAGGTCACCTATTAAAAAAGTTACACTGATACACTTTCCAAGGGAAGAATAATGAATTGGCACCTCAGAAACCAACCAACGCCATATTTCATATTCGTGTCCTCTTGGAGAATGTTGGTGATTCTAATGCTAGACTGCTATTTTCTTGGTAGTGGTACGCCCACATTTGATACGCCTTGTACGGACCTCTTTACTGCGTTCTTCAGAAGCTTTGCCATAAAAAAAAGCTCTTTTATGTATTAAAAAATTACTTCACAGATTCTTCAAATTCGCAGAAATTTTAACAAATATAGTTATAGTTGCTTTCGCTCGAAAATTAAGAATGGGAAAAGTTAACTTTAAGTTTAGAAGAGTCCATCCCACTAATAAAAAAGCTAATGTAATAGCTAAAAATCTGATGTGTTCCATTCACATGACTTTCTCTACATCTCTGTAACAAATTATTCTATTTACATCTCATCGAGAAAAAATTAGCAGAAATAGTCTTATTACTTGCTTCCTTGCTAGTAGAAATAAATTCCTTTGTTTGTATGGACACGAGTTCACAAAGTCCTATGTGAGAAAAGTATAAGTTTTTTATAGCTGAAAACAAAAAGAAGGAATATCTCAAAAACAATCAACTCCACGAAAAAATGCATAGAACATAAACTGTGTGTTTTAAAGTACTCTACATTTGTTGTCTGGTAAGTTTTTGTCCATCTCTTACGGTTTAGCAATTATACAAAATTTCGTAAAATTGACCCAGAATAAAACAGTCTTCAGAGGTTATTCACAGAAAATTCAAAATATACATTTTATTTGTCAGGTAAATATCTTTAATATATGATATTTTAATCAAAATCGTTAGTCATTTTTTTAGAAGATCAAAATCTTCGAAAAAAGTTCCAAGTAAGGAATGTTTGGGGTGGGGGGATTTTTCTCAAAATATTCGTGTCGCATCCCTGCAAGATACTAAACTTAAATAGGAAGTTTAGTATTTTACCGACTTTTTGTTTTTAAGTTATCGTGTTCACAGAGATACACACACACACACACACACACACACACACACACACACACACCTCTTTTTGAAAATACTTTTTTTGGATACAGGGGACCCTAAAACCTATATTTCCGGTGAAATCTCGGTATATAATTTTTGGTGGAGTGCAATACCTTCTCTATACACTATGTGCATAGTACGTATAGACAAAGTAAAACTCTGATGTGTTCCATTCACATGACTTTCTCCACATATCTGCAACAAATTATTGTTAAAAAGCTTATGCTTCTATTTACTTCATCCTAATTGAGAAAAATTAGCAATAATAAACTTATTACTTGATTCCTTGTACATAGAAGCAAAGAAAGGAAGTACCTTAGGTAAAAGGTGATAGTCATAAGCTTGTTGCTAAGTGACTGAAGTTTTTTTTTTTTTTTTTTTAAAGCTGAAACCAATAGCAAGGAATATCTCAAAAACGGCCAACTCCACGAAAAAAAAATGTGACATAAATTGTGTGTTTTATTGCGATCTACATTTTTTTTTTTTTTTTTTTTTTTTTGTGTACTATGTTTTTGTCTATCTGTTACGGTTTACCAATTGTACAAAATTCAACAAAAATCATCCAAAATAAAGAGGTCTTTAGAGGCTATTCCCAGAAAATTCAAGACATACCTTTTGTTTGGCATGTAAATATCTTAAATATCAAGAGACTAATTAAAATCGTTAAGGCCCATTTTTGAGCAAATAAAACTTTCCGAAATATGTTCCATGTAAAGCGTAGTTTGGGGTGGGGGGATTTTTTTTTTTTTTTTTTTTTTTTTAAATCTCCGTGTCGCATCCTTAGAAGATACCAAGTTTGGTATTTAACGGTCTTTTCGTTTTTGAGCTATGCTGTCCACAGACACACACATACACACACGCACGGACCTTTTCCCAGAAATGCTTTTTCTTTTGGATTCAGGGGGACCAAAAACATGTATATCCGGTGAAATCTCGGTATCGATTTTTGGGTGGAATACAATACCTCCTCTATGCACTATGCACATAGTACGTGTAGAGAAAGTAAAGATTAGCAGGAATTACTTTTTTCCTTGTAAGTAGAGCAGAAATGAGGGAGTACCATAGGTGAAATAGTCAAAAGCTGGTTGCTGTATGACTGAAGTGCCTATGTTGGTATGGATGTGAGTTGACAAATTCCTGTATGAGGAAAGTGTAAGTCTTTTAAAGCTGAAACCAAAACAAGTAATATCTCAAAAATGAACTCCACGGAAAAAAAAATTATATAACATAAATTGTGTATTTAATGTGCTCTACATTTTATGTGCGGTAAGATTTTGTCCATCTTTACGGTTTAGCAGTTATGTAAAATTCCATAAAATCCATCCAGATAAAGTAGTCTTCAGAGGCTATTCCTAGAAAATTCAAGGTATACATATTATTTGTCAGGTAAATATCTTTCATATACGATATTTTAATCAAAATCGTTAGCGCCATTTTTGAGATAATCAAAATTTTCGAATAAAGTTCCATGTAAAGGGTAATTGGTGGTGGGGGGATTTTCTTGAAAAACTTCGTGTCGCATCCTTGCAAGACACCAAACGTTAAATACCAAGTTTGGTGCAGAAAGATTTCTTGCAGAAGTAGGCTGGCTAGCAATCCGTCGTGAGCTTCAAAACCTTAACCAGACTGCATCACCAATTCTTCCAAACCTCTTTGAAAATTGAAACATCTTTCGTCTACGAATTGGCCACTGCATTCAAATGCATTCTTCTCTTCCAACATCACTGTGAACCATGCATTGAACATCAAGTATAGATAAGCCTGATGTCTTCTATTTTCAAATCAGGCAAGATAATTTCTTAAGCATATCAATGCAAGACCAACCGTAAAACTGAAAATACTTGTAAGTGTGCAAATAGTTATACTTCTTCCTCTGTTCACCCTCCTCATATATGGAACTTACATCACCCAGAACTTATAAACCAGTGCCCGGCGTCAGATGCCTGCTGAGCAAACGAACTCTTACAAATAATGAAAACCATAGGTTTGTTTTTGTACATATATGTCAGAAAGATTATGGTGTTATATTTTTCTTGCAAAAACATTACTGTTTTCAGTGAAAGAGTAAACTTAAATACTTACTAACACTAACTACAGGCACACACCAGCACTTAATCACACTTTTATTAAAATAAGGTTTTACACAGAGTCGCAGGATTAACAGGAATGCCATTAGTTCAAATTTATGTTAATTTTTCTATTGAGAGTATGTAAATGGAAATGGCGAGTATTTATGGAGCTCTTTACTGCTGTGGTTCTCAGCGTCCTATTCTAAACTGGGCATGAAAGACCGCTTAATTTTGCTCAGAGGCCTCTCTATCAGGCTTGCGGTTCTTTTACGTGCCGTAAATCTACGAAGGAAGCCAGGGTTATTTTATAACAAAATGGCAGGGATTTATGTACCGACCTACATACACATACACACACACACACACACACACACACACACACACACACACACACACACACACACACAGAATGTCCCAGAATTCAACCGCACAATTTAGTAGGATTGCAGAAAGGTCGTAAATAAACAGTTTGAAATAGAGAACCTATTGACCCATTTGCCAAATGCCAAAGTTATGACATGTTTTCTGGATCATACGCCCAGTGCTGGCCATATCCTAAAAGAAAGTGGAAAGTGCCGGATTAAAATTCTTAAAGATGTTCCTAGTTTTCCTGCTCATGCACCAAAAATAAAATATAATGTTCCGATGTCTTTATGGTTGGTTGAAAATAATCACCGTTGCAAGGTAAAATGGCTGAGATAGTAGGGTTTATGTTCTTCAGGTTTATTTTGTTTAGCTAATATTAGCTATGAACGTTTAGGTAGACGGAGATTATTGATTAATAAAGGTTTATTAAATTTGATTTTCAATTCAGAATACCTCATTTGAATGATGGCAGCCGAATGAATGCACTAAGGGTGCACAATCCATACGATATTTCAAACTATTGGACTCGCAACTTTGGCAAAATTATCTGTTCTTCCGCTGATAACAATTCGGTCATTTCACATCATACGTAATTAGCGAGAGCCCTGCGCTTTAACATACTGGTGGGCGCTGGTCGTCGAATCCAACTATTTTTTTTTTGTAGTGTTTAACGCCCGCTTTAACTACTTAGGCACAGCAGGCGGTGACACTGATGATACGTGAATGAAGATGGAGCACCGGTGGAATGCGATGGCGGGGAAACCGGAGAAAACCCGCCCCAGCGCCGGTTTGTCCACCACAAATCTCACATGCAGTCGGTTGGGGTCGAAACCGATCTAGGTGAGAGGCGAGTGTTCTAACCACTCGGCCACGGTGCGGCCTCGAATCCAAAGATACAAAGTTCGCACCGCTCTCTGAAGTTTACATTTTTTTTTTTTTTTTTTAAATGTAATTTCTTTTCTCAAAGTAGTATACAATGAGCAGCACTAATACGCTTAGTTTACATTTCTAAGTCAAGACGATGAGCTTCTAGTACAGATTACTTTTAAAAGATTGAATGATACCTACGTAGTGTTCAATATTAAGTGCGTAATTGTCAAAGAATCTACGTAGATTAACGCAATAAAAAGATTAGATTTGCTGAGAACATTTATGACATGTGTACTATGAAACGTAGTAACATTCATGTTTTTGGGGTGGAATAAAAGAACAACTGATTATTGCCAAGGTTCGAACATCGGTGCTTTAAATTTATCCATATGTACATATGCCGTTTTAACCACTTCAGTTATTGTGGTCTTTCGAGAATGTACTTCTGGACATCTTATCTAATGCCTACACATGACTACTAATGAGAACCATGAATTGCTAAACGTTGTGTTCATATTGGAAAAGTATACACATTATGTGTAAGTAAAGAAGCTGTTTCAACAAGGCGCCAGTCGGAGATCACACAGACTAACATCCCAATTTCTTAGCTCTTGTGCTTTTTTGCGCAGTTAAGATCTTCGCTTATCAGATGCCCGCTGAATCAGATGGACAATTAAGGGCACGAACTTCAGATGGTTGTGGTGAGGTTGATAACACTCCTGACATTTTAGACAAGGTGCGAGATTTTCTTCGTAAGTGCAATCTCTGCAGAGATGTTGCAGGTCCTCTGGTGACCTGTGCTTTGGATATTGTATTTTTTCTGGAAGTATCTTTCTACATACCCGTTTTGTAGGAATGGAATGGTTAAATGCACTTTCCTGACTAGTACATAGTCCTTAATTAGTTTTATGTTGGTACTTGTTTTACTACAGAGATAACTGTTCATTTTTATTTCATTGAAGTTCATTTGACACTATGATAATATAGTTTTTCAAATTGTAAACAGTGCCTACAGTTTAATCTGTACTCACATAACATCAATGTATTATACACTGTATTTTAGAAACTCCTTCAAGGGGTATGGAGAATTGTATCTCTCCAGGGTTAAATGCAATTGTTATTGAAACATTCTCCGTTACACCTACATGTTAATCGTACCTTAAATTTGTTTTATTTGTCAGTAAAAATCATATTCAGTAACACAGCAAAAAAAAAAAAAAAAAAAAGGAACAGCGCATTATAAAATAAAACCAGAGGAGACAGCATAAAAGCATCTGGTGTTACACTCACATGACTTTCTCTACATCTCTGTAACAAATTATTTTTAAAAACCTATTCTTCTATCTAAAATAAGAACTGTTTAATATAACTGTTTAACTGTTTAATAATTCTATCTACTTCATGATAGTCGAGATAAACATTAGCAGAAAGTGTCCTTATTACATGGTTCCTTGTAAGTAAAAGGGGAAAAAATCTAATGTGTTCCATTCACATGATGTCCTCTAGTTGTTTGTTAGACAAACATTTTATTAAAAACATTAACCTGCTATCTACAGCATGGTAATCAAGATAAACACAAGCAGAATTAATCTTATTACTGGCTCCCTTGTAAGTAGAAATGCACAGGCTAAAGCGATAGTCTCGTCCTTTAGAAGTCGGTCGCTATGTGAAACAATTGAGGTTCGGTAAACAAACAAGAACAGGAGAAAAGTTTAAATAGCTTAAAATTGAAACCAATAATCCAGAATATCTGAAAACGGTTGATTCTAAAATAAAAAAGATATAAAGAAACATAAATGTGTGTTTTAATGAGATCTACATCATTTGTGTAGCAATTTGAGATAGGATACTTATGGCCGGTTTATTGAAATGTCGAAGTAACGGCTACAAGTTTCTGAAGTGTCAGTACGCCACTGGCTAATTTATCAACCATTCGAGAGCATAACACGAAAAGCGAAGGGACATATTACAGCGTACCTATCTAGCGTAGTGGTTATTGGCTTTCAAGAAAAGTTTCCGAGTTCGGGTCTCGTTCACGTATCGCGGCACTTCGTCTGGAATGAATGAAATAATAAAAAAAAAAAAATTACCCTCACAGGAATCGAACTCATGATAGCAGCTTCCCGCGTTACGCATTAAGCCACCAGAGAACTTGAAGAAAAGCCTCCAGAGTAAACTACTTCAAGAGCGTAGTTAATGGATGCTCAGTGTCGCAATATCAAGTGATTAGTTCGATATTTTACAGATTTTTGCGACTTTAATCTTGAAAACGCTAGTAACGAGCTGCTAAAAATCCAATATTTCTATACTCGGGCAGCAGTTTTAAAGATGTACTAAGCCATTTTTTCAACCTGATTTGCTTAAATACCGACTTATCAGCACCTGATACCCACAAGTTTAACGCTATGTAGCTGTCTTATATTTATCCGGGGACCATGCATCGCCGATCTCAAATTACTTATATCAGTCAAGTGCACAATCTCGCAAATTATTTCGATGTAGTTCATTAACACCCTGTGTATATGTGTATGCGTGTGTGTGTGTGTGTGTGTGTGTGTGTGTGTGTACATATATATATCCTACGATTTGTCAATTGTACAAAAGTCATCCAGAATGAAGAGATCTTCAGAGGCTATTTCCACAAAATTTAAGATATCCATTTTGTTTGACATAAAATATCTCAAGCATAAGGTATTTTAATCAAAAGCATTAGAGCAATTTTTGAGAAACTCAAAATGTTGAAAAATGTTCCACGTAAAGGGTAGCTGCCGGTAGGAGATTTCCTTAAACATCTTAATGTCGCATCCTTGGAAAATACACTGAACTTAAATATCAAGTTTGGTTTTTAAAGGACTTTTCATTTTTGAGCTATACTGGCCACAGACACTCACACATACAATCGTTTTTTCTAAAAACGTTGCTCTTATTCAGGGGGTCTCAAAACATGTATTTGCGGTGAAATTCCGATAAAAAAATTTTGGGTGCATTTCAATATCACTATGTATAGAGCACGTGTAGAGAAAGTAATAAAGGTATCTATGGAGGTTTGAACCTTCAACTCCCATAACATTTTGATCGGACGCTCACACTCTTTCCGAAATCACGCCACGGTCTACTACGATTTGCTCAGTGGTAATAGCTAATGGACCCTTCTACAACCCTGCCAATTTGAGCGGTTAAACTCTGGGACAGCCTGTATATGTGTGTGTTCGTATATACCTATAAACAAAAATGTATATATTTAAGAAGCAGACGATATATAACTAATAAATAAAAATTCATATTTTAAGAAATAAGCAATATATACACAAACGAAAATTAATATTTTAGTATCTTAAATATTTACATCATAAAAGTTCACGGTGTGCTCTTCTAATTTATCGAATTCCAGTTTATGTCCATATCTATTCACATTCTGAAATAATATAACAATTTAAAGATAAACTTTATGCCTTTTTACGCTCTTTGCATATTGCGACGGTGAGAGCACTAAGTCGCCATCTTCCCAAGGGTAAAATTCCTGTGTGCACCCACGTTGGAGATACTTCTCCAAAATTATCGCAACAATCCCGTTCGAATCAAATCAAGAGACTAACCTACATGAAATATTTGGTTAAGTTTATGGTATTCCTCCGTAGAGCAAAATACTCAGCAAAGCAGTCACCGCACAACACAGGAGTTGCAGATACAGACTGGCTGACTAGTTTCCAAACAATCCACAATACTGAAGAAGTGCCACGCTAATAAACAAAAGTTTTAAATAACGCGGCTATGCGAGAATGGGATGTACCTTTGTAGCAATGTTCTACCGGAAAAATCAAATGCATTATAAAGTAACAAGCTACCTCTTGAAACAGAACAGTAGGTACTGCTTGCTATACATTAATGGTAACAAGCAATCGGTACTACCTCTCTGTTTATTGATATCGGAAACGATCAACTTAGCCAGAATAACAAAGACAATGTCACACCAAGAACGGACTTGTATTCTACCATGTACGTTATAGGTAGGGAAGCTACTATATCCCACCCACAAATTCTATGTCAAGATACCACCGGAAATGCATGTTTTGAATAATACAAAATAGCATGTTTAGCAAAAGGCTGGGCTCGCGTCTCAACAGCATAATGTAACACAAAAACTGTGATACGTGCAAAAACTGTTATTTATATAAGCATATTCCGTTTTGGAATTTATTCTCACATGTCCTTTGGTTTTGATTAAAAATGGCATTTTTAAAGATATTTAAAGATATAAATATACTTGTACGCGTCGAATTTTCTGAGAATAGTTTGTGAAATACACTTCATAAGGAAGGAATCTGTAGAGTTAGGCTTACGCGATACACGAAAACCTACCACAGAAGATATGTAGATATTTATTCCAAATAACCATTAGTGTCTTGAGAGAATTCCGAGATATTCATTATTAATTGTTCGCATTGTTCAATTAGTTTGTAAAATTCTTTAAAGTCTTGGCGATATGCAGTGCTTTCTGTAACTACATGGAAAGAGCATGGAATATTAAGGGCAGCATATTGAATCAGTTCTTAAATATATTGCCTATAGCTTTTTCTTTGCATCAATAACGATATGTGTAATGTAGATGTTTACGCACAGATTTATAAAATGAAATAGATAGAAAAACAAGCTTTCGTAAGAACAGTTTGTATACCAATACACGAGAGGTTAAGAAGGTTATGTGAATTAAATATCACATTTTCCTTCTGAACCTATTCCATAAGGTTTCTGATAGACGCCTATTTCAGTGTGGTACGCATGTTTTACTAAATGAAAACTGTTCTCTTTTCTTAGTCTTGATCATTGGCAAGGAAGATCTAAAGGAAAACTGCGCCCAGGGTGCCGTCAATTGTCAATCGTTTGATAACTTCGATGCACACTAGCACGGAAAGCGTCCCTTTGAGATGAATAAAACTGTTTAGGGCCGTCAAATTATAAGGTAACCCCTGTCGCGACCTATCTTCACTGCGCGAGAGATTCGAGAGTGGCCGGGAAAGTGGTGCCGGCAAAAGCAGCACACTAAAAGAGGCCGAGAGAGGGTTTATCTTATAATTAAATATCCTATATTAGTACCTACTATATAGGTTTAAAAAGTGAACCATAAAAAGCATTCCTCAAAATACAAAATAATAAAAGAACTATTCCGACATGCATTTAGTTTCTTTGGATTCATCGCTTCCCTTCATCGGCTGCTTCCCTTAAGGCAAAAGCAATCGTCTATGAAAAGCGAATTTATCGACTTGCCATTTTACACCGTTTTGCCCATTCCTCATAAATAAAATATAGTTTGCACTTTTACTTCTATGAACGTAAAGTCACACACATCCAAAACAGGATAGCTTGTTAATGCCAGTGTGACCAAGTATCCCATTAAATATAGGAATATACTAATGAAAAATCTAATGCGTTCCGTTCATATGACTTTCTCTACATCTCAGTAACAAATTATAGTTAAGAAACTTCAACTCCATGTCAATAGAGATAAATGTTAGCAGAAATGGTTTTATTACTTGCTTCCTTTTAAGTAGAGGAGAATGCATAGGCTAAAGCGATAGTCAAATCCTTTAAAAGCTGGTTACAGTGGTACTGCAATTAGACTCTTCTCACTAACCATGCAAAGAAATTATTTTAAAACAGAAACTAATAACAAGGAATATCTTACAAATAATCACCTTCACGGAGAGTAGAAGAAAAAGAAAAGAAAAAACGTATATGACAAATTCTATTTTAACGAGATCTTTATGTGTTGCATAGTAACTTTTTTCCTATCTCTTACGATTTACCAGTTATGCAAAAGTCTTGCAGAATAAAGAATTCTTCGGAGACGGTTCCCAGAAAAGTCATGATACATTTTATTTCTTATGTAAGTAACTTTTTAGACACCTGATGCTAAAAGTAGGTCTTTTACCAGATGTTCAGTAGTATTAAAAGTAGAAATCTTGTCACTCAAGTTTATAAAATTATAACACTCCAATGTAGCCAATTTGGTTTCTGCGTCCACGGCTTCACTGAAGTAGAATATGACTGAAAGCTCGTATCGATCCATAAAATGGCGCATAATTTGTATGTCATGAACACGGAACCTGCTAAAACTATGCAAGCAGCAGAGAGCGCAAAGTTACAACTGCTGCCAAAAAAGGGTGAAGAAATCAGTATGACATAGGTATCAAATGACTGTCTCCGATGTATTGAATGTTTTCGTTTTGTACGAGTAAGTCATGCACTGATGCTGAACAATGCAGTATATGACGCACTTGTTAAAATCTTAATTCTAGTCGGCCTACAACCTCGTTTCGCAAGTTTCCTATTCACAATATAGAACACTATTTTTACCTTTTGTACAGTATTTTAATAAAAACTATAACTTTTTTTTTTATTTTATTTTTTTTTTTTTTAGAAAATCAAGATTTTCGAATTTTTTCCCATTTAAAGGGTAGTTTGAGGTGGGGTTTTTTTTTTTTTTAACTAAATCTTGAGAGATACTTAATCTATATACCAAGTTTGACATTTTATCGATTTTTCGTTTTTGAGATTTGTTCACGGACACATACATGGGCTTTTTTCTTTTATTAGAAATATGGAAAACTAAAATATGGTTTTTTGGTGAAATCTCGGTATCGAATTTTTGGGTAGTATGCAATACTTTCTCTATACACTATGTACACAGTGCGTATAGAGAAAGCAAAGATTAATGAGCCTCTTGCAAATTAATAGACTTTGGGAGTGAAATGTTTTATTTCTATATACTTGTTTACTGATATTGCAGTACTGTTTTGTTAATACGAATACCAAATACATACAAATTGGGTGAACACTTTGCTAGATACAAATTTTTAAATATATTTTAATACAAAAATATATTGCATTCTACCTAATCAAATTGTCCACGCGCCTTTGATTAATGAATTACCACCTTTTACAATGCTTAGAAATTTTAATCTCTGAAATTAATACTTTTTCATAAAAATATTTTTAGAAAAATTACCATTGGTGTTAGGATATCCTTTGCCAACGTTGATTCCAAGTAAATTGCTTAAAAAAAAAAAATTCCGAAATTTTGGCCGTTCGTATTCCAAATTTCACTCTCAGTACCCCTTAAGCTTTGGAAGCTTTATACCACAAAGTTGCCAGAAAATTTTTGGGATAATTTTATTACATTTTATGGTTTTATATGTACTTCTGTACATATCAGTTACAAAAAGCCATGCCGCCTCTGCTGTTGCCAAGTCCTAATGGATTAAAAGCTAAGTTCACCTTATACCCACTAGAGTTAAGTTAGAGATCGGTGCAGTACACTACGATGCAGCGATAATCTTGTCACCATCAGTTGTGTTGTTCTGTAGCCAAAGGTCAACATGGAGACGTACACAGATGTCTGCTGTTTGATGAATCGTAAGCAGTCACATCTGATCACCGGAAAGTGAAAGCCAACGAATTTCTAGTTTGGATGGAAGCAGTAGCAAGTATGCAGTGTGATTAAAAGGGTTAATAAAACTAGAAGTTGTACCGATTTGTTTGCTCGTTATTAAATTAAATCTAGTTTATGCTTTTTTCCTTATTGGATAACTAATTTATAAATATGACAGATTAATGCAATGGATTTAAACTCCACAAATAAAGTTTATACTTATTTTAGAAGATGCCTGCACAAGCAAGTTAAGGCTTACAAGATAGTGCTTCACCTTCAATAAAGAACATATTACTAAGCATTAAAGCTAGGACAAAAGGAAATATAGGACTGCTACTGAACTTCAGGCAGGGACGTCGCAGGTAACAACTCCTCTCCTGCTCTAATAAACCCCACCACATCGTCTTGGCACTCTATGGGCTCCATTTGCGCAAGAAAGGAGAAACTAGCAGTGACAGGGGTGACGAGAGTGGCGGGAAGTGAAATCAGAACTTCAAGGCACTCACATGTACAAAGCAGTGTAAACAATAGTGTAAGCTTGCCTTGCAAGGAAGGACATGCACTAACGAACAGTAATCGTAATTGCTCTGAAAATAATCCTCACAACCACACAAGGTTTAACACAGACGACGGCCTTTATTACATTATTATACAAGTGGGCGGTCAGTGCTTTTGCACATCAATGCTTCAGGAGTGGAAGAATGCCACTATGATTTGGAAGCATTTTACAGTTGCTTATCGTTTTTCTCAGTATTGCCATACATATGACTTGAGTATATCAACTGCTTAGAATTTCTACGCTTAATAATGACTCTGTTTTACGAGATTAGACACACGCACTACTGTTTTATATGTGTCCTCATAATGAACCTTAACGCAACTTTCGATTGTCTTCCGCCATCCAGTAACCAGGCCTGTACTATTACTAAACAGCACATTCAAATATGCATTATAACGCACACGATGTATTTAATAGTGACAGTCGCATTGTTAATTAATATAACGTACCGTTGTATATTATATCGCACAGAATGGAACAGTGACGGTCGTATTGCTTAACTTAATAACATCGGTGTGTAGCATAACATTATTTCTAAACACACATATTCAGATGGTATGTCACGTATTGTATTTTATATGCACTCGTTCCTGGATAAGTTCAATATTTATGTTCTGCCGATTATTGTATTCATTAAGTTATTTATCACATTACTTTTTGGCGTTAATATATTTAGCAACAGAATGTGGCAAGTGGTCAACTTTAAAACTATTAGAAATGGGACGTTTGAAGCGCACCTAATGCAACTCGCCGGAGAAGCCCGCTTCATTAAAGCACAAAACCTCCATAACTGCCGCTGTAAAAAAAGCTCAACTGTGAACAAAACCTCAACAAAGTGATGGTTAGTACTGGAACAAAAAAGAGAGGATAAGCTATGTTTTTAAATCCCTCTCCAAGCACGGATT
Source organism: Hymenopus coronatus (assembly GCA_030762935.1). NCBI lineage: Eukaryota > Metazoa > Arthropoda > Insecta > Mantodea > Hymenopodidae > Hymenopus > Hymenopus coronatus. The sequence goes on along the minus strand of CM060897.1, from coordinate 130,124,300 downwards.
GCTGGATGCTCTACCATGTGTTACACAGCTGAACACATCCAGCCACCCATCAAGCTCTGTTTGGATTTCCTGCTAAATTTGGCTACTGCACAAATTCGTTTGGCAAGCTCTGGGCTGAGAAAACCGCATCTGTACAGAATTCAGAGTAGGAAGCTACAAACAATAGTACAGCATTTGACGGATGACATATAACATCCATAACGTAAAAATCAAATGATCTGACTGGCTTAAGCCAACTACTATATCATAGTAGGGCAATAGCTCATAAATAACAGCAACTAAAAAAGAACAAACATTATGAGGGGTCGAAAAGAAGTGAAATTTTAGCCGACAATCTTTACTTGTTCCAAGTAGAAGCCAGGCGTGAGTACTATGATCCAAGGCGTTCACCTATTTGGTAAAGAAAGTGATGCACTCCGCCAAAAAGTTTGATATCCACATTTTCACGGAAATAATGTTTCCTCAATAAAAATTATTAAAAAGTAGAGAGAAAGGGAAAAATAGAAAAATTTCCGCTTGGTGTGTATATAGACAGCACACATAGCTCAAAAACTAAATAAATGTACATGAAATTTTTTCTCTTTTTTACCTCATTCTTTTTAAAATGGAACCAATGATTTTGATTAAAACTCCTTATGCAGATATATACCCAGCAAGGTGCCGCTGCAACTTCTCCACTCACTTTCTGGAGACCCCGGGTTCAAACCCTCAGGGCGATCGAAGGTTTTTTTCGTGGTTTTCCTTGGTCGCAGGACGAATTGCCGTCGCTTAACATTTATAAAGATATAAATTTAAAGCAAATTACAAATGTCCTTATGACGACAAAAGTGTTTTGTTTCGGAGAAATGTAATTTTATAACTACTTTTGCCCTGAACGCAAGGTGAGAAATCTAAGTTGAATGAGGCGGGTGGGGGACTTCCCTTTGGAAGCGCCGAAGCAAACTTTCGCCATACGGGATCGAACGTCTTCATGTAACATTTCCTCTCGCATTCTACTTTTAGAGGTTATAACCTCCACGAAGGGTCGTCTCCTTAGCGCGGTGGTAGCGCAGCTGCCTACCAAGCGGGAGACCTGGGTTCGATTCCCAGTACCGGCGTGGGGATTTTTCCCCCGCTGGGAGACCTGGACCGGGGTGTACTCAACCTCGTGAGGTCCCTGGGGGGCCAATTGAGGAGCTACTTGATGGAGAAGTAGCGGCTCCAGGTCGTGAGGACCGCATTAACCGGCCGGGAGGGGCTCGAGGCGCTGACCACGTCTTACCCTCCAATACTGCACCCCATCCATGTCGTCTGTAGTCGCAGCGGCCGGGCGGTAGGCCAAGGTTCCCCGTGAGCCGTCGTGCCGTGGAGTTATGTTAACCTCCACGAAGACCTTATGACGTATAACAGTTTGTTTCCTGGGCGTGTTTAGACAAGTCCGTGGTGGTCCCTTGAGCGTGTTAGCGTGGTGTTTCATGGCGCAAGGGATTGCGGCTTTGGGTCTTGTCTCGGCACGAATGCATCTGAGTATGCAAATGTGTGTGTCTATGTGCCAGTAATGATATAAATTAACGGAGGGGGGGGGGAAGAAACGAAAACAAATATGCAATTAAAAAAAACAAATCTGTCCGACTCGCACTCGCCAGAAATAAAACACTATTTGAAATATGGACACACCTGCTGCCTATATGTTCTTTTGCTTTGATCAACAGTGTCCAATCATTTGAGGAAATAATTATATAGCAATATGTTCTTAAGTTTCAATTGTTTTAACTGTTACAGTATATTTTCGAGTATTTATATTGGCATTATGATCTGCCGATTATACTCACATTTAACGCAAAATACCAGTTACAGCAGAAATAGATATTGTTATCGATAAAAATGTTATATTTTTGGCTGTTAAAAATAACCGCTGCTTGTGTTCGTTACACAAAAGTAACGGTATCATACAATGCCCGCGAAAGCCATTATTTTTGTCTCACAGTGTGGGCGTTTTTTCACGAACGCTGGCCAGTATTAAAACCGCAGATAAAAAATGCGTTTTTCTCGTTTTAGACCTCCTTAACTACAAATCCCTAATGGAAAAATCGAGTGCACTGATGCAACTTAACATGTTAATGGCTCACGATTTGAGAGCCCTTAAAAACCCTAATTATTGCAACCCTTTAAAACAGTTGGAACACAAAAGCCCACATTTCATTTTCGTCGTTTCTGTGCTAGAGATATGCAGGTATTGTTTCTCCCACCTAAATTAATGTGCAACAGCGAACGGAATGCTCACGCTTAGTTAGATTAATTTACACGCGAATAATTCCAGCACAAGAACGACGTTTCACGGGTTTTAGACCTCCAAATCCATGCATAGGCAGTTTGGCTTAGCAGTAATATCCAAAATTTATCTCTATTCTCGGCCCTTCAATGTCCCTGTTAATCATTCACTAATAACGAATTTCAGTACGAAACTGATGCGCACTGTAATTTTGGCACTTGGGATAAAGAACGGAATCGTAATTAAAGCTGAACAGTTTAAACGCTTTAGGAACATTACAATTAAAGCTGACCAATCGAAAGATTTAGAAACAAATAATGACTTTAATTAGCGTACTGAGTGCTTAAGGTGTAATCTACGTGTAATACAAGGTTTTAGTACTTGAAAATGCAAACCAATATCAAAAAATATCCCGAAAATGGTTTATTTCATCTTTAAAAAAATATAAATATATATTTGACGTACATTGTATGATACAACAATATTTACATTTTGGTCTACTTTTATACGTACTCATTTTGTCTATCTCTTACAGTTTACTAGCACGCTAAAGTCATTAAGCGCGAAGAGACCTTCATAGACTATTCTCAAATAGTATATTGCATACTAAGAACTATAAGTTACACTCATCAGGTCGAGAATGCATATTGGGAATGAGGTCACACAGTTCGTGGTTAGCGAATTACATTTTGAAATACTTGGACTAAACTGTCAAAAAATAATAAATCAAAATTGCTTTTCGAGATTTTATTGAACATTAAGAACAAATTAATTCTCGATGTGGACAAATGAAAGGCTACATCTAAATTATACGGATAAAGCCTCCTTATACACTCTTTTGTTAAGGAATTCTGGATTCGCCCTACTGGTCAAGGAAAGAGAACGGAATTTGAATACCTCACACAGCGACCAGATCTTAAGTGATTTGGTGCTTAAGCAAAGTGTGAATCTCCAAAGAAATGTAACAAATCTATTTCTAGGAATGCTTATCTCGGTTAACATTAAATACACAGGAAAATAACTATGCGTAAAATAGTGTGAAATGGTGTGAACACAGCAAATCAGAGTGTTTGTACTTGCGCCGCTAACTTAAGACCATTTGAAAAAGTAATCTCATTTGATAGTAACTGTTGCACTTTTAATCAAAGTATATATACAATTCAATGCAAATTTTAAGAGATTGTGCTCTATTGACTATTAGTATACGATATCATTTTTCATCATAAAATACCAATGTATGCTATCCGAGGCACTTTCGTCCCAATGGACGAATGTCACAACTAGCTGCTGATGGAGATGACCAGCCCTCTTTCTATACAACTCTGATTCCTAATGAAAGTTTATGTAGGTCACTAATATGATTAATAATTTTTAGTGTAACTGTGCTATAAAACACCAGGTTCAACTGCTTTGGGCTGAGCCACCATATTAAGAATGGTTGAGGGCGTTTTTTCTCGCGATGGTTTTACTGTACTAGGATTCACATTAGTAAGACCAGATGTTATTCTCAAATTATGAAATCCCGGAATTTCAGCTTTAAAAATATCGTGAATCTCAGCTATTATCAAACTGTAAAAGCAAACCTAACCTAACTAATTGTATGTCCTACGAATTGCTGGGTTACCCAGCATAAGTACAGGTACAATTATCGTACATTTTGATTATAATTACATATTGCATTGATTAGTCAGAATTACAAAACTGCCCCATTCTTTTAACCAACTTCAATGTTTGGTGTGATTGTCTTTCTGTGTGTTACTAAGGTGTTACCTCATTCGGAACATTTTAAACTATGTGTAGTGTGCACAGTTTATCCCAACACATTTAAATATATCTATTATACCAGCCAAACATGAAGCTACAAGGTCCAGTACTAACTTTAAATTATTATTATTATTATTATTATTATTATTAAGTGTACTTTCAATCATTTTGCTCTTATAAAATACCCCACCCCCTAAAAAAACTTTTTATTCCATATAAGTTGTAGATAAGTTGTATTCCTCGCATGGTGTGTTTCAAATGAAGTTTTGCATTTAGTGATAGCATATGAGTGTCATCTTCCTTGATTGTGCAATGGTATAAATGGTGATAGGTAAAATAAGTATATCTACTGATCTTATTAAGTGGTCTTGTACTTTACTTTAAACTCTATGGATTACAACCGCATTATAATACGTGGCGGGTAGCGTTTTCAATAATGACCGCATACGGAAAAATAGCTGGAACTATATTAATTTATTTCATCGATATTAGGCCTTTGATTTACAAATACATTTCAACCCGTTGACATTAATTTCAACATGTAACATATTCAGATAAAAATTCATTAACTGGTCCAAAATTTAAGTTTCACCGCATAGGCATTTAGGTAATGCTGCTTTAGAGATAATCCCAGATGTATACAAATGTGAGGTTATTTAGGTACTAGCTCTTTACTTTTTTGTTAAGTTTAAGGGTAATAAAATATTTACATCTCATTTCAGTTGTGGAATAATCATAACGAAGTGTTTAATCATTCTTAACTCGGTCTTTGTAAATCACCATGTTTTATCACAACGCAGCTCCCATTAAGAGCGGCTATATTTACCACTATAATTCCTAATAACTAGAACACTTAACAATAATTGCTACAGAACATAAGTAAAACTATATTCCTTACAGTATTATTTATCTAAGAGTAATAAATAATTAATCTAATCTCCTCGCAAAAAAATATACGAATACACAAAACAAACCCCTTCGCATCCAGTTGTTTAGAAAACCCTAGCAACGACTGACGTCATCGTTAAAGGAGTCGATTAGCTCGGAAAAATGCCAGTTAAGTGCAACAGTTTTAGGTTCGCCAATATATGCAGCAATATGAATGTACATAAAGAAAAAAAAAACATGTTTTACTTTCTTTATCATTGCATACAGTCTAAAAAATAAGACACAAAAACTGTTGCACCAAAAAATTAGAAACAGATTTCAGCCGAAATACATGTTTCGAAGTCCCCTGAATAATAAAACTTTTAAAAACACATAATCTTAAAAACGACGTCGCTTAGATACAAAACTTGACATTTAAATTCAGCATTTCCCAAGGATGTAAAACATACATTTTTAAGAAATAACCACTTTAAATTTAACGTTTTTCGAAAATGTTTATTTTCTCAAAATGGCTCTATAGATTTTTGTTAAGATATTATACGTAGAAGACATTTTAACACTAAATGGAATTGTGGGAAATTTACTGGGAATAGCCTCTGAACTCCTGTTGATTCTGAATGACTTTTGCATAGGTGATGAACCTTAAGATTGACAATATTTTACACAAAAAATGAAGATCTCGTTAAAGCACACAATTTTTGTTATGGAGCTTACGGATTCCGGGATATTCGTAGTTACTGGTTTCAATTTTAAAATACCTATTAATGTCTTAAATGGAAAATCGTTATTCATTTTTCTTTCTTCTGGTGAAGTACACAACGTTATGTCAAGATATCACACAGCGACCAGCTCTTGAAGGATTTGCCTATCGCTTTAGTCTAGTGTATGAGCTTATTCACATAAACTTAAGAGGAAGTATGCAGTAAAAGTATTTCTGTAGAGGTTTATATCGATATGTGAGATAGAAAAATAAGCTGTTGTAGGAAAAGTTGTTGCAGAACATCAGAGAAAGGCACGTGAATACTATATAGCACATGCCTTATTTCTACTTTTTAAGGTGTAAAACTATTATTAAGTCACACAATTAAATGCCCCGTAACAGTACTAAACGGAAACAGTAATACAGGGACGGTTATAAAACTGTCCATATATCTATACTCATTTGTAACGGTCATGGGCAACGCAATGGATTTCTACTAGAGCTGATTTTGGAACCAGTTACAAAAATATGATCCTTCTATTCACATGACTTTCTCTACCTGTTCTCAAACAAACTATTCTTACAAAAAATTATTCTTCTATCAACATCATGCTAAACGAGATAAACATTAATACAATTTGTTTATTACTTCGTTCCTTAAAGCAGAAGGGAATTAAGGGAACATACCAGGCTAAAACGATAGTAAAATATTTTAAAAGGCGATTGATATGTGAACAAACGAAGTTCGGTTCGCTTTGCATTTTCAGAAAAACAAAAGATGACCCCGGTTAAGAAGATGGGTAGTTTAAAATTGAAACCAATAACCAGGAATATCTCAGAAACGTTAAATCTGTCACAAAGATGTATGACAATGTGTATTTTAAAGCGACCTACATTTTTTTGTGCGGTAGTTTTGTGTATTTCTTACGGTTTACCGGTTATGAAAAACTAAGCAGAATCATCCAGAATAAAGGGGTCTTCAGGGGCTTTTCCCTGAAAATTAAAAATATTAATTTTATTTGTACATAAGTAGCTCTAATATACGTATTTTAATCAAAATTGTTGATTTTTGAGAAATACGAAATTTTTAAAACTTTTTCCATGTAAATGGTAGTTTGGGGTAAACGGAAACCCTGAAAATCTTCGTATGTTTGGTATTAAATGGTCTTTTAGTTTTTGAGCTATGCCGTCCACAGACACACTCACGAACCTTTATCTAAAAATGATTTTGGGCCCATGGGACCTCAAAACATATTTCAGATGAAATCTCGGTATCGAATTTTTGGAAGGAATTCAATACTCCTTCTATACACTGTGTACATAGTACGTGTAGAGAAAGTAAAAATTACTACTTGACCGCGCAGTGAAACATATTTTAAAAACTACATAAATGATTATATGGTCATTGCAGCATTCCTGGAAGCGTTCTGCGACTACCGCATTAATAGCTCATTAATACTTGTTCATTGATTTCCCAAATTAAAATAACGCTGTCCAATAACATTAGAATCTGGACTAGAAACATCCTACATAAATACAATTAATGATAAAATTACACATTTATTATACTATTTATTCTTGTTATGCAGGTTAAATTAATTTCACTTCTACTCGTGATTACCAGCAAGACAAATATAATTGTAGAACCTCTAATTATGACTAAAATTCATGTTTCAAAATACCTTAAAAGGACGAATAGCAATTCCAAGAGTCGAAAATACGGTTTAACTATGCTATGAAGCTGAACTTCATTAAACCTTAATTAACTGTAGAATTTATTTACAATTAATAATGCTATGTTTTAAACCCTGACGATCCCATCACATAACGCAATATGGCCTGAGAGAAATAGATATTTGCCTATCAACATATTTATTTGCAGGGACAGCTTATGGAAGTGAGCAACCAAAAAATTGTGTTTGGTTTACTTTTGTTTAGTTCCCATGACATCATCATATCGACTTCCTGTCAACGTGTCGCCCTCCGTGGTGTAATGGTTACCATGCTAACTTCATACACCCAAAGATCGCGGGTTCAAACCCGGCGGAGGACGATCGTAAACATCCTTAGCATGGCTTCCTTCGGAAGGTAAGTAAAGCCGTTGGTCCCGTGTCGTAAATTTACGGCACGTAAAAGAACCTCAAGCCTGATAGAGAGGCCTCTGAGCAAAATTAAGCGTTCTTTCACGCTCAATTTAGAATGGGACGCTGAGAACCACAGCAGTTAAAGAGCGTTTCATAAATAACACGCCATTTACATTTTTATTTCCTGTCAACGTGTGACAGGAGTCTATTTGTTGTACCTACCAGCTTATCGTATGTACACCTGATACACTCCTCAAAAGATTACCGCGGTTTTTGCAATGTCGACAAGGGTAGTTATAATGTGGAGCTCTGGTTATTTTATATTTATGTTTCAAAACTCAGCTTATATGGAATTTTATACGTGGGGGATAAGAAACTTATGACTACAAAGCATGAAACATGAGTGCGTACATTAGGTTATTTAGTCCATATCGGTTTAGGTTCTTGTCGATTCATGGGACGGACTTGAATATACTTGGTATAAATCCTGCCCTTATGTGTTCAGCCGTGTTGTCGCAAAATGTTTCACCACTATGTCTGAAGCGAATATCAGCCTCCTACGTGCTCCAAATGAGGAAAAAGTGAAAAATCACTAAAGGCGAGGTACAGGTTCGATGATACCCAAGCGAAATTGCTTCAACAGGGCTGTATGAGGTCGCGCGGTGAGAAGTCCTGGCCGTTTCCGCCTAATTACTTCGCGCAATACTGCTAAGGGCTCGCAGTATGGCCATAACCTTCCCGGCAGATGGCGTCACTATAAACTTATGTTTGGAGAGGAGTGGTGTTTCCTTCCATTGGAGACACCTTACCGTTGCAAAAGTTGCCGTTTTGCCCCCCTGGTTTCTCCTTGTGATTCTTGGCCACATTTCGTGGAACCCATCGGAAACAAACGTTCCGATATTACTGAATATTGTGAACAATATGACATTCCCAATTCTAACCTTCATATGCCGTTACGTGATCCCCTTGTCCTGAACAAGCCAGCGTGCTCAAATCTGTTAAAAACTAAAGCAAATTTAACTTAAGGCCTCTCTTTAACTCATTGATTTTCAGCGCCCCATATTGGGCGTGAAAGATCGCTTTATTTTGTTCAGAAGCGTCTGTATCAGGCTTGAAGTTCTTTTGCGTGCCGTAAATCTATGACACGGGACCAACGGTGTTAATTCTCTTCCTGAAGAAACCATACTAGGAATTTTTACGCCCGAAAAAAATGCATTACTCTCCAGCTGGTTTGCACCCGCAAACTTGGGAACTAGAGGCTAGGATGGTATATCCCTAGACCACGGAGGACGATTATTCGATACTGTCGAATACAGTGGGTCGGCCACTGCGATCCTGGACGTGACATTCTCTATCGGCCGCAACTTTCTGCGACATGCTGCCGAGACATTTTAGTCTATCTATAATCCTCCACCGTTGCGCGTGAATTTCATCCGCGGTAACATGTTTCGCCCACATAAATGCAATAACTTAGCAGAATTTTTAGCGAGAAATACTGCCAGGAGAGGATTCCACCAAGAAAACGGGGTGTTGGCAAAGAAATAATTATTGTTAGCTAGTGGCCAAATGATGACAATTCCGATTGATGGACAAAAGGCTGTTCTTACCAAACGGTGCACAACAATATATTTAATACTCTTTCAATAAACCGAGAAGAAAGCGTCTTAGAGACTGGCCTGCGTGGAATTTTGTTGCACAATCTCTTGCCATATTCTTGCAGGATTCAGAAAACAATTACTAGTTGTCCACATCCTGCCAAGTACAAATATGACAAGTAAATTATTTCTATTCCTAAAAATCTGATGTGTACCATTCACATGACTTTCCCTACATCTCTGCAACAAATGATTCTTAAAATCTTATACTTCTATTTACTTTATGCTGTCAGAAAAAAATTAGCAGAAATAGCATTATTACTTGCTTCCTTGTAAGTAGAAGCGAAATAAGGGAGTACCATAGATCAAAGTGATAGTCAAAAGCTGGTTGCTATGTGACTGAAATTCCTTTGTTTGTATGGATAGCAGTTGACAAATTCCTGAATGAGAAAGGTATTAAGTTTATCAGAGACCAAAAGCAAGGAATGTCTCAAAATCGGTGAACTCCACGAAAACAATGTACGTATATAACACAAATTGTTTTAACGTGCTCTACATTTTTCGTGAGGTAAGTTTTTGTCCATCTCTTACGGTTTAGCAGTTATTCAAAATTCCGTAAAATTCATCCAGAAAAAAGTGCTCTTCAGAGGCTATTCCCAGAAAATTCAAGATATACATTTTATTTGTCAGTTAAATATATTTCATTTACGAAATTTTAATCAAAATTGTTACAGCCATTTTTGAGAAAATCAAATTTTTTTTAAAAAAATTCCATGTAAAGGATAGTTGGGGGTGGGGGATTTGTCTCAAAATTTTGGTATCGCATCCCAGGAAGATACTAAACTTAAATTCCAAGTTTGGTATTTTACCGACTTTTCGTTTTTGAGCTATCGTGTTCAGAGACACACACACACGGACATTTTTCCGAAAATGCCTTTTTTAGATAAGGGAGACCCAAAAACATATATTTTCAGTGAAATCTCGGTATCAAAATTGTGGGTGGAGTGCAATACCTTCTCTATACACTATGTAAAGAGAAAGTAAATAATAAAAAGAAAACATTTGAGGGGAGCGATTAGGATCACCTGAAGTCGCAGTAGTTGCACTGTCTCCAAAGAATGGAATTAGGTGCTTGAAAAGTGCTTTGAAAGCATAGAGATCTTTTTAGAATGCAGTTTGAAAAGATGCAATGATCAAGTCTAAATGTTTTAACTTTATAAAAAAGAAAAGAAAGAAAGAAAGAAAAAAAGAGGGAATGACTTCGGTCCCGTGAATGAGCATTTGAGATCAACAATTACAAGGAATATCTGAGAAACTGTTAAGTCAAAAAGTAACATGTGTACTCGTCATAAATTGTGAGGTTTAACGAAATATACCTTTTATGTATTTTTGTTTGTTTGTTACTGTTTACAGTAAGATGCAAAATCTTATTCAGAATAAGGACTTCGGATGCTATTACCCCAATATTTAAATTATACATTTACTTTTAATTAAAACATAAGGGGGAGTTTGTGGTGGGGAATTTCCTATAAATGCTTCGTGTCGCACTCTTGCAAGATATTAGAGAACTTCAATTTAAGTTTGGTATTCAGCAGACTTTTCGTTTTTAAGTTATACTGTTCACACTTTTTTTTCTTCTTTAATAGATTGATATTTAACAAATATATTTTCGATTAAGTCTAGATTTAAAATTGTGGGGTAGAATACGATTCAATCCCTAATCATTGTAAAATGGAGATGCGTTCTGTCAAGAAAGTACCGGGAATTGATCATTTAAAAACCCTGTTTGAAAGGGGATTCGAAATTATTGTTGTCGCTAAGTTGGTACAACTTTCCTCTATACCCACGCGGAGGTTGATCGTCATTCTGTAATCCAGTTTGTTTACAGTACGCCATTTTGTTAGTTCATCTCAAAGGTGATTTGCGATTTTACGATGGATAAAAATATTGAACAAAGTATCTGTCCCAAAATTTACATTGCAAATGGTATTTCGTGTGCCGAATCGCTGAAAATGTTACAGAGGGCTTACGGTGAATCGGTGAATACGTGCATGAGTGGTCCAGTGCATTAAAAAGTGGTCGAGATATGGTGGAAGATTTGCCTCGCTCTGGTCGGCCATCAACGGTTTCAACTAACTGAGCATCGCTAAAGTGAAGAAAATGGTGTCTGAAAATCGTCATTTAGGTCTGAGAGAGATTGCCGCTGAACTTTCTGTGTCTCACGAAGCGATTCGTACCATTTTAAACGATTGTTTGGGCATGACACGCGTTTCAGCTCGGTTATTTCCCAAAGACTTGAATATTCTACAAAAACTCAATCGTGTAAGGATTGCTGAAGACATGCTAGAACGAGCCAGTTCCGACCCCCGTTCATGAAACACATTGTAACTGGTGATGAGACGTGGGTTTACGAGTTTGACACTCAAACCAGTCAACAAGCTTCCGAATGGCGCCTTCCAACTGAACCGAAACGTAAAAGGGCACATCAAACTCCATCAAAACTGAAGGTCATGTTGACAGTTTTTTCCGATTATCGCGGTGTCGTGCACTCGTGAGTTTTTGCCAGAAGGTGAGATGGTAAATAAAGACTATTATCTGAGCGTTATGTGGCGTTTGAGAGAACAAATACGGCGAAAAAGGCCAGATTTGTGGAACGACAACTCATGGATTCTGCACCACGATAACGCACCTGCTCACAAGGCTATTATTGTGAACGAATTTCTGGCCAAAAACACAACAAATTTCATCGACCAGCCACCGTATTCACCTGATCTGGCTCCTTCTGATTTCTTTCTCTTTCCAAAACTCAAGTTACCACTTCGAGGCACCCGTTTTCAGACGATAGACGACATAAAAGAAAATTCGCGGCGACAATTGACATCGATTCGTAAAAGCGCCTACAAAAAATGTTTTGAAGATTGGATTATTCGTTGGCATAAATGTATAATTTCAGAAGGGGCCTACTTTGAAGGCGATAAAATAAAATTGGATGAATAACTCATTTTTTGTGTTTTATTGGCAAATTCCCGCAACTTTCTTGACATAGTAGTAAAATAATAAACAGTAACGAAAATAACAATGTAACGTCACCTCTGTTATTCCAGGATGTCGAAACATATATTCTAAACTTGAGTATATATATTCCCTAGATGAGAGCACAATTCGTGCATCTGGTTTAGAAGAACTCTGGGGCCGCACACGTTGTCCTGAGATTAAGCATGTCCAGACAGCCAACTCCAACTCCGCCTTCCACTCCACAAAAAATCTTCATCCCTTCTTCTTTCACAGAATGCTGTCCAAGAGCGCTTTTCAAGCCCAAAGGATGTCAGAAGTGAATATCTCCTAAAGCTTGGCCATAAATTCTCTTAGACTGCAGCAGCTTTCTCTCGGGTTTTGTGCTTCGTAAGGAAGCATATTCAGTACCATCTTCCATAGAATTTTATAATTACCTCCCAAATAGTTTCGGATTTACCTGCCCCATTGTTTTTATTTAGGTACAAGATGGATATAATAAAGTGAATTAAATGAGTATGTTTAAAAGCACATGATTTTATATTAGCTTTCCTTTCCAAACATCGCGAGAAAAAAGAAAATACCGAAAGTGCTGTGCAATTCTGACGTTAATTGACATGGTTTCTCTACTCCTCAATCTTCATTGAAGTATTCTTATAAAAATCATATGTAGTTTTCTTCAGATTAATCAAGATGAACTTTCATTACATATAATATGCCTATTTATTGTAGTTATACGATCGATACAGCTATATAGTGACAAGCGAGATCTTAAGAAGCGGATTAATTAGGTGCCGTGTTTGAAAACATATTCCTTTCATGAACAGAAGAAGAAATGAAGTAAGCTAACACATGAAAGACCCAAGTTTTTTGAAAATATAAAACAATAATAACAAAGAGTACCTCAAAAATGATTAAAACCCCCAAAAAGTTGCATGTTATGTAAACTACATTATTAAATGAAACACCATTCTTGTGTTGTAAAAAATACTGTTTCTTACGAATCACAACTTACACAAAGGTCTTCCCAGAAAATTCAAGGATGTACATTTAACTTAATCGGTAAATAATATGTTTAACAACCCACCTTAAAGTCATCAGTGATGTCTGGGAAAATAACGATAATTTACTTTGTTTCGTGTAATTGAAGAGCTTAAATGCCAAGTTCGATATGTACCCGCTTTTGAGTTATTCTGAGTGGTTGGCGTTTTGGTAGTATTAAGAGTTACTAATGCTAGTTCATGGTCTACGTTAAACCCCGTTATACCATCAGTTTTAAAGCGCCTGGCGTGAATTTAGAAGCCAAAGGCGGCCAGACAAATGGAGAAGGGGGGGGGGGGAAGTCAGATGCGTTACATTCATATGGCTTTCTCTACTCTCTGTTGAACACATTTTTTCTTTAAAAAGCGTATTCTTCTAACTCTTAACGTTAATACAATAAACATTTAAACCAGTGTTTTATTACATATTTCCTTAATACAAAGGAATAAAGCAATACACAAGGTGAAGCGATGGTCAACTCTTTTGATACCTGGTGCCTATGTGAAGACTTTGAAATGCCGTTCTGTATGCTTGATCAGGAGCAAGAAAAACGAGTGATATCGTCCCATTTGAGAAAAAACGTATTTTAAAACTGAAAGAGATATCTCGGAAATGGTTAACTGCACAAAAAAAAGTGTGTTTTTTGAGATCTGCACATTTACGGAGTACGTTTTGTGTATCTCTTACGGTTTAGCGGTTATACTAAAGTCATTCGAAGTGATTGACTTCGCAGAGGCTATTCCCAGGAAATTAAGATTTATAATCACAACATATCTACACTTCTTGTCATGGAAATGCCTTAAACACAGGGTGTATTTTAATCAAAATTATTTTTTAAAAGAATTGAAATTTTTCCAAGCAAAGGGTAGTTTTCTTCAAAAATCTTCTATATTTAATATAATTTTCATTTATAACACACATAAGAACACGCTCGCGCGTGCACAGGCACATATTTTTTTCCAAAAATTGTATTTTTATTACTTTCTCTACACGTAGTATGTACATAGTATATAGAGAAGATATTGTAATGCACCGAAAAATTCGATACCAAGCTATCACCGGAAATACATATTTTGGGTTCCCTGAATAAAAAAAAAAAACATTTTTGGTAAAAGCTCCGCGAGCGCGTGATTGTGTGTGTATGTGTGTGTGTGTGTAGACAGCATAGCTCAAAAACGAAAATACCGTTAAACACCAAACTTGGTATTTAAGTTTGGTATCTTGCAAGGATGCGACACGAAGATTTTCAAGAAAATCCACCCACCAGCAACTTACCCTTGAAATGTAACTTTTTTTGAAATGTTTATTTTCTCAAAAATGGCTCTTAACGATTTTGATTAAAATATCGTATATGAAAGATATTTACCTGACAAAATGTATATCTTGACTTCTCTAGGAATAGCCTCTGAAGACTACTTTATTCTGGATGAATTTTTCGAAATTTTGCATAACTGCTAACCCGTAAGAGATGCACAAAATCTTAACAGACAAAAAATGTGGAATACATTAAATCACACAATTTATGTTGTTTATTTATTTATTTTTTGTGGAATTGATCGATTTGAGATATTCCTTGTTTTTGGTTTCAGTTATACTTTTCTCATACAGGAATAGGTCAACTCGTGTCCATACAAACAAAGAAACTTCAGTCACATAGGAACCAGCTTTTGATTGTCTATCACCTTGACCTATGGTACACCCTTATTTCGGTTCTACTTACAAGGAAGCAAGTATAGGACTATTTCTGCTTTTTTCTCTTTTTTTTTTCGATTAGCATGTCGTAAATAGAATCATAAGCTTTTTAACAATAATTTGTTGCAGAGATGTAGAGAAACTCATGTGATTGGACAGTTTTTTTTTTAAAGGGATCGCAAAAAATGTGGTTTCCAGTGAAATTTCGCTATAGCATTTTTGTGTACAATGCAATACTTTTCTACACATCATGTAGGGTTGAACGTGACAACGCGCTCTCAACCACAAAAGTCCTCCGTGGGTCTAGTGGCAGTTCCCAAGGTAGCGGGTTCAAGTCTGGCGCAGAGCTATTGATTTTTTTACCCCAGACCTAGCATCCTTAATATGCTTCCTTTGAAAGGGAAGTTAATCGTTGGTCCTGTGCCATAGAGTTAGACAACGTAAAAGAAAATCAAGCGTGACGGACTGCAAAATTAAGCGGTCTTTCACGCCCAATATACAGAGAATAAATGTTATCATTGAACTTGAATATCGCATACCTGCATCTGAAGTGTTTTACGAACAAGATGTAAGCATCACAGAGAGCACAATTCAGCTTTAATTTCGTTTTCTCAGTTTCCTTTCAGTGATTCCATGTATACTTTCTCCTTTTTACTTTAATGCACCAAGTCGTCAACAAGAATTATAAAGATTAATAACTAGTTAAGAGTGTTTCTACAACAAAGTGGTCAAAATGCTGAATTAAAAATTAAAAATGTGCTGGGTTCCATTCTAGGCTGATGAAACTATTTTTATTCCCCACTCTCAAGAGCGATACTGAAGGCGTGTTAAGTTAATCGAGAAGTACAGTTTTAATGTACACTTCTAATTTAAGCAGTCGTCATAGAAGGTCGAAGTGGAAATACGACGATATTACCGAAGATGGCTTAGAAATAAATAATAAAAACAAATAAATAAAATGAAGAAGAAGAAAAAAACATACACGATAGTATATTTTCAGAGATTGGTATGTACAGTATCAAAATAAAATAAACGTGAAATTCGGTACCTGTATTACTCTTCAGTAAAATATATTCAAGACGTTAAGTAAACATTTTCTATCAGTATTTGTGGTATATTTGAGTTAGATAAGATTGGTATATTAATATGTGCACAACAGGACAGTATGGTATGTGCTTCCTGAAATAATTTATAAACAAATCTAAAATTAGAATCGATTATTACTTATCATTTTTTATGTTCTAACACCTTTCAAAAATTCGTTTTTGCACCCTTTGCGGTCGTGTTTCAGTCTGAAATTACAGATTTGAAAAATTAACTTAATCGAGATTTAGTTGTTTTTTGTTTTTTCTTTACAGGACCAATTATATTATTGAATTTAATATTTTAACACTGACTTCTAATGCTAATAAATCATATACAACATGTACAAAAATATGCTGAGAATGAAATTATCGTTCTCGTTACCTTTGTCAGATAACAAGGGAAACTAAATACTGAAGGAATTGTGTCAAGGTTTAGCATCATCTTGCCCTCATTCTAATGGAAACAATTTTTCGCATAATGCACTGAGTATAGCCTGTGATATTTCGATGCCACAAATTTGTTACGTCTCGGAGAAACTGACGACTTAATAAGTCTAGTTTATGTACTAGGAACCTAAAATAATCATTCGCTTAGTGACCGAGGAAACCCACGAGAATAAATCAGAATGAAATTGGAACCGAAATGTTATAATTTATTCTTACCGATGGAAAGTGATCTCGGAATCATTTTTCCGGTAGTTGGTACAGTTATGCACCATATAGAAGCGCATCATGTTAATTATTAAACCCTAATACCCTTAAACCACCTCACTTTTAATGCCTTTTAAGCGTTCTGAACATACGGCAAAAAGCACGTTTGCCCTTCACCTACCGATCCGCGAGAGGTTTCAGTTACCGACAGCACATCAGCGCCAGCGGTGAGTCTTGGTAATATAATTCCAAGGTCTTTGACAGTATCTATTGCTGGCGATTACGGTTCTTAAAAACTCAATAACAATCAAGAAAAATTTGATGTGTACCATTCACATGACTTTCTCCATATACCTGCAACAAATAATTCTTAAAAAGCTTATACTTCTATTTACTTTATGCCAATCAGAAAAAATTAGCAGAAATAGTCTTATTACTCGCATCCTTGTAAGTAGAAGCGAAATAAGGGACAACCGTAGGTTAAAGTGATAGTCAAAAGCTGGTTGCTATGTCAATGAAGTTCCTTTGTTTATATGGATAGGAGTTGACAAGTTCCAGTATGAGAAAAGTATACGTTTTTCACAGCAGAAACCAAAAATAAGGAATGTCACAAAAACGACGAACTCCCACGAAAAAAATGTATATAACATAAATTGTGTGTTTTAAAGTGCTGTACATATTTTGTGTAGTAAGTTTTTGTCCATCTCTTACGGTTTAGCAGTTATTCAAAATTTAGTAAAATTCATCCAGAATAAACTACTCTTCACAGGCTATTCCCAGAAAAGTCAAGATATACATTTTATTTGTCAAGTAAATATGTTTAATTTCCGAAATTTTAATCAAAATCGTTAGAGCCATTTTTGAGAAAATCAACATTTTCGAAAAAAGTTCCATGTAAAGGGTAGTTGGGGGTGGGGGGATTTTTCTCAAAATCTTCGTGTCGCATCCCTTGAAGATACTAAACTTAAATAACAAGTTTGGTATTTTACCGACTTTTCGTTTTTGAGTTATCGTGTTCACAGACACACACACACGGACCTTTTTGTGAAAATGCTTTTTTTGGATATTGGGGACTCAAAAAAATATATATTTCCGGTGAAATCTCGGTATCGAATTTTTGGTGGAGTGCAATACTTTCTCTATACACTATGTACATAGTGCGTATGGAGAAAGTAAAAACCATTTATACAATAATATTCATATGTAATATTCTGAATCATCGCTATTATATTGTTAAATTATAACATGGAATTTAACTAATAGTGTGTGTGTGTGTGTGTGTGTGTGTGTGTGTGTGCGCGCGCGCGCGCTTAAAATATAGAAAGCAAGCTGTACAAAATATTGGGTGGAGATGATTCCAAATTGTATTCCAGGCGTCTCAATTTTTCATGTGCAACAGGACTGTCATTATTTTTTGGCTTAAATATTCCTTTTCTGAGACTCCATACACATTTTCTACGTCTGAACCTTTCAGACGTACAGTGGTTCTCAGATTTGCGAAAAGAAACAAACACGTGTGCACAACATCCGGGGGGTCCCGCCCACCGACTGACAGGACGCGGGCCAGTCATGCGGCTGGCATGTTGGGTGGACGACCGGCGCTGCTTAGTAACCTATAAATGAACTTCCTTCTTCGTTATTGTTCGGTCACAGTGTGAACTGCTAGCGGAACTGGTTTATGATATTTCTTCACTTCCGACGTAGTTACTGCGAAAAGACACGCAAAGAGCATTTCCAGAACATAAAGTTGGAGTTATAATTGCCTTCTTTCTGCGGTTCAAGCTCGTAGCGTCTAATTAACTATGTTTAACTTTGGTTATGAGTATAGTTCACAAATTGTTCCCGTAACAGGTAAACGACACGTGGTATTCCATAAAACTTAGGATACCTATGCTAAACGTTTTCAAATTTTAATGTAAAGTGTAGTATGCGTAAGATACAGCAAACAAATTACTCTCAATATCGTAAGAGGGGGGGAGGTCCCGGGTTTGATTCCCGCTGGGCCCTTCACTCTATATCGTAAGAGGCCGGGAGGTCCCGGGTTTGATTCCCGCTGTGCCGATCACTCTAGTTTTAGTTCTTTTCAGGTTTTATTCCATTGGTATGCGAATGCTGATGTGTACTAAATAATGCCATTAGTTTTTTTTTAATCCCATCGAGAAGCAAATCACCGCGCGTTTTACCGTGAAAGCTGTGTAGTTGGCTAAGTGTATATTTTATAACGGACGAGTAGACGAAGCGTGTAATGATGGTTACCTTGAAGTCTCTTACTTAGCCTCTAATATTGCGTATAAATGCTTTACTTCAGAAAACGCTGAAATCCATTTAAAAACCTTTAGATTTGAGTCCCTATAATGCGTCTGATTAACGGCTGGTTTAATAAACTCTTGTGTTTAAGTCCACCACACAGGTGAAATAAAACATTAAATTTGGTGATCGAGAGAGCCATATGCCAGAATTAACCACTCCAATCTACAAACACTTCCTTTGATTCATGAACTCCGCTACTTAATGAACAGTTCCAGAATCCTGTTGAAACCATTCATATCATTTCTTTTCTGCAGTACGCTGCTGAAAATGAAAGTAAAATAAGTCTTCTGTACTTTTTGCACTTACTGTCTCCTAAAATATCGGGCCGATAATAATCCTAAGCGATTTGTAGGGGAAACTGGGGAACGCCGCTCGCAACCACCGAGAAGCAAATCACCGTGCGTTTTACCGTGAAAGCTGTGTAGTTGGCTAAGAGTATATTTTATAACGTCCTTGTCCTTTTAAGTAAATCAAGCGGCTTGGTTTCTAAAGCGAAATCGAAACCAATGTTCACACTGGAATACTCACAGTCCGTTTATAAATGTTACCGAATAACTTTTTTTGATTAATTGAACTCCGCGATCCTGGGTTTGATTCCTGCAGTGAGCCATTTTAACCATGGATTTTCCCCGTTGCTAGGAGAACACTGGGGTTTTTTTTTTTCTTGCACTACGACTTTTCTTTCCCTCATGTACTTATCGTTTAACTTTCCCTTTCCCTTTCTCAAATAGGCTTGGGGTGCCAGAGTCAGACGAATGTTGCAGATGCTTGCAAGTTGATCTCTGAGGTGCCTCCGATGAGTCGAGTTCTCCATGGTTCCGCATTGCTTGATAGAGACATCAAGCTTGGAATCATTGGAACGTCTCTGGCTGCGGTCTATGGCCTAATGTGTTCCTTCGCCTCATTCGTTCCTTCTGAAGTGGTAAGCACAAACGTTCCGGGTTGGACGAGATGTAAGGTGATGGCTCAGTTCTTTGGCCACAGGTCATATTACCTTATAAAGATGCGTTTATGAAATGTCAAATATTTTCCTTTCTCCCCCTGAGAGTTCATGCTTTCATTCCTTTCGAGTTATTGGAGTTGGTTTAAGGCATTTTAATCAGACACTGGCTATTTAGATTGGGCCTTCCCATGCTTTACATTCATAAACGAATTAACTTAAGTTCACTCGTGTTCCCGTTCATTGGTTTACATTTATAGCCCGAGATTTACTTCCGGTCAGTTAGGGGAGGTCGAATTCTTTGCAGCTCTGGCAACTTTAAGAAGAAAAGCTTTTGTTCCGATCTGGAAAATTCGGTATTTGCCCCTATAAATACATCTCTGGAATGGCATCCTACAATGCACCTTTGGTGGGCTCCAAATTTAATTCTTTTAATGTAAGATATATCTGATAATATCAATGCATGAAATGGGTGAAAAGAGGTTACTCAGCAAAGTTCTCCCAAAATAAGGGAAAACCCCGAAAAACCCGATAACTCATTCCAAACGAGATTTGAAATAGGGGCCTCTTGAATGTGAGACAGATGAGGGCGGGGGAGAGGGGCTTTATACTAAATTTCCATAGCTGGTTATGAAAAACACAAATTACATTAAGGTTCGATAAACGAGTAGCGAATAAATTTATCATGAAAAATTAATTCGATTCAAACTATGTGAATACACACGCATTGTACCTGTATATCCAAAAGCATTTAAATTTGCAAGTCACCGATAATCTGAGCACGAAAAACAAAAAGCTAACAAATTGTTAAGTGACGCGCACAGGGTTTTAATGGGGCTAATCAATAATATTATGCGTCGACAGGAACTGCTGATATCTATCAAGGTTTACGTCCATAAACCGTATTAATGGAGGCTAGGCATACAAAAATGTCCTTATTTGCTGCTCTAGTCCCGCAACTCGCAAGTCAAGGCGATAACTAGCAGCCCGTCCGCTCGTCCGTCCCCTTGCAGACGATAATCTGCCGAGCTCTGAATACGACATGAACGAGTACTTAGACTTTAAAAGTGACACCAACTTGCCTCAGGCTAATGCAAACAATGGCACCACCGTCCAGCACGAATTGGGATGGTTAGCAAACACTCGCACCAAACATGAGTAATCATCCAAGCTCGTCCAGGATTATACACGTCATATGCTCTACTATACTTAATACAAAACCCACATCTCAGTGCCATTTTGAATAAACAATGCTCAATTTATATTTTCTTCTTCTTGCTCCATATTACACTTTGGGTTTTTCTTTCTACTTTTATATCATTTTCACAGTCTTAAACGTTTAATAAAAATCTGATGCATTTCATTCACGTGGCTTGCTCTAGCTGTTCCACAAACTTTCCTTATAAAACATTGTTTTATCTACAATATCGTGATAAATATTACTAGAAATTATTTTAAGTAGAAGGGAAATGAGGGAACACACTAACTAAAGCGAATAATCAAATCTTTTAAAGTCATAGCTGTGTGAAACTGTATAGGAATTCGGTTCTCTTTTGCATTTCCGCTTGAGGTTGAAAAATGTATGTCGTAAACAGTGTGTTTTAATGAGATTTACCTTTAATATATTGATAAGTTTTTGTCAATCTGTTACGATTTACGAGTTATATCAAAGACATCTACAATTAAGAGGTCTTCAGAGGCTACTCCAAGAAAATTCAAGATATACATTTCATTAGTCTTGAACATATCTTAAACACATGGCATTCTGATCAAAATAATTACAGGCATTTTTGAGAAAATCGACAAGTTCGAAAAATGTTCCATTTAAAAGGTAGTCTTGCATTCTTGGAAAATGGCACTCGTTTTAGAGCCACACAGACACACATGGGCATTTTTCTCATTGCTTTATTCAGGGAGTCTCAAAACATGTATTTCCGGTGAAATATCGGTATCAAATTTTAGGGTGGAATACAGTACCTACCTTCTCTATCGTATATACCTGATAGAGAAAAAACAGAAATTCTCGCGAATTCGTATACCAATGAGAAATGCACACATCCCTTTCATTCAAATAACATTTGCTTTGCACTTTATGTCATGATATACCTTTCCCTTAAAATGATTTCCAGTTTGAGTGATTACAACAGTTACACATACGGAAATCGCATTAACATATTTATTCCAGAAATTCCTTCTATCAGTAGCATAGTTTAATACAAGTTTTTGGGTAGACATTTTCTGTACACATATACATTTATTTGCAGTACTGCGGACGAATGTACTCGATTAACGTGTCCGATTTTCATTTTTCATTTCTTACCCGAGGGTTTCGGACAAAATATCAATCCTGTTCCTCCTAGCACAAAACGCCCATTTGTATTTTATGTATACGATATCCCTTCCCGCTGTGTTTTGTAGTTCTTCACCGCAGTAGTACATTCGTGTTCTGGCAACATTGAACTACAATTCTTGCATGGAGATGGACACCTCAGCCGGTCAAACATTTACGAAAATTGGAAAGTAGGGTAAAGAAGGCATTAGCAGCAGCATTCTGAGCACTGATGGTAGACAATCATAAGAGCTAGTAGTCTTATCAGGTAAAAAAGATGTAAGGTGATGCATTTATGAAATTTCGAAAATCGGCAGTATATAAGATATACGTATTATTGAAATTCATACGTTATTACATGCAATATTAGTGATAGTGGTTGCGTTTGCCATGTATCGAAATGCATGGTTCATTTTTTTTCTGTCTAAATTCATTGTAATAAAATGAACCACGTGACACGTTTTTAAAAACATTCACATGGAAAAATCCAGTTATACAGTAAATGAGTTTACAGAAGTCATCTTAATTAATAGATCCGTCATACAAGTTTTATATTAGCCCTAATTAGTGTAAAAAAAGTATTATTTTTGTACTCCTCAAAACTTTTAATTTGTCTGTTTATCAATATTGGGACATTACTTAAAAATAATACGTAATATGACAATTTTATTTAATGTGTTTTTCAAGGCAGTATTAAAAGTTTGAAACAAATTTGCATTTTGTATATGTGGAGCATTTTGATTATAGAAAAGTGTCAGAAAAAAGTTTGCGAGAAAATAAGGTTTAAACTTGGGAGTGGCTGTGAATAAACGTGTGCCTACAAGTCTACAGATACAGTTAATTGGTAGTTAAAAGTTGGCCAAATGAGGAAAAAAATATGTATTTTCTAAATTTTAGAATTCACAGCATTTTATTATGAAACAATTTTTTTTTTTTTTTTTAAATTGGTCAAATTTTACAGAGGCGTCTCCTTAAGGAAAGTGAAGACAGAAGCAACAACATATTATTTCGTCACAGTGTTTTGTCTATACGGGAGGCAGAGTATTGTTCAAGAAAACGATATGTATAACACCTACGTTATTAACGGAGAGTAAAAACACTAAGTGGGTATATTTATTTTAGATGGATATTTAAAACACAATTCAGCAAAAACCAATGTTTCAAAATTTAGGGTAGACTTGGGGTAGGAGCCACAGAAAGGTGAGGGGGACCCCCGACTAAACACAAAAGAATCACAATCTTTCCAGCAAATGACGCATGCGAAACGTCTCAAGAAACAATAATCTGATGTGTACAGTCACGATCAGAAGAATCAAGTGGAGCTGATATCAATCTTTAGATACGCCACACGCCTACCGCAGAGACACCTGAGAGCGCCTTATGAACTAGCAGGGACATGCTCCGGTAGCTCATAACCAGCACAAAGTAAACATTATAAACCTGATAACAGATGGTCCAAATCATATGAGGAAAACTCTTTTCCCCAATTGAAGCAGGACTGTCAACTTGTCTACACTAGATCCTGAAGATTCCTTCTCGGTTAAAGATGTTAAGGTAATGCAATGCATACTCTCTTACCGGTTTATCAACTCTACCGCTTTCAATGTGGTTTTAATGCATAAAGGTTATAAAACAGAACTCGTGCTCAAATTGAAAAACGGAAGAGAAAACCCAGATTTTCACATTTCATTAACAATAATCATATTCTCTCCCACATTTGCACTGCGTACCGGGTGAATATGGCAAATATGGCACCATGTATGCGAGTGCGACAGTTTGGACTGCGATAGATACGGAACTTTGTCCTTTCACACTTATCTTTTGATTTTATACTAATTATTTTAAAAACTCATCCCACCCATCTGGCTACGCTACTGTAATTGTATGATGCCAGAAATTCTCCAAGCTGTTTCACTGCTACAGAGATGAGATGGAAAACAACACTGCTGGGCAAAAGTTCCGCATCGGAATTAACGATGCAACTAACCGAATTTCATTTTATTCCATACAGAAATTACATTTGTTTAACGTGTGCTGAATATACTAAGTATATTCTGGAACCAGCACTGAATTTTGGTTAGTTACATTTAAAACGCTTCTAATACACACGACGCTAGAACCAGCACTAAAGTTTGGTTAGTTATACATATTTCTAATAGACATACAACGGTGCTTGATATTATTTACACCATTACGGCATGACCATCTCGGTGCAATTAATTATACTGCTCAATCATAGCGGTTTTTCCATATTTGATTTTTCATAACTTTAGAAAATACCCATGTTCTGTTAGGAGCGCGTGAAGGGCGTTCTGCATAGAGGGTATGAGAATAGCATTAAGTCATGCTATGCTTCCATGCTCTTTTGCTGTTCAGAGGTAATAGCGGCCTTTCGCCCAACTCACAGAGCCCACCTCAGCAATCATTGTAAACTAATGTGCAAATATTATAAATGCGATTTCAATGCATCTGTAGAAATTGAGCTGGTATTGTGTTTCGGTTAAGTAGTTTAGTAGAAGTAAGAAAGACTCCAGTGTTGAGTACTCTACTTACAAACCTAACCTTAATTAGCAAGGTTACATACATCTGCTTAGAATAGCATAAGTCGTTGAAACACGACTAGTAAACGATTAAGGAGTGGATCGAATCCCTTTGAGTACTTATTTTTTTTCTTCTTTTTAACGGAACAGCTTATTTATGTAACTTATGCAAAATATAACATTTTACAGTTTAATGGAGCCTTTTTCTGATAAGATAAACAAACTTTATAGTAGCAAATTAAAAGGATTTTTACTTCGCATGGCGTTGTAATGTTGCCGTCCTCTACATACAAACGCTTCAATACCCTTTAAATTTTACAACTCAATGTTTTATAAAATATTAACTGCAAATGCTGCATATTAAACAGGAAAATACGCCTACATCAACTGTCAATCATTCCTCCCAAAATTAATAGCATTTTCTATCAACATCCACATTCAACGGCATCTGTATAAAAATCGAATTTTATTATCATGTTAAAGAAACACGTCGGTCACGCAATGTTAATGTTTACATAATCCACAGTGGATCTAAGGAAACATTACATTTTCAGTTATAAAGTCTCGCTTGACAAGAAGGAAATTAAAATGTTTCAGGCACAAGAAACGAAAACAATTATTTTAGACATTTTGAGTGAGCTCAGCATGAATACATTCCTTATATAGTTAACTACGCAGTTATGCAACACAAATACAATACTATGTGTTAATAGGACTCATAGTATTCAAAGCACATAACTTAGACAAGAAATTAATAAATAAAAGACGACATTAATGGATAGAAAAGCATTCCTGAAAGTACTGGACTCCAACGAATAAAGTATTAAATGGAATATTAAACAGAGCACAACGGAGTTGTAATTAGCTGAATGTTTAGAATAGCGCCTTTAGCCTGATTCTCCATTCCTGATAATAACAATCTCGAAGTATTAAATAGATTATTGTTCAATGTCAGAAAATAAGCATGCAGGACACAAGATTCGAACCCGCGACAGACGGTTGAATTCAACGTATAGCCACGCAACCTCCTCGCCTATTCTTCAGTTGTGAACGGTGCGGTCTATTCGTTTGATAGTATGATCATGCAGTGGCGGACGAATTGCGAGTTAGTTCTATTACATCCCGCATCGACCCGCGATACTAATGGTTCCGACTGTACCATTCACATATGAGAGAAGTATAAGTTTTCAAAGCAGAAACCAAAAACAAGGAATGTCTGAAAAACAATGAACTCCACGAAAATAAAATGTATATAATATAAATTGTGTGTGTTTAACGTGCTCTACATTTTTCGTGTAGTATGTTTTTGTCATCTCTTACGGTTTAGAGTTATTCAAAATTCCGTAAAATGCATTCAGAATAAAGTACTCTTCAGAGGCTATTCCCAGAAAATTGTGGCGGGTGGGGGATTTTTTCTCAAAATCTTCGTGTGAAATCCCTGGAATATACTTAACTTAAACACCAATTTTGGTATTTTACCGAATTTTCGTTTTTGGGTTATCGTGTTCACAGACAGACAGACAGACAGACAGACACACACACACACACACACACACCTTTTTCCGAAAATGCTTTTTTTAGATAAAGGGGGCCCTAAAACACATATTTATGCTGAAATCTCGGTATCGAATTTTTGGGTGGAGTGCAATACCTTCTCTATACGCTATGTACATAGTGCGTATAGAGAAAGTAAAAATGTACATTTAGTTGTATCCACTTTAAAAACTAGTGCCATCTTTTAAAACCCTTAATTATAAACAATACTCATAATTCAACCAATAAGATTTCACACGGTATTCTCTTACATGACCATTGGTTTCATTATCAATGGTCATGCAAATATCTTAAACACAAATTTTTCAACAGAATAGTTAAGAGGGATCAAGAATAAAGACAGCGTTCATGTAAAGGATTTTCTTGAAAATATGTTGGAGATGATGGAACATTAATAATATCACATTTCTAGGCGCTAAATTACACTCGCGTGCCTAACAATTTAGCTTTGTCATTTTGGAATTCGGAAGCTAAAAACGGGCATCTATGGTAAAAATAGGGAAATTAAAAAGATATTTGAGTTTTTAACCTTTTACAGAAAACACTACAGTTACAGTGTTCTACTTGAGAGTATGAAAAGCATTCAGGTATTTCGGAAGGTTTAACTAAAAGTTGGTCAAAATCAAATATAACACACACACTTTAAATCGCTTCCCATAGACAAAGACTCGGGTACAGTAAAACTGTTATGTTCTTTCGCCTAACGAGGCACAACCTTTGCAAGTCCTTGTGCGGTTGCGGAGACGAACTAATGTTTTATGAATGATGAATACAAAATCAACACGTAGTGCGAAAGTTTCTCAAAGACGATCAGATAGGCTAGAGGACGAATTATCCTTCACAAATGTTCTACCTACGGAGGAGCCCAATAGCTCATTATAAAATCTAAATTGTGAGAAAATAAACGTTAGTGTGTTACATATTCCAAATTTAGTTTTAGAATATACTTTCTAAATAAAGTAAGCAAATGAGCATCAGTCTATGCCTACAGTGATTTTACTACATTTTTTATTCTATTGGATTAAAAAATGATTTGGCTACCTCTTTAGTCTCCAATTCTAAAGATACAGGAAGCGGTATATTATTTAAACAATAATGTTTTATTGCCTAAGTGCATGTTCTAATTTTATATTCCCACATGATGCACTTTTAAAAATATTCACATTAAAAGTTAAAGCTTAAGTAAATGTTTTTACAATTAGATGTATCACAATTGGTCATACAATTTCTATATCTAGTAACACAAATATAACTTTTTGTACTCTCCTCAGGCATAGAATTTTCAAAAAGTTAATAAGTATTTATTTCCACATTTTGGGAAAGTTTCCGTGTAGGAAATGGTAATAAGTAGCAGACGATTAAATGCGCTAGTAGAAAATAAAGCTTCAAGATTTTAATCATCACGTGGAGCTGTAATAAAATCTCATCCCCAGTTAAACCAACGGTCGCAATACTCTTAGACAAAGATATACGTATTTCCATCGCACCATTTACTCCAGTCACGTTCATCAATACTCCCCAATAGTTGAAGCCATCATTCATCCTGCGAGAAAGAGATTAAAGCTCCATGAAGCCTAAGAATTATTTCCTTCCAATGAAAACGTAAAATTCATGATGCCCAACGGGAACTTTTACAGCGGCCAACTTCCCTCTACCTAATTTAAAAGGATATATTTCACTTACAAACGTTCGATCCATAGCGCCGGTAAGTACAGTTAATGAATAAATGTTACTGGCACGTAGCAGCCTCAACTCTGTCCCTTGAGGACCATTACTTGCCGCTATGAAGTAAGTCTTCAGAAGGCGCGCTCGCTAAATTTCCAGATTCACGAAGAGACATTACATTCCAAAAGCATTTCCTGAGCTCCTTTATTATAGATTACCTACATGATTTTACAAAAGACAGATTCTTACCTAAATTCTGAGAAATTAAAATCATATATTCTACATAATCGGCTGGTCATTTTTACTTCCTCTACACGTAATGCGTACATAGAGAATGCTTCCAGAAATTCGATACCGATTTTTTACCGGAAATACATGTTTAAGGCCCCCCTGAATAATTTTTTTTAAAGAAAAATGTTCATGTGTATCTGTCACTACGTGTGTGCGTGTGCAGCAGAGCTAAAAAAACGAAAATTTTATTAAATATCAAACTTGGTGCGACACGAAGATTTTAAAGAAAATAACCTACCCCAACTATCCTTTACGTGGAATACTTTGATTTTCTCAAAAATGTCTAACGGTTTTGATTAAAATATCGTATATTGAAGATATTTACGTGAATATATATTGAATTTAATGGGAATAGCCTATGAAGGCATCTTTATTCTGGAGGAATTTTGCATAACAGGTAAAAAGAGAGAAAAAAAAACACTTAAAAATGTAGAGCTCGTTAAAACACACAATTTATTATATACATTTCTTTTCTTGGAGTTGACCGTTTTTGAGATATTCCTTGTTATTAGTTTCAGTTTTAAAATATACTTTTCTCATACGGGAATTTGCCAATTCAGGCTTAAGTGCGAGTGTGACTACAAGAGGCGCGCTCACCATAACAAATTACTCTCGAAGTGAACCCTAAAGTAATCAAATCAGTTATAATATGTAACTTGTCCCCCCCCCCCAATTATAGGGGGAGAAAACACAGATAAAGAAAATGGTAAACCTCACTTCCATGTTCAGTCAAGCATCATAGACAGAAGGAAGGGAATAAGCTTGAACGTTAAACGGCTATAAACAACAAACAGGAAAAAATACCCCCCTCCCCCAATCCCACGCAATGTATTTCAGCGTTTGCAGACACCACTCAGACAGATTTACTGCTGCTGATTGCTTCTTTGAAGTATGATTTGAGCGCAGATACCCTGAAGGAAATTGCTAACGAATAGTTATGATTGCTTATCAAGTTATCCCTATAGCAAGTGCTGAAACATGCTCCACTGACTTCCAGACGGGCATCGGTGCGCTCTGAAAATTGGTAAGCGTTTCCCTGCTCCTATCAATTCAATCATATCCAAAAATAATATAGCTTCGAATACATAAAAAGTGTAAAGAATAAAAACGTAAATATGTGTAGTGTTCAACCTTTTACCTTTATTCCAATTTTCATTAACACCGTATACACACTCGGTTTTTGAAACCTTTAAATTTCAAGATTCACAGAAACATGAGAGAAGGATGAACAAAATCATGGGTGACAGAAAATGGAGAGCAATAAGGAAGCCATAAAAAAAGGGCAGTGAAGAAACAGCACCAAATTTAACATTAGTTCACAATAACCCAAAACTATATTAAGAATACTTATCCTGTTTCAATAGCACAAAAATAATGAATCACTGGCCGACAGTGATGCTAATCAGGCTCAACAGTGAAATCAGGAAACCCACGAGTTAGAGAATTTCTTTTTATATCGGACTGTACGCTTTGATATTGATACTGAATACGCTTAGCTTTTGCAAATAATTTAAAACAATCCCTGTAATTGCAAAGAATTATACTAGTTTATCATACTGTATCGAATTATACTTTATAAATATTTACACGATCAAAAGTGGAATATTAATTAGTATATAACCGTTTGGGTGTTTCCACTTCGTTTCGCATGTATATTTTAATGTTTATGGCGAATTATGTATGCAGCTGTGAATAATGTAACTGAAAAAAAAAAAAAAAAAAACGTTACACTCAAAATAATTATATAGATATATTCATAGCTTATCTACAGTGTGAATATGAACTGAGAGTTTAAATCCCAGCCCTGTCCCAAAGCCTCTCGCCACTACGAGTTACAAAAATATATTTTAAAGTTCCTACAGTTTTAGCTCAACTCGGCCAATCAAAATTCTGGCGTTACTTTCACGTGACTTTGTATACCTCCTTTTTGATTACTTTCTCTAGTATGTATGTACTTATCAGCTAGGGAAGCTAATGCAATTCACCCAAAAAACAGATACCGAGGTTACACCGGCAATACATGTTTTAAGGACCCTGAATCCAAAAAAATTACAAAAAGGTCCGTGTGTACAAAAGTAGTTTGGTGTGTTTGTATGTGCGTTCGTGTGTGTGTGTGTGTGTGTGTGTGTGCGTGCGTGCGCGCGCGCAGCGTCAATACTATGGTTGAAATTTAAAACGTCAAATCAGAGGAAGTTGACGAGCAAGATTTACATGATTTTTTTTTTTTTTCCAGACTTGGCACAGAGTTATTTACATAGCTAATATAATGTATAGTACCCTAATTTTCTTGGAATTGCGAACCTCTTCGTTTTCTCTACCTGACAAAGCATAGGAGATAATTGTTATTCCCTGCCTGTTTTGTAACACGGTATTCTTACAAAGGCTTATTTTTCTATATACTTCACGTATACAGATGTAAAAATTTTAGGAAATATTTTTATTGCACATTTCTTTGTAGAAACGGGAGAATAATGGAATATACCAGGCACCTGGTTACCTTGTTTGTTCACTTTGCTTAACAGTAGAAAGAAAAATGATAAGATTTTCCATTTCAGAAATTTATCTATTTTATAATTGAAACAGTAAAAAACTAGGCATATCTTGAATATTAAAATTGTTGAAAAAATGCCCCATGCAAAATAGCCTATTCCTGCTTGGCTGCTCGCCAAAGAACCACGACCTGCTCTCTCAGAGGGGTGTGCCCGCAGTATGATATACACCTAGGTATTGAGGGCCACCTTATGCCACGGCTGCATCAACTATTGGTATGCAAGTGGCAGTATTGGGCTCATGACACTTGCCAGGTAGCGTAAGGAGTAAGAACCTCTTTAACCAGCTTCCTCCGAAGCTCGTGCCTGAGTACGCACTAATACTCCGGCTTAGACGAGTCGAGTTGTATAAGGTGTACTTTGGGATTTTCTTGAAAAGCTTCGTGCCGCATCCTTAGTAAACTTGTTGGTATTTAACCTCGTTTCTGAGCTATGCTATACAAATGCGCACACACACTTTCCCAACATTTATTCGGGGAACTCAAAACATGCACTTCAGGTGAAATTTCGGTATCGAATTTGTGAGTGGTGCACAACACTTTCTCTATTAAGTACACACACACATACATGCCCACGAGGTTTGGGACAAAAGTCTTGGCAAATAGTTTTTTTCTTGTACATATGTGAACGGATCACAAACGCATATGTGGCATGTGGAAGTTCTGCAGGTATAGTGTGTATGTAGAACAACAGCTGGATCTGTGATAGTTGCTAGTAGCGCAGCGAGGGCTGAGAAATCAATCAGTTAGTGAGTGTCATGTGAGATGGAAGTAACCCGTGTTGAGCAGCGCGCTTACATTAAAATAGCCGTTCTCCGGGGGAGAAGTACGATGTAATGTCAGTCAATTAGTGGAAGCCCTTGGGAATAATGTCCTACCATACCGTACAGTAACATTATGGGTAGGAAAGTTTCAGCAAGGACGTGTGTCAACCAGTGATAGCAACGTTCGGGACGACCTGTCAGTGTGCGGACCGAAGTGGCAGCGTGCTGACATCGAGTATATCCTGGATGAAGACAGACGATGGACGCTACTGGAGTTAGAGAGGGCAAGTGGCATTGAGTGGGTACCGCATGCACTGACGGAAGTTCAAAGGTGGGTGCGCTATATAATATGCTCCGACCACCTTACACACTGGCAACAGAACGGCGATCAATTCTTGTCACGATGAATTTTGGGCCAGAGCATACGAACCAGAACTGAAACGTCAGTCCGCGGACTGGCGACGTGCTGGATCACCAA
Organism: Hymenopus coronatus; assembly: GCA_030762935.1. NCBI lineage: Eukaryota > Metazoa > Arthropoda > Insecta > Mantodea > Hymenopodidae > Hymenopus > Hymenopus coronatus. Next base: position 130,092,118 of record CM060897.1, on the reverse strand, counting down.
GGAGCCAGAAGTTCCGTCAGAATCCTTCCCCAGTCAAATTGATGATGATAGTCGCGTATGAAGTCAGGGGTGTCATTGTTTGCCACTTTGTTTCACATGGCAGAAGTGACTGCACAGTACTACAGGGATTTCCTGGTGCGACAGGTACGACGTGGCGTTCGGGAGAAACGTCTGGATCTTGTGGACAGTGCAATAACCTTGCACGGCATCTGTATGTGCAAAACCACATACAGCAGAGTGTGTAGGGCAGACACTGCGACGTTGGGGATGGGAAGAATTGGAACATCCACCGCACTCTACCGACATTTCGCCCGGAGACTTTGATCTCATTCGAAAGATTAAGGTACCACTACGTGGTAGGCGGTTTGCAGCACGAGAGGACATTGCTAATGCTGTACGCGAACAGATGACCCGATTCACACATGGTGCGGCAAATGCTGCGGCAGTGTTATTCACCGCCTCGGTATTCACCGCCTCCCACATCGTTGGCAAAGTGTGGTGACAGTAACAGGGGACTACTTTGAGGGTCCTTAGGCCCAGGTTTGTCATGTCAACTGTATGTGTACTGTGTCGAAGGCTATGCTACCCTGTACACTACCGTAATGAATTAGTGTGTTACGATATTCAGTGCTATTCATTGCCCACACATATAGTTAACACCTTGTCCTTCTGTCTGTTTATGTCACATTTTCCAGCCGGAGTTCAAGAAAATAAATAGTTGCCATAACGTTTGCCGCAACCCTTGTGTGTGGGTATATATACATACATTTGCGAAAACTATAGATCTTATTAAAACACAAAGTTTCTGCGGTAATAATCATTTTGGGATAATCGCCATATTCATTTGAATTTTAAGACTCCTGTAGCTCACTTGTAACCCTATAACGAAATATACAATGAAATATTTCTGCATGCGTTATCCGACTAACGATACAAAGCCTTTATTAAGAAGATAAAAGCAAACCGCAACGGGCAGAGGGAACCATGTGAACGTAATGTGCAGTAGGGCAAATAGCTCTAGCATGATGTTCATGTACACTTTTAGCTTGGAAACAAACTGTATATTGAAAATTTTAATGTGAGTAATTTAGTGTTATTCCAGTATAGGTATTGTATTACTTTGTATGTGTTCAGTGCTAAGGGCGCCTCTCAGATAGCATACCAATAATGCCGCCGGTTTTAACAGTAATTTCAATCCCGTTCGATTATTTAAATTACCCATACTTTACTGTGCAGTTCTACCGTTTCAGCATCGAATTGTCTATATTTCTATATGTATGTAATGGGTTGTTGGGTAGCAAATCAGAGCTCAAATATCCTGGCTGAATTTTCCGCGGATATTAACCCTTGTACCCTATCCCTGATACTATTACACGGCAACGATAATGGCTCTCTCAGTTCCTACACTAATTACTAATTACCAGCGGAGATTTCCAGCATCGAGTAACAATCAATGCCAACGCGCGATCTTAAACATAAGCAGACGTTTACACCATCTTCCGGAGTAATGTAGTAAGTTTATGTAGCAACAATCATAGATTCCAAAGGCTGTAGTAGCAAAAAACCTGGTGTGTTCATTCACTTGACTTTCTCTACATCTCCGTAACCAATTATTGCTAAAAAGCTTCTTCTATCTACTTCTGATAAACATTAACAGAAATGCTTGTATTACTTGCTTCCTTGTAAGTAGAAAGGAAATAGGGGACTATGCTAGGCTAAAGCTATAGTCAAATATTTTAAAATCCGCTAGCAATGTGACTGAAGTCTATTTCTTCGCACTACATTTTCCCGCACGAGAAAAGTTTTTAAGTATTTTAAAACTGAAATCAATAACATGAAATATCTCGGAAATGATCATTCCACGAAGGAAAAAAAAAGAAATAATATGACACAAATAGTGTGCTTTAACAAGATCTACACTTTTTTTGTCGAGCAAGTTTTTGTTTATCCTTTACGGTTCTCCAGAATAAAGAGTTCGTCAGAGGCTATTCCCAGAAAATTCCAAATATACATTTTATTTGCCATGCTTTACTATACAGCATTTAATCAAAATTATATAGTTTTTTTTTTCAGAAAAATTGTTAATTCATTTTCAAAAAAACTGTACGTATAAAGGGTAGTTTGGAGTGGGGAGGATTTTACTCAAAAACTTCGTATCACATCCTAGGAAGATACTATTGGTTTGGTATTTCACCGCCTTCTCGTTTTTAAGTTGTCGTGTTCAGACACTCGAGCGCGGATCTTTTTCTAAAACTGATTATTTTGGGTACGAGGCATTTCTCTGAGTGATGCACGGGACATTTCCAGGCCTACAAATGGCAGTAATTTTATTAGTATATAATATAACTGTTGCCAGACACCTTTAATACCTTACTGTGCAGTTGTTATGTAATATGCACCAGTAAGAAAAATTTAGCTTGTAATTATGTACAGAAAAACTCTCTGTGATGCACGGGACTCAGAAAAATTACTTCCAACTGCACTGCTTGTTTTGTTTCACATTTCCTGTGAATATAGAAAGGTCAACAAAATATTTTCATGGCTGGACTTTGTAAATTATATGTTCTTATTTCAATAAATGTCCAAGTTTAATTTGCCATTTTTAACCGTTAACTGAGTGTTTTGTTTTGTGGTGTATGTGATGCACAGGAAACTTTTTACCTTCAAGTTGTCAGCATGTACACGCGCGCGTTTGTGTGTGCGTGCGTGCTTGTGTGTGCGTGCGTGCGCGCTTGTGTGTGAACACGATAACTCGCAAACAAGAAATCAGAAAAATACATAACTTTGTATTCACGTTTAGTAACTTCCGAGGATGCGACACTAAGATTTTGAGAGAATTTTCCCCCAGACTACCCTTTACAGGTGAAAAAAAAAAAAAATCGAAAATGTTATTCTTCTCAAAATTAGCTCTAACGATTTTGATTAAAATACCGTATACTAATGATATTTACATGACAAATAATATGTACATCTTGAATTGTCTGGGAATAGTTTCTAAAGACTTTATTCTGGTGTAGTTTTGTTGAATTTTGCACAACTTGTAAACCGTAAGAGATAGACCAAAAACTTGCTACACAAAAAATGTAGTTCTTATTAAAACACATAATTTATGTCAAATACAGTTATTGGAGTTGACCATTTTTTAGATAATCTTTGTCAATGGTTTGAGTTTTAATATACTTGCATAAATGGGAATTGGTGTACTGGCAGTACAAACGGATTTCATCCACATGGCAACCAGCTTTAAAAGATTTGATTATCACTGTAGTATATTCCCAAGAAAGCAAGTAATACGGTCATTTATGCTGTTTTACTCGATTAGCATGTAGCAGATAGAAGAATAAGTTTTAAGCAATAATTTGCTACCGAGAGGTAGAGAAAGTCATATGAATGGAACACATTTTTTTTTCTTTCTCAACATAGCAAGTAGGGGAAGTATCGTATTCCACCATAGCCGTCTCTAGTGATGACCTGGCCCTCATTGCATGGCAAAATCGCATGCCGAGTTCCTTGTCGTCCTGCTGCATATCTGTTAATTGCCTGAAAACTGCCACGTGTTTTTTCGTATTTTAAAGAAAATTGATTTATTATCTTTGACGACACTATTGAGTTATCGTTACATGGACTCATTGCTCTTGTGTTGTGTGTGTGTGTGTGTTTTTTTTTTGGGGGGGGAGGGGTGGCTGAAATTGGTACAATAAAAGCTTAAATACTGTTTTTTAATACATACGGCTTTATTTGTGGGAATTTTGGGTTACATGAGTAAGTCCCAACAATATTTTCAATTTCCTTTTATCTTCAATTTATTCGAATACTCTTTCTTTGCCCTGGAGTATTTATTATTTAATATATGTTGTTGATGCTGGATATTGTATTTTTAATTAGTTATTTAAATAAACAAAATAGACCTCTTTTAAATAAACAAAATAGACCTTTTAACTTTCATATTAATTTTTCATCCAATCATCGTCTAAACATTAGTTCAAACTGATTACATAAAGAACAGATTTTTAAAGCTGTTTTCATCATTTACTAACAATTTCAAAGTTGTATGGAGGCTGTAATTTGTAATGCAAAAGTTATTTTAACAATCGCTTGTCTAACTAGGGATGAAAAGATCCATTCTGCAGACAACACATTTCTACATGTTAGAAGTTATACATTTTAAGACCTTATTTGGTAGACGTCCACCATACACACGTTTACACTAAGATCCCTGTTCATTCTTAATATTTTAGGAGCATCTGCTATACACAATACAACTTGATTCGTTTTTACATAATTTCCAGTCATTCTTTTTAGGCGGTTATGAGATGCATTATTAACAACATTAGGAAGATCCTGTACATGATTCTCTTCCTCTGCCCGTTTTTTTTTTTTTTTTTTGGAGAGGATACACATCTTCTCTTCTCTGTTATGAATGTTTTTCGTTTAGTTTCACTCGTACAATTAGATATAAAGGCAACGACTTCGGAAAAGCTGAATGATCGCGTTTTCGAAAACACGTATTTCCATCCTGTCTGCATATTTCTCAACAAAACTCACGTACCTTTCCTGAAAGTATTATATCACAGATATGCTAAAAGGTAGTTAATCCGCCCTTGGAACAGAGCGAACCCATTCATTGGTAATCGGAAATAACTTGTGTATCGGTCATAGTTTAAGTTGTTACCATAATTTACTACACACCCTGACACTGCACTATATATGCCATGTTTATGCAACGTTTATACTTCTAAAGACCCCATTACAATGGAACTATTGTCAAAAGTATAAAAGCGCGGAGGGGACCTTGCACTGAAACTGGTGCAACGTTGCTCAGCCGATAGGACTGGCTGCGACGTTGCCAAATATACTATGACTATGTTTCCACCCAAATATTCAATACCGAGAATTCAACGGAAATATACTTTTTGAGGACCCTGAATAAAAGTCATTTTAGAAAAGGTCCATGTGTAAAACGCACTCACAAATGAACTGTCTGTTAAATACAAAATGTCACATTTAAGTTAGACATCTTCCAAGTTTTCCACACGAAGGCTTTCAAGAAAAGCCTCCGCATCAAACTACCCTTTAGATGGAATATACCTGAAAAACTAAGATTTTTCTCAAAAATGGATCTAATAATTTTGTTTAAAATATCTGCCATAACGTATTTTCATAACAAAATAAAGATTTTGAATTTCCGAAAATAAGCTTCGAAATTCTCTTCATGGACGACTTTTGCATTACTGGTAAACTATGAGACAAAATCTTACTTTAAAAGAAAACTGTGTGTCGTTAGATACGCGTTAATTTCCGAGATATTCATTGTAGTCATTTAGCTTTTCCAGTGCTTAATACCTTTTACAATTGGAAAGTCGTCATTCGTTTTTCTTTCTTCGAGTCTTTCCTTCCTGGCCGCGCAGACAACTGAATTTCAATGTCATTAAATTATCAAATAACGACCAGCTCTTAAAAGATTTGGTTACGCTTCAGTCCGGTGTACTCCTTTATTTCTGAAAATGTTCCTGTATCATGAAGAGGGTGGAAGAAAAAGCCTACAAGAATAGTTTGTTGTAGAAAATGTGTGGAAAGTCATGTGAATGGAAGACATCAATTGGTTCTCTAAGAAGAACAATTTAATCAATAAATCGTTGCACAAATAAGGTATAGAAGACCTTGCGACTTTTAAAATGACGTAACTCATTTAATACTGTATTGCAGAATATATTAACATTACATTTAATGTTACATTTGAAAAATATATCACTCCAGTTTCCGAACATTCATCCAGTGACTCGAGACTTCTTCTAATTCTTTGAATTAAACCAGGTTGTTGGATTGCAGGCATTTTTTCTGCAATGCTTTGCTTAAAATCTTGTAGCATCAACCTAAAGGAAACCTGGATAATCACACGTTATAAATGGAGCGAATGTAATAGCTACTACACATGTAAACATTACCATTTTGCGGTACATGTTTTGGAACATTTGTACTTAGCATACGTATTCTCTGTTGTGTTGTCTGAATGAGGTTAGGAGTTATCGTGCTGGCATCTTATGTTGCCCAACTTCCTCTTCCCTGAATTCAGATACAGCAATGCCGCGTATTGTATTCTATACAATGTTCTGATATGACACTTAGAAAAATTAAAGTGAGCTTAATTAATGGAGGCTCATTAACTGATGTTCTCTGCGTCCCATTCTATATTCAGAGTGAAAGAACACATACTTTTCTCAAATACTTCACTATCAGGTTGGAGGGTATCATTGGTGAAAAATTACCTTGTGATTGACATTCTGCAGGCACGTGGCCGCCTCGGTGCGCTGTTGCCATATTTACTCGCGTGTCCGTCTGCAGCGACAAACGTTCCACTGCTTTCTCTAAAATGCCTTCTTCTCTCCATGTATACCCCTCGTATGTTGAACTATCTTTCCCCATTTCTCACTAGTTACCTCATCTATTCCTTTCCACATTGGGTCCTGTATTTCACTAAACGGAAAAGTTTTGTTGTTTCGGCTAAAGTAACCTCAACTTATCACGGATGTAAGACATTTTGAAATAACAGTGTCATTCGTGATATTTCTAGGATGAGAACAGGAGCAATCAATGTGATATATAAAAGGTAGTAACGATTATAAATGTAAATCCTTACGATCACTATGTGTAACACAACCAAATTTTTCACAGAATGCAATCAAACAATCAGATTGCAAACAATTGGTCAGTCACGCACGAGAACGCGCGCCTAAATTTCCACTGAACCACGTATGTATTGCAACGCCGATGACGTCACGTCTCTGACGGTTATGTATTCTTGCACTATGATTGGTCAGCAACCTGACGAGCCCCTGCCAGCAGACGACACACCCCACAAGTGTCAATCACAAGGAAATTTCTCACCGATAATAGTGTGACATATCCCCATCCCACTTGGAACTGATACTAAGACTGCTGTTCGGCATGTTAAGTATAACAGTAGCGGAACTAATCCATTTGAGGCCCAGTGCAAAAATATCTCTTGCAGCGTTTCTTTCTCAAATGAGCCTTTATAAACCTTTTTTTCGGGCGTGACACCTTTTTCTTGACACTAATTTATCGTCTTAATTGTCGATACACAGAGACGCATTGATAGAAGGGGTCTTCATGTAAATTACACGCGCTATTATAATTCAATTCGAAAACTAATGCGTACTGTATATGTGGAACCAAACATTGCAACAATACGGCCCCAAAATTACTCAATTAGAGGTATGTATCGGCTGCAAAATTTGTCAAGTTACAAGCCGTGTTTCCCTTTGGTTCTAATGGGGCACTACTTTGTCATTAATTAGTTCTTACAGTTGCATGGGTTGCAAAATAATAATTTTCCCCTGCTGATAATTTCTATCAATGAAATATTGCCGATCACCTCGTCTACTACGCCTGTTATTATCCGTCATGTACACAGGTAAATAGTCAGAGTAGAGGGGGTAAGGAACAGGTGGCAACATTTGCTCACCGTTGAGAGCAAGTTCCACAAGTCTGCCCTAGACCACAGAGGAAGATGTAACCCTTTCATCCTTTAAAAGGTTTATATAGTCCTAGCATGGTATCCCATACAATACCATAATTCTTTCGCACACATGAGGTTGTTGATGACTAATCTGTTGTTGTTTTTTACTCTGATATAGGAATATTTTCACATTATCATTTCCTAAAACTGGAATTGTGTCGTGGGTAATTAGGAGAATATTAACATCCTCTTCCGTAAAAAGGAGAAACTGTTTCGCGAGATTTCTTCTATATGCCAAATCCCGTTTCTTTAATTGGTGAAAGAGAACGTGTTGGATGTGAATGGAAACGTGGCTCCTGGTGAATAATTCTACCAAGACTTGGCTGACATGCCTACCGCCATGGCCTGTCTTGTAGACCTGTGTGGATTTCTGCTAACAGTTCTCCTGACATTTTCTCTATTCTCTGGTGTTCAATGAATCCTGGAGGTTTCTTTCTCTAAGATAAATCTTTTCACGTGTGATTTTAACCCACAATTTTAATGTGTTGGTTCTTAGAACAGCATCGTGACTTACATCAAACTCCCTTCGACATAGATGAGTTGCGTTATCGCAATCCTCACTATTGAAATGTTTCAGCACTATAAGCTCAAGGTGGTGTTCACCAAACCTCCATTTGCTCTAAAATGGTATCATTTTACTTCAGCGGTGTTAAACGTTGCTGTTTTTCGGTCGTATTATGAGGTGCGTTCAAAAAGAAACGAGCCGGAGATATCAGTACCAAAATGAGTACCTGTATGTTAGAAATATTGACCCTGGCTGTTGAGACACTTGTCCCACTGTGATACAAGACGGTGAATGGCTGTCTCATAAAATTCCTGGGGCTGTGATGTAAACCAGTTCCGCTGGAACAGCTGGACGTCGTCATCCGAGGTGAACCGTTTGCCATTCAGAGCCTTTTAAAGGGAGCCAAATAAGGCGTAATCACAGGTAGAGGTCAGGGCTGTGTGGAGGGAGGCCGAGAACTTCCCATTTGAATTTCTGCAGGAGTGCCGCGACTGTGTTGGCCGTATGAGGCTTTATACTGTCGTGGAACAGAATGGCACCACGGGTGAGCTTGTCTGGTCGTTTTGATTTGATCGATTGGCGAAGGTTGGTCAAGGTTTGTGAGTAACGCTGGGCATTCACTGATGTCCCGTGCTGCAGGAAGTGTATCAGAAGGGGGCCATCTTGGTCAAAGAAGAAGGTCAGCATAACTGTTCCTGCACTCGTATGGATGGCATTGGCTTTTTTGGAGGTGGTGACTCTGGATGCTACCGCTGGAATCTTTGCCGTTCTGATTCTGGTCCGAAGTGATGACACCATGGCTCATCTCCAGCCACCACTCGGGCCAGGAACTCATTCCCCTCCCTAGCATAGCACTGCAGATGACCTAGGAAGTGTGAACACCTCCGACGCTCAATTTGACCTCGGCGTCTATGACTTTCACTGTCACTCGGCGGTTCTGGGTAATGAGTGCATCAACCAACTGGAAGATGGCATCGGTACTTCAGCGTGGTGCTCCAGACCGTGCATCATCGGCTAACGACACCCGTCCTTCCCTGAAGCGCTTGTGCCACGCCTTGACCTCTGCAAGGGACACGCACTGTTCGCCATACACTTGTGACATTCGTCATGAATGTCCGTTCCCCCTACTCCTTCCGTTGTCAGAAAATGAACACCTCTTTATTGTTCTTTTGACGCCTCCATTTCAATGCTGCAATGCGACTGGCATCGTTGGCGATTGATACATGCATGCTGCTGCTAGCTGTGTACAGTCACGTGACGTGCACGCGAGTCCTCTAGCGACGGGCTGTGAACTTTCGGAACCACACTTCGTTACACGCCACGATATTACCATCCTGTCACCAATTTGCGTATTCTAGACTCCCTTATACACGTGAAAACTACAAATGAAAATTATAAATGAAAGCGTCAGATACCTCGGGCGCACTTCATAGTTACCTACACTACGTCCGCGCTGTAAATAAGCCAAAACCAAATCATAAAAAGTTTTATTGTGGAATTTAAATTAAATTCATTTCAGGAATTTCATTATTACTGCAACATTGCGAGTGTTATGAAGGACTGGAGAACTCGCTGAACAAGTTGAATGCTGCTGCAAATACACCTTCAATAAAGACACCCTTTCCATATTGGCTCAAACGCTGTCGTTACTTTAAGTAAGGCCAATTTTAAGCAATTTGGTGGCCGCCAATATATAAATTAGCACTGTATTAACCAAAAGAATAGTTTAGACACTACGCCCCTCCAAACGATGGAACTGCTCTCGTTTAATGTTTTTTAAATACCCATGTGTCTTAGAGAAGTTACAAAAATTGGCAAATTTTCTTTCTTCAGTTTTGTCACTTTTTCTTTCCTTCATCACTGAAGCCATTTACGGCCAACATTCTTTGCTCTAAGCATACTCTTGGTGGTAAGCTATCTTTAGTGTGGTATTGCGTGCATTACTCGTAGCCTCGGTGTGGACAAGTCCATCCATTATCAGCGCCCGGCAGCATATGCTAGGTATGATCGTCGAGTGAAAGAAATGCCTAATGTTAGTCGTTTCAAATTAAAACCTTTGTTTCTTTGGAAGTATTCTCACTCCAAAACCTAGATCTAAAACTGAAACATCAGTCTGACAATGGTCCCCTTGTTAGTTGCACGGCATGGCAAATAAATTGGTCATTGACACAATAGTACAAATAATACCCACATGATTCATTGCGGATATTAAGGACGAGAGATGCCGGATGGCTTGTATACATTTAAATTGACATTCACTTGTTTTTATTTTCTCTACTTAATATATAGTACATAGGTAGAAGATGTATTGCACTCTGCCCAAAAATACAATACCGAGATTTCACCAAAAATACACTTTTAGGATCTCCTGTATCCAAATAAAGCATTTTATGAAAAGGTCCGCGCGATTGGTGCGTGTCCACGTGTCTGTGAACACAACTTTAAAACGAAACGTTGGTAAAATAGCAAACAAGTTTAGTATTTTCTAAGAATGCGACAACATTTTTAGAAGAACCAACTCACCACAAACTACCCAATACATGGAAAAAAAAAAAAAATCGAAAACGTTTATTTTCTTAAGAATGGATCTAACGATTTTGATTAAAATATAATTTCTTAAAGATGTTTACTTCACAAATAATGAATTATCTCCGAATAGCCTTTTAAGAACTCTTCTTTCAGGATGACTGGTAAACGGTAGAAATAGACAAAACTCACCACACAAAAAGTAGATCTCGTTAAACACACACGGTATATGACACACATTTTATTTCGTGGAGTTGGCCATTCCCGAAATATTTCTTGTTATTGGTTTTAGTTTTAAGGGAATGCGCCAAGGTCTTGCAAAGAAATGAATTTCAATCACTTAGCAACCAGCTTTTGAAATATTTGTCTATTATTTTAGCCCAATGTAATTTCTTATTTCCCTTCAACTTACAAGTATATAAGTAATAAGACAATTTCTTGATTAGGCTGAGTAGATGGAAGAATAAGCTTTTTAAGAATAATTTGTTACAGAGATGCAGAAGTCATCTGAATGGAACAAACTTTTTATTTATTCATTTTCGTTAATTATTTCTTTCGCACGTGCTTAGAACACATATAGGAAAAATTCCACCCAAAAAAAAAATTATCTCCAGGTTTCTTTGGAAAAAGACGTTTTCAGGTTCACAGATTCCAAAAATATTTTTAAAAGTACGACTTGAACAGCATAACTGAACCCGGCAAATCCGATAAGTGTCAAGCTTCATAATTCAGTTCAACATCTTGAAAAGGTGTAATACAAAATTTCCCCACCACAAACTATTTTGTCTGTGGAAACTTCTGGTTACTTTTCAGTTCCTTGAAAGTGGCTGTAAGGATTTTTATTAAAATACGATATATTTAAAACATTTACATATTACAACATATAATTTGAATGTCTGTGAATGGCCTGTAAAGAAACAGTTATTCTGAGTGATGTTTGAATAATAATTAATCAGAGAAACAAAAAATTTGATTTTAAAACATGTTGAAACATTGCCAATTTTAGAAATATTTTATGCTGTATATTTCAAATGAAAGTGTCTTAACCTCTCGCACGACATGGGACATTACAATGATTTCAGAATTTATTCAAACGTGATCCCAATGAACTGACAAGGATGTTTCAGCATGCCTTGAAGAAATAATAATTTATGAATTAGTAAACATAATTTCAAATAATGGGTAAATGTACATATTTGGCACATGATTTACCAGAGATTTTTACATTACCTTTTTTTTTTTTTTTTTTTTTTGCACATAATCACAAATAATCTTATGTTCCATTCACACGACTTTTTCTACATGGTCCGCGACCTAACATATTCTTACGACAGATAATATTTTTATATGCATTATGCTAATCGAGATAAACATTAGCAGAAATGTTCTTATTACTTGTTTCCTTGTAAGCGGAAGGGAAATAAGGAAATACACTATGCTAACGCGATAGTCAAATCCTTTAAAAGCTGCTCGCTATGTGAAAATCTACTAAGTTCGGTTCGCTTTGTTGCATAGCCAGCAGTACACAAAAGACGATGAAAGGAAATACAAGTGCCCGTTTAAGAAAAGTTCTTCAAATTTGAAACTAATATTGCAGATTATCTCCGAATCGACCAACCTTACAAAAAAGTGCTAATGACAGAAACGTTTTTAACGAGATCCATATTTTTAGACAGAAGTTTTTGTCTATCTCTTGCTGTTTACAAATTGTGCAAAGTTCATCTGGAATTAAGAGAACTTCGGAGGCTATTTTAGACAACTCAAGATACCTATACATTTTTGAGAGAAAAAAAAGTGTAGAGAAAGTAAAAAGAAAGATAAAGAAAAAGTGCCCTGCATTACATAGAACGGCATGAACTCTAAAACACGATGGACTGCAGAAATAAAACCGATTCTGTTTATATGATCAGTACTAGCCTAAACTTCCAATTTTCTAAGATTCCCCATTACAAATAGCTTATTATTTCAGAGCACACGTATGTGTACGCTTAGTCAATACTTCCTTAGGTAACAGTGTATTTCATTTTCTGAACACCATGATAGAAATTCTGCATACATCTGCTAAGCATAGAATTCCTCATTGATGAAACATTTAGTGGCACTGCACACCAAACTCTGTTTGAATTAACCGTCTGCTTTTGTAAACAGAATGTTGTATCGAACAATAACAGCTTATTTGCACAGCACGTGGCATATTTACCCGCGAACCGTACATGGCTATGCAATTTTTCCCCGCAAGCAAGAGATTAAAATAGTTATATATTAATTACAGCATCCAACCCTTTGATCTCCACTGCTCCGGTTGAGTACAGATGGAGGGGATGAATGCCGGCTTCACCCTTCATTTTTCTTTACATCTCTTGGAATACATTTCACTGCCATCAGAGAGTAATTCCTTCTTCCGTTCATCCAGTTCATTTTAACGATGGAACGCACACTTGATTCCAGAAACGTATTATATCAGTCGGGTAATGGACCGGCATTGAAACAAAATGTACTCGGTGTATATTTTAAAATTCAATGTTTCTTAAGAAATTATGTTCTGTTTTTCTCACATACCTCTGTTATGTGTAACTAATTCTGAAATGTTGAGACAAATGAAAGTTTTTGAGAAAAAAATATTTTTGTTTTTAAACGACTCTACCACTCAATTCATTTTTCATAGTTTTCTAAGAAAAAAAATAAAATAAACAAACAAAATAGGCTGATGTGTTCCTTTCACATGACTTTCTTTACATCTCTACAACAAATTACTGTTAAAAAACCTATTCTTATATTTACTTAATGTTGATAAAACAAATAGCAGAAAGGGGTTCTTATTACTTGCTTCCTTGTAAGTAGAAGAATAATAAGGAAGCACTATAGGCTAAATCGATATTCAAATATTTCAAAAGCTGGTTGCTATGTGATTGAAATACCTTTGTTTGTCTGGACAGGAGTTGAGAAATTCCCCTATGAGAAAAGAATAAATATTTTAAAGCTGAAACTAATAATAATAATTATATATACATATATATAAAGCATTGAACTCTAAAATACGTATATAACAGAAATTGGGTGTTTTAACGAGATCTACATTTTTTGTATGACAAGTGTTCTCTTACGGTTTACCAGTTATGCCAAATCACGCAAAATTCTTCCAGAATAAACAAGTCTTCATAGGCTTAAGCATTTTATTTATCATTTAAATATATGAGATTTTAATCAAAATCGTTAGCCATTTTTGAGAAAATCAAAATTTGCAAAATTATTTTAATATAAAGGGTAATTGGGGTGGGGAATTTTCTTAAAATCTTCGTGTTGCATCCTTGGAAGTTTGGTATTTAACGGTATTTTCGTTTTTGAGCTAAGCTGCCCACACAAATACACACGGACATTTATTTTTTAAAAATGCTTTTTATTTTGGATTCAGGGGGTCTCAAAACATGTACTTCCGGTGAAATTTCTGTTTCAAATTCAATGTGTGTAATATAATACCTTCTCTATACACTATGTACATTGTACGTGTAGAGAGAGTAAATACATATACATATATACATAAAAATTTACGTTCCGCGAATATTAGTTTAAAAAATTATCGGATGCGTTACAATTTGATTTCATATTACTGCAGAAAAACATATGATTAAATTATTCGTTCATATTTTTACTTTCTCTACACGTACTATGTACATAGTGTATAGAGGAAGTATTGTATTCCACCCAAAAATTCGATACCGAGATTTCACCGGAAATACATGTTTTAGGACACCCTGAATACAAAAAAAGCATTTTTACAAAAACGCGCGCGCGCGCGCGCGCGTGTGTATATATATATCTGTGTGTGTGTGTGTGTGTGTGTGTGTGGACAGCATAGCTCAAAAACGAAAAGACCGTTGAATATCAAACTTGGTGTTTTAAGTTTCCTATCTTCCAAGGATGCGACATGAAGATTTTCAAGAACCCCCCCCCCAACTACCCTTTACATGGAACTTTTTCGAAATGTTTGATTTTCTTAAAAATAGCTCTAACGATTTGGATTAAAATATCGTATATTAAAGATATTTACCTGACAAATAAAATGTATATCTTGAATTTTCTAGGAATAGCCTCTGAAGACTACTTTATTCTGGATGACTTTTACGGAATTTTGCATAACTGCTAAACCGTAAGAGATGAGCAAAAACTTACCACACAAAGAATGTAGAGCACGTTAAAACACACACTTTTGTTATATCGTTGATCGTTTTTTGGATATTCCCCGTTTTGGGTTTCAGCTTTGAAAAACTTACTTTTCTCATACAGGAATTTGTCAACTCCTGTCCATACAAACAAAGGAACTTCAGTCGCATAGCAACCAGCTTTTGCCTGTCACTTTAACTTATGGTACTCTTTTATTTCACTTCTATTAACATGGAAACAAGTAATAAGACTGTTTCGGTTATTTTTTTTTTTCTCGTTTAGCATGAAGTAAATAGAAGCATAAGGTTTTTAACAATAATTTGTTGCAGAGATGTAGAGAAAGTCATGTGAATGGAACACATCAGATTTTTATTAGAACAATAATTTCAGTAAAGAATAGTGATTTAAATAATCGAGCTGGAATTTTGATCACGCCAAAAATATAAATGTTGCTGTGTACAATAACTGGTATAAATTTCAATAGTTATTTTTTTTACAGAGTATTTTTTCTCAAGCTTCACAGATGCATGATCTTAAGTTCAACAGATGAGAAATGGCTGTTTTCGATAGACTAACCCAGGAACGAAGTACGTTGCATCATAGTGCGAAGATGCGTTGTGTTTGCTCTACCACATTGCGTGTTATTGTTTACCGAATGCACCGTGTTTCGGCCAGGGTATACATTTCCCGCATCACAACGCCCTGAGCTCTGCAATGACTAATGTATGAAACGGAGCGCCATCGCTAATTAACATAGCAAGTTTGTGGAAGCCAGTAAGCAAACTATTAATTACAACGCCTTTTAATTTCGCAGTTTCCAACTGTTCCATATGCACGTTCACAGACGAGGGTTTATGGTCGTCCAAGAGAAAACAAAGGTATTGTTTGCTTGGAAATATGTTCCCATAGTCGGTTAGGAACGTGCAGTGGAATAAATGGGCAAACATTGCTTGCCCTTCCTCCAGAGGTAAGAAAACGAGAAATACGAAAATATGTTTTTATTTAAGATCGATTTAGGTGTTGAATTTACAATAGATGCCAAGTTGACATTAGGAAAAAATCTACTAACCTACAGTTGGTTATCTTTATCGACACCCAGAAAACTATTCTATTCATTTTAAAATCCATATCTTTAGATTTTCTTATCTTCTCTATCGTGTACATACAATGTGTGTACTAGATAGAGAACATATTGTATCCCATACAAAGCCACACTTTTAAAAACGGGGGGGGGGGGGGGGCTATGTATTACTTTAAAATTACACCTCTTTGAATGGTCACGAGTTAAAAACGAATAGGCTATATACCACTCGAAGATAAGTAAATGTTTAAAAACTCAACTCAATTAAAAAAAAAAAAAAAAAGCTGATGTGTTCCATTCATATGACTTTCTCTACAACACTAACCCACTGTTATAAAGCATATTCTTCTATACACAATATGATAATAGAGATTAGCATTGCCGAAAGTCTTGATTACTTGATTCCTTGTGACTAAAAGGAAAATAAGGGAATACACGGCGTTAAATATTTTAAAAGCTGGTTGCCATGTGGTTTAAAGCCGCTTCTATGCAAGGCCAGGAGAACGGTGTGAGAAAAGTTTGAAATATCTCATAAATGGTCAATTTCACGACGAAAAAAACATGTATGGCATAAACTGTGTGCTTTAACGAGGCTTACGTTATTTATGTATTAAGTTTTTGTCATCTCTTACGGTTTAGCAGCTATGCAATATTCAACAACATTTATACAGAATAAATAAATATTCAGAGGCTATTCCGAGAAAATTCAAAATATATATTTTATTTGTCAAGTAAATATCCTTAATATACGATATTTTAATTAAAATCGTTAGACCTATTTTTGAGAAAATCAACTATTTCGAAAATTGTTCCATGTAAAGAGTTTGTTGAGGGGGAGGGGGGGAGAGATTTTATTCAAAGTTTTCGTGTCGCATCCTCGGAAGATATGAACTTAAATACAAAGATTGGTATTTAACGAATTCCTCGTTTTTGAGCTATGCTGCCCCCCCCCACACGAACGCTTTTCTGTTTGTTTTTTGTTATTTATTCAGGTGGTCTCGCATATATTTCCCGTTAAATCTCAGTATAGAATTTTTGGGTGCAATACAATACCTTCTCTATACGCTATATACATAGTATATTCAGGGATATAAAAATGTCGGATATGGTTACCGGCACAAAAACTTTTATTTTACATGAACTGAGTGCTTTAATATCTGTATTTTGTGTCTTTGCTTGTTTGTCTGTTTAAAGTTTTGGCGTCCTTTAACGTGATTGATCACATGGGGAGATTAAAGAACTGGGTGAAATTACGTTAAAATGAAACCGGAATACATTGAGATTTAAGTTATCTCAATTTGCCTTCTCAAGATAAGGGGTGTCCCTGAAGAGAAAGAGAACTTTATTGGGTTAATTAAACCTAACAGAGATTCAAATTCAGCATTTCTTGAATGTAAGGTAGACATGTTACTATAACACCACAATGGTGGGCTGGTATGATTTTTTCCTTGTGGCTGTTTAAGTTATACAAGTTATTGAGAACAATAACTTACCAGCTTCCTCGTAGAACATTTAAGTTGCTATATTCATTTTGTCAGGCAAATACCTTAAATATGTTGGAGGCATTTCTAAGAGAAACCAAAGCTTTTACTTGACAAAAACTGCATGATGTAACTGGATTTTCTTGTGGGAGGGGTAGGGTGGCTCACTTCTTGAAGCATACGTGTAATGCTTTCTTGTATTCTGGAAAACCCAAAAGTGAATTTCTGCTAAAATCCCGACGTGGTTTTTGGAGTAGAATGCAATACCTTCTTTTTATGGTAAATATAGTAAAGAGAAAGTGAAATTTTAAACACACAGCTGTAACCGTTGTTTAGTTGCTCTTCATGGAAATCGTGTTAACGTAATCTCACTCCAAATATATCTTGGTAATAAATTCAGCACTATCTGACACACGATAGTAAAAATTGAGTTTTAATCAGCGATTCACAAATTTCAATAACTCTCCCCCAATTATTAATCCAATGTTTCCAGGAAGGTATGAACACTGCGAAATTGTTAAGTTTCTTTTTATCACTTACAATCTATTTCAATCAAAATCTGAAACCGAAATTCAGTGTATAACGTTTTGAAGTTCCTTCAATACAATGAGAATTTGTTGAAATAATCTGTCCTTATGAGGAAGTGAGAAAGTAGGAGGGACGCAATGCTTATTATTTTTCTTCGCAGGAGATCGTTATCTTTCCTTCCTTTGAGATAAATCATTTAAATATTCGGCCCATCTAACCAAGCACTTATTGCTAGTTTGAAAACATTTCTAAACAAAACATCTAATGTGTTCCTTTCACATGACTTTCCCTACATCTCTGTAACAAATTATTCTTAAAAAGCTAATGTTTCTATTCACTTCATGTTAATCGAGAAAAAATTAGCAGAAACAGTCTTATTACTTGCTTCCTTGTAAGTAGAAGCGAAATAAGGGAGTACCATACGTTAAAGCGATTGTCAAAAACTGCTTTCTATGTGACTAAAGCCCCTTTGTTTGTATGAGTTACAAATTCCTGTATGAGATACGTATAAGTCTTTCAAAGCTGAAAGCAAAAACAAGGAATAAAAAACGATCAACTCCACGAAAAAATATATATAACATAAATTGTGTTTTAACGTGCTCTACATTTTTGTGTGGTAAGTTTTTGTCTGTCTCTTACGGTTTAGCAATTATGCAAAATTCCGTAAAATTCATCCAGAATAAAGTAGTCTTCAGAGGCTATTCCCAGAAAATTCAAGATTCCTATACATTTTATTTGTAAGGTAAATAATTTTAACATACGATATTTTAATCAAAATCGTTAGCCATTTTTAAGAAAATAAAAATGTTCGAAAAAAGTTTCCATGTAAAGGGTAGTTGCATCTTTGGCAGACACAAAATTTAAATACAAAGTTTGGTACTCAACGGTCTTTTTGTTTTTGAGCTATGCTGTCCACAGACACACACACGGGCCTTTTTCTGAAAATGCTGTTTTTTTTTAATTCACGGGAACCCAAAACATGTATTTCCGGTGAAATCTCGGTATCGAATTTTTGGGTGGAATGCAATACCTTATCTATATACTATGTACATAGTACGTGTAGAGAAAGTAAAAAGTATCTTAAATGAGTAACGTAGAATGAAGTTGCTATGTAAAGGCAATAATTTGCAAGAGGGAGAGGATGCCCTTTGAATTTACAATCATACTTCCAGCAAACTTAGCTCCTTTCTTATCATTTAGTTGTAACTTTATCGAAATATTTCTGCATGAAACGCATGTCCCTCTAGTTTTGTGTGTGTGTACATAAATATAATGTATATATATGTTGCGCGCACGCGCCCGCGCGCGCACACACACACCTTGGGCGAGGTCACAACCCTAAAGCATCCCAACATCCCTTTTAAATTTTGCGCAAAAAAGTTAATTCCAAGAATGACAATTTAGAACCCCCCCCCCAAAAAAAAACTAAACGTTTAAAGTTCGGTAACTAGCAAGGCGTGACATAAGCTTATTTACACATAGAACTAGATGGGTGATGTGTTACTTTCGCTCTTTAGATGAATATCGATTTTAAGCATTATCTCGAAATCGTGATTTCCAAACTCTCAAATATGCGGAGAGCAAATGGATATTGTAACAAAAGTGGTAGCCGTTAATGAGCTTTCGCTGCAAAAGAGCCAGTGGTTCAATGAGATAAATCGAAAGTGTTACTACCCTTGCAAATCTCTCTCTGGCACAAATGGGCCGATATTGTAATCCCCTTTCTGAATTCTATCTGCTGACTATTACGTGCTGCCGAAAATAATCCCAGTTAAATATCAGTTTTACAACCTCACCGTTGAATTTGTAAGGTGTTTAAGTGTGTGCCGCACTGTATATCCCCGCAATGACTTTGTTATTAGTACCTTTATTATATTGTTACGCTCTTATACAGAGAAATGATAAGAGGCAAGCAAGGTTTTTCCTAAACAATGTGGGTGGGGGATACTTTGAAAAACTTGGAGATGAACGCTCAAATTTGCTGTCAAGGTGTGATGTCCCTACTGCAGTGCAAAAAGATCGTGCTGTCGTTTGGTTGTTGCCCCTTGAGTTAGAAGTCTAGGCGCTAAAAACAGAGAACCTATACGTGTAGTTCCAGCGAAAAGCCCCGTATCGAATATTTTTCAGGAAATGCAATACCTTCTCTGCTTATTATGTATAATCAGTAACAAAGTAAAAATGAAATATTCAATGTAACCACAGATGCCCGTTCATGGGAAAACTTGTGGTTTCTTCGTTTGCTTTCAATAACGAACATTTTTATTGGAGTGAAAACTGTTTTAAATTTCATATTTAGAAAACGTTAATTATTGTAACTACATTGTCCACCAGCGGAGCACATTTTCCGCATAGTTTTATATTAGTAGATTTCTTGATAAATCAGTTCTGTACCCCTATTTTATATTTTGAGGAAGCAGAAAGTACCTGCAGTTTTGAAAATATCCTGTATTAAGGTCATACACGCGTTAGGATAGAAATCTTAATACTTTTAATCCAATCTTTTAATTTATTTATTTTTTCTTGTTTTGCATGGAAACTGAAAGGTTTCATAGTGCCAGGTTTTCAAAAACCATAAAAATCCGAAATTGGAATTGTGTTTTGTTTGTTTTCTTTTAGAACACTGTAACACATATAAAAATATAGATATATTAGACGTCAAAACATAAATATGTTTCTTTGAACATGTACAATGATGTGAATTTTACATATTTCAAGTAAAGAATTTTGATTTAAAATGTATACAGAATTGTTTTTAGATTAAAGCCATTGATACTGGTTCACAACAATTTCCTATCTAATAAGCTTTAAAATGATATAAGAATGCTGTTTATAGCTTAATTTTAAAAACACAACTGTTTTAAGACGAACTAAGCTGTGAATCTTTATTAGTTAGAATATATATTTCACACATGCTACATAATTTTATATATTTTAATATTATTGCTGAGTTATGTAATGTCCTCAATCCCATATATTTTCATTACAAAGAAAGGAAAATAGTTGCAAGTTTTGTGCTGTGCTCATAGAGGAGTTTTGTACATTTCGGTTACATTCAAAGCTAAATTCCTCAGTTCGATGCAAACAACAATGACTTGCTTGAAACTTTTACCTTTACACTACGACGACAGTTAGTACTACGAAGTTGTGAATTCAGGATGCAGAAGTTCTCTTCTGATGCTACTGAGTCTGTGAGTGCCTTGTCAGCATTCAACAGTTCTAGAAGGGTCATTTCAGTTTCATGCATCTAAGTCTCTTCTTGACAGCATCAAGATACTGGACACTTCAAGTAT
Source organism: Hymenopus coronatus (assembly GCA_030762935.1). NCBI lineage: Eukaryota > Metazoa > Arthropoda > Insecta > Mantodea > Hymenopodidae > Hymenopus > Hymenopus coronatus. Next base: position 130,071,009 of record CM060897.1, on the reverse strand, counting down.
GCTTCTGCAAGAAGCTAAGGGAATATTGGAAGATGCAGCTCAGGCCAGTGTTGTATAAAGACGTCTGGAAATGCTTATCGTAAAACAGGGCATTTTCGATGTCTCTGTCCATGTCTTCCACCTGCTTGGACGCTGGTTGTCGCTTGTGCCACCTTGTGATTCAGTTGCTATGCTCTTAAACCGTATTGGACCAAAGGGGAAAAGGTTAATCTTATCTCTATGTTACATACTGAAGTTCTAATGCCAAGGTAATCCGTGTACGTGGTGGACAAAATTAATACACTGCTTATTCAAATCAACCTGTCCTGAAGGAGCGTCTAGCGGGGTGTAAGGATGAAGAGGTGGATTGCCAACCGGTTTTTTTCTTTACTTACCGCCTGGTATGTTGTGCCAGAATGGCACCAATGAAAATCGTCATAAGACGCGAGTCCCTCTCAATTGTTCACATTTTGAGCTAAATCACAGCGCCAGGCATAGTTTTTAATATCTTTGAGTGCACCAGGTGAACTGGGTTGGATAGTTTCTACTAATCTGAGCTATCTCAGAATCCTGAATACTCGGATCTTGTTATTTTGTCTCACTTTTTAATGGTGAAATTGTGGAATCCTGCGAGAATAATTGGCATCCAGTTCCAATGTAACTTAACTTCAGTATTTTGTAGCAGAAGTGAACAGATTAAGAGATAATAGAGATTCAAGTAGCCTATCTATGAACTATTTTCTAGCAAATAAACAAATAAAAAATATTTTGACATAGGACTATCTTCCGCCATTTGCTCTGTTCATAGATACTTTAACCGAAAGGGTACCGACGTTATTATATTCCTAGTAAGCAGTCAATTCTGGAAGTATGCTAGAAATTATTTCCGTAGATGCAAAATGCAGTGAAATGCATATTAACTGCAGGGACAATAGCAAACCTATTTCATTTTCAACTATGTCATGTTAGTTTTGTTCATGCTGCTTTGCTACATGCCTTCTGGTCGAAACTAATATCGCCTTGTCGGCTTGCACATTGTGGTAGTTTATCTTTCCATCTATATGTATTTTGTGTAACACACAAAGCAAGCGTTCGTTCAGAAATGCCTCACTTGCTACTAACAATACCTATCGTACTAAGAGCAGTCATCTTAGAGAGTGCACATAGGTGAAATTCCTAATTTCTACATTTAACACTATTTATATATATATTTAAACTGCAAGTAAGCACCGAATTAACATGTATACATATTTTCATGCCAGTATTCCCAGTAGTTTACAAATTATTGTTTTTATTATTTTAATAGTAACTCAAAATAGTCCTTACAATGAAATACAACTTTATCAATACAATTGTTTTGTTTTGAAAGCAATATTTAAGAAACAATATTGGTAACAGATGTTGTTTTCTATTTTTTTTTCACAAGATTATAAACTTACGAATATACATTCCACTAATTTAATGTGTTGATCAGACATTCTAATGAATAATCCTACAATTATCACGATATAATACAACCACTCAAAACCGGTTTATACTTTGGGCGTTTCTCTACATGGTCTGAAGAAAGGCTGTATGTGCGGAACATTTTGAACGCTTCAAGTTTGAGAAAAATAGCTTGAAGACTATCTGGCTTTACACAGCCACATTTATAAACTCGGCGAAATTATTTCTTATCATCAGAAATACACACCAAATACACTAATTATGAAATAGAAGATTCCTTATTAAATAAACACACAAGTGACATTCTCTAGCTGTTCTAAGAAACTTAAGAAAAATTAGCCTTCTTTCTACTCCATTATAGTCGAATTGAGCATGAGTAGAAAGTTCTTATTGCTTAGTTCCTTATAACTAGAAGGAAAATTAGGGAACACACACTGATAAAGCGATAGTCAACTGTTTATAAGCTATCGCTCATAGATTGTCATTCAAATTTGCTTCTTTGCATGGTCAGGAGTAAAATAAAACAAACACGAATGACTTCTGAGAAAAGTATGTGTTTTAGAACTGAAACCAATAACAGTTAGCTCAACATAAATGTAAATGCCTTAGATTGTATGTTTTGACACTTTTTATAGTAAGTTTTTATCTATCTCTCACGGTTTACCAGTTAGCCACTCACAATGATGGAAAATATACATTTTGCCACAGTATATATATATATATATATATATATATATATATATATATATATATATGAGGTATTTTAACCAAAACCGTTAGCCATTTTTGAGAAAATCAAAACTTTGGAATTTTTTCCATGTAAAGGATAGTTTGGGGTATCTTCCCTAAAATCTTCTTATTGCATTCTTGGAAGATAATAAACACTCAAGTATTGACTTTATCGTTCACACACACACAAAGACATTTTTCTAAAAATGTTTGTTTTGATTCAGGGGACTTTTTTACTACATAAGTACTAAGTAGAGAAAGTATTTTTTTTTTATATGGATTTCACGCAAGTTTCACCTGTGCGTATTCCTAAGAAATTGCGTTTTGCTTGGTGTTAGTGCAAACTATCAGGATGCATTCGAATTTATTTACAATCAATGTATTTTTCTTTTTGCTGTTGAAGGTATGCAGCCGATTTTCGCCGTGAAATAATGTATAAAAGAACATGACTCAACGTTTGTGCGTTATCTCGACTCGAGAGGGCGCCTGGAATAACGAAACAAATGAGCAGCGTCATTACCTGTGGTGAATGCACGCTAATATGGGTTTCTCCGCCAAGCGAGCGGAATGACTTTACCATGACCTTGGAGAGTCGAGCAGTAACCTCCCAACAAAAACCTTCGCACATATTGTGTTACACCTCGCTGCCGTCTCTTATGCATCATGCGAACTGCAAAATCTAAAGTAATTTCGTTATTATCCTGTAGGACCACATCCTACACGGTATAGGTGTGCTCGCACGCTTTGGAATTCTGTCTGAGATGTGGCCGATGACGCCCTAAGGCTTGGTAATGCCCCTCAGAGGTCCGATTCACTAAACTGCGAGTTCACACTTTGTCAACTATGGTTAAGTAATGTGTGTTCCGTGCGAGCTTATTTCCAGACTTCTGGAAATTCATCATCCACTCCCCAAATTTGCTATTTTTGACAGTAGTGATCACCAGGTCCTAAAACCACCATAGTTGTTGCATAGTGAATCTGGCGTATTTATAACAAAATAAACAAATACCATATTACGAAACATTGAATACATTGAAGAATCATTGCTAGGAGGGATTACTAATAAAAGAAAAAAAAAAAAAAAGTATCATATAGTCGCACCCCCCCCCTCTCTCTCTCTCTCTCTCAATGGACTGAACTTAATAACTTGATACTTTCTTCAGCATGTATGTACAATGTACATGGTACGTAGAGAAGGTATTATGTTCCATCCAAAATTTCGATACTGATATTTCACCGGAAATGCATGATTTGAGTGAGTGTCCGTGGACAGCATAACCCATAAACGAAAATTCTGTTAAATATCAAACTTAGTATATAGTTTAGTATTTCTCGTCATTTCGCAGATATATTCCCTATTTGTTTCAATTTTAAACTACCTAAAATATTTTTTCCCACTCGTGACCATTTAATAGTGGTTAGGACTAGTATCTGCGTCCATAACACAATTGTTTGTTTATAAATAACGACAAAAGCATCCAATAAGTATTATTATACTGTGCGAATCAGTTTAGCACAAACCTTATACCACTTATCATAATAAAAAATGGTCTAGAAAAAGAAATCTGCTAAATCGTTCGAAAGTCGAAATAGCAGTTTCAACAGTTGTTGCATCGCTCTTCCCAAGTACATTGCATATATACTTTTGAGACAGTGAAATCGGGAGATAGCGATGTCACGTGGCTGTATCGGAGGCTATAACAAAGGGTCATCCACGTAACAGATTGGGCACGGGCAAACAGTTTCCTACTTTTTCCTATTATTAACCAAAGAATAAAGTACGGAATGGTATACATCTCGCTTAAGTTAGACGGTCTTGTTGCCGAAAAGGTTTTTCTTACTGCTAATGTACACTACAAGAAAGATTCTTATATAGCCATATTGCATTTTAACTGTGTCGAGACCTAGTCATTTATTGTAATATACATTTTGAATGTAAATATATGCATAGAACATTTCATTTGTATTTTTACTTATGTTATAAAAACAGACCTATAAATGAGAAATTGGAAGCATATGGCTTATTAAAAGAATTTGCAGTTATTCAACAGTCATTGAGGTTTTCTCTTAGGTTTTCGATTAACAAAAAACGTAGTTTAACCTAAAAAGTGTGATACACCTTTAACTTAGAAAGTAATATAAGACGAACGTATATACCTGATGTGACCAACAATCTAAACTCTTCATAAGCTATTAAGAGTTTTCAGGTTTGCCAACATAAATGGGGTTTCTCGCATTTCAGTTGCTACATGACCCTATAGCGAGCTCAGCGAAACAGTTGAAACACATACCAAATATTTTAAGAAACTTGTTTCTTAAATAAGGCCTCGACCTTCCCAAACAATCCTGAAATTGCGTTTGGCATGCATCCAAGATACTGGAAGTTGAAGGTTTCATTGCCATCGAGCTGCAAACGATGAATTAATAAAAACCTTTGAAGGGTTTGAGAAAAACATTCCCATCAAATAATGGTGACATTATTGGGTCGGTCAATTATTTAAAATTCCTCTACAGTTTATAGTCATGTCCCTCCTACATCGTTGAAAGCATTAGATAATTGAATTATGTTGTATTTTTACTTTCTCTACACGTACTATGTATCTACATAGTGAATAGAGAAGGTATACTATGACTATGACTTTAACCTATTGAGGTCCCTTATTTCGCTTCTACTCACAAGGAAGCAAGGCTATTTCTGCTATTTTTTTCTGTATTAGCACGAAGTAAATAAAAGAATAAGCTTTTTAGCAATAATTTGTTGCAGAGATGTAGAGAAAGTCATATGAATGGAACAGGGTTTTTTTTTTCTCTTTTTTGCTTTCACGTACTAATTTTATTCTCTCTGCCAATATTATTAGTTAAATATCACATTATTTTAGGGTTTGTAGACCGTGGTCGTCAGCCATATCTGCCACTCTTCACAACTGAGGACCAAAAGCCAAGTTTTAATAATTTTATTTTTCGACCACGGCTTACAATGTTATATTATTCTAAGAATATCATGAAGCCCCTTTTATCCTCTTTTGTTAATAAAACCATTAAAAATGGAGTGAACTGCCTGTGTCAGCCTTTCAGGGCTGTCCTTGAACAAATTTAGGAAAAAGCTCGATTCCTAAGCAAATACTGGATTATACTTGTAAAATGCTGATTAGTTGTACGTTTGTGATTTCCTATTAATTGTAAATACTAATGGTAAACAAATTGGTGATAATCATTAGATAATGAATGGAAATAGTACAACAATGACTTGAAAATTATCTGTAATTAACTATTATATGATTGTGCAAAGTCATAAACAGGTAATTATAATAACGTTAGAAAACTGTTTGTTCGTACATTTTTGAGTCATTGCATTATTCTCTTAACTCTGTTACCGGAGAAGTCCGTTTTCAGTAAATTAGGTGCATACACATAATTAGTATTTTTAGTTTTAACCCTGTGACTGTAGATGGATTTGAAAATGTTGCCATTTTCTAAACTCCCCAGAAGCAAAATTAGCCGAGACTATATCCACAAATAATAACAGATGGAAAAATTAAAAAGAGAGTGACGGCAAGTTTTACGCACTATACATTTCCAGTGAGCTGAAGAAAGATTTCTTAGAGAAAACAGGGGCATTTTCCCCTGCTTTACACCCTCTACCGAGTCATTCCGATTTTCGTTCTGCTTCCTTGAAGAAATGCTGCGCTAACGTAAATGACTTAGTATTTCGTGAAGCAAGGGATCGCGGATTCAAGTCCCGCCTTGGGCCTGGATGTTTGTGGTGTGTTTTTGCGTTTGTGTTCCAAGTCTCTCCCCTGATGGCCCATATGTCTGTAAAAACGCAGATGATAAAGACAAATGGTCAAAGATTGCTGCTTATAAATTACGCGCATACTGTTACAAATTTTATGCATCTGCAGGACGAAAATCATAGTCCACACCGCAGCAGATGTTAAGGCCTTGAAGTTTGAAAGCCTTCATTTCCTTCAATAGCACTATGCTCATCATTCTGTGTTCAAGTTAATGATTGTTATTTTCGCTAGTAAAGGTTTCCGAGTACACAAAAAGAAACCAACCTACTATGTTATCTATGTCTTTCCTCTAGATCATATTTCGGTACTAGCTTCGGCATGTGCCTTGTTTCAAAACTCGAAGTTCAAGGTCGCTCTTTACATTTCAGTGTGAAACTTTCACTTGTGGCGGCATGAGAGCTTGAATTCTGACCTTGAGATGCAAGTTCCGGTTTTCTGTCCGGTGGATTGAGAACATTCGCCACCAGGATCATACTTCAAAAGAAGTAGGAGAATTGAGGGGATGTGGCTTAGCAGCGGCATACGGTATTGGGAATCGGCGGTAGAGATTAAAAGGGAGATGAGGAACGTCATCTCTGAGATTCTATAGAGCCCTTCAAAATAGTTACTAAGTGTGTATATATTAATGGAAAGATCTAAACAATGGGTAGCAGCGCAATATATGCAAATCTACTACGATGGACTCAAATATTCGCAGTGTAATGGACAACACGAGTGATATTGCAAGCTTCAAAGCAATGAGTGATTGGTAAATCCTTGGTATGTTTATCTTCTCATGGAGCATATGAATAATGGATTGCAAAGTCAACGTACCATTGTGCAAACATTTAATTGAAATATACCACTTCTAAGCTTGCTAAGAAATAGCCACAAAATAAATATCAGACATGCCATAATCAGCATAGAATTATTTACCACAAATCTAATCATTTTCTATAAGATTTTTATTCAAGAATGATCCAATCTAAATACATACTTAAATTTAAATACTCACGAAATGTAAATTTAGAGCGAGAATCAATTTTAAATGAGGATGAATTGCGTCTTGAGCTAATTCGCAGCCAAATGTACTTGAAATTTCAAGATGTCCATCACACTTTATTTTTTACATAATGAGGGGTGAAAATTAAAACCTTGTTAGCTTTGTGGTTTTAGAACTTTTCCGTCAATAACTATTCCTGCCTTCATTACATAAAAATTGAATACCTGTAAGCACTTCGAAATTTTGAAAGGAAAATACTACATATTTTATTCGTAATTTTTAAGGTACGAAAAGTATTAGATTTTAAATTATTTGCAATTTATTAATTCGCTATTAATTAGGACGATTTACACAACAAAGTAACGATTTTGAAAACGACGATTATATTTTAAGTCATTGTTTATCCTGAAACCAGTTTATAAACATGCATTGCATAACTAAATGACCATATATTTTGAAAATATAAAGTATCTTAAATGGAAAGAAAAATATGAAATGGCGTTTTATTTATGGGCGCTCTTTAACTGCTGTGGTTCTCAGCGCACCATTCTAAACTCAGCGTGAAAGACAACTTAATTTTGCTCAGAGGCCTCTCCGAGGTTCTTTTACGTGCCCTAAATCTACAACACGGAACCCACGGCTTTACTTCCCTTCCGAAGGAAGCAATGCTAAGGGTTTTTACGCCCGAAAAAAGCCATCGTCCTCCGCCGGGTTTGAACCCGCGACCTTGGGTATATGAAGTTAGTATGGTAACCATTACACCACGGAGGGCGACATTAAATGGAAAGTTCCGGTTGCAAGCATACTTTATTGATCAGACGAACTCACGTGGAATCAAGTCATTTCTAACACCATGACAACCAATATTAACAAAAAGCCCCATATTTTGTTACAACCCAAATGATAGGACATTCGATTATCATGACGTATATTGGAAACTCTTACGTCTTTCTATACAATTTACGAATTAATCTTCCAGTAGCCCTGTTCGTATTGCCATCCGAACGTAATTTGCAGACCGGTGCTCATTCAAACCACATGTTCGACAGTACACCGTAACCACGAAGCAAGTAATTTTTTTTTACGTTTTTCAGTTCTTTTTCTGCATACCCACGCGACCAGGTTCTGGAATCTGACAGCGATTTTAATGCCAAGGACGATATCGTAACTTGCCCATTACCGAAACTCCCACCTGGAATAAAAGTATGTTTTACATTGCTGAGCTGAGTGGCAAGATGGTTTTTAGATTTAATGCAATAGTGGCGGATGAAGTGGCTCTTACTACCAATGACCCAAATTATGTTTCCAAAATGCATTCAAACGTGGGAGATACAAGCTTCAGTTTACTTGCATTACCGCCTATCTATGGTAGGTAGATGAGTTGTATTCCACAATTGCCACATTGCACAGAACTACATGTTTCGAAGTCGTGAAATGGGGAGAGATAAAAAAGCATCTTCGGGAAACAATGTGAGCGCATGCGCAGCTTCTTTCAAGAATTCAAGGCGGAAATATTTTTATGAAATACCAACATCAAACAATCCTTTACGAGTAAAATATTGAATTTCTTTTTACGTTCTAAACAAGGGCCTTAAATAAAGTGATAAAAGTTGGCTTGAGTTTTTTTTTTTAATTTATTTACTTATTTTGTGGAGGCCTTAACAATATTATAGTTTTTATTAAATGACCCTGTACTCTAATGAGAGATAGTAGATTGTGAACTAAAATATCTTTAGGAAAATCGCCATCTGGGTTTAGGCCCAGTAATTCATATATTTTCCTATACAGAGCTTCGTATTTGAAGAGACTGTTTTTTTCCTACATTGCTCAGCCTACATACTGGTTCTTCTTTGAACATTCCCATTGTATGTAGTTTTCCTTATTCTACAATGTCCCGCTAATAATTCTATTTATCAGTTTCATTTGGGCTCTGTTGGGGCTTCAATAACCTTTAGTTTTGGGGAAGCTGCTCTACTCATTCTTACTGTGTTTGCATCCTTTTGCACCCTTTTATGTTCGCTGATATATTTAATCCTCTCACCAATTGGTTTTTCGAACAGAATTTAGAAAGATGCCAGATTAAAACTGCCATTGGCAGAGTAAAATATGTGTTGAAGTTTCAGTTTGAAGTGCCGCCTGATAAGACCTTTTGATTCTGGTGAAACTTTGTATAATTCTGAATGTGTGAAAAATAAATAATACGAATAGGAAAAATGCAGATCTCAGTAAAACACTCATTTTAATATTAATATTACAAACAACAACAAACAACATCCGAAATCGTTCAACCGACTTCTGTCATTGAAAATTCCTGTTGTTACAGATGCTCATGGGTTATAAGACAAGGCAGGTAATTTGAACTTCGAAATTACTAAAAAATTACAACTTCCAATGCCTTCATTAGAATGTGAAAATGCTGGAGTACAAAATGTCATGTTTGCGATGAAGGCCATGCCTTTTCGTTGAGAAGGTAGTATCTAAAATATATTTTCAAAATCTGACGTGCTCCATTCACTTGAATGCTTTATATATCTGTAACAAATTATGATAAAAAGGCATATTTACTGGATGCTAAACGAGATAAATTTAGCAGAAATGGTCTTATTACTTGCTGCCTTATAAGTGGAAGGAAAATAAGCGAATACACTAAGCTAAAACGATAGTCAAATATTTTAAAAAGGTGGTTGGTTGCCATGGGATTGAAATCCGTTTCTTTGCATGATCAGAAGTTGACAAGTTCCCATACGAGAAAAGTTTAAGAATTATAAAAATAAAACATATAACATATTTCGGAACAGTCAACCTCAGGGGGAAAAAACTTTATATAACATTACCGAGATCTATATTTTATGTGCAAGTTTTGTATCTCTCTTATGGTTTACCAGTTATGCAAAATTCATTCAAAAACAAGGTTTGCAGAGCCTATTCCCAGAAAATTGAAGATATACAATTGGTTTACCATGTACATATTTTTGATACCTATACGGTATTTTAATCAAAGTCGTTTGCGACATTTTTGAGAAAATCAAAATTTTCGAGTATTTTTCCATATTCGTAGTTGGTGTAGTAGGATTTTCTTGAAAATATTCACGTCAAATCCTTGAAAGGAACTGAACTTTAAATCCAAGTTTGGTATTTAACGGACTTTTCGTTTTCGAGTTATAGTGTCACAAACAGACACAGGGCATTTTTTTTTTCTAAAAATGCTTCTTTTTACTTTCTCCGGCCCCGTATGTACAATGTACATAGGGATAGAGAAGTATTGCATTCCACCCAAAAATTCGATGTCGAGATTTCACCGGAAATACATGTTTTAGGACCCCCTGAATATAAAAAAACCATTTCCAGAAAAAGGTCCTTGTGTGTGTGTGTGTGTGTGTGTGTGTGTGTGTGTGTGTGTGTGTGTTTGTGTGTCCGTGTGTCTGTGAACACGATAACTCAAAAAGGAAAAGTAGTTAAAATACCAAACTTTGTATTTAAGTTCAGTATCTTCCAGGGATGCGACACGAAGATTTTGAGAAAACTCCACCCACCCCAAACTATCCTTTACCTGGAACTTTTTTCAAAAATTTTGATTTTCTTAAAAATGGCTAACGATTTTGATTAAAATATCGTATATTAAAGATATTTACCTGAAAAATAAAATGTTTATCTTGAATTTTCTGGGAATAGCTTCTAAATACCTGTTTATTCTGGATGAATTTTGCTTAATTTGGCATAACTAATAAACCGTAAGAGATAGACAAAAACTTGCTATACAAAAAACGTAGGCCTTGTTAAAATACACAATTTACGTCATATACATTTTTTTCGTGGAGCTTACCGTTTTCGCGGCATTCATTGTTATTAGTTTCAGTTGTGAAGTACTTATACTTTTCTCTGACGGGAGTGTCCCTTTTTCTTTTGTTCTACTCCTGGCCAACAAAAGAAGCGATTTGTAATGACAATCGCATGACGACAGCTTTTAAAACATTTGACTATTGATTTAGCCTAGTGCATTCCCTTATTTTCTTCTTACTTTTATGGAACTAAGTAATAAGAACATTGTGCTGAGTACCTCGATTAACAAGGTGCAGAAAGAAGAATAATCTTATGTAAGAAGTTTGTAGAACGGCTAGAGAAAGTCATGTGAGTGTAACACATCAGATTTTTTTTATTCGCGGTCACAAAACATATATTTCCGGGGAAGTGTCGGTATCAAAACTCTGGGTGCAATACAATACCTTCTCTATACACTACATAGTACTATAGAGAAAGTAAAACCTCGTGGATATTTCATTCTAAGCTGCACATAGCCGGTCGATCAAGTTTTAGCAAACACAATTTGGATCTGCTTAGAACAGTATATCATATGTATATGCGCGGCGGTTATGAAAATAAACAAATAAAAATTAAAAAATCTACAGTTTTTGAAAAAATTTCTATGTAAAGGGTAGTTAGGGATGGGGGGGGATTTTCTTTAAAATCGTTGTGTCGCATCCTTGGAAGATACTGAACTTAAATACAAAGTTTGGTATCAGTTTTGGAGTTTTGCTGTCTATAGACACGCAGACAAAAACACACACGGATCTTTTTCTAAAAATGTTTTTTTTTTCGGACTAAGGGAACATATAATTCCGGTGAAATTTCGAAATTGAATTTTGGGGTAGAATACAAAAAGGTTAATAAACTCTTATGTAAGCAAATTCCTCTTATGTTGCGATCTAGTTTATTATCAACATATGCCAAATAATTTGGTATTTCTTGTCTAGCGTAGCACCAACCGATATTTATATAACAGATATCTTTTTTACTCAATAGTTGTGGTGAGAATGGATAACCTTAGCATTCTTCGGTTATCCCCATTTTGGTTGTGTATTGGCGTTAGGGTATCTGCATATGAAAGGCGCCTTACCTATATTTAAATCACTAAAACTTAACAGCCCGAAGTTGGGCCAATGTCTACCGTCCGATCGCTGCATCGCCCACTTCTGCCCATTACAAGCGTCATGGTCAGGGTGCAGTGGTTAGCGTTGCGGTCTACACAACCTAGAGCCATTACTTTTCTCTCAAGTAGCTCGATGCCCCCTCTCCCGGGACCCCACGAGGTTGAGTGCACCCCAGACTATGTCTTCCAAAGAGAAAAAAATCCCCAAGTCAGTACCAGATATCGAACCCGGGCCTCCCGCTTAGTAAGTAGTTATGCTATCACGAGCTATGGAAATGAAAAAAAAAAAAACAACAACAAATAAACAAACAAGCAAACAGAGGTAATAAGCACTACATTTACAGAACTCATAACGTTTGAAGGAAAAAAGACAGGGTGAATAGCGAAATAAGAAGTACAACATCCGCCAAATCTCACACATATTTCCGTGTCAGGGGACTTTTCATCCTTTACTAGGAATATCGCGGGAATATGCGATTTTGCAAGTACTCCTATAAGAGGCACACCGGATGTTTAACCATAAAAGCAATATGTTGAATAATAATTTCACAAAGGATAAGAGGAGGAAAGTTAATCTCGGCACAAGAGGTTTAAAAAAAGTCGTGGAAGCAGCTTCTTTACATATTTCTTAATTCCTTCAGTCAAATTAGTTTACTTTCTTTACCACATATAGTAAGATTCTGCCCGAAAGGTTTATGTCCAGATTTCACCAAAAATATCTACAGGCTATGAAAACTGTGAACCTCCCCCCCTCCCTCCCAAAAAGTTACTGTATGCGCGCACGTATGAACAGCAAAATTAAAAACTAAACCAAATTTCGTATTTAGATTTAAGCACCTTCCAAGGATGCGACACACTGATTTTTCAAGAAAATTCTAATGTCAAAAATTGCTTTCTATGGTATATTTATCGAAACTGTTTATTTTTTGAAAATAGTCTAAATATTTTAATAAAATGTATTTCACACATTTACTTCAAATAGGTATAAAATATATAATTTTAATTTTCTGAGAATAGCTTGGGAAGTCATCTTCTTCGGAAGGTAATTTGTATAATTCTGAACGGGTACTAATGGCAGAGATTTGGCGACAATTTTCAAAATAAACAAAAAAAATCTGCGTGTGGCTACTGAACGTTTGAAGTCGTCTCTTAAGTTAATTCAGTAATTGACGAAAACGTGCTACACAAAAAATATAGCTCGCTTTAAAGCAGTAAACAAATTATTGCAGAAAAGCTGTTTTGTACTATCGACCATTGCCAAGGTATCCATTATTTAGGGTACAAACTGTTCAACACTATTTCTTTTAAGGAGAATTTTCAATTAAGATGCAAACGCAGTATATTAAAAAAAAAAAAAAAAAAATAATAACAAAAACAAAAAAACAGTTGATACTATTTAAGTTTTAGTCATATAGTATGAAATTTGGATATTTATTCCTTAAGATGTAGGTGTGATGTAAAATTAAATAAAATTGAAAAAATATATTTGACAAACTTATGTAAGGTGTTTTTTTTTTTTTCCTTCAAAATTTAAACTTTTTTTTTTGTGTATCCTTTTTACTTCTCTATACGTACTATTTACATATGGTATAGAGAAGGTATTGCAGTTCACCAAACAAAATCGATACCGAGATTTCACCGGAAATATGTTTTAGGGTCCACTGTGTAAAAAAAAAAAAAAAAAAAAAAAAAAAAAAAAAAAAAAAAAAAAAAAAAAAAAAAAAAAAAAAACATTTTTAGAAAAAGCTCCGCGCACGCGCGCGCGTGTATGTGTGTGTTTAATATAAGTGTGTACAACTAAAAGACGCGGTTAAGAACCTTATAGTTCAGCGAAAAATCACCTGCAGTTGTTTCTAAACTAAAGTCCTCGATATGACTAAAGAAGTTAAAAGGGGTTATATCAATGAAAAAATAACAGCAAACATTTTTAATCTTTGCTCCTTTGCGTAAAGCTATATCTCTTGTTCTTGTTGCTTCGGGAAGAAAATGTTGTACAAGCCACAGCATATTTTGCGTTAATCTTGAAGTTCGTTATTATTTAGTTCGGTATCCCCCCTGATTTAATAAATCTTCCTTCTGCGCTCAAAAAACACCAAAACTGGTACCAAATCTGCACATAATTTGTCATAAGATGCTGCGTCTCAAGTGTTGAGACACCTTCGGAGGTGACTTAAAAAATCATGAGACGCGGCTCATGAAAGTGAGACGCGGCTACTTTTTATTCATTCCAAAACCTGAGACGCGTCTCGTTACGTAAGCGCGTGAGATGTTGGTCGCGATCAAGGTCACCACCATCTTGAGTCGTCGAGTTTTATTCACACGAAAGTGACACGCGTCCCGAAAATTGCAAGTTTTGAGACGCGTCTCATCTTTATTCATACCACCTAATAGCTTCCGCCACCTCAATTCATACTGTTATCTACAGAAAAACGTGCAATAAAACGATTTCTACAAACGTTTATTTGAGTCTTAAATATGAACAAAACTAAAAATTGAAACATACATTTTTAAGACCAGTGCTTACAAAACATAAAAGAGGGGTTTAAGCGATAACATTGGGTAGAGAAAGCCACGTGAATATAACATTTTCAGGAGTATTAATTTAAACTTTTATTTGGAAAATATTTGCGTTGAATCCCTAACGGCTAGTTAATTTATAACAAATGCTTATATTTTCTGACTTTTTTTTTTTTTTTGGTGGGGGACGAATTATGCTATTCACGAACATAAATACATGAAGACTTTACGCAGCTATTTCTAATTTTTACTTATTTAAAATGTACAATTAATGTGATCTCTGTTATCATATACACGTGCAAGCTAAATGAATGAACGTAAAGATTGACGTTTACTCAAACAGAAGTGTCCAAAACAGCGTTGAGTAAATTGGTAAAGAGTCACGAAGTCATCACATTCACATGCCTGTGTGTTAACTGTTCTTACAAAGACGATGGTGCATTGTGGATCTTTACTGAAAACATTTCAGACAATGCCGTTTAGATGTAAGCTACAACTGACAACTAACGTACTAACAGGCACCCGTGGGATTTTCCATTAGGCCGGTACCTTGCTCCCGCAAAGACGAAAGCAAGTATGCCACTTACGCGCATCAACCCCAAAGACAAGGGTACGGGCGACATATACCAGCTTCTGTCTTCTAACTCTCCAGGTTATCGCCGGAGGACATTGAGTCGTCTCACAACCCCGCCTAGGCACACTTAAATCTCCCATGGGTTCGGGACCACTGTCACGCCGAGTGCAACCCAATCCGAACAGCTCCCTATCGGGAGGGGCTCAGATGTTCAGCAACTGAAGAGGTCGGAATCTCCCCCCTTCGGTATATATAAGGTATGGCCACAAAGCTCAACATTTGTATGTCCAGATATAAAGAATGTTAAATGGTACAGTTAAACGGAATAAAAAAGATAAATCATTTTGATGTAAAATTAGTTTTCCTAAAGCGGACCTAAAGGAAGTCTTTTGAATATATGTTTTTCTTTCATTCTAAAGCACATGACTGAACACCGGGCTGGCATCACATGCTCATCAACTCAGCACTCAGGAACATTTGCAACAGCTGAAGCATTCCGGTTAATTAGAGGGAGAAAGATAGCGAGAGTGGCTTTTCGTTTTTTCGTGGCGCGCTCGCTCAGTTCAAGTGGTTTACTTCGTCCTGTTGGCATTCTTGCTTGACTTGTAGCTCGGATCAAGGTCAACCTGCATGCTCTGGTGGAATATAAATGTGTGAGCTGGGACACTCGCGTAGTAACAGCCGCGAAACGTGTTCTACTCCAAAGGCATTTCAGAACAAAGATCCGCTTTCTGCGAAACCTCGAGAGGAAAACCGGATAACTTCAAATATAACATCCGCGTAATAGTTTCATTACTTATTTCTGAGCGCACCTGCAACACCCATTTGGAAATAGGCCAATTTTGAATTTTATGCTGCAATTTTCTCAAAAACTGGATTGAGATATCAATTTCAAAATATTACCAGAACTAATTAGTACCATGATTTATAAGAATTGGAGGCAATTTTATTAAATTTGAATTGTTTCCCATATGAACATTTTATAACAATACATTTTTTATTTAAACATGCTTGAAGATATTGTGTTTAAATCTATATGAGTTACAAAGTCCTTATTTTTGTAGCTCTTTTATCACGGGAACTTACTGCAGAAATAGAATTCCATTATGTTTAATAATATGGGAGCACATGGCACCAGAAGGTACAAAAATGCCGATAAAAATGACCTTTAAGGATACAACTGGCTTGTTCTCACCTTCTGCAGTTTAGAAATTATTACATTTTAAGCACTGAATATTTCAAAGCATTTTTTGTGGCACCAACCATTTCTGATATACCCAGTTATGTGAAAGTTAACATTGTCATTTTTACATGCTCTACTTTGTACATAGTACATTAAGTAGAGCAGGTATTGTATTCAACACAAATTCCATACCGAAATTTCAATGGAAATGCACATTTTAGGGCCATATGTATAAAAAAATGTAAATGGTCTCAGTGAACATAACATCAAAACTTAATGTTGAATACCCCACACTAATTAACTTCAACATCTTTCAGGGATGCGGCACGAAGATTTTCAATAAAATCCCCCACGCCAAACTACCCTTTACATGGAACATTTTTCGAAAAAATTTACCTTCTCAAAAATGACTATCGATTTGAATTAAAATACCCTACATTAAACACATTTAAATGACAAATAAATTGCATATCTTGATTTTCCTGGGAAATAGCTTCTGAAGATGTAATCACATCGGATGACTTGCATAAGTGGTAAACCTTAAGAGATAGATAAAACACGTAGATCTTAAAATAAGAACTGAAGTAGATCTTGTAAACACATCATTATTTATGATATGCAGATTTCTCCATCCCCCTAACCGTTTAAGAGATATTCCATTTTATTAGCCTCAATTTCAAAGCAGATGCTTAAACCTTTCTCAAACGGGTAGTCCT
Organism: Hymenopus coronatus; assembly: GCA_030762935.1. NCBI lineage: Eukaryota > Metazoa > Arthropoda > Insecta > Mantodea > Hymenopodidae > Hymenopus > Hymenopus coronatus. The sequence goes on along the minus strand of CM060897.1, from coordinate 130,054,162 downwards.
CATCCGTTTCTATCTCTTCTATCTCTCCTGGCCATGGAAAGAGAACCGAATTTAAATGACATCACATAGCTTTTAAAAATGTCGACTGTCGCGTTGGCCTAGTGTATTGTTCTCTTTCCTATTTCCCTTCTGCTTATAAGGAACTAAGTAATAAGACTGTTCTGGTAATGTTCTATCTTAGCATTATGTAGAAAAAAGCTCATTTTGCTCATTTTATAAGGATACTTTATTGAAGCGCAGAAAGAGAATGCCACATAAATGTAACCAGAATATTTAAAAACAAATACCCCTTGTGTGTGCGCGCGCTAAGGGGCGCACGCGCGCGCGTCTATGAACAGCACAGCTCAAAAAACAAATAGTCGATTTAACACAACACTAGAACGCGCCAGGAAGAATTTCAACAAATTCCTCCACCCAAAATATCCTTTACTTTGAACATTTTTCAAATTTTGATTCCCACACAAATGGCTCAACGATTTCGAATAAAATGAAATGTTTAAGATGTTTTAAAACAAATAAAATATATATTTTACATTTTCTGCGAATAGCATATGCAGTCCTCTGAATTCTAAAGGACTTTTGCATAACTGGTAAACCTTAAGAGATAAACAAAAACGTATACACAAAAAATCTTATGTGTACCATTCACAGGACTTTCTCTACATATTTGTAGCAAATTATTGTTAAAAAGCTTATGCTTCTATTTACCTCATGCTAATCGAGAACAAATTAGCAGGAATAGTCTTATTGCTTGTTTCCTTATAAGTAAAAGCGAAATAAGCGAGTACCATAGATTAAAATGATAGTCAAAGGCTGGTTGCTATGTGACTGAAGTTCCTTTGTTTATATGAACAGGAGTTGACAAATTCCTATATGAGAAAAGTAAGTTTTTCATAGCTGAAACCAAAAACAATGAATGTCTCAAAAAGATAAACTCCACGAAAAAAATGTGTATAACATAAATTGTGTGTTTTAACGTGCTCTACATTTCTTGTGAAGTAAGTTTTTATCTAAGTCTTATGGTTTAGCAGTTGTGCAAAATTCCGTAAAATTCGTCCAGAATAAAGTAATCTTCAGAGGCTATTACCAGAAAATTCAAGGTATACATTTTGTTTGGCAGGTAAATATCTTTAATATATGATATTTTAACCAAAATCGTTAGCCATTTTTGCGAAAATCAATATTTTCGAAAAAAAAGTTCCATGTAAAGGGTAGTTTGGGGTGGTGGGATTTTTCTCAAAACCTTCGTGTCACATCCCTGGAAGATCCTAAACTTAAATACCAAGTTTGGTATTTTACCGACTTTTCGTTTTTGAGTTATCGTGTTCACAGACACACGGACCTTTTCGTGAAAATACTTTTCGAATTTTTGGGTGGAGTGCAATACCTTTTCTATACACTATGTACATAGTGCGTATAGAGAAAGTAAAAATATACTATACCCAGTTAAAACTACCATTTTTTGTCTTATGTAATTTTTTCTGAGATGTTCCTGTTTATTAGTTTCAAATTGCAATACTTATATCCGTTTTTAAATGAAAAGTGTTATTCTTTTCCTTTCTCCTGGTTAAGCAAAGAAAATGGCATTTCCATACCATCACATAGCGACGTTTTAAAAGATTTGACTACCGCTTTAGGTTATTGTATTTCCTTATCTTCTTGTACAAGGAAATAATAGGTAATAAATCAATTTTGCCAACGTTATCTTGATAAGCATGAAGTAGAAGAATAAGCTTTGTAAGAATAGTTTGTTGTAGCATATGTAGAGAAAGTTATTTAAATATAGCACGTCAGATATGTAAAATTCATTTGTTCTAGCAGGGTCATGTAAAGTAGATACATAAATGGAATTTTAAGATCAGCATTTATTGGCCCGATATTAAACATTTGAACAATTTCTGCAAACGTTTAACATCAAATACATATATAGTCTGACGAGGTTATATGCCTAACATTAAACAATAGTGGTAGTGCCATTCGTATTTAACACATTCACAGGCCTCAAAAGATTTGGTCATATACGTTTTCGATGGAATTCAATGCCTCCTCTATCTAGTGTAAGTATGCAGACAAATAAATAAATTAAAAAAAAAAAAACGGCCAGGGGTCATTGACAGGCGAGATAGTTAAATTACTTATAACTTGGCTCTAGCAAACGTTATGTCTCTGTCTATAATTTAGTAACAAAGGTTTCCAAGTTTTAATGCCTAGAAATCCTCACACCTGAATATGATGTTGGTAAGGAAGACTAGTTAGAATTTCACAGTTGGTAAAAATCTACGGTATTCAAAAAAGTCTAACTCTTTGCAGTTTTCAAGGTTTCACAAGCATCAGGTGTCGATGACTGCAGCATACAGACGACATCCTCGTGTTGAAGTTTCAATTGCCTTGACAACCAAGAGAAGATAAGCAAGTGTGGTTGGTGACGGCAGCTTTTATGCTCTTCGCAGCAATAATGCGACAGCAACATGAAACAAAAGCATTTTTACGACAGTGCTTTTCTCATTAAGATTCCTCAAGCTGCTCGTAAAGATTCGATACACATAATTTATTCATAACGAAGTCACACTGGCGGTAATCGAACACTGACGTACAAACATAAATCATTTCACACCCGACCATGAACTGGTACTGCGGCAGACACACAAATCAAACAGAGCGTCCTGTACAATTCGAAATGATAGAAGCACACCATCGGAAGAACAGCTAACCGACGTCCATGCTGTGGATTTTTAGAAATGCGTTATACTGCGTTTTAACGTAACCCTGCTTCCTACCGTCAGTTCGCTTAGCTGCTGTGGATGTTTTCCTATGCTCTGTATCGCTGTAAGATACAACCATCCTAAAAAACAATTGTGGTTTCTGGGTATTAGAATACCCGATTCTTAAAGATAAAAAAACTAAATCTAGCCTATATATATATACACAAAAATATTGAGATGTAAACAGCATCAACACAGGGTCCAAGCCATGTACAGCGAATTCCCCGACCCCCTCCCAATACTTGGAAAAATTATAGCGTTTAGCAAAGTAAATGTATGTCGCATTCCATACGCGATAATTAACGTGTGTGTTTTTTCCCCCCCTTATTATTAAGATAGCTTCAGCCTCTGTGAAATGCACTATATTATTTTTCAAAGGATATGTTAAATGTCCTATTCCTATGAAATTGAGTTCAAATGCAAAGGAAAATATGTATGTTTCGCGCGGCTTCTGTGGGTTCATTCTAAACGGTATGGCTTTTGCGTAGCGAAAACGTGTCGTTCATGTCTTTGTTCTTAATGATAAATCAGAAAGTTGTTGAATTAAATGATAATTTATCCTATTTTCTAACATATAGGTGCGTGTATGTATATAGCGTTAAATGAGAAAGGTCTATCTATATTTTGCCTAGAAAATGTGTATTTATTTCAAGCTAAAAATATAAATCTTTGATATAATATTTGCATCTTCATTCTATGAAGCTAGAAATTGTGCAACAATGTTTAGTTTTTCAGCAAAAACAAGTTAGAGTCAAATAACCAGAATATATATAATCAGGAAGCAAGCAGCAAGAAGTCTTTGTTTCGAAAAGTGCAAGTTGGATTTTTCACATCCAATATTAGAGTTTCAATCTAAAGAAGAAGAAGAAAAAAACTCTCCTCATTTTGACATAGCTACAGTAGATGTCAGAAAGCAGCGGTAGTGTGGAGGTAGCGTGCCACATTCAAAAGGTTGCGAGTTCGAATCTCGCTTAGGGTGAGTTATCCGTTTTTTGTTTTTGTTGTTTTTTATGCGGGGGTTTCCTTTATCCGTCGAAGAATGTCGAGTAACTTTAAGCTCCATGGACACCCAAGATTATTTCACTGATTTAATTCATCGTCCTATGAACCAAGTTAGTACGTTAAGTACCAAAAAAGTTTGCCGCCATATGACCGTCTAAATTGTGAACTCCATTATGGCAGAAGAAACTAATACATGATATTTTAATAACTAAGTTTTATATCATTTCGTTGAGCCTTCAAGGTTAGTTACTAAATCGAGTATCAGTGATTTAAATAATGTAACGGCAGTATTCTACTAAATGCATTTAAAACTAGTTTTAAATTGTGATTTGCTTCTTTGTTACAAAGAACTTTGAGACATTCTTGAATAATTAACAATAGATGAAGTACCAGCAGTTTTGACTTTGAAAGCAAAAGGCGAGCCATATCATGTTTTGTGTGAGATTTTTCTCTACATAAAATTTAGTTGACAGAGAAAAAACAAGGAAAAAAAAAAACAAAAAAAAACACATGAAAACAGACATGAGATAACCTGTTGTTGCATTTGGGCGACTTTTGGTGTAATATTTGATTATATTCATAACATTGGTTTCAAATAAAAGGCTTGGAATTGGAACATAAAGGTTTTACTCTTTAAAATTACTTTAGTTACCTCTCAACTTTTATTTCAGTCACATCTTTACTCATTATTTTTGCCCGAAAATTAGTATGAATTTAATGCAACTTTCTAAAATAATTGTCAACACACAATCTTGCCTCTGGGCATTAGATAGCGAGGGAGAGAAGAATCACCGCATTTAACGCAACAACGCAATTGGAGCTGTGCTGCTGGTATTAACTAAGCATAATTAACAACGGACAACACCTCATTAATTATTGCAAATACACACACACACACACACACACACACACACTGCTAGAACCAGTTGAAAAACACATACCCTCGGTAGGCCGTAAATATAACATTACCAATATAATAATAAACGTAGTTTTATGTTTGTACCAATTATGTTATAAACTGATGAGCTTTGATATGATTTATCACATTACATCACAGCTTGCAATTCAGCATGAAAATTTCTACCACTTCTGCACCTTCGCTGTTTAAGCATCCTATATATCTGTGTTTGGTCAAACGCCATTGGACTACTTCAGTTTAAAGACCATTTAATGGTTCTGCAGTTCCAACGCTGACGCCAAGGAAGGAATGGCTAAGATTAGGCTGGCAGAGCTAAATTACTGAGACATATCGGTTAGAAATGTGAGCATTGCATAAGACAACAGATAATCTCCAATAAAAGGCGCGAAGGAAGTGTATTTGAGACCTTTATATTTCATCGATTGATTGAGGTTTGTGATCATGTCGGTCCCTTCTCATTACATCCACACCACCTAACGTTTTTCTAGCCATCTAGATCCATACCTTCATTAATCTCTTACAACGCACATGACAGCTTTCGGATTTCTTATACAAAGACTACGTAACAAACTACAACGGTTTGTTTCCTAAATTTTATAGATTATTTCCACCCTATTTTTACTTTCTCTGCCACGTATACTACATAGTAGAGAGAAGGAATTGATTTCGACCGAAAAATTCCCGAGTTTTCATCCGAAACGTGAGCTTAGAAGTCTCAAAAAAGACGCGTTTTTAGAGAAAGGCCGTGTATGTAAACAGTAAGACAATAACGAAAAGCCGGTTAACACCCAAAATTGAACTTCATCATCTTCCAACGTTGCAATATGATAATTTTCAAGAAAATCCCCACCTCAAACTGCATTTGACAAATAATGTTTCTCGAAAATGTTTGTTTTCTCAAAGCTAAACTACGATTTTTATTAAAATGTAATATTAATGTTATTTAAATGCCGAATAAAACTAATGTTTTGAATATTCTGGAATAGCCCCTGGAGCCGTTCATTCTGGTTGGCCTTTGCATAACTGGGAAACCGCAAGACAAAAACGTACTTCACGAAAAATGATGATACCGTTAAAACACAATTTATGTCCAATACATTTTCTGTGCAGTTGACCAGTTCCGAGATATTCCTCGTTATTGGTTTCAATGTTAAAGTATTTATACTTTACTCAAATGGAAGCCCCTTTTCCTTTTTCTTGCTGCTAGTCAAGGAATGAGAACAGAACTTGCTATTTAAGTTCAGTATCTTCGAAGGATGCGACACCTAGAGTTTCAAGAAAATTTCCCTACACCCAACTACTCCTTATATGGACCATTTTTTTTTCTTAAAATGCCATATGTTTAAGATATTTTCATAGCAAAGGAAATAAATTTCTAGAAATAACCTCTGAAGACCTCTTCATTCTGGATGAGTAAAAAAAAAAAAAACTTATTGCACAAAAGTTGTAAATATCATTAAAACATATTTCTTTTAGTTGTTTCCGAGATATTCCTTGTTATTGACTTCAATTTCGAACTACTTAAGCTTTTCTCAATCGAGAAGCTATCTTTAGTTTCATCTCTCTTGTGTTTTACTCCGGGAACGCAAAAGAGAACCAAATTTCAATTGTTTCACATAGCGATAGCTTATTGCTTTTAAAAGATTTGACTACCGCTATACCTAGTGTATTCTCTTAAGTTTAATGTTTATCTCGATGAACATGACGCGATAAAAGAGTCGCCTTTTGCAAAGAAAATGTGTTTGTGGCGATAGGTAGAGAAAGTCTCATGCGAGTAGAATACATAAGATTTTTTATGGTATAATGCACATTTCCTTCGCACGTTACTCCGTTTGCGATTTATGTAGAATAATTCATAGTATTCTCGGTACAGATATACCGCATAATATCCAATAAAAAGCAGCTGACAATTATGAAGGAAGCCCAGAGGCGAGTTGCGGCATTTTCTTGAGAATTAATTTTGTGGCAGTTTCACTTCTTCCTAAGAAACCAGTGACGAGTTCGTTGGAAATTGTCACGGAAATGGATTGCCGATAAACCAAGAGGCGCATGCAAAAATGTACCTAGGCATTTCGAATCTTCATAGCTTTGACGAACACATATTCTAAAAATATTCTGTAATCGAGTCGCACAGTTGTGTTTATCATGTGCTAAAACACGTAGATAAAAGAAGGTGTCTACGTGACAACTGTATTTCTTTGTTCACAATCACTGGAAAAATTAGAACGTTTTGTGTTGAAAAAGCATAACGCAATAAATTGTTCAGGCATATATGCTAAACGTTCCAATAATTTTCGAGTTCGGTTGAATAGATGATACTACTGTGTCATTATAAGAGTTATCTGAAGCCATTATGCATGTATGATCTGCCGACACAGTCATGTTTCATCAATTGACGCAATAATGACCAAACTCAATGTGAAACTTTCCTTTAAAACATTTTAACAACTTTTCTTATGTGTAATTCTCATCATAGAAAATTTAATTTTATTACCAGTTTTCCAAACATTACTTACGGCTATAACCTGCACGGAGGTTGAAGTAGATGCAAGGAAGAAACAGCAGGAAGAGATGGGGGAATAATAATATTAATAACAATAACAATAATAACAACAGTACTTCGCATTTAGGGCAATGATGCTTGCAGAGCTGCATTTTGTAGTAAAAACATTATGCGTTCCATCCATGGCATTCTCTTGCTGAACAATTTGTTCTTACAAAACATTACTCTTTTATCTACATCATACTAATCGAGATAAACATTAACCGAATTGGTGTTATTACTTGGTTCTTTGCAAGCAGAAGTGAAGTATGGTAATATATTAGGGCAAAACAATAGCAATTACTGTAAATGCTGGTCGCTATGTGGAGTATTTGAAATTCCGTTCCTTTGCTTGCTAGGAACAGGTAAACAGAAGACGAAATAAAGATGACCTACCGTTTGAGAAACATTTTAAAAAGTTTAAAATTGAAACCAATAACACCGAATACTTCGAAAACGGCCAGCTCTACATTTTTTGTGCAGTAAGTTTTTGTCTATTTATTACGGTTTACCAATTACGCAAAATTCATCCAGAATGAACAGGTCTTCAGAAGTGTTTCCAGACATTTCAAGACACAAATTCTATTTGTAATGTAAATATACTTGATATACAGTATTTTTAATTAAAATAGTTAGCTATTTTTCAGAAAATCAGAATTTTCGAAATTGTTTCCATGTACAGGTAGTTTGTCGTGAGGGTATTTTTTTTTTTGAAAAGCTTCGTATTGCATCTTAAGAAGATACTAAACTTAAATACAAGTTTGGTATTTTACGGTCTTTTAGTTTTTGAGATATGCTGTCCATTGACAACACAGATACCCTTTTTCTAAAAATGATTTTGAACTCGGGGGACCTCAAAACATTTCCGGTGAAATCTCGGCATCGAATACAATACCTTCTCTATACACTATGTGCATAGTGCATGTAGAAAAAGTAAAAATATATTAACCATCAACATTACGTTTGCTGTTGTGGCTGCCATACAAATATTGTATGTAATGCATTTAAGATAGCTGCCCGCACTTCCATAAGTTGAGCGTTGGGTGCCTGCGCCCTAAGTTCCAGTTAGTTTACTTTCCAAGACGGTAGTATATATTAGTGCTTAATTACTAGCCTTTCATTGACTGTCAAAATGATGGAGGCTGGGAAGAAAACATCTGATGAAACAAATTTGCGTAACCCTAGCCATTTATGAGAGTGAGGGAGGGGGAGGGAGGGAGGGAGGGAGAGAGAGATGCAAAAGGTAGTTCAGGATCTAAGTTTTTCTTGAAAATCTTATTGTGGAAGATATTGATTAAGTTTGATATTAATCTGACGTTTCGTTTTAGTTAAATTGTCCTCTCATCCCACTTTCTTTCTCAGGCGTGAGAAATATTTTTTCGGGGGGGGGGGGGCCGCTGAAATTTGTATACATAAATGTTGTGAATGCTGGTAGACGGTAGAGAAGGTAAACATGCATATAATAAATAAACATAACATCGTGCAAATCTAAAGAGTTCAATTAAGACAATTACATAAACTTACGCATTTATTAAAATTCGTATGCTGCTTTCGATTGAGTTTCTCTACCCAACTATATTTACAAAAACTTCTTCTAAAACTGGAAATGGTGTGTTATTTAAGGACGCTCTTTAACTACTGTGGTTCTCAGCGTACCACTTTTAAGTTGGGCGAAAGAACGATTAATTTTGCTCAGAGGCCTCTCTATCAGGCTTGAGGTTCTTTTAGGTGACTTAAATCTACGACACGGGGCCAACGGCTTTACTTCCCTTCCGAAGGAAGCTATGCTAAGGATTTTTATACCCGAAAAAGTCCATCGTCCTCCGTCGGGTTTGAACCCGCGACCATGGATATATGAAGTCAGCATAGTAACCGTTACACCACGGAGGGCGACCTTATTCTTCTATTATCTTCAACTTATCCAAATAATTATTTGTAGAAATGGCTTTATTACGCATCCTTGCAGATAGCCATAGTGAAATCTTGTGAGAGATGATCGCTATGTAACGGCGTTTAAAATTCTGTTCTCTTTGCTAACCAGAGGGAGAAAATGAATAACAACTTCACATTTGCGGAACTATTTGGGCGTATCTATTTCATTCATCTTCCCATAGGACCTACGAGGTTTAAGGATTTTAAAATCTAAAATATAGACATATTTTATCAAAATAACTTGCAAACGGTACGTCAATCCAAATCGTTAAGAGTCATTTCTGAGAACACCACAATCTTCTAAAAATCTTCCATGTACAGGGTAGCTAATTTCCACATTGTACTCTATAGGTTCATGCCTGGCTACGGCCGACCCCTCGTAACAGGTTCTCAATTTTTTGGTTTCGTGCCGTAGGCTCCCCGAGAGGCTTCTGGCCCCTAGGCATTGGCTTGTAAGTCCTACAATTATGGGGAGGGTAAGCTGATTACGACACGAAACCTTCATTAGGTGCAGTCTGTTTTATAGCTGGGTTTGTCCAACTGATATCCCTACGAGAGATAAAGGAACAGCCTTTGAAAATCTTCATGGAAGAGGCTGAACTTATATACAAAGTGATTTTTCAATTATGCTGCTCATCAATGAGGGAGGATCAAGTAACCTCAAACCATGTATTTCCGGTGAAATGTTGGAATGGAAGATTTAATGGAATACAATACTTCTATTTACTGTAAAAACGAAATAGGGAAAGTGAACAATTTTCCTCAAGTTTATTCCTTAGACAAGAGCATGATGAATTGATCTATTAAAAAGTGAAACACATACAAATGTTGATAGTTCAATTTTTGTGCAAGAAACTTACGGAACATTTTAATTTCTTTCGCAAAATTAACGTAAAAGGAACTGTTGTCAAAAACTGGAACCACAGAAAACTTGGAACTATTCCACATCTGCTCCATAGATTTAATGGCACACTTTAAGAAGCGGAAATAGGACGTTATTCTCCCGAAAGTATTTCGTCAACGGCCCTATTATTTCTCCAAGTCACTGAAGGTAAATACTGCTGCGAAAATGTGCATGGGTCGCGGTAATTGAAAGCAAACAAGAGCAGTGCAGTGCAAACGCTCTTGTGTTCTAATTCTCAGATACGGGAAGGCCAACCCTAGTTCAGTTCTGAAGCCAGGTTTTCACTGCCTAAGGTACGTTTGGAAACCGGCGATTCCATATGACTTGTTGGTGGACAGGACTGTCAAATCTTTGTACTTTCTCTAAACCAGAACTCATAAATAAGGAAGGTATTGCATTCCACCAAAAAGTTCGACATCGAGAACTATCCAAAACGTACTTGGAGGTTCTTTAAATAAAATGATTATAAAAAAAAATAATAATAATAAAAAAAAAAGCGTGAGGTATAATAAAAGCGGAAATTCCATAAATACCAAAATAAAAGATAACACACTTAATAAAGTTGCAATAAAAACACTAAATTCTCAAATCATCAATTTAAGCAACAAAGGTCATATTCATCAATTTAAGCAACTAAAGTCACTCCATTTCATTATACTCATTTATAATAAAATCATTTTCACCAAGGCTTTACACCTTTTTTCTTGTGGTAATCGCATTAATGGATTTTCTTCACCACAGGCAGGTAATCCACTCCATACAAAGGGGGGCGGCGGTAAATCAGAAAAAGGAGTAAGAGATATGGTAGAGTAACTAAAGACGAGAAGTCGGATGATACGAATTTTGTATAATTGGTAAACCAATGGAGAGAAAGACAAAACAGAGAGAGAGAGCGAGAGCGAGAGAGAGAGAGAGAGAGAGCGCGCAAAACTAGTACGCAAAAATGCAGAACTGAAAGCATAAATTATAAACTTTTTTTGCACATTATTTATTTTTGAAATATTTTTTATTATTAGAATTCTATACCTAGACATTTTACGCGAATCTCCGAACCCCCCCCCCTCTCTTCTACAAAGATTCGTCAAAACAGAAAACTGTCTCTAATATGCGAACTTGAATTTTACTGGTTTTGTGCATGCAATCAAGCCTCATATTGCCTAGTTCGAGATTTATTGGTAAAACAAATTGTAAATAACGCTACGGGAACTTAATATTAAATAAATTCCATAAAATGTAAGGGCTATGAAGTTGCAATGGGTACAGAAAGTCTTATGAGTGCAGCAAATAAAGAGTTTTCATCAGTTTACACTTTTCTCAGCATGGAAAACCTCGAAAAAGGAATAAAACCCGACTTACGCTGAAGCTTAACCCAAACGATTTTCGAACTCGCGATCTCTTGAATGTGAGGCAGATATGCTACCCACACTTCAGAGGTGATCCCAGTGTTTTATTGCAACACAATGCAAACAAATGAAACCCGAGACGAGCTCCCCTGCCAAGTTTTGGTTTCTCATAGCATCATAAAAATTGCAACAGACAGCGTTAAATGGTGCGTAACGAATCACAAAAAGTTAAGGTGCATTATCGTTGTTCACGTGACCACATCTGACATATGTCACTTTGTTTTCTGATATTAGTTATCATTTCCGCATACCCTCTGACATACCATCATGTTTCGGTGCACCTACGTTGCGCCACAATACAAAATCTGGAAAACAAATATACTGCTTCGAGTTTTAGGTACAAATAAATGCTCTGTGTGTGTGTGTGTGTGTGTGTGTGAGTGAGAGAGAGAGAGAGAGAGAGAGAGAGAGAGAGAGAGAGAGAGGAGCAAGTCTTCTTAATCAACACTGCCTCTCTCATAAAATTAATATCAGTTTGGAGACATGTCCTTTGAAGTCTTCACGTGTATCCTTGGAATATTCTGATTTTGGTTTGAACTTATGCTGTTAGCTTTGGTGGCTGGGTGGAATACGCTACCTTCTTACCTACCACAGGCGATAAAGTAGAAACGAAAAAAAAATGAACACCTTCCTAATTAAAAATTATCTTTATTCCAGGATAAATCAATCCCCGCCCTTCATATAAACTTTTGTGTTTACTTAGGGCAGGTTTAATTCACAAGCTAAAACACCCAGAAATCTTAAAACTGTAGAGAGCAGTATATCCTCAATGTTATCCACTTCCAATATAGAACTCTCGAAACAAATTTAACATGCCCTTTCACACGTAATTTATTTGCAGGTCAGTTCGCAACTGCTTTTTACCTGTTAGCGCTGCTTTCCTTGTTCGACTGCCAATTTCCGCTCATCAACGGAGTTGAGATTTTGCACACAGTAAGTAGTCCGAGTGAATTGGCCGCACACGTCGGCCTTGCTTGATAGCGGTTAAAAATCAATGGCAATTTGAATGGGAAATTCTTAAAGCCTTTCATTTTTGGGTGAAACACTGCCCTAATGTGTTGTAATTTTATTTATAAAAATTACAAAAAGTTGTACTCAACTTTCAAATGTCGTTATAATCGGTTCATCATTACGGTAAAATGTAAATGGGAGCTTTCTACAAACCTAAAACCTAAAATAACTTCCAAAATACAAGAGTTCTATGCGCAATTCAATCCTGCTCAAGTTCTGAAAATTCTTCCGCCTTACAACTTTTAGTTCTACCGTCCTGCACCGCCATGAATGTATTATTCTGGTAAATAACTTCTATTACACAGTGCTTTTATAGTTCATTAATAACCTGAACTCAAATTTTCCCTCCATAAATAACATACACAAGCAGAGATTTTGGTAATGCAATGTTTTTTCTTCACACTGTGTCCAACACACGGTAGTTCACGCGTCGACCGTCGTAACTTGAAACTCCCAACTAAAATAACATATTTATGCAATTACAATGATAATAAGCACATACCTTAGCATAACAAACAGTGGATATGCCCTCTCTATTTACATATTTCTGACATCTTCTCAGGCGCTTTTCATTACCACTGGAGGGTTTAATATAAAAAAAAAAAAAAACTCTTTAGTTCTTATGGTGTTCATTGTAACGTACTTGTTTTTCAAGTTTATCCACGGACAAAAACCATACACAGTTAAATCCGAGGATCGCCAGGGTCATATACTTTAATTATCTACTATATCTTAAAAATATTCCGGAATTAAATTAAACGACATCAATGTCCTTTAACTTCATACACAATGGGTCCAATGTCCTCAAATGAATCCAGGGTCCCTTGAGGGTAGCAAAGTCTTGTTGGGAAAGTCCAGATTGACATTCGATGTCGCTTAGCTGTTCAGAAAATTGGTAAGTAATGCATGGACTTGTGTACTTGTTTGTTAAATACATATAGATCCTATTACTCTGTGTGCACACATGCAAGGTGTAAAACCGAGTTTAACTGTACGCTGATAAATTTATTTTTGCAACGAAACAGCCTATAAATAAAACCATGCTTCGTCAGAGAAGAATATTTCGTAAAATCCAATTACAGAAATGTTTCGAGCTACTGATAATCTCTAAGAAAAGATTTAAAAAAAAAAAAAAAAAAAAAAAAAAAAAAAAACTATATATCGTAAAATTTAAAAGAACTCGGGAGAAACTAATTTTTGGAAATTGTACTTTAAGTGATTTAATGAACATTTCATGAGATAATACCGATTTCCAAAACCTCTTATGATAGGCAAGTATCAATGGCTATTATCAGTTCTAAATACACGAGAACGTAAGGCGGTTGAAGGATTATCTGCAATGGCCGGTGCACGAGCAACCTCACTGTGGCCAAATTGTGAATAAAAATAGATGTCAAATTTAGTTAATTCTGACCATAAGATAAAAGCACAAGATCTGATGCATTACACTGACAAGACTTTCTCTACCCACGCTTCTTCTTGACATCCTTCCACAAACGTATTTATTTGCTTCCTGTTTGCAGTTTTTTTTTTGGGGGGGGGAGGCTATTTCGCTATAGGTAAAAGAGGGGAATGCGGTAAACTACGGCTGTGAAACTCCGCTCTCTTTGCATGACCACCAGAGTGGATGTTAACTAATAGCGACTTAGCAATTGAAAAAAGTCTTAATATTCAAGCAATTCAAACAGAATATATAGAACACCTCTCATTTTTTTAACATCAGAAATTAACAAATATGATTTGTTTTTACGAGATATGCATTTAATGTACGTAAATTGTTTTCTATCGCTGAAGCCTTACAAACTATATTGTTCATTCAGAATATAGGTCTTTACGGATTTGCCATGTAAAGATGTTATGGCTATCATGGATGTTATTACAAAAATACATGTATCGGAATAATTTGGTGCGAGGGGGTTCTCTTGAAAATCTCCGTGACGCATTATTTGACCTTGAATACAAAGGTGGTATTAAACCACTTTTTGTTTCCGAGTTACGGAGTCTACAAACCTACCTAGGCAGACATTTTTTTCTAAAATGTCTATGTACTATGTTACTTTGTCCATTTATCAGCTTATGATGCATTATTTAGATTATAATATACCATACATCACAGCACTTTCTCTAACCACTCTTCAGCAAATTTATCTTCAATAGGTTTATTGTCTATCTCTTCACGTTAATCGAGATAAACAATTGCTGAAATATTTACATTACGTATTTCCTTGTAGATTCAGTGTAAATGAAATACACTAGGCTTAAGCGATAATCAAACGTTTCAAATAATACATTGAAGAAACGTTCTCTGTATATGACCAGGAAAAATAAAAAGTTTAACGAATAACAATGAATATTTCGGAAATGTTTAACTCAAAAAAATTCACTCATATAAATTTTGTATTTTAGAAATCTACTGTCTCTTCGGCTTATCAGTTGTACAAAACTCATTCAGAATGAAGAGAATTTTAGAGGTTATTCCCAGAAAAACAAAATATAGACAAATTTTATTATCAAAATAATTAAATCAATTTTTGAGAAAATGACAATTTTCGAAAGAGTTCCTTGCAAGGGGTATTTGAGGTGGGAGGATTTTCTTATCGCACCCTTGGAAGATCCTGGATTTAAATGTCAAGTTCGGTATTCGCCGTCCTTTATTTTTAGTTATGTTATTACATACACATTAATATTTTTCTAAAAATGTATTTTTTTCGGAGCACTCTAAATGTACATTTTCAGTGAATCTAGGTATAGAATTTTTGGGTGTAATATATATATATACATACATATAATACCTTCTCTAACCGCTAAGCTTGTAGTAGAGAAAGTTAGAATGGCATAAACGTTTCAGTGAACATTTACGAACGAACGCTCAAGAAATTACTGTAGGTAGGTACATGCGACAAAGGCACTACGGCGGGTATCTGAAAATGACTTCCGGGAGTGCTCCCAGTGGCAGAAATGTGTCACTGCGGAAAGGAACTATTTTGGAGGAAACTTGTAAATTGCCTTATGGTAACTTGTTTCTGTGTAATTTGCGCATTCCGAAACGTTTTGAATGTATGAGTATGTAGATTCATAGACTTCCTACCACACATTCCAAAACGTTTAACCTACATGGCAAAAAGTGTTCGGATAGAGCATAATATGTATTAAGTTCATGCAAACGCAAACGAAAGTACACTTTAAATCCGTCGCAAAATTTCGCTTAAATATTTCATCCTTGGGTTTTTAATAATCAGACGTACAACTAACATATTTCCAGCTGGTGGAAGAATCTTTAATCCAAAAAATCAAATTTACTATTTTGATCTAAACATTAAATGTTATTTTGCATTATTATTATTATTATTATTATTATTATTATTATTATTATTCATCTGCTTCAATTCCCATGTCCATATGAACAGGCTGTAACTTTTAGAAACCACATACTATTTTTAAATTGTCTGCAGGCTTTAACATTAAATTTCTTCACTCACACTATGAAATGTACACATTCTCTCCCACATTCATAATTACAAATTTTGCTGAAAAAGGGCAATAGTTACAATTAGAATAATTGTCCCGTTCCATCCGGATATGCAATCTAAGACCCATGGATTTAAGTCAAATCAAGCCGGCCGCAAAGGTATATAATAAACAATAAGTTTATTATTTAAAAATGGCGCCCAACAAATTTGTTTCTGCCGCTGAAATGGCCAAATTATTAGTGGACTAATTACGCAGATTTATTTACAGTAACATGTAAGCCTAAACCAAGTGCGCTATTAAGTCACGTGCAAGAATTGCCATAAATGTTTAACTCATATGCAAGGCAGTCAGCATCTCGGGAACAATTACTCCTACTTGAATTGCAATGCTTAACTCAAGCACTAGCACATAAGTCTTACCTACATTTCGTTTATTAAAGGCAGATGCTGGTTCCCTCCAGCGATGGTGCTTTGTTTCGATCTCTCGCTGCTGCTCCTCCCCCCCCCCCCCCAAAGCGAATGGAACGACTATTCATGCATATCTGAGTACTCGCATAGGGTTCAACTGCAGCTCCTTATACACCGTGATTGCGCCGGGATTCATTTGTGGTGACACTATATCGAAACTTCATAACCCAACCTACAGCCGTTATTTAAAGTTTTAACGCAGCTTGTATCCTATTAAGGAATCAGTCGAAAAAGCAAATTTGTAAAAGGGTAACCAGTGTGATGATAACTATTTCCATCCAAATTTAAAAACGCTATAAAAATCTGATGTGCTTGATTCACATGACTTTCTCTACCTATTCTGCAAAGAAACCATTTTATCAAGGGAGTACTCTTTTAAATACATTATACTAATCCAGATAATCATTAGCAGAAATTGTCTGATTACTTGCTTCCTTATAAGTAAAAAGAAATAAAGCATTACTCTAGAATAAAGCGATAGTCGAATATTTTAAAACCTTGCCGCTGTGTGAAACAACTGAAATTTGGAATAGTTCTCTTTCCGTGACCAGGAGTAAAACGAGATGAAACAGATATGATTTCCGGTTGAGAAAAGTTTAGTTGAAATCAATAACAAGCAATATCTCGCCTATCTAAAAAAAAAAAAAAAAAAAAAAAAAAAAAAAAAAAAAAAAAAAAAAAAGACCTCTTCAGAGGCCATTCCCGGAAAATTCAAAATACACATTTTATTTGTCATGTGAATATCTTACACATACATCATTTTAATCAACATGAATACAACCATTTTTGAGAATATCAAAAAATTTGAAGCATTTTCCATTTAACGGTAGTTGGGGTGGGGGATTTTTTTTTTTTTAAAAATCTTCCATGTCACATCCTTGAAGGATACTAAACTTAGATACCAAAGTTAGTATTTTACCGACCTTTCGTTTTCGAGTTGTGTTCTCTCTCTCTCACACCTCTTTCTAAAATTCTGATGTGTTCCATTCTCATGACTCTCTACGCGTTCTGCAAACAAACTAGTCTTACAAAAGAGACTATTTTATCTAAATCAATTTAATCGAGATAAGCACTAGCAGAAATGGTCTTTACTACTTGATTCCTTGAAAGCAGAAAGGAAATATAGCTAAAGCGATACACATATTTTAAAAGATGGCCGCTATGTGAACAATTGAAGTTTCGCTTTGCAAGGCCAGTAGTAAACAAAAGCGAAGAAATAAAAAGAAAGGCAAACCCATTTAAGAAAAGTTACGTATTAGTTTTTTTTTATAACACATAAGCCGTGTGTAGGACAGAAGTTGGATAGGTAGAGTCAGACTGAAAAATTCAATGTCACGGAGTTGAACCACGGATCTCCCGGTCTGTAGTCGGTTGCTCTTCCACTGAGCTCCATGGCAACCACAAGGTGATCTCAATTATTTTGAGATGACAACCCCAATGGCGACTTACAATGTTGTACGTAATTTAAGTCCCAAGATCCATAGTATAGCCAACCATTATGGTCAATGGATATTGGTTTGTTTTTTTCACACAAGCCGTGTGTAAGACAGGAGTTGGATAAGTAGAACCGGGAAACATGCGAGTCATTTGAGAAATTTAATGCTATGTCGGCAAGTTGCCATGGTAACTCAGTGGAAGAGTAACCGGCTAGAGACCGGGAGATCCGTGGTTCAAATCTCGGCTATAGCATTGAATTTTTCAGTTTGTCTCTACCTATCCAAAAGTTACGTAGTTTGAACTTGGAACCAATAACAAGGAATATCTTGGAAATAGTAGACTCAACAAAACTGCGTGTTTTAACAATATTTAATTTTTTTTTTTTTTCGTGTTGCTTATAGTTTAGTACTTATGCAAAATCCATTCAGAATGTACAGGTCTTCAGAACGGTAATTTAGTTTTTGAGCTATTTTGTCCACAGGCGGTCCTTTTTCTAAAATGCTTTTTTGATTAAGGGGACTTAAAAACATCTTTCAGGTGAAATCTCGGCATCGAATTTTTGGGTGGAATGCAATACCTTCTCTGTACACTACGTACATAGTGCGTGTAGAAAAAATAAAAATAGTTTTGGGATAAAGGGAATCCTAAAACGTGTATTTGCGGTGAAATCTCAGTATCTTATTTCTATGTGGAGTGCAATATTTTCTCTATCTCATGTACTATGCACAGAAAGTAAAATGGATCATTTTAATACACTTGAAAGCAGGCAAAAAAAAAAAAATTGTTGCAGTTTCATTCAATATATTTCATGCACAGTCATTTATTATTTAATATTTTACAGCAGTATAAGCCGTTCAATATAATTGTTAACGTTAGGCTACTAATATTTAGTTAAGTACTAATACCTCCGACGTTATTACTGAAAATCTTGGAGGGATTTGTAATACATTATAGAAATTAAAGGCTACTGGAGTAACAGAAACTAGGCACGTTTTCTATAGACGTTCGCTGTAAACACTATTCTCTGAACGTCAGCGAGAAGACCGCAGAAGGCGGATGGAGAGGGGATGCCCCACACAAGACGCTCACTCGAAAGCAATATCTATCGCGACCTCATGTTTTTCAAATGGGTTGTGCCGCAGCTATTAAAACTAATACAAATAGGCGGTAGAATAGATCTGGCAACGTCCAGTCTTTTCCAACCGGCTGAAACTAATGACAGGAAACATCCAATGTTAAAAAGTGACAGAGCGAGTGCTGCGTTGCCAAACATCACTCACTGCCTTAACGATGTGCGAACATACTGGAATACAGTCGTTTATTTGTAGCAATGACCCTGATTAGTATGCGATAATGCACTCTGATCACTCCACCCAAACAAAGTCATCTTACAGTAATGCTTTCTCTGATACCTTGTTTTGCGGGTCGACGACAGCCAAACAAGGCGTCAACGGGCTACTGCAGAGCTCACCAAAAATCTATCTCGATGTTTGCTCATGTGCCAAACTCGCCAATTCCTTGCGTATCATCAATAAACAACGGACTACATATCGAGACAAATACATTAATGTAGCCATCATTGGTCAATTTTCCATTATTTCTTGGGTATGAAAAATTATTTGCCATCAAATACCCAAAGGTTAAATAAACGCAGCAAATGCATGTGCTAAATTTGTTTGGAATACTTAGTGGCTTGAGCTACGAATGCTGAAATGTTTACTTTAATTCAATACCCAATATATTAATTTCTTGAGATTAAGTTTACAAAAAGAATAGCCAGCTTTTCTTACAGTGTTTAATATCGTTACTAAGATGTCATAAAAATATTTCGTCTTAGACCATGTAGTCCGTTAGGGTAATCTACGGCAGATGGCCTTTGTCCTTTTACCGATAGCTTGGTCCTTCTTGGTCCCTGTTCGTCTGTATTTAAATGTTAATTTTGGAAGTCTTTCTCCTCCCTTTTTAATTGTAACATCAGAAAATAAACAAAGTTCAAACATACAGCAGTGGCTACCAACTCCCACTGTACAGAAACATCCATTTTGAGAAAAGAAGGCAAAACAGAGGAAGAACTTTTCTTCTAAACGTCCTAGTACATAATTACGGTCTCCCCTTCTATGTATGTTTGACGTACTTCGTGTATATAATAAACTGTTCAAACTCTGAAGATTTGAAATGAGCGCCCTGTATGTTACGAGACTGTCAATTACAATTCGCCTGTTATATCTTTCGAAATCAACAGTGCGGTATACAAAATCAACTGGACCAGAAAAAAGTTTGAAAAACTCAATAGAGTAATAGTGTATGTGTACATCTTGTCAGTGTATCCTAATTTTTCCCCACTTTGACAACATCATTTCCCGAAGAAAATATGTTTCTTTTATGTTGGTCCATGTATTTGTGTTTCTGCACAATTCCTGTTGACAGATGCCCAATACGCTTTATGATAAATTCTGATTCGTCCCCATTTATTCTTTCACTTTCCCACAGAAACATAAGCTTTTCCTTTCACCTTCCCACCGAAACATAAGCTTAACTACTGTAGATTCAAAATCAGCGAAAATTCTGTTTTAAGAGTAATGTATAATTGTAATCTGGCTAAAAGCTTTCGAGGTTTATAACTAGTAAAATATTTGTATTTCAAGTCAGTTTCTAGACTAAGTCAAATAAAAATGTAGGATTTTCTGGTGCCCTATTTAACAACAAAACATAAGTTTGGCAATGCCATGATATAACACCAGGAAACATGATTAAAACTCCATTATTTATCTATACATTACATGCGACAGATTCTGTTATTTTCTGTACCACGTATACAGTAGGTGGAGACAGTATTACATTCCACGCAAATATTGCATCAAGATTTCACCGGAAGTGAAGGTTTTGAGGAGCCATAAACAAAAAATTAGAAAAAGACCGTGTGTATGCCTGAACAGTAAACATCTTCCAAACATCAAAAATCCTCCATTGCAAATTGCCCTTTATATGAAATTGTGCATCTGGAATTTCCTGGGAATAGCCCGTGAACTGTTTTTCATTACGGATGACTTTTGCATAACCGGCAAACAGTAAGAGATAAGCAATGTCTTACTACAAAAAAATGCGCATATCGTTAAAACACACAATTTTACAAATACCTGTCATTGTGTGTTAACCATTTCCGATATATTCCTTATTATTGATTTACATTATCAAATGCTTAGTTTTCTCAAATGGGAAGTCATTATTCTTTTCTTTTCTATGTATGAAAAAATAATTTTAATGTCTAGCTGTTTTGACTGTCACTTTAGCCTGATTTCTTTATTTCCCTTCTAACTATAAGGCAGTAATAACCAATTTAATTAATATTTAGCTCGACTATCGTGAAATAGAAAAATAAGCTATTGTAAGAATGACTTGCTGAATAGGTACAGCAAATTCTGTGAATGGATTCTTTTATTAACTCTATTGCATGAATCTGCTTTTGTTTATACGAAGTTGTTTTATTTAGCAATTTTTTAACAAAAGCCTGACTTATACTTAAGTGCAGTTTACCTCTCCTTACTTGTTGATTCTTTGCTATATTACCACCGGATGGAAGCCATATGCACTCCAAAGGGTACATGTTACACTATGAGCGTGTTGCACGCAACGTTTAACATTTCAAATTCGCTAACCAACAGTTGAACGCTTTAAACGACACTTGCAATAAACAGGTGCTTGACCGTTCTCCAGAAACAGCACCTTAAGCCGTAGAGCTACATTATAAAGTTGATGAAGTAATGAAATCAACTTTATTTGCTATTGTATCAAATTCGATGTCTCACCATAACAATCCTCCTTGCACTTTAGGAAATAAGGGAGGGGGGAGGATAACATGAATAAAGATGCATAAGAATCGTCTATTGAAGTATTTACTTAAAACAATTAAAATGAAGCTGAAATTGTATTGTCTTCTTGTTTATAAACTCGAGGAAGTAAATGGGTGACTTCTCATCCAAAATAATCAAATATATTTTCTTTTTCGTGGTAGGCTTACCCTCCCCATATTTTGGGGCAGACACGCTCCCCCCAGGACTTACAAGCGAATGACTGGGAGCCTGTCGAGAAGCCAACGGCACGTAACCACAGAATGGATAACCTGGAACGAGTGTTAGGCCCGTAGCCAGCATGAGCGTGAGGAAGTAGACGATATGAAATGCAAGCGAAATGGACGACACGAAAGGTGATGGAGCAATTAGTGGAATGAGTAGCGGGAGAAACCGGAGGACCCGGAGAAACCCCGCTCAGTCGCCGCTTCGTTCACCACAAATCCCACATGTAAACGCTTGGGATCCAACCCGGCCACCTAGGTAGAAGGCGAGCGGTGTAACCTCTCCCATGGTGCCGCTTATTCACATATAATTATGAACAGACATTTTAAAAGCTATGATTGACCCTTAGGATTTCAAAAGCGTATGGAAATTCAATATACAATTCCGAGAAAAAAAAAATGATATAAATGATGCGACGAGCTTCTTTCAGCGATTTAACGCGATACGTACTTAATATGCTAGTAATTTTTTTTTTAAAAATTAGATTTGATTTTACGTCGCTTCAACTACTCGTCATATCGCGACGGAATTGTAAGGCATCTCGGTAAATGAAATTACATTTTATTTATGGACGCTCTTTTAAGTGCTGTGGTTCTCATGCTCCATTCTATACTGGGCGTGAAAGACCACTTAATTCTGCACAGATGCCTCTTTATCAGGCGTGAGACTCTTTTACGTACCGTAATCTACGACACGGAACCAACGGCTTTACTTCCCTTCCGAAGGAAGCCATGTTAAGGATTTTACGCCCGAAATATCCATCGTCTTCCGCGGAATTGAACCCGCGCACCTCGGTAAGATATCGCGTTTACAATATATGGTGGAGAGTAGCGTTTTTAAGGCCTCATCTCCGTTTCATACACCTTCGCTTAACGACAAGCAGATTGAGTTAGAGGGTCGACCAGTCTAGCTGCACTCCTACTGTACTCGGACAGCAAAGCGCAGCTTACATTTTAAGCTCTCATTTCCTCACACCATTCTTACCACTTAGCTCCGCGACAGACAGATGCGGCAAGGAGTGCCATTCAGTGTACTGCTATCGCTATCGGTGGTTACATTTATCCTAATCGCAATCATCATCAATCTTCAGTTTTGATATTATTTTAGACTGACTGGATCGTGGTATTAAATAGCGTAAGTAGTAATCTTGGCGACTGAAAGAAACCATGAAAAATACCCAGTCAGATTGATGGTCCATGGAATTTGGAACCCAGGACCTTCCGAATGCGGGCCATAGGTAAATGTTACTGTCTGAGCCGTCCCTTTCGGAATGTGCTAGTTATTTTATCTACTCTTATGATAAAACAAAATTACGCATCTAGGTTGTGGAGGATTAACAGGCAATTCTCGGAAAATTTAAGGCACACTATACTTATCACGAAAACAAATATGTAAACAAATGTCATTTTTTATGAAATAAAAAACCACAAATATTTTCTAATAGCAGTGGTTTGCTGTGGGGTATTCTGGGGAATCTTCTCATCGCAACCTTGAAAGAAGTTTCGGAGTGTGTGGATTCTTTTCTAAAAATGAAAACAATTTAACTCTTCCGAGTTCTGATCTCGGTTATGTGGAGTTACCTGTATAAACCTCTTTTCCAGGATTTCCTCTTATGCTGAAAAGACCAATGTCGAGCAACTCTTAAGCTCTATGAACCCAGGGCTCATTTGAGCATAATTTCACCTATTTCATTCAACGTCCGCTATGAAACGATATTCAGGTCGAAGGACGCTAAGCTACAAAATAAACACATAAATACGAGTACATTGAACTATAACACAATGGATAAAGTCTAAATTTGCGCTTTTCATCCGATTGGGTGTTAGTGGATATTTTAATAATTTTTGGCGATGGAGGCCTCTTGACACTGAACGCGTGAATGCGTACATAGGCTCAGGATAAAAATAAACCTCGCAGTGTCTCGAGCCTACGCTCTTGTATTTTATGCGTTTCTGATTACCTCGACAGAAATTCCCATTGTACTTTATATTCTGTTCACAGAAAAAGCGTGTTATTGGCGTTTTAACGCTACAGATCTTTGTCGGCTATAAATATAATAACCAGTAAACCTACTAGCCCAAAGCATTTAATTCGACAGGAGGCAAGAGTAAAATGGAATATTCACTAACCGAAATTAACCATTCCTGTTCTCTAACATAAGAGGTCCCTACAGGCTAACCAATAAACATGCGTTAAATCAATTCGCGTGCATGTAACATACACATTAAGCGCAAATAAAACCTAAAAACTTTACCACAAACGCGGAGAGAAATAATACCCTAACAGCAAAATCTGGTTTTCGAGCAAAACCGTTGGAATCTACATAATTCTGTTAAGGGGGAGCAAGTTCCATGTACTTTTATTTTGAGATGAATTGATATAGGTTTACAGGGCTATTCTAAAGCCAAATTTGGCAATATAATAATATTTGTATGTGTCTATGCAAAAATGACTACATAATTCTTACTGAACTTAGCAGCCTACTTAGGTTCAATTTACAAGAAAAGGTCAGCGCAGGGTGTAGGGATAGTGGTGCATTTACACGACCTCCTCTATCCTCAATTATCTATGGATATTATTACGAAGCTTATTTTATCTATTTTATTTTAACCAAGATAACGCTTGGCTGAAATAGATATATTGCACATTTTTATACGAACAAAGGGACCAGCCCAATGTTTAAGCACTGGACGTTTTTCATGCTGGCCGTAAAACCCCAAGCTCCTTACATACAAATGCGAGAAACTACCAAGCATCCAAAGAATGTAGAAAGAATGACCACTGAAAGAATAAAGCCATTATTAACGGATATCTCGAAAAAGGTTTATGGCATTAGAAAGTTATTTGGACTAATTTGATTGTTTTTTCACACAAACCGTGCGTGAGCTGGACAGGTCGACCATACTGAAAAATTTAACGACATAGCCGGGATTGGAACTACTCCAGTCTCTAGCTCTTGCCACTAAGCTACCATGGCAACATACCGTCATAAAATTAAACTTTTTGAAATAACACACTCCAATGACGGCTTACAATGTCTAAAGCACTTTAAGTGCCATGCTTCATATATTAATTAGTGTTAATTTAACCCTCCCCCCCCACAAAGACGTATGTACAACAGGAGTTGGATAGATGTGGAGTCATACTAAAAATGCAATACCATAGCCGGAATTTCAACTATGAAATTCCCGGTCTCCATCCAGTTGCTTTAAGCACTATGTTACCATGGCAACACGTCGGCATTAAATTTCTCAATTGAATTTAGTTTCAAAGAGGCCCCCAAAGCAGTTTAGAAAAAGATCGGTGTGTATATGTGTGTGCACAACATGGCCCCAAACGTAACGTCAATGAAATACCAAACTTGATATTTAAGATTAGCAATTTCCTAGGTTAAGACGGCAACATTTTTAAGAACCCCCCCCCCACCCTAACTGCTCTTTACATTGAATATTTTATAGAAAATTCTAGTTTTCTCAAAAATGGCCCTAACCATTTTGATTAAAATGCCATATGATTAAGCTATTTTCATGATAAATGAAATACATAACTTGAATTTTCTGGGAATAGCCTCCGAAATCCTCTTCATTCAGGATGGCATAACCGGTAAACCATTATACTAAAAAAAAAAAAAAAAAAAATCTCATTAAAACACACAATTTATGTTGTACTTATTTATTTTCCCACACGTACTATGTACATAGTGTATAGAGAAGCTATTACACTCCACCCAAAAATTCGATACCGAGATTTCACCGGAAATACATCTTTTAGGGTCCCCTGTACATATCTATATATAAAAAAGCATTTTCAGAAAAAATGTATGTGTGTGTGTGTGTGTGTGTGCGTGTGTCTGTGAACACGATAACTCAAAAACGAAAAGTCGGTAAAATACCAAAAGTGGTATTTAAGTTTGGTATCCTTCAGGGATGCGACACGAAGATTTTGAGAAAACTCCCCCCACACCAAACTACTCTTCTTCTTCTTCTTCTTCTTCTTCTTCTTCTTCTTCTTCTTCTTCTCCTCCTCCTCCTCTCTCTCTCTCTCTCTCTCTCTCAAATATGGCTGTAACGATTTTGATTAAAATATCGTATATTAAAGATATTTAAGTGACAAATAAAATGTAGATCTTGAATTTTCTGGAAATAGACTCTGGTAAACCATAAGAGATGGACAGAAACTTAACAACACAAAAAGCAGAGCACGTTAAAACACACAATTTATGTCACATATATATCTTTTTTCCGTGGAGCTGATAGTTTTTTTTAGATATTCCTGGTTTTTGGTTTCACCTTTAAAAAGCGTATACTTTTCTCATACGGGAATTTGTCAACTCCTGTCCACACAAAAAAGGAACTTCAGTCACATAGCAACCAGCTTTTGACTGTCACGTTAACCTATGACACTCCCTTATTTAAGCAAATAATAAGACTATTTCTCCTATTTTTTTCTCCATTAGCATGAAGTAAATAGAAGAATAAGCTTTTTAACAATAATTTGTTGCAGATATGTACAGAAAGCCATCAGATTTGTTTATTATAGTTAATCGTTTTAGAGACGTACACACGTGACAAGGATGTGATGACGTAATTCCGTTCTCTTTGCTTGGCCATAAGCATGAAAAACGAATGGGATCTACATTTTTTTGGTGGGAAGTTTTTGTCTTATGGTTCCCCAAAAGTCATTCAAATGAAAAGAACTTCAGAAGCTATTCCCACAAAATTACATTTTAATTGTTTTAAACATATGGTATTTTAACCGAAATGGCTATTAAGGAAGGATTCTGAGAAATGTTCTTCCTCTTAAAAACGTTTTTCATTACGAAAGCTACTTTTTTGGTAAAGTGGTCTTTTAATTCTTAACATTTGAGTTTCAATGTTGCTTTGTGCTGGCGTTTCATATTCTGATGTATGGGAATTGGAATTAACCTATTTTGCTTTGTTGCAGGTATATAAAGAACATGTATATAATGATTCTAAAGTTCATGGGAGATTATTTTCGGTTGAGATTTACTTAGAGTGCAAGTTTTTACTAATTAAGGAGTTCCTATAGGATAGTTTTCAAGGTGAGATTTGTTGGTTATTTGACTCTAAAGGTTGTGCTTTTCTGTTTTCTGGAGAATGTTCGCGATAATGCGTACTGCTAAATTGTTGAAAAAAACTCTAGGAAATCAAAATTTTGTGCCAGCTCTAAGAACGCAGCGCTTTCATACGTAGACCAATGTCTAGCTATTAGACCTTGGCATTGCAGATTGGGGTCTCTGTTGAACACCTAGTTTATAATGACAAAATTTAATAGTTATGCGAATCCGATTAATGATTCAAAATAACGGTCTTCGAATATTTCTTTGATTCTATTCAAATTTTGCATAAGAAATTCCAATATATTTGTAATTCTATGCAATAACAGTATTAAATTCAAATGTGTTCCTTGAACTTTTTGAAACAGAACATGGTTATTCTTAATTTTCATTTAAGTTTCTGTAATTGGAAGATAAGAGTAACATATATAGAATTCACTAAAATATACGGTGTAGCTCAACACAAAACTTTTGGTTTAAGATATTTGATGTATGGAGTGTATATATTTATGCAATCTTATGGAATCTTGCATTTTTCTTTCTTTACCTATTGGCTATTTAATTTTCTTCAGCTGTCAACTTTCAGAATTATTAAAACCACTGGGCTAATAATGATTGGAAACGTTGCTATGACAAGGCAGTATATAAACGTTTGTTTCGTCGTCATTAATTTCTTCAGGTATCGAGTATCGTTTACACTAATCAAAATAATTGACCAATTAAAAAAAACTTCATACCAGACAGCATAAAGGAGTAGGAAAATTATTTTGTGTTCTTTCCTAAAGTAAAGTCTACATAACAATGTGTTGGCAAATTACATTTAGTGAAATGTCTATATTCGGTGTGAAGAAAAGGACACTAGCTTAGAACAGGTTAACAGTGGTGTTCTTGGATTTTGATAAAGCAACATAACTAAAAATTTACAGAGTAGCTTTCAAATTAACTGAGTCCTGCGAGTTGACACGAGTTAACTTCTCTACAGTTGTGCTATTTCCGTTCAACTTTCTTTATAGCTATAACTTTACTTTTTCCGCGAGGGCAGAAACGGGAAGCAAGGTGCGTTATGGTCGTTCTCCTCCCTTGCCCGGAGGTGCTGAGCTCGAACGGCCGAGTTTTGGTCGAGCAAGTGTACTCAATTCTGTCGTTTAGGGTAAGTCCCGGTAAGTAAATAATGGAAAAAGTGTTTCCTGTTTCGCTTTAATTGGTCATTCTGAATGTTGCTTTTCATTCGTGTATACGCTCTTTAATGCGGTCGCTTCATACCAAGTTTCCAAATTTATTTTGTGAGCGGAATCAATAATGAAGTACAATATTTAATGATTATGTATGCTTTTTATAACAGGAGCGAAGGTTTGATGTAGGCGTTATATAATCCAATTATTGAACAGGGGAAAATATACATTTAGAGACCAGGGTTATACTGTTTGAGGGTCATTTCTTGGGGATACGCTTGAGTTATTTGTTTCAGATTATATAACTGTTAATTTATTCATCGCTGATCTAGTTGAAATATAATATTTAATGATTATGTATAATGTTTATATGAAGAGCGAAAGTTTGGTATAAGTGTTGTATAAGCCAGTTATTGAATATGGGAAAATATAAATTCAGATCTCACGGTTATATTGTTTGAGGGCCATGTCTTGGGGACATTGATGAATTATTTGTATGAGATTTTTATAGTTAAACTGTTGATTTATTCATAGTTGATCCAGTTGTTGAAGTTTACACAGTTTAAATAGGTTACTCTTATTCTGAAAAACTCACTTTTCCTTACGCAAAATCTGGCCAACTAAATCTTCCGCGCAAGGGTTCCAGGTTAGTCCACAATACATGATATTCATTCTAGCACCTGAGTTTCATCATTATCTACACCAAATAAATTATCACTAAATTATTAAGCTGTGGCGCTCTTATACATGCTGTTAGTTGTCATGAGTGATCGATTATGTAATGCAATAGTGTCTGTAGTTCTGTTAACTGAACTTAGGTGAATTTAATCATACGTTTTGTATATGTAATGAGAGGGGCATTCCTTATACCTTAATAGGGATTTGTCGTGAAGTACCCAGAATTGAACCTCAGGTATCCAGTATTAAAAAGGTCATGAAACGGCAAAAGGTGATAAGTTCTTAAAACTGCAAAAACATGAGGTATTGATTACTAGAGTTCAAAAGTTAAAAATCTAATGTGCTCCACTTACATGGTTTTCTCTAGTTGTTCTGCAAACAAAATGTTCTTAAAAAACTTACTATCTAATACTCGAGTTCACCATTAGCGGAATTGTCCTGTTGCTTTATTCTTTATAAGTAACGGGACAATAAAGAGAATGCACAGGATAAAGCGAGTTAAAAGCCAGTTGCTGTGAAAAAATTGAAATTCGGTTCTCCGGTTCTGGCAGGAGTGAGCGAAACGGTGGCGAAAATATGTTATCCCGTTTGAGAAAAGTTTAAGTAGTTTAAAACTGAAACCAATAACTCAGAATATCTCAAAAACTGTTACCTTAAAAAAATTAATAAATCGTGCTTTTTAACAAGATGTTTTTTTATTTTTTGTTGTTAAGTATTTTGTCTTTCTCTTACCATTTACCTGTTACAATATATATATATATATATATATATATATATATATATATATATATATATATATATGTGTATATATATTTATATACAGAGCTCATCCAGAATGAAGAGCTTCAGAAGTTATTCTCAAGATATTCAAGATACACATTTCTTTTGTCATGAAAATAATGTATATATAGCATTTTAATTAATAATTTTGTTAGAATCATTTTTCAGAAAATTAAAACTTTAGAAAAAACGTACATATAAAGGGTAGTTGTGGGTTGGACGAGTTTCTTTTCCTGTCGCATCTTTGAAAGACATCGAAATATGAAGTTTGGCATTTAATGGAAATTTCTTTATTGAACTACGCTGACCCAGAAACGCGCGCGGACATGTTTCTAAAAATTATTCAGGTAATATGTCAAAACATGTATTTCGATGAAATCTCGGTATCGAATTTATAAGTGTAATAAAATACCTTTTCTACTATGTACATTGTAAAAATATGGTAGAGAAGGTAAAATAGGTTTTGTTTAATAATAATTACATACTGTTTTTGCCTATGAAACAAAGTCTCAAACTAAGTAAGAATTAAATACTAACATTGCAGGTAAGAGAATATTCCACACCAGAGTGGCATGCCATGCAGGGCCGGGAGCTTCTGCCCTTGACTGCCTGTCCCTTCTGCATTCCCCCTCCCCACACCCGCGGCAACAAGCGGAGACGTCACGCCTGCCGCCATCGCATCAACGCAGAGCCACGACTTGGCACTCGGCCGAGTACTCCCGATCTTGGCCGAAGCTCAACGATGTCCAGCCAGCAGCTGCGAGGGAAGACACAGGAAGCCGTGCACCAAGAAACAAAAGACAAGGACGGAAGATTGCAGCGGCAACAGGAAATAACGCCAAGGAGCGGCCACGGAAAGCTGGGTTGGAGGAAAATGGTTTGAAAGACCACAGACCGAAACAACTTTTACGTATGAAATTCAATAACGGCTTTCAGGAAATGGGAAGGATTTCATTTTCAATAATGGTTACATATTATGGCTCATGCTTTCAGTCCTTTTCACTCTGAAAACCTGAGTTGAATCTCATGACCATGAGGATGTTGGTTTTTCTAAGAATTCGTTCGCTTCTTCCACCCCCCCCCCCTCGACTTTCTTTCTTTTTCTCCAGTCGAGTATTACAATTTTTACTTTCTCTAGCCCGCATGTATAATGCACATAGTGGATAGAGAAAGTATTGTATTCCATCCAAAAATTCAATGTCGAGATTTAACTGGAAATATATATTTTAGGGTCACCTGAGTCCGAAAAAAAGCATTTTTATGAAAAGGTCCGTGTGTAAGTGTGGGTAACAAATGTAGCTCAAAAACGAAAAGACCGTTAAATACCAAACTTGAATCACGCACGCGACATAAAGATTTTCAAGAAACTCCCCCTACTACAAACTATCCTTAACATGGAAAAATTTTCGAAAATTTTGATTTTCCCAAAAATGTTTCTAATGATTTTGATTAAAATCCCGTATATAAAATATGTTTACATCCCAAATAAATTGTATATCTTGAATATTTTGGAAATAGCCTCAGAAGACCTCTTTATTCTGGATGAACTTTGCAAAATACTAATTAATTGCCAAACCGTAAGAGATAGACAAACACTGCACACAAAAAGTGTAGATCTCGTCAAAACACACAATTTATGTCCTTTACGTTTTTGTTGTGGAGTTAATCGTTTCCGAGATATTCCTACTAATGTTTTCAGTTGTAAAGTACTTATACTTTTCTCAAACTGGAAGTGTCCGTTTTTCTTTTGTTCTACTCCTGGCCAAGCTAAGAAGCGATTTGCAATGACAATCGCATAATGACAGCTTGACTATCACTTTAGTATATTCCCTTGGTTCTCTTCTACTTATAAGGAAACAAGCAATAAGAACATTCTGCTAATGTTTATCTCGAAAAGCATTGTGTTGAAAGAAGAAACACTTTTTGTAAGAGTTTTGTTTGCAGAGCATCTAGAGAAAGTCCTGTGAATGTAACGCAGCCCTCCCCCTACAAACCAGCTGAATCGCGATATGAGAATAGATGAAAAAGGCTGTGGAAATAAGCTTCAGAAGTTCAAAGCAATAAACTTGATATTCATCGTTAAGTACTAATCGAAACAGCCAGGAACTATCCAGGAATTTCACGCCATAAAAGGTTTGCTGTTGCCTTCACATAACTCTACTCGCTTTTCTGCAAACCATTCGTACAGTAGATTATATACAGTTCTTATTAAGTCTTCATTAAACAGAAACACATTTGACTGTTTATTATTAGGTATGAGTAAAAAGACATATTTAAATGTGGGTAGCTTGCACGATAAAGGAGAGAATGAAAGTGTTTCACTCCCATGCTTTCTGTGTTCTTAAACGAACTTCGCTTATTCTTCTATTCCATGTTAAATATCATTTACAGAAATTGTCATATTATAAACTTTCTTTAAGGCACAGGGGAATTTCAGCACAACAGGGCTTTAGCGATAATCACATTCTTTAAGAGCATGCAACTATGTGATCATTTGGAACTAAGATTGTCTTTGTGAAAACTAGAAATATTTGGACATTCAAATTAATAACAAAGGATATCTCGGAAATAGTCAAGTCCACAATTCGTTGCAGCTGTTGGGAGAATACATTAAGGGAACGAATGAGTCAAATTTAACTTCTAGAGTTTCAAAGCAAGGACCTTAAATTTTTATCTACATTGCTGCTATATAATAAAACCATTGAAGTTTCAACCCTCTAGATTTAAAAGATTTTACTCTCTACTTCATAGTCTTAAGAAAATATTGCATTCCATCCAAAAGTTCGATACCAAGCTTTCGCTGAAGATACACATTTTAGGCCCCCCTATATCTGATGTGTTCCATTCGCATGGATTTTTCTATAGCTTTAATAAATTGTTGTTAGAAATCGTATTCTTCTATCTACTTCATGCTAATCAAGATAAACATTAGCATAAATTGCCTTTATTAGTTGTTTCCTTCTAAGTAGAAAGGAAATAGGGGGGATAGTCTAGACTAAAGGGATAGTAAAAATGTCAAACGCTGGTTGCCATGTGCTTGAAATTCGTTTCTTTGCACGGGAATTTACAGTTCCCGTATGAGAAAAGTTTAAGGATTTTAAAACTGAAATCAATAACAAAGAATATCTCGGATATGATCAGCTCCACGAAAAATATTAAATTAAGTATTTTAACGTGATCAAAATTTTTCTGTGTAACAAATTTTTGTCAAATCTTTTAGGGTATATTGTTACGAAAAATTCAGCAAAATTCCTCCCAAATAAAGTGGTGTTCAAAGGCTATTTTTAGTGTCAGGTAAATATCTTTAATATGCGGCATTTTAATCAGTCATTAAAAGTCATTTATGAGAAAATCAAAATTTTCGAAATGTTTTCCAAATAAAGGTTAGTTTGCGATATGTGGACTTTTCTCAAAATCTTGGGGTCGCACCCTTAGCAGGTATTAAACTTAAATACAGACTTTTCGTTTTTGAGTTATCTAGTTCACAGTCACAAACACACAGACCTTTTCTAAAAACTGTTGTTTTTTTCTGCAGAGACATTTCCTGTGAAATCTTGTTAGCGAATTTTTGGGCTGAGTGCGAGACCTTCTCTACTTAAGTACCATATACTATATCAGAAAATAAATAAGGGTTTTTAGAAAGATGTCCATGTGTGAGACCGTGAACACGATAACTCAAAAACCGAAAATTCTGTTAAAACACTTAATTTGCATCTTCCGAGAATGTGATACGATGATTTTCGGAACACTCCCCACTCCAAACTACTCTTAAAATTTTTCGAAAATGTTCTAGTTTCTCAAAAATGTCTCATAAATATATGGTTAAAATACTGTATATTAAAGAGGACAAACAATAAATATATATATATATATATATATATATATATATATATATATATATATATATATATATGAAATGCAATAATTTATCTACGTATTACTAATACGGTATAGGTAAACACACACACACACACAACGAACATCGTTTTACACACCAGCATAACAAAATTTGGTTCATAACAAAAATATCCCCAAAGCAGGAGGTGAAAAATATTCGGCTGGAAGCCATTCATTTGTAGTGGAGAAGAGTCACTTCACTGGGTGGGATGGGGAGTTCTGAAACAAAAATCAAACTCAATGGAAGAAACGGGAGGAAGGTGTTCGGGGGAAACATTTTGAAGTTTTTCAGAATGAACGGGCCTGTTTTTTCAGTTCTTTGTGAATAAAAATATAAGCAAGGTTTCCTTTGTTAGGGGTAGTATAAAATAATATCCACCCCCAATGGAAGTTGTTGAGTTTTAGTATAAATGGGTCTGTTTTATCCATGGAAAAGAATAAATGCTGCTGTCTTCAACAATTTAGTTAGTAGTGCAAACAAAATATGTTCCCAGTGGGGAAAGGGGATGGAAAATCCTGGACGATAGGCGGTATGGAGGATTTTCAGTAAAAGTAGGACAGTGACAGCATGAAGTGAAATGATCAAATTAAAAGTATGGAATACCAGCAATATTCTACTTGTACTGGTTTATATAAGTGTAAAATGCACAATTATTTGGAAAAGTCATGTTTTACCAAAGTCTCCAAAGACCCGCGCAATACCGGATGTTGCTGCTAGAACATTAAAAGGAACACAAGATGTTTACATTCGTGTCTTTTAGTGAGGCATCTGCCACTTCATCTGCTTCTCATAAGCCTGCCATGTTTCGTTTTAATTTCAATCTTTCTTTTTAGCTGTAATTGTAAAGAGGCATGTTTCGTTTTAATTTCAATATTTCTTTTTAGCTGTAATTGTAAAGAGGGTTCTCTAC
Source organism: Hymenopus coronatus (assembly GCA_030762935.1). Classification (NCBI taxonomy): domain Eukaryota; kingdom Metazoa; phylum Arthropoda; class Insecta; order Mantodea; family Hymenopodidae; genus Hymenopus; species Hymenopus coronatus. The sequence continues at coordinate 130,019,724 of CM060897.1, read as the reverse complement.
ATGTGCTTTGGCCTTACCCGTTTTTTATTCTGGGAAAACTATTAGCTGACACTATCTCAAGATGACGAGAAAAAAATTGTGTAAAATAGGGTCTAATCATCTATCTGAATTGAAAAGTAATGAATTCAGCATCAGCAAGCTTTGCTTTTAGGGCTCCTAAAATTATTTCATAATTTCTATTTGCAGTTACCACTACAATATTAACATGACATAAATTTGAATTTTCAACTTATCTACAATATAAATACTATTATTTCATACGTTTTAGTTCAGCCAATTCAGAAGTGTATGTCAACGTTAAGGGAAATGCTAAATACTATGAATATCCGCTAAGCTGTTCAGTCTCGCTTTCGTCCAAAACTTACTGGATGTAGGCGTGCACAAAATGCGGTTTGCTAGAAAATTTGCTTAGGGCCGGTTGTACGAACTCGGAATAAACCTCTGTTAGACGATATTCCATGGTTATGTGCTAAATTGTGTTGTACGACAACGGAATAGAGACTATCAAGGGAGTAAACATGGAATAACTTATTCCGTGATTCCTTGTGGAGTACAAAAAGGAAAATGGCCGCTTGTGTTTTGGACACAATTTTGACCCAAAACTGACCGATATAAACGATTAATTTCTTTATATGTTTTTAAGGACATATTATACCTAAATACAATATGTTATAGAGGTAGTCCGATAAATGAAGACTGCTATAATGAGATTAAAGTGAGATATCTTGGCGACTAGAAGGCATAAGACAAGAAGTTAGTTAAAGTTGCATTTATAAAACAGTAAAACCTACCTATTGTCATCAAAATACCGCTATTTTTATGGAAACAATTAAATTTAATCCAACCCAAGATAAATATAAAATAGTATGTAGCAATTCACCAGTACAATGCTTAGCGTTGTAAAAAACGAGGTTACGTTTTATTGACGAATTACAAAGAATTGGTTACTTCGAAGGCGATATGTTTCAAAACGTAACATAGCCACAAGTATTAATGTTAGCGACATTCTGTGCTATAATCAGATTTTGGAGGTTAGGTGCAAGTTTAACAACGACAACATTACAAGCTTTTTGATAAAGGAAGGAGATGCCCAGATTAAAAGACGCCTTCAGAATATTATGTTACAATAAATTAATACTTTTTCGTATTATATGCTGTGGGTTTAATATATTAGAAACAATTTTGATTTAACAGAGATACCTTCCGTAAGATATAATATTCTCAGTTTTATTAGTTTGGTTGACCATTTCAAACTGTTGTATTAAATATTGCCATCAGCAAAGTGCGAGCTGTAATGGGAACGGTTTAATGCACTATTCAACATAGCTACTAATCTTTCTGCCTGGTTAATAACACTTTTATAACAAATTGCTTATGTACTTGATCTTGGTGCATCGATTCTATTATACATATCTTAAGTTGATAGTAGCGTTGGCAACAGCTAAAATTTAATTTTCAAAATTCTATTTCTAAGTATTTTACTGAATACAATTACAGAATCCAGGTTAACTACGTTCGCTGTTTTGAGCACAGAAATGCAAAGATGTCATATCAGCACAAGATGCACTTTACAATACGGTAAGGTTTCATTCCAATACTCCTAACCTATCGCAAGAAGTCACAGTATATGTGTTTATGTTTTGTAAAGTATATAGCAATTCTGCATCCGAACACGCTGGTGAACATTTATAATTATTTCATAGTACTGTAAGTAGTTAAAATAAGAAATAATACATGGTTTAGGAACAGCTGATTGTGAAAATAATACAAATTTTCAGCAAAATAAAGCAGAAGTTACAAATCAAGTTGGCAATGAATGACTTACAGCATAGCCAACTTCAGTTTTAAATCTGCAAACAGTCAACAGTCAGATATCTAAGGAATAAAACTGCGTCGTACAACTCGTCACCATATTTATACTGCGAATAGTGTATTCCAAGAATAACTATTCCAAGAGTTATTCAGAGTTCGTACAACTGGCCCATACTGCGAATACCAATTTAGTAAACTTCCCGAGGTTCAAATTAAATTATATCGACGGGCCACGACTTGAAGACCTAATTCTGAATAGAAGTTAAGCGAGTATGTGTACGTGGTGGGGAAGCGTTATCATCTTTCTTCTTTAGTCATCAATCCTTGGCTTAATTAGATGCTGAAACGATGATCCATTCTGATATCCCCTGTCTTCCTTTTTAATTCTTTGTTCTAAATGTTCCATGTATTTTAATTCCTTGTTCAGATGGGACGATGGGCGTGAAATTGGCACAACTAAAATTTCCCAGAATGTCCGGAAGTGAGCATTGTAATACTACAGATGACAAAATTAGTCTAACACCAATATTATGTTTTCAAAGATATATTTATGAAAAATGTATAGATTTTAGAGATACGATTTTCAAACTTATTAATAAGAATTACCATAGTTTTATAACCAAACGTTTTGAAACACCAAGAATCAAGTTTATGTTATTCAAAGAATCGATTCAAAAAATGGCAACCAGTTTTCTCAAAATTTCTGGCGCGTTTAACATTTTGATTACGCAATATTTACATACTACACTGAAATAGCTTATGTTTTGCCTAGTATGTATTAATTTTGAATGAAATTTGATATTCATATTAACAAAACAGCAATGCAATCACAGTAAATTTTCAAAAAAATCTATACAGAAATATAGAAATTGGACATTTCAGTCTCAGTGTCCCCTAATTTGTTCCATGCATTGTAGTTTTGTTATTCTTTGCCTTCATTTTTTTAACCTTCGGCCATAATTTTCAAAATATATGGCATCTTAATAATGACCTATTAATGTTATTCTTCTGCATTGGTAATATTAGTTTAAGGTCCAGCTTTTTCCTATAGCACGAAAATAATACTCCTATTCTTCTTCTTTCTGATTTTAGGATTCACCAAGTTTTATCCATACATCATATAGCACACATTTTCAACAAACTCTCCTTAATTTTGCACTAATAACATTGAACGTACTAGACACGTTATATTGATACCAAACATACAGAATACATAGTAATACAATGATTGAATATGTGTAAGGCCTGGTCGCATTAAATATTTTGCTCTGCTACAATTAATTTAAGGTACTAAAACATCTGTTTTATTAAGATAATAGCAATGAAATGTTATCACGACAGTACATTTGAAGATAAATGTAAATTATCTTAGATTTATACATGTACAAACAAACTAATGTAGAGGCTTACACTTTAGATAATATACATTTTCTAGATGTCTTCATGCCATTTGCCCACTGGTAAGTAAACTACGTACAAATGAACAAAGAATGGGGAAATGCACTACGTGATCAAAATTATCCGGACACCCCACAAACATACGTTTTTCATTTTAGGTGCATTGTGCTGGCTGCCACCTACTGCCTGGTATCATTATCCGTAACCTCAGTAGTCATTACATCGTGAAACAGCAGAATGGGACGTTCCGTGGAACACGCGGACTTCGAACGTGGTCAGGTGATTAGGTATCAGTTGTGTCAGATTTTCACACTCCTAAACATCCCTAGGTCCACTGTTTCTGATATGATAGTGAAGTGGAAATGTGAAGGGACATGTACAGCATAAAAGCGTACAGGCCGACCTCGTTTGTTGACTGACAGAGACCGCCGACATTTGAAGAGGGTCGTAAAGAGTAATAGGCAGACATCTATCCAGACCAACACACAGGAATTCTAAAGTGCATCAGGATCCAGTCCAAGTACTATGACAGGCGTGAGGTGAGAAACCTTAGATTCCATGGTCGAACGGCTGCTCATAAGCCATACTTTACACAGGAAAATGCCAAACGACACCTCGCTTGGTGTAAGGAGCGTCAACATTACACGATTGAACAGTGGCAAAACGTTGTGTGAAGTGACGAATCACGGTATACATTGTGGCGATCCGATGACAGGGTGTGGGTATGGGGAATGCCCACTGAAAGTCATCTGCCAGGTATGTAGTGCCAACAGTGAAATTCGGAGATGGTGGTGTTATGATGTGGTCGTGTTTTTCCTTGTTTTGCGTGGCACGATCACAGCACAGACCCACATTGAATTTAAGCGCCTTCTTTCTTTCCACTGTTGAAGAGCAATTCGGGGATGGCGATTACATCTTTCAACATCATCGAGCACCTGTTCATACTGCACATGCTGTGGCGGAGTGGTTACACGACAATAACATCCCTGTAATGGACTGGCCTGCACAGAGTCCTGACCTGAATCATGTAGAGCACCTATGGGATGTTTTGGAACGCCGACTTTGTGCCAGGCTTCACCGACCTACATCGATACCTCTCTTCAGTTCCGCACTCCGTGAAGAATGGACTGCCCTTCTCCAAGAAACCTTCCAGCACCTGATTGAAAATATGCTTGCGAGAGTGAACGCTGTCATCACGGCTAAGGGTGAGCCAGCACCATATTTACTTCCAGCATTACCGATGTAGGGCGCCACGAACTTGTACGATTTTCAGCCAGGTATCCGGATACTTTTGATCACATAGTGTAGGTCCATGATAAACTCACTCATTGATGCTAGGGACTTCAGCAACATTTCATCGTCTGGAATGTCTGTCGGACGACTTACCTGAAAAGAAAACATCGCATTAGTATTTATATGCGTTTGAACACTATATCAGAACAACTAGGTCTATCAAGTACTACAGGTAAATATATTAGCATATTTCATTAAATTTCAGGTGCGACAATCATAAGACCACACAAATTCATCTCACAATCACCTGTAAGTGAAGATGAAGAAAGTCATATGGTGCGAATATTTCTGCCGCTAGGATAGACAGTGCATGGTTAGCTTTGCACTAGCACTACATTATATTGCAATCACAGAAAATCGATATTGGCCGGAATGCGAAATATAGAATATTTTATTGAACTCCGCGTCGGCAGTCTCAAGTAGACAAACCAGTTACACAAGAACATCCAACTTCTTGTCGTTGCTTGACAAGCGTTCCATAAATAAGGATAAAAAAAATGAGCAGTTATTTCGGAAAAATCAAATTTGCATATATTTGTAGTCTTATATTTGCAAATAACGTCACAATCGAAGATATGAGAGCTTAAACCTGATGTAGCTATGAAAGCGGATAATTTGAAATAATTCAAATCAATTGGGAATTGCGGTGGATTTTAACTATATTGCCTATGAATAAGAAAAATGAGCACCAGTGAGGTTTGAGAGTAAGATGTAAAATACGCTCGGCCTCGTTTTACTGATTTCCTTCTTGTTTTACTTGTGCACAATTAAAGTACGACTACAAAAAAGACATCTACCAACTTCTAAAATAAAAGTTTATTTTCAAATAAACAACTTTATTCTTGGCTTATATATTGTATTCGGTGGTGACTTTAAATTTGTGTTGCATCTCTCATAATTAATTTATTACTTAGTGTTATTTTTCTTTACTTTGTTTTTATTTAAATAGAATTAACTTCGATAATCCTTAGTTCGAAACGGTCATTTCGAGCTTTTGTTAATGGTTGATTATTTCAACACAATACTGAAGATGGCAGTAGTAGCGAGTTTGAATTACAATCATTTCTACCTTAACTTATTTGTTGTTGAACATTTTCGTACGTTGGGAATGCCTGTCGCAGCCGTGTGAAAGCAGCAGAATGGATGGCTTGAGCAATATTCATCATTGTGTTTACTAATTATTTAACGAAATGCTGAAGTATGTGCGTATAAATGTGGTTTTGAAGTGTCATAGGAAATGACTAGTGCTTAATGCGATTTTTAAAATTATATCAGTGCAGCTTAAGCAATGCTATACAAGCCTAATATTTCAGTCGCAAACTTCCATGTAAAGTCTGACAATTGTGCAACTGACTGCTTAAAGTGGAGCTAAGCTTTGTTTCATGGAAAAAAAGAAGAATTATTAGTGGTGGCCAACCAGCAAGCACACATTGAAGGCGAGTATTCGTCATTTCATTTGAAATTTAAACTGCTTTTTGGATTTATGGATGAAGTTATTAATAAATAGGTATTTGTTTCTGCTAGCCTTGTTTATTTTCTCACGGAAAAATGATGTGGAATGCTTGTGGTTGGAGCGATTTCAACTATATGTATAGATTCCTTAAATCATATAAATATACGGTTAACCAATTTAAATGAGAAAAACAAAACTACTCGGAAATGGGCAAAGATAAAACTTTCTCTTGGTGGATCGCTCATTGAAATATAGATATTCTATAAATCTATATTTTATTTATTAATTTGTCATAATGAATTTTGCTATTAATCATTGGGTCTGCATTAGTTGTTTTGTATTTTAAAAATTAATTATATCCCTTTACCAACAGACCAGCAGTCCACACTGATTGTATCTCATTACTGTTGGGCGAGTCTAGTACTTATGAAATGCCACTTAGGGTATATTCCACAGTTGATCAGGATTTCGTATTTATTCGTATTGTTAAGTATCAGAAAACTATGTTTAAAAGAAAGAATGATACTCATTTAGATCCTCTAATCTAAATCTAGAACTACAAATATATCAGGATGTAAGCAGATCAGGAGAGGAATCACCAAGTCATGGCTTATGATGCGCCAACATTAAAAATGGATAATATTGTTTTCAACGAATCAAGAAATAATGGGCCCTTGTGTGCCATGTTATTACTCGCCCTAATTCAGTTATGATTAACGTCTTTAAGGGGAAGTTCCAGCAGGGTACCAGATGGCGACATATAAGTGATTTTATTTGAATGTATCTTTAGGTTTTAAACTGTGCAATAGTCTATTGATACTGGCCGTGTTGGAAACCAGTGTGCATCCCCGAGCCATTGGTGGTAACTGTTTTCTGAAACTGCGAGTTTGATGTTTGCATCTTTCATTAATCACTGTCAAAAATGACCCGAATCAAATACACCACAGGCAGGTTTTATGTTCATGCAAACTCAATATTAACTTCCATGTCACTCCGGCAATACCTACGTATATCATAACCATCGTACAATAGCGAAAGCAGGAAATGTGAAAATTAATACTGGAAAAAACTTCAAGCATCAACGGCAACTGACCTTCACCTTGCCTCTAACATTCCTTGTAATACGCAACCTTGGACACAAGTTACCAACCAGGATTTCCAACTCACCTACGGTTATTTTCCTTTATACTCACAAGGAACTCAGTATTTCTTGCTTACAGAAAATAGTATCGTTCAGAAAGACATGTTTCATTCCCTCCCCGGGTGTGTAGAAGTCAACTTCAAAACAAAAATTCGTTTGCACTTAATATTTCTCACGGGTGCAATTAAAATGGTTTCGTGAAATTCTACTTGCCTTAAAGAGTGGCAGTGAAATTTTAACTATCGGTCAAAAAAATCGAAACTCGCTTTCTATAGCAAATGCTGTTGGAATCTTTGGGCTGCCATACAGAATTAGACAATTAGCTTCCCCCTCTCTTAAGGCACCTATAGCTATTTAAAGAACGTAATAAACAGGTTTTCCAATATCACACTTTATAAAACAGAGTTTTCCTCAAAACTACATTTTTACACTTTGAAAATATTCCACAATGTGTCTAAGTATATATACAAAATTATATTAACATCGTAGTAGTTTTTAAAAAAAAGTATCACAATTAAGATATCAAGTTATTGAAACATCAACGCTTAAATTTGTGTGCGAGATTTTAGGCTCAGTTAAAAAAGCCAACCAATTTCTCCAAGTTTTGAGATGCGTGGAACTCTTTGAAAGTAAGATTCTACACATCAATTAAAAATACATTTTGAGAACCATAGAATTGAAACTTTGTTGAAATAATATTTTTGGAAGGAAATTTGCGTGAATTTTGTCCAACGGGTAAACTATAAGAACTAAGTCAAAAAAGTGTATAACAATTATGTCTTTAAACACACATTTTTTTCGTGGTATATATAATTTCCGAGATATCTGTTATTACGGGCTTGAATTCTCAGTAGTTGTCATTTTAAGATGTAATTATTCCGTTATTTCTCGCGATGTCATGGAAACAATATGAAGTTTCAAAGCCAGCGAGAGGCGCTTTTAGACCTGCGACCGAAGATTCAGTTTCCTATATACGTCTTGTACCATTATGAAACTATTTCTGCCAACGTTTATCCGGATTAATATGAGGTATACAAACATTAAGTTTTGCATGTACAATTTAAAAAAGCTGTATAAAAATACATGTTCGGGGGGGGGGGGGGGTGGCAGAGAAATCTATGTGTGTTACACTTTTTACTTTCTCCATACGCACTATGTACATAGTGTATAGAGAAAGTATTGCACTCCACCAAAAATCGATACCGAGATTTCACCGGAAATATATGTTTTAGGGCCCCCAATATCCAAAAAAAGCATTTTCACAAAAAGGTCCGTGTGTGTGTGTGTCCGTGAACACGATAACTCAAAAACGAAAAGTCGGTAAAATACCAAACTTGGTATTTAAGTTAAGTATCTTCCAGGGATGCGACACGAAGATTTTGAGAAAAATACCCCCACCCCAACTACCCTTTACATGGAACTTTTTTCGAAAATTTTGACTTTCTCAAAAATGGCTCTAACGATATTGATTAAAATTTCGGATATTAAACACATTTACCTGACAAATGAAATGTATATCTTGAATTTTCTGGGAATAGCCTCTGAAAAGTAGTTTATTCTGGATGAGTTTTACTAAATTTTGAATGATTGCTAAACCGTAAAAGATGGACAAAAACTTACTACACAAAAATGTAGAGCACTTTAAAACACACAATTTATGTTATATACATTTTTTTCGTAGAGTTCGTCGTTTTTGTGACATTCCTTATATTTTGATTTCTGCTATGAAAAACGTATACTTTTCTCATACAGGAACTTTCAACTCCTATCCACATAAACAAAGGAACTTCATTGACATAGCAACCAGCTTTTGACTATCACTTTAACCTACGGTTGTCCCTTATTTCGCTTCTACTTGCAAGGAAGCGAGTAATAAGACTATTTCTGCTATTTTTTTCTGATTAGCATAAAGTAAATAGAAGTATAAGCTTTTTAAGAATTATTTGTTGCAGGGATATGGAGAAAGTCATGTGAGTGGTACACATCAGATTTTTATTTTAATAGTCTCGACTTCTGCATACAAGAAAATGTATGTCCACTTCAAGACATTTCTCTGTACATATGCCGAAGTTAATGAAATCAAATGCTTCGATATTAATTCAGATAATTAGGAATAGGCAAGCTAGGGCGTCTACCAAAGTTGCGTTTAAGTCCGACTGGTAATCAGAAAATCATAACAACGCAAAAGTAAGCTTAATGACGGCCTTAAATTGAAATATAAGCGTCCCGCTTGGTCGTTGGTTATGCGGGTATTTCCTTAATTAGAATTATTTGCTACTATTCGCAGATATTTTAAGTATGAATATGGGAGTGAAAACGTTCTTTCATTGGGCAAGTTAATACAATTAAGTTAAGAAATTAAATTAACGAGTTATGAACACTATTTTCTTCTTGCGCTTAAGCCCCCAAAATGACCTTAGAAGTTAACGAGGGCTACACAAATGAAGCAAGGAAAAAGTCGCTTCACTGTAACTTAATCATCGAAGTAAACCTGACTGACTGCCATTAAGCACAGAAAAGACTTAACATTTTAGGTTGAACACACGATTGCACCTCACTAGTGTGCTTGTGTCTGATTTTTATATGTATACCTACATACTTTGGCCAAGTTGTTGCTGAAACTTGATTCTGTGTTTCCTGTTCCTAACTGCTTGTATTAGACAGCTCTATAATCTTACTCTACACAGGACGACACCTCTGATGGTCTGGTCAGACCAAATCGACTGGTGACCTCAAGAGTTGGACGAGCATTCAATCGAAGAGGGAGATATAGTCAGCACCGTGTTGATATAATGTTGGCTTCCGTGGTCAAAAATCGTTATTGCGACTTCTCAAATCCCTCACGATGCAAGCACCAAAAATACGCGACCATGGCTAAAACCGAACACTGCCCTCCAGCCTACTACGTCACGGCGCTGCACAAGCCTCAATACAGGTTGTTAAACATCTGTATCGGGTTCTACTGTTTAAAAAAATAGGACTAACACAGCATCTACCACATTCATTAATTCAGTTCCTCCTTTGACTCGCGTGACTTTCAAAGTGTTTCAGGGAACAAGAGACCTGTTGAGATACTGATGCTGTATGGTACCTACATAGCCAGCAGACAAGTACATAATTTTTGGACAAGTTTTCAAAGTCTTATATAGCAGTAGCATCCTAAGAGAAACGTGGATCAACTCTGTGACACTGGTGAACATTCCAACAGAAAAAAAATTGTGAAAAATAGGTCACAGCCAATAGTTACCATTAGATGGAATCAGGTGGCCGTTTCCAATGAAACATTGTGAAGCAAGGCCAAGCAATTACAATACTCCTGATGATTAACGTCAACCCGCATGTCATTTACATGGAAACATGTTGGGTGGCGGTTGTACTATCGCAGATGGCCAATGGAATTCAAGTTCTGGAAGCAACAAGTCGAGTTCAAATAGTTGCTTGATCTGAATTCGGGGTTTCGCGGTTAATGTGGGAAGCGATTTCTGGCAGTGTATATCTAACAGGAAATTTAGTGTCGGTAATACGGTGGCCCAGATATTTCTCGTATTATCGGTGTTGATAGTGGTTCGACGCAGTGTTAGCTCACGGGCACACTGTAAAATTGGAATAATGCAATGCTCTCAACACTGTGATTTTCTATTATTTCTTTTTTTTTTAAACGGAATGTACGCTTGTTAATTTCAGAATGACAGTCTTAGGTGTCAAGTTTCAGAAGCTACAGTGTCATGGTATGCTGGCAAACATGTTGGATTTGTTAAGGTGTACACACCTTCACAACCGGAATCCTTTGGGACGAACTACACCAGCGCGTCTGGATAGTTCTCGGGAGATGCGCCCAAAATCCAAAGTCCCAAATGTTTGAGGTGTTACAGGAGGGAATAGCGACTAATATCCACTACTGGTCGGTCACCTTCCTTAAATAAGCTGTATTTGACAAGGTAGTGCTTATTATAGCAGCAAAAGGTTTGAACGGGCCGTGGGGGGGGGGGGGGCCTTAAGCAAATGAAGTGCACATGTATTCATTTATTTTTGGCACATAAATTGATTAATGCATTACAATTAAGAAGTTGTGTTGATGGAATAAAAACCTGCACAGTAAAAGTTGAATGTTTACTTACTCTACTACAAAGTACCTATTGTATTATTATACAAATATGCATTTTACCAAAAATATGTTTCGAAGCCCGCTGAACGAGAAAGAAGTATTTTTATAAAACGCTACGTGTGTTTCATGTGCGTGTGCGAACATTAAAAAGGAGAGAGAGAGAGAGAGAGAAAGAGAGAGAGAGAGAGAGACAGACAGACAGACAGACAGAAAAAGCAGAAATCGCCTCAATACCATACTTTTATTTCAGCATCTTCCAAGGATCGGCGCAGATTTTCAAGAAAACCACCCCACCTCATTCGTTACTTACCTGTAACATTTTTCGAAAATTATTTTATAAAAAACGGGAACTTTTTTTCTTCTTGTTAAATGTCTAGTTTACTATTTTCCATGAAAGTTGGAATGACTATCTCGAATTGTATGGCTTTTTTGCAAAACTAGTAAACCCAGAGAGAGAGAGAGAGACAAAATCTTACAATATTAAAAAATGTAGACCTGGTTAACGCACGTAATTGTCTTTTGCTTGCCCTTTTTTTCCTTTCGTTTGTTTGTTTTTTTTCTTTATATGAGTTAAGCATTCCTTGTTATTAATTTAAAGTTCCCAATGCCTTACAGTTTCCTCAAATAGGAAGTTCCCCCACCCTTAACATGCAACACAAACAGAAATTACTTCTAGCCATCACATAGCTCTTAAAATATGTCCGATTTAGCCCAATATATTCTCTTATTACCCTTATAGCTATAAGTAAATATGTAATAAAACCATTTCTGACAGTGTTTATGTTAATTAGCATGAACATAAAAGAATAAGATTTTGTAAATTTGTTGCAGAATAGCTAAGAGTGCCACGTTGATGCAACACATCAGATTTTTATAAACACATTCAAAGCAACCAGTGTATAATTATAAAAATATATAGAAATCTTAACATACAAACCAATATATGTTAACATTAGCATTTAACTGCGTTTTAATGTCGGAAATAAATTATTCTGCTACACCACTGAAATGACAAGTTCAATGCCAGACAATTTTACTGTAGTTTATGTCTGGCGTCAGGCTGAAGCATGCAGCAAGCAGTATGAACACAAAGACTAGTTTATGTTTTATTTGCTTCTAAACACGCATGCCGTTCTTTCAGTTTCCTGTTTTAACGAGCCAGCTATTTCTGTTAGGGCAGCAACCGTGCTTACCGCTTGGAACAAGGAAAAGCAATGCCCAGAAATCAAAGTACTGCTAATACTACTGTTTGAACTATTATTCTTAAAATAGCATGTTAACTTTACATGTTAACAAAGCCAAAAATCGAATATTTATGGTCCTAACCTCAATATGAACATTTGTAAATTCATAGTGACAGTTCTTTACATCATGAATAATAATAATAATAATAATAATAATTATATATTATCATTATTATTTTTTTTTAACCTTCGCCCCTACCGGCTCCAGGTCGTTGGTGTGATTGGCGTTGATGTTCTACCGCGAAAAGACCACGGGTTCGAATCCCGCTATGGGCTCGGATGTACATGTTGTGTGTTTTTGTTTTACGTAAATCATTCCCCTGAAGGCCAAATAGAAAACACAGAAGAAGAAAAATTCCCCCCTCTTGGCCAAAAACCAGGCAATTTAATAGAATAGGACGTAATTTTGTACCCTAGCACGGGCATTTGATTATTATAAATCAGGAGATGTGTATATTCCCGACGCAGCGACACGGACTGAGCACTTTTATGTTGGAAGAGGCGGAGTTTTTGCGGTTCGGCAGGCATTTAGGCGCTCTTCCCGAGTTGACAGCCCGGAGGAGCAGGCACAGAAGTTTCCTCTGCACCAATTCGAAACCCTACACGATATGGGCATCCGGGTGGACCTAACCGAACATCTAGTTCGACGTGTACGTCGTCTAGAAGTGAGAAAGCTCGCTAACAGACATGCTTAAGGAATGATAACAATACATACTTTTAGACATTTTGAGGAAAATGATATTACGGCTTGGATATATATTGCACTACACGCGGGATTTACATTGAATGCATGTATTGTCAGCACAACATTTGTCCCTCTTTAAAATAAGAGCTAAGATCATACATTTATGTTTAGTTTAGTGTTGGCAAAAATATCCACCTGTGAAAGTGTCCAATAATTTGCTGTTGGACGACAAAAATAGCTGAAAATATAAGTCTTTTAAAACGTTTTCCGAAGTTCAAAAAAGTCCACATAAATTTCCAGCAGAGAGGTTTCAAAACTAACTCACTCTCACTCTCTGTCTCCCCCCCCTCTCAATCTCTCTCCCTCTCTAACGCATGGACAATTTAAGTTGAGACTGTACAATTTCTCATTGCGCTCTTCACAGTCATTCAGAATTTTCGTTCTTATTTACATTGGTGTAAGAGCAATTGCAAAGAGCTTTATACAAAGGTGATTTAATTTAATATTGTGAATAACAAAATGTAGATTCCCATTTTAAAAATTAAATTCAATCTACAATAATAATCATAACGTCATCTAAATAAAGCACGACTAATGGAACTTACTTCCCCCCATAATATCGAGCAAATTTTATTCAAGAGATTTCTTTCTACAATGCTTAGTTTTGGAGATATTGTACAGTCTCAACTTAAATGGTCCAGCATGATGCATATTATATAACCCACACACAAAAGCTCAAGTAGCGTTCTGGAAGTTCAAGTATGTGATTAAGATCATTACATAATGTCTGATAAATGAACCAAGCAATTGCACGATGTTAATAGTAATTGATGTAATCGGATATATAATTTGGAAAGGTATATAAAGCTTCAAGTTAAAAGTGGCAAATCTGTAGATCTCAGCTACCATGTCACGGCAGATTTTGTCAATATAAATTTGCCGATAACTGACAACAAAAATTGGTGGGAAAATGTTTAATAAAAACTAAAATTACGAGAATAAAAAAGAAAATTAGCGTTGGGGGGGGGGGCACGACAAACTCGCTGAAAATGGAAGTAAACTTCTGAAACCCGTCCGTATCCCACAATAGTCTAGCAATGACCAGCGGAGAGGTTTTAAAAATGGTCGTTTCAACATAGTAAAATTAAATCTTCACTTTTCAAAGTGCTTCTTTGTACCTTAATAGCCTGTAGATTTTCAACAGTCATTATCCAGTGTTCAGATTAAGATAAAGGAAAATGTGCTAAGTTGCAGTGAAAAATCGAGTATCTCATTTGCCATTATTTTAATTGGAGTATGGGGGAGTTCAGGTACCAGAAGCAAAAGATAATCTCGGACATTTATTTTGGCATTAATGAGAAGTTCCCCACTAGTCACAGTGCTTGCGTATGAGCAGGAAACAGCTGCAGCCGGTTTCTTAGGGAGGCTACTCCATACATCGGAAATAATGGGAATGGCTAGCGGCTATACGTTCACTCCAACGAGCTTGTCATCCGGAGAAGCGAAATAGCTAGCATATTTCTCTTCAAACACTCAGGAAACGCGCTCTAATAGTTGTGAAGTTAAATCTATACTTACTGAGATAGATACATTTCAAATAGTTATATCCTAACGCAAATAAACTATCATTTACCTTAATCACTTTACCAGAGTATGTCCTACTTGCCTATTTTATTTTTGTGTATAAAAATGTGCTCAACATGCCGGTCCCCATGGTCGCGCTCGCTAAAGCGTCTCGCTTTGGTGCTTCGTGGGCAGGGGATCGTGGGTTCGAGTCCCGCCTTGGGCATGGATGTTATATGTTTGTGCAATGTGTATATGTTTGTAAGAGAAACAGTAAAACCAGTAAACCAGTAATCAGTAAAAAACCTACGGGGGGAAATGTAAATAGGGATACAGTACCGGAGTCCTGATCAGACTCCGTTACTGTTTTATTTATATATAAAAAAAAAAAAAAAAAAAAAAACTAAGTGAACTGAAAATAAAACATCGTTTCTGCGATAAGTAGAGGTACGGAAAAAAAACATTGGTCCAGTAATTGGCTCCGAGGTAAACCCTCTTCATACTTTACACTAACACAATTATTCAGTGGTTTGTAACCGATTGCAGGAGCCATGCGTTGATCGTAGAGATTACGTTGCGTTCTAACTCAACTGCAAGTACAAAGCATATGAATAAGAAACGGAATATGTCCCTCTTCATACTTTACACTAACACGATTATTCAGTGGTTTGTAACCGATTGCAGGAGCCATGCGCTGATCGTAGAGATTACGTTGGGTTCGAGTCCCGCCTTGGGCATGGGTGTTATATGTTTGTGCAATGTGTATATGTTTGTAAAAGAGACAGTAAAACCAGTAAGCCAGTAATCAGTAAAACCTACGGGGGGAAATGTAAATAGGGATACAGTACCGGAGTCCTGATCAGACTCCGTTACTGTTTTAAAATAATATAAAAAAAATAAATAAATAAAAAAAAAAAAAAAAAAATAATCCAAAATCATATTGGGTCATTTATAACTTTCTGTGTGAATTTTATGGAGCCTATAACTGCCTAATTAATGGGTTAAATCCAACTTATGGGGATTCTAGCCTTTTTCTTCGAATTGCCTGCATATTATTTATTTTAATTAATAAATACATGTGCCAGCAAGTACAGTTTTAATCTAATTTTTGTATGCGTTTAGAGTTTATGCTTGGGAATAATAGAGTTACTCGTTCATACTTATATGTTATATTGAATTATCCAACGAAAACCCACAATAGTTAAAACGTTTGTTTAAGGTTAACCGCATGCGCTTTTAAATGGCATGCACAATGTATTTTTTAAGAAGTTTGCAGGTACTGGGCGCACATCTTTCCTTGGGCACTCAACTCCCTGTCTTTCATTCGGTAGAATTTCAGAAGCAGAACAGACCTTAGCTTCCATGTTAAGGTTTCATTTTGTCTATAAATCCTTGAGTTCACGCACATTTACTGTGTTTTTTTTAATAATTCAACTAGTTCGCGGCAAATAAGTTAACTTATTCACCATAATGCCCGAGTGATTCAACAACACTGCGGAAAGACAGGCGGCCCTCGCAGGAGTTGTGTACACGCCAGTAAATTGTTGATATCTGGTTGTCACTTAAAAAGCATCGGTTTGGGCCGGATTTGAGCCCGCGATCTGGTATCGGCAAGCCAGCGCCTATCCGGATTTGAGCCCGCGATCCTGGTATCGGCAAGCCAGCGCCTATCCAACTGAGCCTCCCAGACCGACAATTAGCTATCGTTTTATATACGCAACTTACGAAAGCTGGTTCTAAATTCAAGTAAAACCTTTCAGTATCAATTGAGGAGATTACTTTCAAAACTACAAATATACGTCATTTTGTTGTGAACAAGGCTCGATTCCAAGTGATTTTTAACGAACATTTTAGCTTTAAAGGACGGTCTGAAGCCGAATAATGACAGTATATTATCAGGAGAATGCAGAAACAAAAACATGCAGTTATGATACCAGGTGCACAAGAGATGTTTTGAAAATAAGCTCCTCATAAAAAAACTCCATAATAATCTAGCTATTTTTATTCTTTGGACTTCATAGAAATCCTCCTTTTTGGATGAAAACTAAACCAAAATGTATTTTATTTATGGACGTTCTTTAACTGCTGCGGTTCTCACCGCCTCATTCTATATTGGGTGTAAATGAGCGCGTTGATTTTCCTCAGGGGGCTCTTTATAAGGTTTGAGATTCTTTTGTGTCTCGTAAATCTACGACACGGAACCAATAGCTTTACCTCCGAAGAAAGCATGCTAAGGATGTTAACGCCCGAAAAAATCCATGGTTTTACATCGTTTGAACCTGCGATCTTGGGAACGTTATCTCTAGTCGTTTTGGATGAAGCAAAAAAAAAAAAAAAAATCTGATGTGTACCATTCACATGACTTTCTCCATATCCCTGCAACAAATATTTCTTAAAAAGTTTTCTTCTATTTACTTTATGCTAATCAGAAAAAATTAGCAGAAATAGTCTTATTACTCGCATCCTTGTAAGTAGAAGCGAAATAAGGGACAACCGTAGGTTAAAGTGACAGTCAAAAGCTGGTTGCTATGTCAATGAAGTTCCTTTGTTTATATGGATAGGAGTTGACAAGTTCCAGTATGAGAAAAGTATACGTTTTTCATAGCAGAAACCAAAAATAAGGAATGTCACAAAAACGACGAACTCCACGAAAAAAAAATGTATATAACATAAATTGTGTGTTTTAATGTGCTCTACATTTTTGTGTAGTAAGTTTTTGTCCATCTCTTACGGTTTAGCAGTTATTCAAAATTTAGTAAAATTCATCCAGAATAAACTACTCTTCAGAGGCCATTCCCAGAAAATTCAAGATATACATTTCATTTGTCAGGTAAATATGTTTAACATCCGAAATTTTAACCAAAATCGTTAGAGCCATTTTTGAGAAAATCAACATTTTCGAAAAAAGTTCCATGTAAAGGGTAGTTGGGGGTGGGGGTATTTTTCTCAAAATCTTCGTGTCGCATCCCTGGAAGATACTAAACTTAAATACCAAGTTTGGTATTTTACCGACTTTTCGTTTTTGAGTTATCGTGTTCACATACACACGGATCTTTTTGTGAAAATGCTTTTTTTGGATATTGGGGACCCTAAAACATATATTTCCGGTGAAATCTCGGTATCGAATTTTTGGCGGAGTGCAATACTTTCTCTATACACTATGTACATAGTGTGTATGGAGAAAGTAAAAAATAAAAAAAAATATTACATTCCATAAAGTTTTATTTAAGAGACAATAGATTATTATTGAGGAAAACCCCGCGTGCGCAAGCATACCAACTTTCAAAAGAGCTACTTCTAGTTTCAGATACACATAGTTTACTCATTCAAAATCGCCTATCAAGTTTTCTGCTGTTTTCAGCATTACTAGAGAGAATGCTGTTTTTCTTGCGGGAGGCCGCGAGACGTAGAGCGGAATAAAGTGGCCGCTCGCTGATCTATAACGATAGGTCTATCAGAAGTGGGTAAAGGGGGGGGGGCGCGCAAGCAACAGGTCCCGTAGGAGCTCCACAAGTTTCTGTGTTGCTCCTACCCTTCTCCCCACGCACCCAACTAGCCGCCGTATGTCACGCTACATCACAAGGCACTGAACCCCAGCGCTGATAAAATTTACAAACCCCGTATAGCTGTTTCCTTTGTCTTGGGCCTGGACAGGTCTCTGGAATTAAAATTTTAGACGCTTATCTGATGCGTAATAATAAGGTAATATATTTAAGTGAAAGCATCGGGATAATTTGCCTTTGGACACCAGACATTTACAGGTAATCGAACTTTTTTTTTCTTTCTTTCTCCACCAATACTTACTAAATATGGTGTATTTAGTAGGCAAAGCACGTATTGTACTACACCCAAAAATTCTATACCAAGATTTCGCTTAAATGTACGTTTTACAGATCCCTGAATAAAAAAAAAAAAAAAAAAAAAAAAATAAAAATATAAAAGCTTACAAAAATGGAAACTCGGCTAAATATTAATATTCGCATTTAAGTACTACTTATTCTAACAGGTGCGACACAAAGACTTCAAAACAATGGATAGCCCCAAACTATCCTTCATTTGCAAACATTTTCGAAATTTTTTATTGGAATACTTTATGTTTAAGATATTTTTATGACAATCATATTTTGAATTTTCTGGGAATAGCCTCAAAGTTCTGTCTGGATGACTTGTAGGAGAGACACCAAAACCATACAATACTTAACCATTTCGGATATAAATATTGTCGTGGTTGTTTTAGTACCGTCAACGTTCAGATGCCAATATGTCGTAGTATTTTTGGGTTGTTAGTATGACGCTGTCAGTTGAGTCTACCTGGAGTTGGTCGCGGGTTAATGCTAGTGAATTTTTCTACATTGCAGATTCCCTTGGTTGCACCGGCTAAGCTTCTTCTAGTAGATCATGAGTCTCTTACTCAGGAGGGAAAGAATGACAAGGGTATGTAACACTGTTGGTAGACTCAAATAACAGAGAAAGTTCACTTAATTCACTGTATACTTTCTTTATTGGTGAATTACTGTTCCTTTTGAGGCACTAACCCTACGAGCGACTCCCGACATAACTGATCGCGAACTTGATGAAGCCATTTTCAATACGTGCTACTTCCACTTTTACGAAGTTATTATAACCTTACATTAGTCACTGTGGTCTGGAGTTTCTCGGTTCGTATAACATTCACGATAATGATTGCCCGTCAGATTAATTTGTAGAACACTGATTTTCTGCAATATACGGCGCGCGATTTCCTACATGATATGTCGTACTTCATGAGTCTTGTGTTATGCGTTGTGTGTTACGCGTTGTACCCTCGTGTGTTTGTTACGCGTTGTGTGTCGACTTTTTTTTTTTTCCGAGTGGAGGGGAAAAATCCACCTTATGGACTAACCCGGGCAAGCCCGGAGTGTCGAGGTCTCCCATGTGGGCATACCGACTAAAAAACCCCTCCACCGGTATTAGAAGGAAGAAAGGAGAGGCGGTACCGCATTATTGCACCCGCGGATTCAAGGCGATAATTTAACTGACTGCAGGGTGCAGTCAGAGGGGTGAAATGACCGGGAGACAGACTTGACCGAGGCCCAGACTGCCACCGCGGAGTATTCGGGGAGAGGAATGAAGGAATTCTAGGGTGAAGGATGCAGTTAGTGCTGGTTGACTCTGTTGAGCTAGTCGTCGTATCCTGGGACGTTTTCGAGCCTGAGCCCTCGGCGTCTACTTTGGATGTTGAACTTGGAAGTTTGAGGTGCCGACTTCTCCAGTAGAGCTCTCACCTCCTCCCTGAAGATGAGTCGGATGTCGGTGACTGCTGTTGCTATTGCTTGGTGAAGTTCTGGGTGTGAAGTGGTGCTGTCCTGTTCCTGAAGCTTGTCCTCCAAGGCCGTCAGCTTAGCCGTAAGAGTCAGGACCTCCGCGTGGAGGTCCTGAATGGCCTCACTTAGGCCCTGGATTTCCTGCTGCAGGATGGTTGGTGTTGGTTGTTCAGTCTGCGGAGATGGCTGTGTAGATGATGGTGTCCGTGCTGGTTTAGGCGATGAGTGCCTGCTCTTTGGGTAGCTGGGGCACTGGGCTTGCCCGGTGAAATGTCCCGTACCATCACAGGTGACACAGAACCGGCGACGGCGGCGGAGGTCGTGCTCAGTGCACTCCGAAGTGAATGCGTTGGTGCCACAGTAGTGGCACTTCGGCGGCGAAGAGCAGTCTTCTTGGCTGTGCCCGTAGGCACAGCAGCGACGGCAGGGCCGGTGTCTTTCCAGTCTGCTTGCCTCAACGTGCAGAAGTCGCCCTAATAAGGGCAACCCTGACGCCAAGGCAGCCTCCAGGTCTGATCGGTCCTGTAGCTCCACCCTTACTAGTGGTGTCGGGCCCCGGTCACAGATTATTCTAGTGGCCCTCGAACATGAAGGCTATCTAGATTGTGCAGCGGCGACGAGGTGCCGGGTGGAGAGATCCCGAGGGATCCCCCTAACCACGGCACTGTACCAGGGCGGCGTCGGCATGGAGCTCAGCGGTGGAGGCGTCGGCATGGAGCTCAGCGGTGGCGGCGTCGGCGTGGAGCTCAGCGTTGGCGGCGATGAAGTGTTGGCTGCCGGTGAAGCAGCGGCGGTCGGCGGCGGTGGTGATGGTGAGCGCGGCAAAGGTGCAGCGGAGATGCCGGCGAGCACTTCCTACCGGCGGATGCCGGAGAAGCGGTGGCTGCTGTAGGAGCTGCTGGTCTGCGTTGATGCTTCCTCTTCGGCATCTCGAAGCGGAGTCCTGTCGACTTCTTACCCACACATCACTTATATACAAAAAGGTCCGAGTTTTGCCCTCCTTTTGATTGGCTGGAAAAGAGCGCGTAAAGTTGCGTCACTTTAACCTATGGTATTCCCTTATTTCGCTTCTACTTACAAGTGGCAAGTAATAAGACTATTTCTGCTAATTTTTTTCTCAATTAGCGTGAAGTTAATAGAAGTATAAGCGTTTTAAAAAATAATTTGTTGCAGAGATGTAGAGAAAGACATGTGAATGGAACACACCAGAATGTTTAAAATAAAATGTTTGGAAAAGACTCGACTTATAAGAAAATTATACCTTCCTCCTTTTCTTCACTGACATTCTCTGGATAACTTGGTTTTCAGCACTCCTATGTCCTTCCTGCTTCTTTTTCCTCTTTCAATGCAATATCTTTTGCTTTACAAGTATTAGAATGAGCTAACACATATAAACCTAAATCGCGTTTAATTGCCGCATATAGGAACATATACGTTCACAAATCATTTTAGGGCAACAATACCGACACAAACAGCAATTGAAAATGTTTGCAGCTTTAAAGGCGAGAAAGCAAACCAAAAGCTTGGACCAAGATGATCAATACCATGCAAGGCACTCTCAATGACAATCACCCTGGGCTCTCTTCCTTTTTAGACTTTAAGGGATACTAGGGGTAAAATATTGACTAAAATCACTATAAAAATGAGTTTTATAGAATATGATTGTTGTTGGAATCTGTAGATAAAATTACCATTGGCCTGTGCTTTGGGCTCTAAAGTCATCTATAAACCGTAAAATACACCTATTACCTAGTTCATAAAAAGTAGCGCTTTTCTGAAAATTACATTTTCAATATATTCCACGGGTCTCAGTTTTGTTTAAATACAACTAAAATTTACCGGGATGTGCAGGAGCATCTATTTAATATTACAGACGAAAAAGTATTCCCATTCCAATAGTAGGTAATTGTTCAAAAAATATTTTATGAAAAAATAATTGATTTTATAAATTAAAAAATATGCTAATTCAGTAAAGCAAAGTTATTGAAATATCCACGCGTAACTTTTGTGTGGGATTCAAAGCTTCAATTCAAAATATTTCAAACATGTTATTATTTTTTTTAATTTTGAGGCGACTAGAACACTTTTACGATATATTGTTTATCTATAGATATATTCCATAATAACATTTATGAAACAATATCTTTCAAACTTTTTATCCAATTTAATTAAATTTGATATTCATATTACCAGCACAGCAAAATGTTCAGACAAATATATTAAGATATACGCATTTGAAAAGTCACTCCCAGTTCATATACTACATGTTGGCAATAATGCTTCGGAAACAGATGCAGTTTGAACAGTAAAACTTATGTATGTAACTTAAGCCGGATCAAACGTTACTTGCATCCTTATCTAGCGCAAGCTTGCAGTTTTATCTTTCCCAAACCAATAATAATAATAATCAAGAGGTAGAGAGCTCTGCATTGTATTATACCAAAGCGCATGGCGTGCCGAGATTAGATAAGATGAGGAAGTTGCTCGTTACTCATCTAGAATGTAGGCGACTCATTTTCGCTATCAAAATGGTGTATAAGCGTGCATCATGTGCGGGCAGTAAAACTGCCAGTAATTCAGCTATAAGGAATTTTTCTTTTGTGTGTACTGCATCTTACGCATTAACGACGGCAACCTAACAGTTTAGTAATGTCGTTTAGGGTTTATTATTATTATTATTATTATACTTATTATGTCAATTTATTTCCTTTCAAAGTATCCTGAGAGAAACCTCTTTTGACTTCCACTTTTAAAATTAAAACCATAAAAAAAAAAATTATTTCACAAAAGATAACTCTCGAAAATACACTATAATAAATAACATTTTTTGTGGGTTTTGCCATTTACGAGACATCCCTTGTTATTGATTTAAATTTGTCAGTCCATTTCCTCATTTTTAAAGTGTCACCAATCGATTGTTTCTAGCGATGCCGTGAAAATGAAATTGCATTGAGAGGGTAGAGCATTCAGTTTTAAAGTATGCATTAGCCCCAAGTTTATCTCGTTTAACCTGACGTAGATTGAAGGCTTTCGAGAAAACTTTGCAATCTCTATGAGATTACACCTGTATATAGAAAAGGCTTGAGTTATTTTTTTACTCTCTCTACCAAAAATTTGATACATTTCACCGGAAATACGTGTTTTAAGCCCACGGAATAAAAAATAGCATTTTAGAAGCATGTCCGTGTATGCGTGTGCGCGCGCTGGAGGAGGGGGGGGGCTCACCTCAAAACCGAAAGTCTGCTAAATACGAATCTTGGTATTCAAGTACATATCTTCCAAAGACGTGACACGAAGATTTTACGAAAAATCCCCATGGTTATTCTTTAGATGTGATGATCTAAATAACCCATAGGCAAGATAATGTAAATAACGTACGTAACACAGAAACTATTTGGACCAAAAAGACAACGTAAGATTGAGATTATTAAAGTTACTGGAACGTTTCTGAGAGTTAGCAGCCTAAGGGATCTCGTAAGAGAGTTTATATTGATTGGCTCATGAAAAGGGACGCTAATGTTAGCGGGAAAAACAAACCAATTACAGCTCTGCTTAGGCAAAGCACGGGTGTTCGATATCTATATTCTACATAGACGCAAGTCCTTAAACAGTTCGTCCTCATTTACTGTACAAGTTAGTACCGTCTTTATGTAGAAGTGCAGTCAGTTATCCTCCACAATACACATAGCGACAGGTTTTAAAAGATTTGACTATTGCGTTATCCTAGTGTACTCCCTTATTTCCATTCTACTTACAAGGAAGCAAGTAATAAGACAATATCTGCTAATGTTTATCTCGATTAGATTAGATAACAGATAAAAGAATTAATAAGTTAAGTTTGTGGAACAGTAACAGAAAGTCATGTGAATGGAATACATACACAAACTAAAGCTAAGGTATAGGTATGCACGATTAATTAACGCACACAAGACTTTCTCCGATTAGCATGCTTAAATTGCATTTAGAATTATTTTGGCATAATTTTGTATAATATGCACATATTTCAAGATTTGGGGGGGGGGGGCATTGGTCATTTGTGGGATATTGATTGCTGGTTTGAATTTTTTCAACATTTACATGGAAGTGCTGCAACCTTTAGAATGTTTCTCGCGATGTCATGCAAAGAATATGGAATTTCAAAGCTTATACTGGGTGATCAAATCAGCATATAGCACAACAGGTTCCATAGCTAGCCGGCCCGCAGTGTTGCTTGCTGTGCGCACTGATCGGGTGGCAGCACGTCAGCTACGGTTTGTTGTCTGAGCTGTAACAAAGACACAAAAAGTAAACACAAATAAAAGTACTCATGTATTAAGCCAGGATATGTAGGACGTGCTTCCCTTCGTTGGTCAAGAATTTCTGGCAACTGCTTATGGAACTAGTCCGCAGTTCACTATGAGAAATGGCAGCAACTTCTGATGAATGTTGTTTGTAACACCTATGACGTGGGGTTTGTTTTAGAAACTTTCTTTTAATCCTCCCCATAAAATAGTAAAATAAAAATAGCAGAGGGTTAATTCGGGGGAACGGCACTCGCAGATTTTGCACTGACGTATGTATCATAAATGAATACCTATTTTTTTTTTGCGGAAACAGAATATTGGTACCCAAATAAAAACATTTCCCTTAATACGTGAACTAACGAGCCAAAATGTCACTTTTACAAGAGTTCAACTCACACTGAAGCTTCATCACCGGCTGGCTATGAGCCGTGAAACCTGTTCTGCTCTATGCTGATTACCCGGTATTAGTCGACTAATTCTGAAAGATTTGACTTCCGCTTTAGTTTCCTGTTGGACTGTAACCAAATGTCTAATGTAATAGCTTCTGTAAACGCTTCTCTAGATTGATGTGAGCCAAATAGAAAATTCAGTTTTTAGAAGAACAGCTTTTAGAATCAGATATAAAAATAAACTATAACAGCGGAAAAACATGTGGATGTATAGTTCCTTGTACATGATCAAGTTTTTGTCAAAATCAATACTTTACAAGATTTTTTTAAGAGTTGTCAAAGATTCACAAGTTCAATTGTGATATTGCTTCCTATACTTTTAGTCTTTGAAGGTCTTGAAAGCAATATCTAAGGGCATGAGCTAAGTGGACAAACATTTTACAATGAGTTGATGGCTTTGGCCAATGAATTACGAGTAGTTAAAAGTGAGCCACGAAATCTGCAACATAGCTGAAAACGAAATGTAAACAAAAATGGCTACCTGGACATGGTGTGCCGTATGCGAAGTTTTTTGGTTTTAATTTCACGAAACCTGGACATGTCTCTAGCTTAAGGGCTCCGAGGATCACTACAACAATATGAAGACACTGCACATGAAATTGTCAGGAATATTAATGAATTTGATATAGCTCATTTAACCTATAAATTCGTGTTCTTGCATCTGCATTTGTTATCCAATGTTATGGTTGATCTGATGTTATAATATGCGAAACTGCTTTGTAATTAGGTAAAGAAAAATCTTTCATTACAAATGTTACACCAATACGCTAATATAAATAATCTTTGCACGAGATAAATTAACTATTTATCAATGTGTCCTGAAGCGGTTCAAATTCTAGTCTTATTCCACACACAGAGAGATATGTTTTTCTAAACATTTTTTTTTTTTAATTCAAGGTGCCACAAAACTTATATATCAGTGAAAATTTAACATCAAATTTTTGGGTGTTATACAATACTCTCCTACTTACTACACTTATACAGAAAGTAACAAGTCTGATGTCCTCCAGTCGTTGTAAGAGAAGTTTGTTTCTTGTTCCTAAAAATAAACTACTTTTACAAAGCGTTTCTTTTATCTACATCCTGCTAATGGAGATAAACATTAACAGAATTGGTCTTATGTTCATGCACATTTATGACACTGTTAAGTCTTGCTAGGATTTGTCAAACCTTGTCTAATGTAGTCGAATAGTTTTCAAAATTTGATAGTTTTTCTTGTAAACTGTTGAATTGAAAACTAAGTTTGATCATGTACAAGAGGCTTAAAATGAAACTTTTAAAAAGGACACCACTAAGTAACACCGTCTTACGATATAAATAGCTGCATGTATTCTCGCATATTACATGTAAAAAGATGCACATTCCTTTACCCGAAATCATCCAGGTCAACATTGTATCGATCCAAGTAAAACAGTAATAAGTACGCCAAGTCGCCCAAGTGGTACACATTAGAGTGTTTATTTACAGCCTATTTTCCATCGCTTTCCAAGAGTTCCCTTCTACTGCACATTCTCTAGGTAGAGATTGTGAGCATATAATTTGTTGAAATATCACTATAGTTCCGTGTTTGCGAGGTAGATGGTGTTATCGCTGTGCACACCTGCCCAGTTGATTACGCTGCGGTAGGCTTATAAAGACGAGGTTGTGGGTGACGATGAAGCCTTTTCGCATGACCAAGCGGCCAATGCTAGACTCTCCCCCAATGTGACGCTGCAAAATCACGCACTACTGGTTTGAAGCTACTACAAGAGTAGGTACCCGCTTTCCACACATAAAACATCATTCGGGCTCATTTCGGATGCTAATGGCTTAGAATATCGCATCATTATTCTGAATTCTTGCTTCAAAGAGCAATTCAAAGTTTCTATATCAAAGAAAATTCTGCGGTCATATACACAATCTACGATAAGTACGTAGGAGCACAAGCATAATTCTCGAATTCAAAATGTTTTTTGGAGGGGGGGGATTTATAGTAAACTTAATATTTACTTAACTTCTGGAAATTGTTAGCCTTAGGCATGAATCCAAGAATGAGAGGGGTCCGAGTGCGAAGTATTAAACATATTATGTATGTTTTTCCGTAATTCAATGATTGCTTAGTTTTATAAATTTGAGCTTGGTGATAATTACTTTCACCTGGAATAAGTATCTGTCAGTCGAGAAACAAATATTTGGACAGCACGCAGTTTGCGAGACAATCAAAATGGGAATAACGGCATTTTTGCGCTTTAGCTTGTATCAAGTCGCATTTTATTGTTAATTATATAAATCTATAATCAACATGGATCTTGACAAAGAAATCGTAATCTGGAAATAGTGCAACCCAAGTTATCGAGACATATTTTTGAACCAATTCAGGAAAACCAATGGAGAACTCGTTATAACATTGAACTGTACAGACTTTATAAGGAATGAGATGTTGTCACCTATATAAACTACACACTTTTAGATGGGCAGGGCATGTGAAATGGATAGGAAAATCACAAAATCCCAAAAGGGATTATGGAAGGAAAAATGTATGGAAAACGACCCCACAGGAAGTTCCAGAAATATATGGATAGAATCTGAAACTGTAGATACGAAAGAATTATTGGGAATGATCGTATGGAGGAAGAAACTGGAGGACGCAAAGGCTCGAAATGGCAGGGGGGGGGGGGCGTTGGAGTGGTATTGTTTGCCGCATGCCATGTCATGAGGGAATATAAAAGTATCTAGAGATTTTAAAAACTGCTTCTAGGAATAATTCGCGGAAAAGGAAACAATAAAACCTCAAAATTGATAAATGATTAACTTCAAAACAATGGCCGTTACAGATGATGTTTTAAGCATGCCAGAAAATTACTGAATGTTAATTGAAGGCGCTTCTCTGTTTACCTTTCTGGGTAAGCTACTAAGTCTTGCTTGTAATCTGGGAAAATATGGTATTTTCATTCTCAAGTTAATGACTTGATGTCATTTTGTCCTTTGAATTTAGTGTTTTGTTCCACGCACAGAGATTCGTTGCCGAGCGACAATAGAGGTAGATGCCTCTCAATTATTCATAAAGAAATGTCCCGACTATAACACTTTTTTTACATAACTAGTCTATCTGGCATGGCCTAGGAATAGAATAGTCGTTATAAATAGTCAAGTACTCGATTCCGAAACACTGACCTGATTGGTTGACTGAAGCGTTCTCATGTAATTAACGTACTGGTTGCGTACACTTTTTGAACGTGAAATTACAGATCATAGATTTTGTGTGATTTCAACACCCTCAGAAGGCCATTACATCGTTTTAAGTTTGGTACCCGTAATTGTGTTAATATGGATTTGGGATACGATAGCAAATTATATTAACCCAGGAATAGTTCCATGTAATATTTTAACATGTGCTTGAGTGCGTAAAAAACTTCTGCAGTAATAAACAAACCGAAGAATGAACAAACTTTCTCTGCCCATTACCAATTCATCGTTATTCTCTGCAATTCATGTCGCCCTTCGTGTTCTAGGGGTCACAGGTTAGCCTATGATTCTCAAAGAGGCGAGTTGAAATCTTAATAGGGTTTTCTTCGGAGCGGAGGTA
The DNA here is from genome assembly GCA_030762935.1 of Hymenopus coronatus. Taxonomy (NCBI): domain Eukaryota; kingdom Metazoa; phylum Arthropoda; class Insecta; order Mantodea; family Hymenopodidae; genus Hymenopus; species Hymenopus coronatus. The sequence goes on along the minus strand of CM060897.1, from coordinate 129,991,430 downwards.
AAGCCTGTGGACCCGTGATGTTTTATTTGTTGTACGTAAAAGAATCTCAAGAATCATAAAAGATGTCTCTGAGCAAAATTAAGCAGTTTCTCAAGCCCAATATAGAATGGAAGCTACGAACCACAGCAGTTAAAGAGCGTCCGTAAATATTAACAGTAATATCAATTGGAGTCGAATAATAGCATTAGTATACATATGTGAAGAGGTAGAGAAAGAATAAGTGACAGAAACAAGAAAAGGAAATACTGTATTTGTCATTTTAGCAAGGAAGACACATGGTTCCAATGAATTTATGAATTTCACTCCAAGCATTATCGCGTGCATTAGTTTTAAAATTATATTAATTTTGTCATTACAACTGTGGACTTTCTATTAGCTTTTCTTCGTTCATTTTGTTGAACTGCCAAATTAGTGTAACACAATAATTCAGGCTGACCTCAAATAGAAGCATATTTGATGTTTTAAAAAACATTGTGCAATCTTTTGTTTTCTATGAAGAGTCGCTTTAACCAACGATTATAAGCGAATGTAAGTTCCACTCCGGCTGTAAAATAAATATTCTTGCCAGCGAATTCTTTTTGGTTCGATTCGAAGCGTCTCCTTTTGTTTGTTTCTATACAAAGCCATTGCAAAAGCAAATTCTGTTCGATTCGATTCCGCCAAGTTTGAGCAGACCCTTACTCAAGACTTGGGGCAGCCTGTCTAGAGTGCGCATTTACGCTGTCTGGTATTTTTTGCAGAATGTTGTTCACTTCCAGTGCAGCAACTGAGTACTGTAACTTTCATCTGCATGCATCTGATGTTCAACTTAGAGGTGAGATATAATGCTTAGAAATACAAATCATGGGCTCAATTTCAGGGAGAATTTAAAAAATCTGATGTGTTCCATTCACGGGACTTTCTCTACACCTCTGCAACAAATTACTCCTAAAAACCTAATGTTTCTATTTACTTCATGCTAATCGAGAAAGAGTTAGCAGAAACAGTCTTATTACTTGCTTCCTTCTAAGGGGAAGCGAAATAAGGGAGTACCATAGGTTTAAGTGATAGTCAAAAGCTGGTTGCTATGTGACTGAAGTCCCTTTGTTTGCATGGACAGGAGTTAACAAAAGTCCTATGTGAAAAAAATATGTTTTTTAAAGTTGAAACCAAAAACAAGGAATATCTCAAAAACGATCAACTCCACGAAAAAAAAAAAAAAAAAAAAAATGCATGAAACATAAATTGTGTGTTATGAAGTGCTCTACACTTTTTGTGTGGTAAGTTTTTCTCCATCTCTTAAGGTTTAGCAGTTATGCAAAATTCCGTAAAATGTATCCAGAATAAAGTAGTCTTCAGAGGCTTTTCCCAGAAAACTCAAGATATGCATTTTATCTGTCAGGTAAATATCCTTAATGTATATTTTAATCAAAATCGTAAAGCCATTTTTGAGAAAATAAAAATTTGCGAAAAAGGTTCCTTGTATAGCATTTCTTAGTTTAAATGAGGCATGTCGCGTGATTTCTTAACAGTTTGGTGTATTGTTTTTTTGTGAAAAAGCTAAAGGTAGTTTGGGGTGGGGGGATTTTTTTCAAAATCTTCGTGTCGCATCCCTGGAAAATACTAAACTTAAATACCAAAGTTTGGTATTTTACCGACTTTTCGTTTTTGAGTTTTCGTGTTCACAGACACACGGACACACACGGACCCTTTTTCTGATTTTTTTTTTTTTTGATACAGGGGACCCTAAAACATATATTTCCGGTGAAACCTCGGTTTCGAATTTTTGGGTGGAGTACAATATCTTCTCTCTACTCTATGTACATAGTACGTATAGAGAAAGTAGAAACAGTGGTTCCCAAGGTTCATAAATCTAATCCACAAGCACAAAAACATTATGCCAGAGATAGCGCGTTGCAACCTGTGAACACAAACTCGCGTTTTGAAAACAGTGAGCACATACCTGAGTATCGTGCGGTGTTGCCGTGCATTGTCACAACGACCTTGAACAGGGGAGGGAGGGGGGGATAAAAAGTATGTGCGCTCAAACTTATTCTCGTTACCCACTTTGTGTTGATTAAGGTAAACGTTTGTAAATAAGTCGTTGCAAACTAGTTAAGGGATAATAAATGCAAGCTTAAAAAGAACTGTGTTTTTGTCACGAGAGAAGCTAGCAATGAGCTCATGCGGAGAAAAGGTCAGCAGATTTTTAAGCGCGATCAGTCAGCCTCCACTAGAGAATTTTTAAGCATGCCTTGGGTATTTCAGAAATTGCTCATGCAATTTTTATTAGCTACAGATTTTGTGTTGTGTATGTTTAAGTAACTCCATTACTTAAAATGCAAATGTTTGTTTCATTTACAATAACATTTCAAAATAATGATACATGAAAGCACTTCCTTATTTTTCTTAAACACAAAATGAAATATTTTCGGTATCTAGGACTACGCGAAAATCTTCGCTTGATTAAAAATCTGATGTGTTACATTCACATGACTTTTTCTACATCATTGTAACAAATTATTGTTAAACATCTTATTCTTGTATCTACTTTATAATCGAGATAAAAATTAGCAAGAACTGCCTTAATTACTAGTTGCCTTGTAAGTAGAAGGAAAATAAGCGAATACACTAGGCCAAAACGATAGTCAAATCTTTTAAAAGCTGATTACCATGTGGTTGAAATCAGTTTCTAAGCAGTGCCAGGAGTGAATGATTTCCATGTGATAAAAGTTTTAAGTACTTTAAATCTGAATCAAATAACAAGGAGTATCTCAAAAATGGCCAACTCCACGAAAAAACAGTTTATGACATAAGTTGTGTATTTTAACGAGATCTACATTTTTTGTGTAGTAAGATTTTGTATATCTCTTACGGCTTACTAGTTATGCAAAATTCATCCAGAATAAACAGGTCTAGAGAAGATATTCCAAGAAAATTCAAGATAAACATTTTATTTCTGATGGAAATTCCTTTAATATGTGGTATTTTAATCAAAATCGTTAGAGCCATTTTTCAGAAAGTCAAAATTTTCTGAAAAAAGTTATAAAGGGTAGTTAGCGGTGGGGGGATTTTCTTCAAAAGCTTCGTGTCGTATCCTTGGAAGATACCAAACGTAAATACCAAGTTTGGTATTTAACGGTCTTTTCGTTTTTGAGCTATACTGTCTACAGACACACACACGACTTTTTTTTAGAATACTTTTGTTTTTATTCAGGGGGTCCTAAAACATGTATTTTCGGTGAAATCTCGGTATCGAATTTTTGGGTGGAATACAACACTTTCTCTATTCACTACGTATATAGTACGTATAGAGAAAGTAAAATTAAATGGACATGCTTCAATAAGAGTTTTCTGGGTTCTTGGGGTTTAATAAGGTTATTTCCGGTAAAATCTCAATATGAAAACACTGAATGGGCTGCAATTCTTTATCTCATCAAGAAATTAAAAATTGCATTTTGTATTTAAAAAAGACAACAGAGTATGTAGATGAGCAAATGTATAAACAATGATGACGCATTGATCTTTATCACATACTGCTAACTGAAAAACAAAATATAAATTTTCTCAAATATAGAACACACATTTTCACAAATCGTTGTATTGCAACTTCCTTGTAGGAAAATCGGTAGTGAAATTTCTTTACACTCACGCTGTACTTGTTTGAAGGACAACCAGTTTATTTAACGTAAACTTGTCCGCGTGTAAGCCAGCAATGCAGCAATAAGAATGAGCTATAAGCACAGGTGTATGTACAGAGTTTATGCATTCAACAACCTCAGAATTTTCAGGCAGCTAAGAACTAATTTATGAGGCAGTAAATTCTTTGTCCAGAAAGTTTCAGTCTACGTTTATAGCAGCGATGAAATTGCCCACTACCCTCCAAACAAACATTCTAACTCTGTTCAACTAAACATAATTAGTACTCTCATTGCTGGAAACACTACAGATTTTGTGCACAAACGGTTCGGTTTATTTTGATTTTCACCTGTGCATGCACAGTTTTGCATAATCTCTCTTTCACACACTGGTCTCCTACTCCATGGTCATCTCATCTGTTTTCACTACACAGTGTGTTCTTGTTTTCAAAGTGGCAATAAAATGCGTTTTCTATGGTGTTAATAAAAATAAGTAAGAAGTACATTAGCGAGTCCTCCTTATAATCGCAACACGATCGGAATTACACTGCTTGTTACTGGCGTAATGTGCTTATATAATACAGTAATACTTTCTATAACACATTAAACACTCATCTCATAAAATTCTGCCAATAACTCGTTTTGGGTAGTTATTTTTGATTGAATAAAAATACTCCAAACAACTTCTGAATTTGTAATCATTAATGTTGAGTATATTATTTAGAAAGCTAATGGTCATGAGCCTCTACTGTGTATTTTTTCTCTCTAAAAACTGAATAACAAGCGAGATATTTTAGTTTACTAAAGTATAGGATGAATTATATTAAAACATCGATATCGAGACATCGAAAAATGTTTTGTTATCCCCTGTACAAAATTAAACGATCAGACAAAGGCTCACGTGTATGTTGATAATTTATGAACAAGCTATTTCAGAAAACAAATACCAAAATTGTGCATTATATTTAACATCCGCTAAAAGTTCTACATTTATTTCCGACTACTTACATAGAACATATGGAACTGATAATAACTGCATATAACCATGTTGATCAAATGCCCTATATTTAGTGACCCGTTAAGTTCTGTTCATTCAGATTATTTGTCACTACTTTATATAACAGGTATACCATAAGCAAGCGATGTCAAGGTTACAATCACGAATTATAGTTGGTATCCTGCCTGGCACGTTCTGCGGTACAGTAGAGTTGGGCGGTTGTTCGAGGCTGTGTGGGCAAACTTGGGCGATCGAAATCGAAGAAATTGAGCTCTATGGGAATATATGTTTCGCACGAAAGTTATTATTTAATAAACAGTTATGTTTGATTGCTTGATGAATTATAACACGTATGTTCCATTACAGTAATACACATGCAGTTCATTGTGCATTAGAAATGTAAACTCAGAAGACATTAATGTGAAAAAAGAGAAGAAAAAAAAAGCGCTTTTGAAACTGAACATTAAAAGAAAACGAAATAAAGAAAAAAAAAGTACAAACGTTTATAAAGGGATTGTAAAGGCAGAATATAAACATAAGACATTTATTGTTTCGTATTTATTGTTGTATATTAACATAGTTCACACAATGCTGTAACCCAAAAGGTGTTTCTCATAATGTTATTTACTGTTTATTTTTTAAGATATTAATAAGAATTTGGTCTTAAGCTATTAGAAATATAAATGCGTAAATTATTTCTAAAATTATACTTTATTTTTACCATGTCGAGGTTTTAAAATGTAGTTGGGAAAATATATGTTCACTCGCTTAAATATTTTCAAATATTGTAAGTAGTCTTAAAGCCTGATATTAAGATTACACAGTTCTATGTCATCGAGGACTTTGTAAAATATTCCTTGGTGAAGAAATATTGAATTGCTCACATAGCCGACGGTCGCATCCAGTTTAATAACGTCTGTAACTGCAATTTTCTGAAGATTTGCTGACAGTGTTCAGCACAGAGTGATTTAGACTGAGCAGTGAGGCTGCCAGCAGAAGTTAGGTATTACTGTGCTACTCAAAAGGTTAACATGTCGACTTCAAAGGCTGCGAGCACTCCACGTCTTTCTGTCATTTGTGACTTCTTTGGCTGAACTGACGCGCTCATAGGTCTACTGCTAAACGTCGGCGACATCTCAGAATAATCAGTGCATTTCGATATCCTGAATCAAATCGCTATAATTATTTACACGATTTGAAGAAACACGATTTGAGGAAACAAACCTCGCAAATGCATTACGCAAGGGAACTTTCTGAACGCGTGAACAGAATAAACCGTCATCCATTTGAGGGGGGGGGGGGCTACTTTAGGTACTCATAGGAAATGTATTGCCAAGCTATTTCCATTTTATACTAACAAATCAACATTTTCTCTTATAAGCTTTCAATGAGATACCAAAACTGTAAGCAACCTTATTTCTCCATATATTTGAAATGTAAAATGTATAAAACCATTAACTTTTCATTTTATGTGATCCGAGTGCACTCAAATCACACTTTTAAACTGATAGTTATTATTTTCGTTCTTCTCAAACATATTCATTATATTCAAATCATTATAACACAATACATACTAAACGTTAATATTAATAATGGCATAAATATTAATAAAAATCTAATAAAAGATCAAAAATTGAGAATCTGGAACCAAAAGTATTTCAAAAGAGGTGGTTTAGTCTCAATACTGTAACTAAGGAAGTAATGGATACTGTTCGATAGAAAATGTCTTCTGTGAACATTCGGTTCTCACAAACGAGTGCCGTTAACGGAATAAATCATTTTTAAAGCAAGCAAACTAGCCCAGCTGAATATGGCAAAACTTAGCATTCGTATTCTTAAATGCTGTAAAGGTAAAATCCATACTAAAGCAATGTTACAACAATAACATATAAAATATTAGTCATGCGATGTAATTACACACATTTAATAACACTAACGTCGACATGACAGAATATGTGCTCGAAGATGCAGGCAGATTATCGTTCCGATGTTGTTTTGAAACGCAGGCTTGTACATAATTACGTCAAGCTATATTCCGTGGGTTATCGCAGACAATTTCAATCGTATGCCACCAGCAACGTGCCCATGTGTAAATATCTCTCACGATATCGGATTGCACCAGCTTCAGGTGCGATATACAACCCCGGTGAGTCATGACACTTCGTTTTGTTCCATCGACGATGACTAGCTTCTCGTGTTCGAGATTACACTCTAACTCTACCTCTTTTTTTTTTTTTTTTTTTTTTTAATATAGTCGCCCTGTACTGAGGGGACCTTCAGATTGAGCAGCCTTCAAGCAATGTCTGCTATCGTGAGCGTCGATCAAAAACCAACACAACGACCTTGTCGTTATATCATGGACAGAACACTATCTTCCATTGTAGCACAGGGAGAGCCGGTAAAAAGACTTAGCAGCTTCATATATTTTCATCAGTATGAACCGCTTTTAAGAATGACTGCTTTCCTAGCAGAAATTCATATGCAATACATCTCAAGCCGAAAAGTTGCTATTATTTTTTATACTAGGCAGGTAATCAATGCTAGAAGGGGAAAAAAAAAAAAAAAAAAAAAACTGATTTGTTCTATTCACATGACGTTCTCTAGCTATTATCCTGAGAAGAGAAATGTCGGGCAATTCTAAACTCAATGGACCCCGGGTTCATTTGAGCTTCAATTCACCGATTTCATTTACTCGTCCGATGTGATCTTCCGGGTTAAAGACTTGGGGGGCAGAACGCACGCACGCACGCACGCTCTCTCTCTCTCTCTCTCTCTCTCACACACACACACACACAATGGCTTTCTTTTAGGAGGGGAGGATTCAGGGAGCCTCAAAACATTCACAGAAAAACTCGGTAGCAAATTTTCAGTATGATACAAACTTCCCCAGCTTACTTCACGTAGTAGAAAATGTAAACATAGGAATTGACGCCAATACTTTTTCCCCCTATTTTCAAATCAGAATGTCTTTGGATAACTTATTTTCTGTTTGGAAGCTTACTTCATATCTGAGCTACGAGATTTACATTTGTGTTCAGCAAGCTTCTTTGTATCACAGTTTACCAGCTATACAAAATTATGATAATACGTTTAGAATAAAGCACAGATACATACAGTGGAAAGTTCAATATACACTTTGTCTTGCAAAGATCCTAAACAAACGGTATCTTAATAGAAATCGGTACGGTCATTTATAAAAAAAAATACATAAATAAAAAAAACCTCAGCTCAATATCTTGTGTCGCACCCTTAGAAAATATTAAACGTATTTAAAGGTTTTTACTCAGGGCGCCTTGAACCGTGCACTTCGGAGAAATATCTATATCTAACTTTTGGGGATTATTTACGTGTGACACGACAGCGAGAAACTTTTCGGTAAAGCTGTACGATTGTTGCAACACACACACACACACACACACACACACACACACACACACACACACACACACACAACGGTCTTTCGTTCCTAACTAGCTTACCTTCGTCCGCAACTACTATACTCCTCTACTTATAAAAAATATTATTCGGCTAAACTTTGCTTAGGGCCCTAAAAGTTTAAAGCGGCTCTTATATTTCACTCACGTTGGACTTAGAAAAAATCCCGCGTCACATGTTGGAAAGAAGAGAACAACTTCTTAATGGAACACTTTCCCTCTACTTTCTATAGGTAGAGTAAAAAACGAGCAGTGAAGAAAGTGTAAATACTTTAATATGCAACCTATCAAAGAGTATCACGGAAATGTATAATACTCTAAAAAGAAATTACAAAATATACATCTTAACGAAATCTAAATGTGTAGGAGTTTGTTTATTCCTTCTGGTTTATGAACGCAAAAATATAAAAACAACAATTTCAAACAAAGAGTGCTTCACAGCCTATTTGAATATAATTCAAACTAGTTATTTTATTTAATCTACAGCTCCAAAAAACGGCATTTTAAGAATATCTTTACATCCGTTTTTGAAACAAAGACAGCAAGAAAGAAAAAGAAAGACACTTTCACCAAATGTAGAGTAATTTTAGGTTGGGGAGAACGTTAGTTGAAATATTCGAGTTACATCCTTGTAAAGTGCTGAACAATTAGGTATTATCTTACTTTTCGTTTTTGAGTTATGTACGTGGTGATACAAAACGCGCGCGCGCGCGCGCGGAAGCAAGTAATAAGTCTAATTTTGTTAATGTTTATCTCGATTAGCATGATGTACGTAAAACAATCTTTTTTAGGAATAGTTTTTATATGGAACAGCTAGAGAAAGGCATTCTGAATTGATCACATCAGTTTACTGTGCGTGTGTGTGTGTGTGTGTGTGTGTGTGTGTGTGTGTGTGCGCGCGCGCACGCGTTTATTTCGATTTCGAAAATAACGATGGTTCCTCTATCTACCTTGTAGTTGGTAGAGCTACGAAAATTGAATTTTCCACAACTGTAAGCTCCTGTAACAACAATTTTAGGATCACAGTACTGGCGTGTTTGCCAAAAGGCAGCTTCGAACATCAATGTCAACATCATTTTCTCCATGAAAAACATGACAAGATATAAATTGTACCCGGTTATTCGATAACTAAATTTGAAATGCATACCGAATTGTTTTAAGTTTTGTGCGCTTGTTCGACCGTTGCATTTATTTATATGCAGGATAATGAAACCTGACGGTGCCATATTTTCAATACGTGTACGAATACTGTGAAACATATCCTGTGATGCAATGCATTCTTTCCTACAATTCACGAAACGGACAACCGATGGAATATTTCAGAATGAGGCATACCTATACATGAAAAAAACAAAATTGTAAATAAAGCGTAGTTTGGGGTGGGGGATTTTAATGAAAATCTCTGTGTCACATTCTGGTATTTAAGGGACTTTTCATTTTTAAGCTATGCTGTCCACCGACACACATTGGCCTTTTTCTAAATATGTTTTTGTTTAATTCAGGGAGCTTAAAACACGCGTTTCCGATGAAATCTCGGTATCAAATTGTTGGGTGTAATGCAATACCTTCTCTAAACGCTCTGCACATAGTATGAGTAGAAAAAGTAAAAATGGTGACAATTTCAGAAATATTAATTCTTCTTGGCCATTTTAGTTATGTTATCATTCAGTTGTTTCTCGCGATGTCAATGTGTGTGGAATTTAAACATTTAACTATCCCTTGAACCTTCTACTAATTAATGTGCAATGAAACGTTCAGTAAATGTTCATTTAAATTAATGAAAGAGTTTGCACGACTTCGTATGCAGAAGTTATTGAAAGTAAATATAGAAAGCCATCTCAATGTAAGCCATTAGACATCAACATTTATTTGTTCTTTATTATGCATATACATAAAACGTTATAGTCTTTGGGTTAATATCGGCCATTTTAGGCTCCAAACGTAATTAAATAAGTGTTATTTCCCCCCCTCCACTATTTCCACCATTAAAAACACAATATTTATTTAGAGGCTAATTAAAATCGATAAAACCTACTTTCTTTATAAAGGCTGAAGTTCGAAAAATACTTTTTTAGGAAAAGAATAATAATCCGTTTACTACAAATACAAATTTGCATTAGGGTAGGAAAGCGATTAGTTATGCAAACAAAACCATTGTCTATCCCAAAAACAGCTTGATATAACTTAAGAAAACCGCAGGTTAAGTAGCAAAAACCCTTGTTTGCAGTTTTCTCTCGTAAGTGCTTGCAACGATCTAATAACTAGTTCCATAAGTTTTCTGGCGTATTTTCTGCTAAGGAGAAGCATTACTGGAATGTTCCAGATTTTACCATAATGCTGAGCATAGCTTTCTCGAAAATTAGTACGATAAAGATTGGTCCACTGTTCCGTGTGGATGCGTTTCTCCTTAATCTCTCATCCTGAACCTGGATGGTTTGGATGTCCGTATCACGCGAGCTTCGTCAGTTTATAATACACAAACTGGAAGTTTTATTAGCAAATTGTGTATTTTACGCAGTACATTGCATGATCTCGTATTTCGCATAGAAATAGCTGCTGGAACTAGTGTTTCCTTCATTCAGCACTTGACCGAATAAGTCACTCATTGGCCACTCCTAAGGCCAAATTATTCGTACATGACACAAAAAGAAAAGCGATAAAGTAGTTAGAAATAAGAGGATGCTTCTTTCCAGTGAAAATCCTGCTACGATTAGTTGATTAATTCTTCTCTACGTGCAAAATCTGATCTGAATATGAGTAAAAGTGGGAAGGAAATTCCACATATAATGCAAGATGTAGCAATTCTAGATGCTATTTCAGTATTCATCAAGAAGCAGAAAGTGGAATAAAATGAATTTGAACTTTGACCCTATTGCTCCTCCGATGTACTGTAGCAGCATATCAGTCGTAACTGATTAAACATCTGTTATGCTTATCTAAACTGTGGCAGTAAATGCATGCTGTAAACATAAGAAGGTTCTTAGAAGTTGCAGTGGACTTTGTGCGGATAGTGAATTAACAACATACTGATTCTGGTTCGTTCATTGTCCTGATAAAACGGTTAAAAATATAAATGTTGTAACAAAGCAGCTCTGGAAGATTTGTAAACTACATTGTCATGCTTATTAAAAACTATTGCCATTCAAGTACATTCCTTGGAATTCTAGGTAATTTTAACACATCAAAATATGTTTCGCTTTGCATCAAAATCTGGGTGGTGGTGTTTTGTTGTTCATTTCTGATGATTATTCTGTATTTCTGTGATACTTAGATGAAGAAAGCTCTGCCACTTAGGCACAGTTATACGCAGTCACCAGAATTGCCGTTGTATGGGAGAAAGTTACTGAGGAAAGTTGAACTCCTGAGCCAAAATCGGACACTGCTCGGAATCTTCCTAGGATGCAACTCAAATTTTTATGAATTTCAGCCCACTCCAAACTACCCCCAAAATGAATTCCTTTGTTCTTTGGAATTTCCAAAATTTCAAGTTGTGCACTTTTGAAATATGCCCCTTCTTGATTGCAAATAAATAAAGCTCAGGAAATGATTAACAACTGTGATGTTAACGGGTGCGCTTATTAGTTCCATCAAACCGAGTACTGAAAACGTTCCCGAAAACATTTATAATCTTCATGACTATAAGGAACAGAACAAATAAAAGTTCCCTAATGGACAAGAAAATAAATTAAAATGAAGTCCTCTGCTTGTAACAAACTTTTGAAACGGCCTACAAGTTATGCTAACAATGGCAGTGTGCAAAGTGGACGTAACAGAATGCTTTCTTTATTCGTTATTTATTTGTAGGAGACCTCGCAGTATACTTGCAGCAAACCGTATGCTAATCCCTTGCAGTTTTTATTGCTGGGAAAAATAATTACTAAACAATAAAAACGCATTCGTCTATATTTAAAAACAACAGCAAATAGCACGTGCCTGCCTCAGATCCGGAGTTTGAATCGGTGGGCAAAGGCTTTCCGGCATTTCCCTTGTCCTTCTTAGCTCTTAGTTCTACGGAGCCCGTGCTCATTTGAGCCACATTTCACTAGTCAATTCATTCATCGCTACATGCCCTGCCCTTTCAATGAATCTGAATAATAATTTGGCAGCATTGATGGACAGGAAGAGAACAATTCTGCATTTAATGACAATGGTAGAGATGACGTAGAAGTACTTAATAATGACGGTTGATCAAAATAGACTACATTTGTGCATCTAAGTCTACTAGTCCGTTCCAGAAACAAAAGTAGCATTTCGTAATGTTCGGGGCCGCCGGAGTGGAATGGAGTACGTGTCTGTAGAAGTCAACTTTGTTATATATTTTTAAGCTTAACGTCCTTTAACCTGATTGATCATATCGGACGATGAATGAAGTTGGTGACATGGTGTTGCTCAAATGATCTTCGGGCCCATGGAGTTTGAAGTTACTGGACTCTTTTTCACGATAAGGGGAGATCCCCAAAACCGTATCCGGGTAACTCACCCTAAGCGAGATGCTCAAATGGTCCATGGAGTTTGAAGTTACTCGACTCTTTTTACGATTAGAGTCTAATCCCCTAAAAGTTTATTCGGGTAACTCACCCTAGGCGGGATTCGAACTCGCGACCACTTGAATGGGAGGCAAACACACTACCCCCACTCCCAAAGCGGGCTTTATTATAAGGCATTATCTCAACTTTCCCTTCAATTCAAAAGTGAATTTACGTTTTCATTACGTGTTAGTTATTTACAACTGTACAATTTTAGTTACGTTGAAAGTTGTCTGCTTGCTACGTTTTTGGTTACGTTGCTTTGTTGATTGATGACCGTCATCCACACCGTCATGGCTTTGCCTATTGAAATAAAGAAAATGAGCGAAAAGTTCAACTGATAGTAAGGCCAATATTCAACTGTTCTGGACCAAGACAGAAATTATGTAACAGAGAGAAACCAGAATTAAGCATCTGTGCATGCTAAGTTGTGTTTGTAAGGATATACTGAAAATTAGACATAATGCATATATAACATTAATAAGCAGGCACTTGTACACAAAATGTTTAAAATGTGTACTGCAACTGCAAATATAAGCGCTAACCACGCAACAAACATTTTAACATTTAATTCTGGGCCTCTCGGAGAAATGGCAAGAGTGTATTCATACTAAATACTTTTTATTATTTTTCACCATAATTATTATTTAAAAATAGCTGTAATATATGCTCAATGTATGGAAAATTAAAATAATTTTACAGGCTGCAAAGCGCAGATACACAATTATACACTTCTAGAAACTTCCGAGCGCTTAATAAAACGAAAAAATAGCAAAAACAACTAAATATGCATGTACATTACATTTATAATTCATCTTCAATACGGAAATATGTTATAACTTTCTATTAGAACAAAGAATGTTAATCAGTATGAATCACTTCTGCGTACGTTGATATCAACCACAAAAACCCAATATAGGTAATACACTAAAGGAAAGCTATACATGTATACATATGATAAAGACGCACGAAAGGGTCCAAATTGTTACTACTAGTTACTTAAGTTCATATAAAATCGCCAAACGTAACTACAAAATAAGTTTTAAAAAAAGAAGAAAATAGAACTCTGGATGTACTGCATTCGAATGACTTTCTCTAGCTGTTCAAACTATTCTTAAAAGATCATTATTATTTTATCTAAATCATGCTAATCGAAGTAAAAAGTGGCAGAATTATTGGTCTTATTATTATTTACTTCCTTGTAAGTAGAAGGAAAATAAGATAGTACATTAGGACAACGAGATATTCAAATATTTTAAAAGCTGGTCCATATATGAAACAATTGAGGTTCGTTTCGCATTACACGGTTCCCGTTTCAGAATAGTTAGTTTAAAACTGAAACCGATAAAAGGAATATCTCGAAAACTGTCAACTCTACAAAAACGTCAAGGACATAAGTTGTGTGTTTTAATGACATCCACATTTTCTTGTGTAGCAAGTTTTTGCCTATCTCTTATGGTACAGCCGTTAAGCGAAATTCTACAAAACTCATCCAGAATCAAGAGGTCTTCTGAGGCTATTCCCCGAAAATTAAAAAATACACATTTTATTTGTGATGTAGAATCTTTAATATACGGTATTTTAATCACAACCGTTAAGAGCTATTTGCTTTAAAACCTTCATGTCGCATCCTTGGAAGATACTAAATATAATGCCAAGTTGGGACTTAACAGTCTTTTCGTTTTTGAGCTATGCTGACCCAAACATACACGGATCTTTTTCTAAAAAGGTTTTCTTTTAATTCAGGGATCTCAAAATATACATTTCAGGTGAAATCTTGACAGGAATTCATCACACGTCTGAAATTAATCACACGAAAAAATCCTATTGGTACCAACTTTCATCACTTAATTTTAATTAATATTTTATTGAGTATTGTTCATTACGTCGTAATTATATATACTATTTTTACCATTGAATGTTGTAATAAAATATTTTCTCCAGCTACTATGTACATTGTATGTACTTATGTGCTACAGAAAGCAAACATGTAATTATGTGTCTTCCGCGCGACTATGCCGTAATTCAGTAAGAGTGCCTGCTGTAGGTTAAAGTAGTTATGTCACTGTGTTTGGAATGTTAATATAAATTACTTATACTTAAACAAAATGGTTACAACCGTCAGTTAATATTGTCCTTGCTAAAGAAATCCTTCCTTCTTGCGTAAGACATTCAAACATGTGACTCCCCACTTCCTATGAGGAAATCCTTTTTATTCGCTAAAAATAAAAATGTCTCTTCGTGATTGCTTTATCTTTTCTCTGCATCTTCTACTTACTTTCATGTTTTCCTAAGTTTTATATGAAATTTCGTCACCGCAAGGAGATACAAATGTAGGTAGCTTACAATGACAGATCATTTTATTTTTTATAGAGTTTAACGCCCACTATTACTACTGGCACCGCAGGCGTTGACACATGATACATGGAATGAAGATGGAGCACTGGTGGAATGCGATAGTGGGGGAAACCGAAGAACCAGGAGAAAACCCGCCCCTACGTCTCTTTGTGCACCACAAATCCCAAATGCGGTCGCCTGGGACAAAACTAAGACCCTCCTTGGTGAGAGACCAGTGAGCTAATCACTCGGCCACGGCGTAGCTAAGGGCGAGAGTAGATATTATTCACAACAGCTAATGAGCAGAAACAACAGTGAGCAATGTTGCCAAGGAATGACAAAAATGTGATGGGGAATGTTCCAAAACCATATTAACATGGTAAGAGGTGACGAAAGCTATCCAGAACTGAGTGACATTCATCTCTTTCCAGGAGGGGGTCCCCCAACAAAGGAGAGAAGAGCAGGAAGTATAGGCAAGCACATTATCTGTTCGTTCTTATCAGCGGTTGCCGCATGTGACAATACCATTTGAGGGTCGAAAGACTGTCATTGCCAGGCGATATACCTCAAAATGTCCCCCACAAGTCTTTAAAGAACTGAGGAAAGAACGATAAGACTAGTCGGCGTAGAATTTATCAAACTGCCCACACTACACCAGAAACAACTCAATTTCTGTAAGGAGTCAAGACCAACATTTTTGTCCCTTCTTCCCTAAAGTATCTACTAATCTATTCCCCCAAAATAAAAGAATTCTATTGACCAAATTACGATCCAGAAGATTCAGTGTTTACTTTCCGAAGTCAGACCGTAGTCAGAAGTTCATAGAAATTGTGTGGAATTTCCTGGGCAGCATTACGGCAAGTTTGTAGAAGCTATAAAAAAATAAACGTAATGTTAACAAGTTTCTTATTACTGCTTCCAATAATTTATGTTCAAAATCTATTTTGAATCCTGTTTTGGATTCATTATAAACTATCAAGACTGTCAGAAATCTGTGATTACACAGCAACATACACCATAAATGCTCTTTTGAGTGTAACATTTGCAGGGCTTTTCTAGGTAAAAACTATTTAAAAAAAAAAACACCTTTGTTTGATTTTTGTTAAAGCTTCAGGGTAGATATCGTAATAAACTATGGTCAACTAATATAATGCACATATTTCGATAATCCCAAATTGCTGTTGCTTTCTAAAACCGTTAATAAACGTATTTCCGAACGCAAACAAGATAAAATAAAGACTGCCTGCGTGGTCGAGTGGTCAGCGAGCTGACTTCTCACCCGGAGGTCCCGGGTTCAATTCCCGGCTAGGGCGGGGAATTTTTCTTTAACCGGAATTATTCCCTATCCCCCATAGAGTCTGGAAGTATGAATGTGAGAGTGAATGTGCGTGCGTTTAGTAACATAAAGTTTAACCTAATGTTCTGAACCTGCAGTTTCACAAGTGACAGCCCCCGATATGACCATTGATGTTAAAGGGGGCTATACAAATGAAGCAATAAGAAATAAAAAAAAAAATATATATATATATATATATATATATATATATTTATATATATATTTTAGGGGTATATTACCCTCAAAGTGTAGGGCCGTCAATTACAAATAGAATCTACATTACAAAACTTAGCTTGAGCTATTTCCCTGACGAAGAACCAATATACTATATAACCAGTATAACTAATTGGAACATCAACAGTTCATTCCAAAATAAGATTTCAAGCATGGCATTTTTCTTCCTCTTTGTAGAACAAGTCTGAAATATTATTACAACATATAAACAATCTTATTTATCCGGCATCATTTTCCAAAAATGCAAAAATGCAAAAACACTGAACTGTATTCATCTATTTGTAATACTGAATATTCAACAATATGGACCTACGGAGAGCAAATTTAATATGTCATAACGTACTCTCACTCTCACTTTTCGCCCCCAAACACCAATGTTTAGTTCAAGAAACGCTTCCTCCTGAGGGTTTTCAAACTTCATTACAAGCTGAAATTCTACATAATTACTCATCATATGATTAAACGAATTTTAGTTAAATCCAACAAACCCAGAAAATCAAGTTAGAATGGAATTCCTTCTAAAATCAAAACATGTCAAACCTTTTCAAGGATGTGGTAGAATCCATTTTACTTTTATGGGAATCTTTTGATTTAGCCTTCCATGTATAACTGGAAGAATCGGCTGGCGTGGAAATGAAACAATACTGCGCTAAGCTTCAAGCATAGGAAATGGAAGAGATTACCAGAGGGCCGGAACAAGAGCTGTCACGCTGTCTTCCAACGTCTCTTTCCGAAAAGAAACATTCTTTTCGTTTTCCATTCCTGACGCTTAACACTTTATGGAGTGCGCAAAGTCTTCAGCTTCAGGAAAACGTGCCACGTTTACGGTAGTCGTGATCACCTTTTGTAGCCATCATTCCAAATCGCATAATAAATGAGAGCAGATAATTTTTTGGATGTTGTATATATAATATACATTATGAAAATGCAGAACCCCCATGACGGAATAGGTAACCTGAAACTTCCAAAATATCCCTAATGGGGCATGAATACGATATTATAAACGTTTTCTCGCTGTTATATTTAAAAACTTAGTGATTTACCCTCATTGAGGAATTACTACAATATCTTAAAAGAAAATTTACATTAATATGAGATGTGTTTAAAAAATTGTGAATTCAATTCACAAAGCATCACAGGACACACGTAAACATTGTCATTTCTTTAGAAAAAAAAATCATTTTTTGCAAATTATATTTTCAGAAAATGTTAATAAATACCAACATTAACAGCCAAAATCAACCATAAAATGCTGCTCATACGGTCGAGTATTCAGCCTTCCAGCTTCTCAAGCAGAGATCCCAGTTTCGATATAGTTGATGTAAAAATGTGTGTTTAAGGGAGATAAAAGAGTTTCAATATTTCAGTTTGTATTTTTACCTTCCCTACACGTACTATGCACATAGTAGGTAGAGAGGGTACTGTATTCTACTCAAAAATCGATGTTGAGATTTCACCGAAAATGTTTCGAAGTCCTATGAATAACAAAAAAGCATTTCAGATCATGGGCCGCGCGCGCGCGTGTGTGTGTGTGTGTGTGTGTGTGTGTGTGTGTGTGTGTGTGTGCACAGCGTAGCTTTAACAAGGAAAAGATCGATAAATACCAAATTTGGTATTTAACTTTAGTATCTACTAAGATTACGACACCAAGATTTTAAACCCCAAACTATCCTTTACATGGAACAAATTTCGACAATTTCCAATGGCTTTTACGATTTTGATTAAAATGGTGTATATTAAAGGTTCATGAATAATAAACAGTATATCTCGAAAAGCTTCTTAAGACTTTCTTCTGAATGGCTTTTACATAGCTGGTAAACCATAAGAGATAGACGAAAAGTTATATACAAAATACACAGAGTTCATTAAGGCACACAATATGTCATATGCAATTGCTTGTAGAGTTAACATTTCTGAGATATTTCTGGTTATTGGTTTTAATTTTAACCTACTTAAAATTTTCTCAAACGGAGGTAATCTTTTCGTTTCACCTTTCTTTTGTTTTACCACTGGCCGGCAAAAGCAATCAGATTTCAACTGTTTCACACAGCAACCGGCTTTCAAAAGATTTCACTATCGCTTTAGCCAAATGTGTTGTCTCAGTTCTCTTCTACTTACAAGTAACTAACACAAACATTTCTGTTAATGTTAATCTCGATTATCAGGAGATATATGTGTTCCATTCATATGATTTTCTCTACAAACTATTACAAAAGATTAATCCATTAGAATACCATGTGGCTCAAATGAAATGAAATTTGTTTGCATCTGCAGGCCACTTTTTAATGTTTTGTGAGTTGCTTTTTTAATGGTTAAGATGGAGCACAGATAGAATGCGATGGCGGGAGAAACCGGAGAACCCGGAGAGTACCAGCCCCTGCGCCGCTTTATCCACCATAAATTCCACATGTGGTCGCCTGGGATTGAGCTCAGGCCGCCTTGGTGAGAGGCGAGTGGTCTATCCATTCGGCCACGGAGCGGTCGCCTCCGAGTTGATTTGCCGAGCAGTATATTCAATTTGCCCAATAGTTTGTTAAATTACGATCATTTATATATTTTGTGTTCAGGCAAAAATGAATCTGACTAGAGAACAATGCCGGGCTATGAACTTTGTATAATTTTAAATCGCTATTAATGTCTTACAATGTGAAGATGGGCTTCCAAGTGCAATTGACGACGAATGACACATAGGGCAATACTTTATAATTGATACAGTGAATTCAAGAGATCGTCTTTACTTTCTCTAGCCCCATATGTACAATGTACTAGTGGATCCTAGAGAAGGTATTGTATTCCACCCAAAAATTCGATACCAAGATTTCATTGGAAATAATGTTTCAGAAAAGCATTTTCAGAAAAAAAGTCCACGCTTGCGTGCGTGTCTATGGACAACATGGCTCAAAAACGAAGAGACGGTTATTGGTATTTAAGTATGTTCAAGAAAATCCCCGCACCCCAAACTACCCTTTACATGGAAAAATTTAGGAAAATTTTGTTTTACATAAAAATGGCTAGCGACTTTGATTAACATACCAGATTTTAAAGCCATTTTCACCACAAATAAAGTGTTTTTTTTTTTTCTGGGAATAGCTTCTGAAGACCTGTTTATTCTGAATAAATTTTGCTGAATAGTAAACCGTAAGAAATAAACAAAAACTTAATACACAAAAATGGTTAAAATAAACAATTTTTGTAATATAAATTTTTTTCGTGGACTTTACCATTTTCGAGGTATTTATAGTTATTAGTTTCAAATGTGAATTACTTATACTTTTCTCAGACAGGAAGTGTCCGTTTTTCTTTTGTTTTATTCCTGGCCAAGCAAAGAAGCGATTTGCAATGACAATCGCATAACGTCAGCTTTTAAAACATTTGACTATCACTTTAGCATAGCGCAATTCCTTTAGTTCCCTTCTACTTATACGGAGGGAAGTAATAAGAACATTATGCTAATGTTTATCTCGATTAGCATCGTGTAGGAAGAAGAGTAATTTTTGTAAGAAGTTTGTAGGGCAGCTAAAGAAACTCATGTGAGTGTAACACATCAGATGTTTTTTCTTAATGAAGAATGTCGTATGACATGCATTTATTCGGGCGCATTGGGCATCAATAAAATAAAAAATAAATAAAATAAAAAAATACATCGACAGAAGCGAAAACAACTTTTCGTTTCCGATTTATCCACATAAACTAGTTAATTTTCTAAGCATTTTCAGTGTCACTCTCGTATCTATGGCATTCAGTTTTTAAGGTTCCCTACACGATTTCCGTCATATCGTAATTTTTTTTTTTTTTTTTTTTTTTTTTTTTTTTTTTTTTTTTGTAGTACTAATGATTTCATTTTTCAGAGCTGATTATACATTAAATTATTCTTACAGTCAATATGAGTTTATTATTCTAGATTTTATAAACAAGTAAGAGGTTATTGCATTGTTAACTTTTGTAACATTACATTTCTTACACCGAGGTACACGAACAATTTACATACATGCCTCAGCCCCGACATCCCAGACAAAAGAATGGAAGTTGGCAAGCTCGCGCTAGATGTTTCTCTCCACGTTCGACCTTGAAGAAGCACGTTCCCTGCCAGCCACGGTTTATACAGATGCACGATGTAAAGGTCCCCAGCACACGGTAGAGGTCGTGGATTGTTACCTCACCCAAAAGTAGTAATCACCAATATGTCGATCTCCTTGTAAGGCTAACAGAGACAAAGCAAGCAAAACCATGAAAGCCCTTTCATTGATATCACAGAATGCCGACGGTTTTCACTTGCGCACTTCCTACTTCTATGGGATTATTTTCTTCAAGGTTTATAGAACGCTCTAAAACTGATGGTAATCCGTCCAGTATAAGGACAATATGATTTTTCACAAACTGCACGCTAACGCGTTATGAAGGCTATGTGAATCCTTAATTCCATTTATATCACTGACATAATAAACATAATACTACTACCAATAATAATAATAATAATAATAATAATAATAATAATAATAATAATAATAATAATAATAATAATAATAATCATCTTTGATTTCCGAAGGTTTAAAATTAACGTTCTACCTAGAGTTTTATGCGAATAGTCTGTGAAGTCGACTACAATGTGTTTTCATATTACATAATTACGAAATCAGAACAGCGTGGCCGAGTGGTTAGACCGCTGCAATTACCAAAGGCGGCCAGAATTCAATCCCAGGGAACATGTGGGCTTTGTGGTTGAAAAATCGCCATTAGGGCGGGTTTTCCCAAGGTTTTTCGGTTTCCCCACCGCTCATTCCATAACTACTCCATAATCACCTTTCGTTTACCGTCACTTCCATCATCCTCGTTCATATCAGGCATCGGGCAGAAATACCATCCTGGCTACTCTCTCTGATCCAGAGTATGTTTGTTCCTCTTCATACGAGGATGGTAAATACCGAAAGGAAACTAGGCACCAAAATAGACAAAATAATTTCATTTTCGCAGCATTAGGCATTTTCGAAATATCCCATTATGTTTCAAACATATGGACGAAAGATTCTTGGAAGTCTCCTTTTTTTTTTTATTTTCTTTCTTTGATAGAAAAAAAGAAGCAAAAATTCTTGTGTTCCATTCACATGTCTTTCTCTAAATATCTAACAAATTATTGTTAAAAGTTTATTCTTCTATCTGTATCATGCTAATAGAGATTAGCAGAAAGTGTCCTTATTACACTGGGTCTCTTATAAGTAGAAGGGAAAAACTCTAATGGGTTCCATTCACATATAAGCAGAATGTCTTAGTTATTACTAACTTCTTGTAAGTAGAAGGGACATAAGAAAATACACAGGCTAACGCGATAGTATCGTACTTTAAAAGACGATGTTAAACATTTGAATTACTACTCTCTTTGATTGCCAGGAGTAAACAAACGAGAAACGGGAAGATGTCTTCCCGTTTGAGAAAACTTCAAGTGGCTAAAACAGAAGCCCATAATCCAGAATAACTCGAAAACGGTTAACTCTACAAAATTAATGTATATAGCATAAATTTTGTAATCTAATTAGATGCACATGTTTTGTATATCCCTAACGGTTTGTCAGTTATACAAAAGCCATCCACAATGAAGAGGTCTTCAGAGGCTGTTTCCAGATATACATTTCGTGTGTCATATAACAATATCTTAAACATGAGGTATTTAATCAAAATCGTTAAAACCATTTTTGAGAAAATCAAAATTTTCGAAAAATATTTCATGCAAATGGGAGTTGGGGGGAGGGGGGATTTTCTTGAAAATATTCGTTTCTCATCCCTGGAAGACACCAAAACCAAACACGGTATTTAACAGAATATTCGTTTTTGAGCTGTGCTGCACACATGCGCGCGTGCGCGCGGACAGTAAAAAAGTATACAGTGGGTCTCCAAACACGTATTTCCGATGAAATCTCGGTATCGAATTTTTGGACTCTCTCTTTACACTATGTGCATAGTAAGTGTAGAGAAAGTAAAAAAGTTTTACTTCGAATAAGCTTTGTTTTAAGATGTTGTATGTAACTAGGTACTACTGGTTAAATTCAATATATGCCTTTTCATTTGAGTTAAAGCATAAGTATTGGGAATTTAAAGAAAACACGAAAAAAAATTTGATGTGTACAATTCACATGACTTTCTCTAAATCTCTGCAACAAAGTATTCTTAAAAAGCTTATACTTCTATTTACTTCATGCTTATCAGAAAAAATTAGCAGAAATAGTCTTATTACTTGCTTCCTTGTAAGTAGAAGCGAAATAAGAGAGTACCATAGGTTAAAGTGATAGTCGAAAGCTGGTTGCTATGTCGTGAAATTCCTTTGTTTGTATGGACAGCAGTTGACAAATTCTTGTAAGAGAAAAGTATAAGTTTTACAAAGCAGAAACCAAAAACAAGGAATGTCTAAAAACCGAAGAACTACACGAAAAAAATGTATATATCATAAATTCTGTGTTTTAACGTCGTCTGCATTTTTCCTGTAGTAAGTTTTTGTCTATCTCTTACGGTTTAGCCGTTTTGCAAAATTCTGTAAAATTCATCCAGAATAAAGTGCTGTACAGAGGCTATTCCCAGAAAATTCACTATATACATTTTATTTGTGAGGTAAATATCTTTAATATACGAAATTTTAATCAAAATCGTTTGAGCCATTTTTGAGAAAATCAGAATTTTCGGAAAAAGTTCCATGTAAAGGGTAGTTGGAGGTGGAGGGATTTTTCTCAAAATCTTCGTGTTGCATCTCTGGAAGATACTAACCTTAAATACCAAGTTTGGTATTTTACCGACTTTTCGCTTTTGAGTTACCGTGTTCACAGACACACACGGACCTTTTTCCGAAAATGCTTTATTTAGATGTATATGTATAGAATTTTTGGGTGCACTACAATACCTTCCCTATACACTATCTACATAGTACGTGTAGAGAGAGTAAAAAAGAATAAAAAAAAAACACATACATTCAGGTGCGTTTGAAATGTACCAAGATTTAGTGTATATCTTTCAGTTCGCAAGTGATCCAGAGTGAAGTGAGCTTGAGGAGCTATTCTCGAAAATTCTAGATTCATATTTTACTTCTGATGGAAATTTATCTTATATTCGTGTCGTATCCTTGAAAGCTAGTGAACTTAAATAACAAGGTCATTATTTAACTAATTTTTCCTTATTGAATTATGCTACTCACAACATAAATGAATATTTTTCTAAAACTGGACTTTATTCAGGGGTCCTCAAAACAGCATTTCCGATGAAAGTTCTGTTTCCAATTTTTCTGTGGAATGCAATGTCTTCCCTGTTGTACATTGAACACTGTAAAGTAAAATAAAATTAAAGAAAATGCAAAAACACCGGGAAAAAGACCGAAAAGCGCACACTTTATTTCTGCTCTCTCTCCTGTACGTGAACTATAACCAAAAAATCTGATGTTCCATTCACATGACTTTCTCTATATCACTGCAACAAATTATTCTATTTACTTCATCTAATGGAGCAAAAACTAGCAGAAATAATCTTATTACCTGCTTCCTTGTTAGTGGAAGCGAAATAAGGGGGTACCATAGGTTAAAGTGAAAGCCATGAACTGGTTGCTATGTAACTGAAGTTCGTTTGTTTGTATGGACACGAGTTCACAAAAGTCCTGTATGAGAAAAGTATCAGTTTTTATAGCTGAATCCAAAAACAAGGAATATCTCAAAAACAATCAACTTCCCGAAAAAATGTATGTAACACAAATTGTGTGTTTTAAGGTGCTCTACATTTGTTGTGTTGTAAGCTTTGTCCATCTCTTACGGCTTAGCAGTAATGCAAAATACTGTAAAATTGAGTCAGAATAAAGTAATCTTCAGAGGCTATTCCTAGAAAACTCAAAAGATACATTTTATTTTTCAGGTAAATATCTTTAATATACGATATTTTAATCAAAATCGTTGAGCCATTTTTTAGAAAATCAAAATTTTCGAAAAAAGTTCCATGTAAAGGGTAGTTGGGGGTGGGGGGATTTTTCTCAAAACCTTCGTGTCGCATCCCTGGAAGATACTAAACTTAATACCAAGTTTGGTATTTTACCGACTTTTCGTTTTTCAGTTATCGTGTTCACACGGACCTTTTTTTGGAAATACTTTTTTTGGATACAGGGGACCCTAAAACATATATTTCCGGTGAAATCTCGGTATCGAATTTTTTGGTGGAGTGCAATACCTTCTCTATACACTATGTACGTATAGAGAAAGTAAAATTGCCTTTCCAACAATTTCGTTGCACAATCTAAAGTGGAGACTACTGACTTCAGGAAATATGTCTTCTTTCTTACAAATAATATTCCAAGCAGCTAACGATGCCTTCCAATAAACTGTAAGAGTATTCCAAAATGTTAAATTCAGTCGAGTTTCCTATTGGAGAACACTAAAACATTGTCCGTCTACCGTATGTCCTCCGCATGAAACTCGCTAACCGCCGTAGCTTGCATTACATATAGTTTTTGAAGAAAATTCTCTAACACATTTTACAAAAATATGGCTAATTTAAACGAGTTTCTCTAAAAATCTCCTGAAACGGCTGCGCGTACAGAGTTAAAAAAATTATACTACAATCTGAAGCCATAACAATTTTCAAATACCTTTACAAAATTAAACAATAGTTTTGCGAATGAATTAAAAATATACACTACCTGCCGTGCAAAAGACTTCTCTTCGACGCATCTGAAATGTAAACTACGTGCATTTACGTCTGTCACTTCCTGGCCTGGGTTGCAGAAGAGACAGTGAGAAGGTTCGGAATTTGTTGGGTATATGTATGGGGATTAAGAGTATTTCAATTAATAATTAAATCCTATCTTTCTTTAGCTTGTTGTCCAGATCTATTATAAATTATAAATACATTAGTACCGTCTTTCTTTTCTATAAATACATACTAACTTAAAAATCTCCTTCGAAGTGATCCTTATTACCTAGATAATCGAGTCCTTGAGAAAAGATATTTTCTTCACACGCAACTTTGGTTTGCTCTAGATAAAATAAGCGCTACGGTAAAAAATATTACACGTATATGTTAACTTTTCTTTACGAGGGGATGACTCAAGCGCTTTCGTTTGTGGCTCGCATTCGGGATATCGCGGGTTCAAGCCCCATAAGTGCCTTCCTCACACATGGGCTATTTTTAGGGACTTCCCCGAGCCCTCTAGTGAACGCTGGTAAAGTTCATTGCATCCCTCATCATTATTTCATGTCTCTGCATGTCATTTTCCATATAATTTCATTCATCCTTCAGTTGATTTATTTCAGGGTTAGAAATGTCGGCGATTCTGCTCGGTGCGGCGTGGCAGGGAATAGGATGTACACTGCAAAACTCACAGTATGATTTCAACTGGTTGTCGTGATATAAGGACCGCCCCTTGGACACATTGTACCCTATTGGGGGGGGGGGGTGTCACTGGTTCGTGTCTGAGTTCCCTCCAACTGTATCCTATCACTTATCTGAAACTAATCAAGTTTAATAGCTATTAAAATTAACGGCTAGAAGTCCCACTTTATCTTGTGATTATGTAAACGCTTTACAGGCAACAAGCACGGAGTTACTAACTTTACGAACCAACCTCAATCAGTTCCTAAATAATTTGTGATGTTTCACAACTTGCATTTAATTACTTTGCCTACTAAACTGCCGAACTTCGCTCATAAAAAGTAGCAATTAAGTAGGGAAGAGACTAAGTGTGAAAGAAAAGTAAATGAGATGAGTCAGCGAGAAGATCCCATAAATAAAATCAATTATTTTATTCCAACGAGAGATTGCTTAGTATAACGAACTTCACTGGATAAACTGGTAAACATTTGATTTTTATCAGTTTATTCCAATCAGTTAATTTTATTAACTTCTGAAAGCATAATGCCACCGTAGCTCCAGAATAATCTTCGTATTTTGAAGAAACACTATTCACTTTCTTTACCTCCTACTAAGTAAAAAAAAAATCCTATACTCATTGTCCAAGTACTGCAAGACTAAATAAATATAGTTTTGCGATATTAATGTAAATTTAAATATGCTGGAGTCTTTGAATGGTAATTATAAAATGATATAGGTATCTAATAATATGAAATATTTACCTACGTAAGAAATGCTTGAAAAAATTAAGCCATCATTGTGTTGGTCAAACAAGATTTGCTTTTACTAAACATTAGAACCACAAGGCCTGTTCAATTAGGTAACCGCGTTTGAAATTAGTGTTGCTAAGGCAAGTAAATGTTAACATTGTGCACTATCATTTGTAACATGTAGCCAAAATACGCTTGCTACTGATTCAAGGCTTAGAGTACAGCTGACAGGCGTTTTAGTTGATCGTTCAACTTGTTTCACTAAAATGCAAAATGTGCAGTTCAGTGGTGAGCTTTTTACCTTCTCTACACATGGTACGTAGGTAGAGAAGGTATTGTGCCCAAAAATGATATACAAGATTTTACCGGAAATACAGGTTTTAGGGTTCGTGGTATAAGAGAAAAAGGTCCCTGTGTGTCCGCGTGTCTGAACACATAACTCAAAAACCAAAGTAGCAAAAATATCAAACATGTTATTTAAGTTTAGTGTCTTCAAAAGATGACTCGAAGATTTTGAGGAAATTCTCCCCGCCCCAAACTACCCTTTACATGGAACAAATTTAAAAAATCTGTTGTGCACCATTCACATGACTTTCTCCATATCCCTGCAACAAATAATTCTAAAAAAAGCTTATACTTCTATTTACTTTATGCTAATCAGAAAAAAATTAGCAGAAATAGTCTTATTGCTCGCATCCTTGTAAGTAGAAGCGAAATAAGGGACAACCGTAGGTTAAAGTGATAGTCAAAAGCTGGTTGCTATGTCAATGAAGTTCCTTTGTTTATATGGGTAGGAGTTGACAAGTTCCAGTATGAGAAAAGTATACGTTTTTCATAGCAGAAACCAAAAATAAGGAATGTCACAAAAACGACGAACTCCACGAAAAAATGTATATAACATAAATTGTGTGTTTTAATGTGCTCTACATTTTTTGTGTAGTAAGTTTTTGTCCATCTCTTAGGTTTAGCAGTTATTCAAAATTTAGTAAAATTCATCCAGAATAAACTACTCTTCAGAGGCTATTCCCAGAAAATTCAAGATATACATTTCATTTGTCAGGTAAATATACGAAATTTTAATCAAAATCAACATTTTCAAAAAAAGTTCCATGTAAAGGGTAGTTGGGGGTGGGGGGATTTTTCTCAAAATCTTCGTGTCGCATCCCTGGAAGATACTAAACTTAAATACCAAGTTTGGTATTTTACCGACTTTTCGTTTTTGAGTTATCGTGTTCACAGACACACGGACACACACACACACGGACCTTTTTGTGAAAATGCTTTTTTTTGGATATTGGGGACCCTAAAACATATATTTCCGTTGAAATCTCGGTATCGAATTTTTGGTGGAGTGCAATACTTTCTCTATACACTATGTACATAGTGCGTATGGAGAAAGTAAAAATTGTGAATTTCTCAAAAATGGTTCTAATGATTATTATTAAAATACCGAACATTCAATCAATGTATTTACATGACAAATAAAATGTCCATTTTGATTTGGGGGGGCGGGGAGATAGCCTCTGAAGACCTCTTTAATCTGGCTGAATTTTTCTGAACTTTGCACAACTGGTCCGTAAGCGACAGACAAAAACTTACTATACAAAAGATGTAGACGTAAAATACACACAATTTATGTTATACATTTTTTTTCGTGCAGCTGACCGTTTTCGAGATATTCCTTGTTATTGGTTTCAGTTTTACAATACTTAAAACTTCTCTCGTACGGAAAAATGTCTACTGCTGGCCACGTAAAGAAACAGATTTCTATCCCATAGCAACCACATTTTAAAACATTTGATTGTAGGTTTAGCCGAGTATATTCCCCTATTTCCTTTCTACTTATAAGAAACCAATAAGGACAATTTCTTGATCACCATGAAGTAGAGAGAGTAGATAAAAGAATAAGCTTATTAACAATAATTTATTACAGATATATAGAAAGTCATGTGGGTGGAACACATTTATATATTTTTACTTTTAGATGGTAAAAGTTACAAGGAGATGAAAGTGAATTTGGATGTATTTATGGAATATTTTACCATTTGCGGTAGCAGTTACATATTGCTAGTCGGACATCCGTTTTTCATGAGTACCCGATAGATGTGGTTACTGCGCAGAATATTGAAAATGTCCAAGATATGTTTACTGATCGCTAAATGAAAGTTCGTGAAGTAGCAGAGGCCAAGGTGTCGAGGAGATGGCAATTCATGTTCTTCATGATAAGTTGGAGGTTAAAAAGCTGTCGGCCCGATGGGTGCTGCGATTGCTCACAGTGGACAACAAGCGCTTAGGGCTTTCAAAATCGAAGCTGTGTGTTAACTATTTAAGCGAAATCCGAAGGACGTTTTGCGTAGAGTTGTCACCGTCGATGATCTCTGAATTAATTATATATTCCGGAAAGCTACAATCAAAACAGTGCGCAGCTACAGGTGAATGCTCTCCAAAGAAGGCAAATACCATCTGTTGTCGCCACCAAACTATTCTAATTCTCTGCTGAGGTCCCTCCCGATATTCGCCCGATCTGCTTCCTTGGAATTATTATTTTGTTTTTTGTCAAACATGAAGAAATGGCGAACACACTTAGATCATCCTCGAGACACAGACGCCTTTGTAGAACTTGACAATTCTTATTTTTGGAGAGCTAAAATAATGACAAAATGGTTGGTAGAAGTTTATCTCTAACAGGGGACTACGTTGAAAAATATATCTGTGGCATATGGACAAAACATGATAACTCTAGAACTGGCCTTTTTATACTAACACAGTATTAATATAAAAGAAACAATTCTCTCTTGTTTGGTGGGCTTCACCAAATAATAAAGATGATTATTTTTGGAGAAATCAGGGCATAAACAAACGATTCAGGATTGTCTCTTACATCTCTGCTGTCTTAGCACAAAGATGTCAGTTTTTAGAGTTATCATGTACTGACCAAAAGTCGTCGATATAATTTGTTTAAAAAAAATCTGAAGTGTTCCATTCACATGGCTTTTTCTATCTCTCTTTAACACACATTATTGTTAAATAAACTAAATCTTCTATCTCCTTCACGATAACAGAGATAAACTTTGGCAGGCATTGTACAAATTTCTTAGTTCCTAATAAGAAAAAGGGAATTTCCTTGCGTGGCCAGGAGTTGACAAGTTCCCGTATAAGAAAAGTATAAGTTTTTTTTAAAAGTGAAACAAATAACAAGGAACATCTCAAAAACGGCAAACTCCACGAAAGACAAGTATTTATTATAAATTGTGTGTTTTAACGAGACCTACGCTTTTACTTTCTCTACAGGCACTATGTACATAGTGTATAGAGAAGGTATTGTAATGCACCCAAAAAATTAGATACCGAGATTTCAGCGGAAATACATGTTTTGAGATCCATGAATCACAGTTTTTTAGAAAAATGTGAGTGTCTGTAAGTGTGTGTGTGTGTGTGTGTATGTGTGTGTGTGTGCGCCTGTGTGTGTGAGAGAGAGTGTCTGAATGTGCCTGTGTAAGCGTGTGTCTTGAGGGCAGCATAGCTCAAAAACGAAAAGTCCGTCAAATTACAAACTTGGTATTTAGGTTTGGTATCCTCTAAGGATGCAACACGAAGATTTTCAAGAAAATCCCCACACCCCTAACTACCCTTATAGAACATTTTTCAAAATTTTTGATTTTCTCAAAAATGGTTCTAACGATTTTGATTAAAATATCATATATTAAAGATATTTACCTGACACATAAAATGTATATCTTGAATTTTCTGGGATAGCCTCTGAAGACTTTTTCATCCTGGATGACATAATAATATTAATTTTATAGCGTAAGAGATGTACAGAAATGTAGATCTCATTAAAACACACAATATACATTTAGTTTGTCATAAAAATATCTTATACAAAAGTTATTTTAATCAACATCGCTGGCGCCATGCGCGCGCACGCACACGCGAATTTTTTTTTTTTTTTTATTTTTATTCAGGGTCCCAAAACATGTATTTCCGGTGAAATCTCGATATCAAAATTTTGGGTGCATTACAATACCGTCTCTATACACTATGTACACAGTACTTGTAGAGAAAGTAAAAATCCCTTGCGTCTACATCCTTTGGATTCAAAATTAATTCAGCCTGGGGACTTTTTTTCTTAACGTTTATTTACATTATGCAAACTATTCCTAACTTCACTTTCCGGTATTGAATTCTAAGACACAACATTTTTAATTTTGAGCGGTTGTGCTTTCAAATAATTTTATGCGGCATTAATATGACCAATAGTGCGTAGATATTCAAGAATGTTGTTTGCTTCCTTGTAGTCCCAAAAGAATAAATAGCCCCAAATACACGACATTGAAACTACATCTATTCAGTCTCTTTTTTCTGATTAGGTTTCCTTGGCTGGCGATTATCATGTTAAATCGGTCTGTGTAGGATTCCTCTTCTATCTATAGTTTTGTGGGGAATGCATAACATTTTATATAAATGGTGTAAAGTGACAATTAGGTACCTTTCTTCTTGTAAAGCTTTGCTGGACAGTAGGTACTGCACTGTGTAGCGTAGACTGGCTGCTCTTAGTGCTTGGGTGTTCTCGAATATATAACGAAGAATTCCAACAGGTATAAAGTCTTAACGTATATTAAAATGTTGCACCCCACCTGGTAATGGAAAAAGCAAACGCATACAACGACTGAACAAATATTTTATTTCGCTAATTTCCAGGCAATTGTACTGAGTTTGAATCCTCGCTATTTGAATTCTCCTGTAAGGTGCAGAAACACTAACCAATCGATTCCAAAAACAATATTCCAGTCTGCACATCTTGTAAACAAGGCACGCATGGCATTTTACGGAATTATTCTCGGAATTTCAAGTTTCTCGGTACATCAGTAACAATACTGCACACATTCGTATACAAATAGTACCGCCAGCAAACTGCTCTGAATGATGTGTCTCATTAGAAAATAAAAATGTTTCAGAAATGAACGTCAATATACTAGTTTACACGTCTTGGTATATTATGCATATATTGTTTCTGCACCTTGTTTTCCAACAGATTGAGGTTTTGTCAAACCGCGATTTCACTCCCATTACAATTTTCGTTTAAGCAGAGAATGTATATTTTGTGTACACTATTCATTTTATTTGAGAACATCAATGTGCAAGAAGTTTCTTCAGTCGTGGGAATTAAGGGGAAATTCATTTTGGTCCGCATGTTGCCAACTTTTTCACCGTCAATACTAATATATCCTGTCCAATCACGACTCTTTGATAAACGATTGCATCAAAAGGGAAAGATCTTTCAACAACGCCATACGGACCAGTGACAAAACTGTTATTTGTGGGGAAAAGTGCCTGCTTTAGGTGTAAAATTGTAAAGATCAATTAAGTGACTGTTAGATCGTATTAACAACTCTAAGGCAAAATATGTCTAAAGCTGCCAGATGCAACAGGAGGACCAGACTTGAGTACTAAGAAAGAAATGGAGCATGCTGCTAATTGGTCTGGTAGCTTCATTAAAATGGGGCATACAACACACAATTGTGTCATATGCAATTTTTTGTAGAGCTAACCATTTCATTTCCGAGATATTCCCAATTATTTGTCTAATTTGAAAATAAGTTTATTTTTCTGAAAAGGGAAGTCGACATGCATTTCATCTCTATCTTGGTTTACTCCTGGCTATACAAAGAGAACCGAATTGCAATCAGATAATCAACTTTTATTAGATTGACTATCGCTTTAGCCTAGTGCATATCCTTATTTTTCTTCTACTTAGCGGAACTAAGTAACGAAGCCATTTCTGCTAATGGGTATCTCTATTAACACGAAGTAGAGTTAAGAATAAGCCTTTCTAAGAATAGATTGTTGCAGCATAGGTAGAGAATGTGATGTGAATAGAACACACCAAATGGTTTTCTTTCTTTCTCCTCCGGGCAATTTATTGAGTACATTATAACGTTTAGAAACTGCTGAAACAATACACGTATAACATGCGAGTTTTCAATTCATTTAACATTAAATTACATTGGATTTAATGTAATCATGTTTTGACCAAGGTTTCTGCAGTACTTGATATTTCAGATAGTTTTTCAAAAAGTTTAGTAGTCCATTGTTTCTAACTCAAAAATCACTTGCCGTGTTCTTTCTCGAAGAAATGTTTGGATAGCTCTAATATAGTGATTTTAGGATCCATATATGTAGACATTTCCCATCTAATTTTACAATTGTAATCAATGAAATTTTCATATTTTTCCAATAGTTGACTTTTTAGATTTAAAACATTATTAAACACTTTTATTCAAGGAGTTTCCTATGAAATCTCACAAATATGCTTTGCTTTTATGGTTCAAAACTAGGGCATGTTCGTCTTATTTCTTGAGCGGAATATGGAATGTAAACAAAACGTTGCGATGCGGCGTATCTGTTTGGTGGCAGAAGCGGGGTAATCGAAACAAAGGCGGGCAACACATCAGTGACAAGTGACAACCATCAACATTCCCTACACTCGACGTAGTTCCAGTTCCCATGCCAACAATTCTAGCATTCTACACGCAATCGGAAACAGCAATGTTTTATGTTGCCTGCATTCCGGCTGCAATACTGTGGACATGATATACTCGGACTGCACTGTCAAACCTAATCGAAAATCACGACCTGTTCACAGTTCACTGTACAAGGAAGTGGTAAGTTTAGTAAGTGATAAGCACGCTAAGTCAATAGTGAAAATCTTTCTTGTATTTTCTAAATAGTTCGCCTAAAACTTTTACTGGTATTGCGAGTTAATCTGTTCTGGGAATGCTTTATCTCCACTAATCTATGCTAGACTTAGAAGTGAGTAGGAAAACCATAAAACCTACTTTGGTAATTCTTCATTCGAACGCACGATTCTTCACGAGAATCGAGAATGAAGTTTAGCATTTTCAATAGCTAAATTGTTACAAAAAATAGAACCAAAAATAAGCTGGTCATAAACAATGTGTATAATTGTTAATCACTTTCAATTTTTCTTGCATACCAGCCCTGTATAGGACGGGGTTGGAACATTTCTACCGAGAGACATTTGTACGGAGTGACGCTTCTACGGAACCTTTTCCTCCACCTGGCGAGTCCGAAGTTGAATGTTGACACTTGTACGGAACAACCACTAATGACTGGTAATAACAGATTTTATGTGTATATGTGCAACTAGTAAATTAAAAATCAAAACATGATTATAGTAGCAAAAAGTAGAAAGTTCGCCTATAAATGTACTTGTTATAAATGTTAGCTATTTATTCTCTAGATAAATGTTGTATTACGGCATTATAAAATAGTATTAAATTGCTTTAGTTTCGTTAAGGGTACAGCAGGGTGTCAGTTGCCATAGTGGCCAGAAGGGTGCCGAGTAATTACGCTTTTTTTTTTTTTAAATACAAATTGAAAGACATATTCAGCCCTATTTGTGCCGTTTCCACGGAACACAGCTGGGAGGTAGTCTCTTTTCGTTCCCAATTTCATTTTTTTTTTCTTTTTGTTTTTTGCTTTAACTGGGTATTAAACTTATTTACAATATTCACATGATGTATCTGCCAACTTGTGACCCTTTTTCATAATTGTAATTCTGTGAGTAAGCCTCGCAAATCAGAAATTATTTTAAGTTGCCATCAATCTGGAGTCTTTTTAGAGCCTTTGAGGTAATCTCGTCAATCTTAATTGCGTATTTCTTCCTTCTTTTCCCATCGATATTTAAAACCAACCGGTCAAAGTGGTGGCCGTAGTACTCTGCATTTTCTTGAATATTGTTTATTAATGAATGAACATTGGGATGAACTCTTGTAATTGATTTGTGTATTCTTTGATTCCACCCTTCTGAGATGTCATTAGTGCGGTGGCGTCTTCCACTGCAGTTCTGCATATCACTTGGTCTGCTCGTTATCGAGCCACTGGTCTACGAATAGTCGTAGAATTTTGAAGTTTTTTGGCTCTTAGGCGTGCTCTCCTGAATGTAGACCCAACCTCCGTCCAACACTTCCAGAGGAAGATGCGCTAGAGCTGAACACATTCTTATATGACAGAGTATATTTCGTTTTCCCTTTAGGAACAAGCCCGGAATACTGCACTTTTCTCCACAAAGATTGATTAAAATGATTGCAATCCAAAATCACTGTTTGAGGAAACACGCAGCTGACTATACAACAGCAGTTTCGAAGTCCATAATGAGAGTTGTCCATCCAGGCACATTGGTTTTAATAGCTTTGAATAAACGGTCATTTGTTTCTCGTTTTTCGTTCGGCACCAAGGCGAACCTATGGTACTCCCCTTTTTCTCTCCTACTTACAAGGAAGCAAGTAATAAGTCTATTTCTGCTAATTTTTTCTCGATTAGCATGAAGTAAATAGAAGAATAAGCTTCTTAACAATTGTTTGTTGCAGAGATGTAGAGTGTGTCATGTGAATGGAACACATCAGATTTTTTTTTTTTTTCCCGGGATTCCCCTTAGCCTGAAGATATGAATGTCTTGGGGAAGTGGCGCGTAACATTTGAAAATTAAAGCAAGTTTTCTACTTCAGATTTGGGGGGCTCAATTGGTTAGGCTCTGGCCTTCTGCTCTCAAAAAAATACGCTGCTTTGAAAAAAAGTTTGTAATTATTGTGAAGCTATGAAAAGAATGCAATACTTAACATTTGCTTTATAATAACACACAAGAAAATCAATTTTAGATTTTATTCAATATAGATAGATAGACCTTTGAAGGCTTGAAGATGAGTATTCAATCCTAAAGTCGGGCGATGGCCAGTACGGAATTGTGGGAGAGGCCACAACCCGATCTCGGCGTTCAGACAAGAATGATACCGCGGTGGTTTTGCCATTTCCCTTCCGAAGAGGGGCAGAATATCTCCATGCTGATAGAATCGAACGCGCATCCCCCGCGTCAGCACTAACGGGCTTTAGATGCTTATCTACCTTGCTATTTTTCATCCATAAACTCTAATCGCGCTCTTGCTTTAGTTACCAATGTTCCTTCGATTGATATCTTGCAGCTGATATATGCGAGGAAGAAATATTTCCGTGTTGCACGGTAATCTTCCAGAAGAACAGTTCTCTGTTTACCGTGAGCAACAATGCTCGGCCAAATTATCAATTATTGTAAAACATTGCCGATAGTGTGTCTGCGCATTTTTATTACACGGTAAATGTACATAACGCCTTTCAGTGAGGTGTCTACAATCTCAATTTGTTAAAGATATGTGAAACCGAAATGCGATTTTTATACCACTGCATATAGTTAAATGCTGCAGAGTAAGAGTATACCTCTTAACTTTTTTGTCGTATTTGTCAATACCACATCAGTTTCGTTGCAATATTATTGAATGTTCAACAAGTCGATAGTCACGTTAGCGGTCCAAGATAATGTCCACAAAACCTATATTCCCCTATAACGATAGTAACAGTGTTTAATGCCTAAATTCATACCTCCAACTTCCATTTACGCGATGCACTCTAGAATTGTGTATACTTTTATTATTACTTTAAAACATCTGTGAAACGAATGAACATTTACGCTTTTCTCTCCTATTCTCGTTTTCTTTTGTTTATGAAATCGTGAGTAATGCCGCAAAGGAGTATTCGTATCGCTCCCCCCCCCCCTATTTTGGGAGTTACGTTTCGACAGACTTGAAATATTCACATTTTTACGTAGGAATGTAGTTACGAAAGACGTGGCTTCTTAACGCTTCAATACCCCAAAATTAACAACAGGATAATCAGGTGAATTGAACATATTTATATTCTTTCGGGGTGGCATATAAACAATTTATAACTAATAAGCTGCAAACTAACTTTATGTATAACGGAGCCATGAAACAGAAACTTCCTAATTTTAAAATACTGACATTCGTTTTCAGCGGATCTAAGTTGCTAATGCCTTATGCAGATTTCTCTGCCTTCTTTGGGAACCAAGTCTGTCTGTGTAGAAGCCATCGTTTCTCATTTTTGAAGTACCACCCATGAAGTCTGGTACATGTTGTTCCCACGGCCTTGGCTATTGGAGAACACGTGCTGGCCCAGATGCGATCGGCGGCGAGGAAAAAGCACAGATCCTTACATCTATTTGTAACCACAATTTATTTTTGAAAAGAGAGATGGAATAGATGGAGATGACAAAGCATTATATAGCTATTTAAGCAATTCTCAATGAAAGCTGACCATGATGCTCAACATTGTGCACAATTGTCCTGATAGCGTTTGTCTAGGAACATTGACGTATTAAAACATGAAACCAGAGCTTTAAGCCAGTTTATTTAGGGGTTTCAACACAAATGTTACTATCGCTGTTGATACAGTTTCTAGAAAGTATTACTTCACATTAAAAAAGCATGTACCTTGTTTCCAACCTACTTTGCATGAGCGTTGTATGCAACCGATGTACAATCTTTTAGATCACGGCACCAGTAAAATTACCGTGTCATAATAGATTATATACTTGTTATTAACCTTCCTTCAAAACTGATATTTATAATGACGAATATCTGCTAAATGATTAAACCCCTACACCTACACACGCAAAATTAAAAAAAAAAAAAAAAAAATATTAAAAAAAAACCGCATTTACCATAAAGTGTGTGTT
This sequence comes from Hymenopus coronatus, assembly GCA_030762935.1. Classification (NCBI taxonomy): domain Eukaryota; kingdom Metazoa; phylum Arthropoda; class Insecta; order Mantodea; family Hymenopodidae; genus Hymenopus; species Hymenopus coronatus. The sequence continues at coordinate 129,954,285 of CM060897.1, read as the reverse complement.
TTAACGTTATCTACGTAGTAACATTTTCTGTGTTTCTTGAGTTTCACCAGTTGTGAAAACATACAGAATAAAAGGACTTCAGAGGCTATTCCCACAAAATTAAGCTAATCATTTTATTTGTATTGCAAATATCGATTAAGTATGGCATTTTAATCAAAATCGTTCAGCCATTTTTTGAGAACATCGATAATTTAGTGAAAAGTTCCATGTAAATGGTAGTTTTAAGCAGGAGAATTTTCGTGAAAATCGTGACGCATCCTCCATGTTTGGTACGTAATAGAAAAGTTAAACTTTACATTTTAATAAGCCCGAAGTTTACTATGTTATCAACAAAAGACCTCTTTGCTGTTCGAAATCAACACTATTAATTCTGAGTAATACATAGATTAGACAACACTATTTGCACAGAAGCCATTATGCCATCATATTTGGAAATTCGCGTCAATACGTAGCAAATTTGCTACATAATCACAACCTCAACAATAACCGATTAGCATTACAAACATGGCCTGTAAACACTATGTATGTGCAATTTACTGCACTGCATCCTATTAGACGCCAATTTAATTGCTTCGTAAATACACCGGGCCACTTCCACACATTTCATGGAAGTTGTATTAAAATCTCGACCAACATGATAATACATCTTAAGCACCTAGCAAACTATTCTGTCAACATTTCTAAGACACAATTAGTGGTTTCGTCGCCACCAAGGTTAAGAAGAATGTGGTGACAATATTTGAGTTAAAAACTCTGAAGTATTTCGTTCTCATTACTTTCACTAACAGTATACAACCTATTCTTACAAAAAATTAGTCTTTTATCTAAATCATGCTAATCACCATAAATAGCAGAAACGGTCTTATTACTTGCTTCCTTGTAAGTAGAATGGAAATAAGGGAATACGTTAGGCTAAAGCTATTGTCTAATGTTTTAAGGCTGGTCGCTATGTGAAACAATGAGGTTCGGCTCGCTTTGCATGGTTACGATTGAGAAACGTTTGGTAATTTAAAACTGATTACAAGAGCTATCTCGAAAACGGTCAGCTCTACAAGAAAAAGTTATATAGCATACATCATGTGCTTTATCGAGAGCATCCAGAATAGCGAGGTCTTTACATGCTATTCCTAGAAAACTCAAAATATACATTCTATTTCTGATGTAAATATCTTCAATATACTGCGTTTTAATCAAAATCCTTAGAGCCATTTTTGAGAACAACAAAATAATAAAAAAAATTCCATTCAAGAGTAGTTTGTGGTGGGAGGATTTTCTTTACAACCTTCGTGTCGCATCCTTGGAAGATACTAAACATAAATACCAACTTTGCCATTTAACGGTCTTTTCGTTTTTGAGCTAACCTGTCCAAAGACACACACGTACCTTTTTCTAAAAATCTGATGCGTTCCATTCACATGACTTTCTCTACATCGCTGTTATAAATTGTTAAAACGCTTATTCGTCTGTCTACAGTATTATAATCGAGTAAACATTAGCAGGAATTGCCTTATTTACTTGCTTCCTTGTGAGTAGAAGGTAAATAAAGGGAACACACAGGGCTCAAACGATAGTCAAAACTTTTAAAAGCTGGTTGCCATTTATTTGAAACCCGTTTTTATGCATGGCCAGGAGTATACAAATTTACGCGCGAAGTGTTGTATTTTAAATCTGAAACAAATAACAAGGAACATCTCAGAAATAGCTAAGTATATGAAAAACCCGTATAGAACATAAATAGTGTGTTTTAAGGAGATCTACATTTCTCTGTAGTGAGCTTTTGTCTCTCTCTCTCTCTCTCTCTCTCTCTCTCTCTCTCTCTCTCTCGGTTTACCAGTTACACAAATTTCAGCAAAATTCATCCAGAATAAAGAGGTCTAAGACTATTCCGAGAAAAATCAAGATACACATTTTATTTGCCACGTAAATTTCTTTAATATGCGGTATTTTAATCAAAATCGTTAAGAGCCATTTTTTGAGAAAATCAAACTTGTATCCCTGTAAAGGATAGTTTGGGTTGGTGAGATTTTCCTGAAAGTCTTCGCATACTTGAAGATACTAAACTAAAATACCAAGTTTGGTATTTCACAATTTTTTTTTTAGTTGTGTTACAGACATGCGAACACATTTATGGACCTTTGTTCTAAAAATGCTTTTTTTCTTTGGATGTAGAGGACATTAAAAACGTGCATTTCCGGTGAAATCTTTGTATCGAATTTTGGGTGGAATGCAATACCTTCTCTATACATTATGCACATAAAACGTTTCGGACCCAGGGGTCTTCAAAACCTATATTTCCGGTGAAATCTCGACATCGACTTTTTGGGTGATATACAATATCTCTTTATGTATGTACATAGGTGACGGAGAAAGTAAAAATAAATACAATTGGGGAAAATGTGGTGTTACATTCACATAGCTTTCCCTACGTATTCTGCGACAAACTATCCTTACAAGATCGCATTCCTCTACTTCACCTTAATCGAGATTAACTTCTACAAAAAAATATTTTAAATTTCATATTTCCATTTATTTTTGTCTGAGCAGCAGAAATATAAAGGAATGGGCTCTCATTTGAGGGAGAAGAGAAGAGAGAGAGAGAGAGAAAAAAAAAAAAAAAAAAAAAACCGTAAGTATGGAAAAATTGAAACCTATATCAAACAATGCTAGTTTTATAGGAAAAATGTATTGGACATAAATTGTGTGCTTCAGCGAGATCTACATTTTGGTGCAAAGTTTTTGTCTCTTACGGTTTATCACTTATGCAGAAGTCATCTAGAATGAAGTGGACCACATAGACTATTCCCAGAAAATTTAGGATATCGGTATCGAACTTTTGGATGAAATTCAAAACCTTATCTACTTCTACGTACATTGTACGGATAAAAAAGTAAACAATAGTTTGATATTCACAATTTTTATAAGTCCTAAGGACCATTCAAATTACGGTGGTTTATAAATAAATAATCCTTTGATATCTATTGCCGTGCCTTTCGCAATCAGTTTATTTAAAATATGGTGCATCTTTTATTAATATATCCGATTGTGATTTACTCATATGAGTGATAGCTATCAGTTCAATCATGTAATCACATATACGGACATTAACAAAGCAATTGACTAGCTATATGGGCAGCTTTCTTTCCCCCACAGTCTGGAAACGTGAATTTGGGAGTGAATGTGTATATTTATTAGCACAATATTAGGGAGGGGAGAACGTTAAGAACCCCAACAGTTCAGCGAGAAAACAGCAACAGTTGTTTCTCAAGTTAAAGGGAGTTACATAATTGCAACAATCTTTAAAAAGCAGGGAATATATTATACATTTCATTAGTTAACCAGTAATAAAGGTAAATTTCTTTATTACTCTAAACTGTTGTCCTCAAATTTGATAGTTTAAAATAAGTGAAGAACTTAAAACGTATAATAATCGACATAAGCAGGACAAATTTGCTAAGCAATATTATGTCAATCAATGAATGAATAAAACATGACAATATAACGGCATATTTCATTATTTAGCTTTAACGTTCCTTATATTTTTCGAGTTCACTATTAATTTGCAAAATTTATCATTTAATATATTTGAAGGTGAGAACGTTCCAACACCTATTTTATAGAACTTTTGACGCATGCTTCAAATTTTAGAGTACTATTACAGTTACATAAAGTGTGTCTTAAAAGTTGGAATTTTTTACAATTTTAATATATTTGATATAGTATACAATTCTTAAAAATGTCATTGTTGATATATTTACATGGATGTTTCAAGCAAAATGTATTCATTATAGAACATGCATTTCTTTTTATAAATAAATACCTAGTGCAAAGCAGACTTTAAAGCTATAATTTACGAACACGTTTGGGCGTGCAATGGAAAATAGTTTTTATCCTATCATGGGAATTTATACCTTTAGAGAAAATGATTTCCAGTGAACATAAATGTTTAGCAACTGTCTCAGTTTCCTATTCACAAACATCAATGTTTGTGATATGTATACAATTAAAACAAATGACTACGAATTTTTTTTAATGTTTTGCCAAACATAAAAAAATGTTTAACCTCCTTTTCTTCTTAAAATTTATTTTCTAAAGACACTTTTTTTTTGGACACTGAAGACAAAGTAAATCAAATACATTACTAGTCGTCTAAGATAAATAAAACTACACCATTACGCTTTTTCCTCAGGAACTCTAATGGGAGACCTTGAAACGAACCTGCAAGTGAAAGGAAAGCCGTGGGCAGGCGACCTTCCCAACACCACGTTGTTCGCTTGAACTTGAATGATCATTACTAAGCGGGCTAGTATCGTCACAACAAATGAATAGGTCACGTGCTCACCATTTGGACGTCTTCTTCCTCGTCCTGGACTCGCTTGGTTGGCGGCGTTGTTGCCGTTGTAACTGTTGATGACGTCGGCGATGACGTCACGTCACCGACAACCACAAGGTTATTTAAATTACCGTGTATGTGGTTGCTGTTTAGGTTCGTATTGTGAAGGTTGTTTTGCAAATGATGGTAGTGATTGTAATTATTGGAAGTAGCTGCTACAGCGGCAGTAGGGATTGTCGACAAGTTACGATTGTGATAGCGATTGACTATCGATATAGTTGTGGCTGTCAGACCGCCAGGAGGGGGAGGTGGAGGTGGGTGCGGGTGGTAGTGGTAAGGAGGATGATAAGCGGGGATGTTTGTCGAAGAAGTCGCTGTGTTGTTCGCGGTGGAAGTAGCAGAAGAGTTCCGTGCAACAAGCACGCAAGTACAACACTGGTTACAGCAACAGAAACAACTGCCGTGCGTAGCCGCGGCTGTGGAATAAGGGTAGGAGGTGAACGAAAAATAGGAGGGAGGAGGAAAATACGAGTAGGAGTGAAAATACAGGGTGTCGAATTTAATGGCAAGGTTTGTACCCAAAACAGTGACTTACAAAAAAAAGTTTTAAATCTCTCTCCGATAAGTTAATACACACGTTTGTCTCACAGTTCCAAATAATTCTTTAACAGCAATAAACTAACTTTTCTAATGCACAGAAAACTGTTTGGTTTTAAACGATATAAACCCCTCCGAAACAATAACGATAATTTCGCAGCATATATACAATTATAAAAATATTAACAAATGAATGTCAAAAACCTTAATGATGCCAACTACAAACAATTACTCAAAAGTAACAATAAATAATGCAATGTCTAAAATTTAAAAAATGGAACGATATCACACTTGTAAAAAACACCACACTTCCAAACACTACCGAATCACAGGATGTTTTGTTCGGAATAACTAGATTTTGAACGATTAGGTTTTGTACATTAAATTCCAGTCACTGATAAGGGTTTCGGGTTGGAAAGGGTTTTAGGGGGCGTGATAGAAAATACAGCAAGGCAGGAGATTTGTATGAGGAAAGGACGCGCACAGCTAAGGATTGAATGAGAAGAGGAAGAGAGCAAGAAACGAAGGAAGACACCCCCTGACAGGTGAATGTTAAACGAACACGCCGCCAAAACGGAGCAAAGAAGAGAAGACTTCACCCGCAGCTAGCCTGCTAGAGTCCAAACTCACAACTGAGCGTACCGGCTGGCCGGGCTTCGAACGCCACCAAACCAGTTTGAATCCCCCCCCCCTTCGCCGGCTTGGTCTCTTGCACAGCGCACGACCATCCGAAAGCTTCCGATTACAGCCGAGGCACTCGCCGTCTGTTATTCCCGGCTGGAACGCAAAACCGAACCTAATGCAATTTGCCAGAGAAAATATGCAGCTTGGTGCATTTATTTCCACAACAGTAGTCCTCCGATGATCGTTCGCCATTCAGAGGAATACCAGCGGAGTTTCAACCACGCAAATTATAACTAGATGTCGTTAAAAAGAACCAGTGAAAACATGAGAAATCCCAGTGCTGGGCTAACTCGTGTGCCGCTCTTACACAAACGAGTTACCTGGTTGGGGCACGCGCACAGACCAAGGTGAATTATCTGTGTTGCTTTTACCTACACTTCAGGTATTTTTTTCTCTCCATCCCTTTCGGTGAGACTGCTTTTTCTTCTCTCTAATCCATTCTCGTTCTCTTTCTGCTAATCATTTATCTTTGTCCCACATCCCCATTTTCTTAGTGCTTTCCTCAATTCCATTTCCCCCTCCTTTAATTTTAATGAACTTTCATAAAAACAGTTTTAGTGAGCACAGGTGATTCAAATTTTCATCAAATTGTAATGCAAGGCAGAATATAAAGTCGCAATAAATATATATGAAGTTAGCTAAGCAAATGTTGTCAGATCTCTTTAAACATTATACAAATTATCTTGCGCCATTTGGCGATGAATTAGTCCTTTAATGCTTTCCTCTACAAGTATGCAAAACCTAATTTCCATTTTTTTCTGTGACTTGCTGATAACGCTAACTAGAAATGTCGTTGAAAGAGTGTTAAGCTGTGTAAATAAAAAAAACTTACCTAACTTCGAGAAGAAAAATAATTGTATTTTAAGGGACATATCCTTGCTTTTATATATGATGTTTACTGTTTAAAAGTATGCTGTTAGAACGTTTAAAAGCAATAGGAGTGTTCTTTGTAGTTACAACCTAATTTATTTTGTGCCAAAAAGCAATAATTAAAAACGGAACATTTCACCTATTCTCCAACATATTCAGAATATCCACAAACGTTATAAAAAAATAAGCTTCTTTTTAAGGGATATAAAAAGTTAAAGATTCTCACAATAATTGCGTGTGTGACTGCTGCTTTGAAACGGTTAATGGAGTCGCTAAGAAATCATGAACACACTGTAATTACGACAGAACGAAGAAAAAATATTTAGTCAATTTTATAATCATAATTTTCTTTTGTTGGTCACCCACCCATCTTATAATGTGAGAAAGAGTACCCTAGGATTTTATCTTGAGCCGGACTAGGCAAAACTTATCATTCGACAGCTAACCCCAGCGGTGTATGCAAAACGTCTTACTTACTGGTTCGTATTTTGCCGGCAGTACAGGGTCAAGAACATTTTGTAGTTATAGAAAATAGATCATTTCGATTATACTGCTAGTCGTTTTATATTCTTTAGAGGGTGTTAAACACAAGTATAGTCCTCTTCTTCCTCACTTTTATTACCCAACTCTTGAAAATGCTCTTCATGGGCATCTTCGTCTTCTTTATTCAATCTTCTTTTTTCTGCCTTGCTCCCCACTTCTCCCCCACCTATACCGTTTCACCTGCTGGACCAACCATCCAGGTTCTCAAAATAGGTCTATGTGGGGGGCGTACCCCGAAATGCTATAGAAAACGTCAGTTTCCCCAGTCCTCCCTTCCTATCCGGCTCCACAATGGCACCTGCGCAAATCTCCTGCAAGGGCGAGCCTTGATGCAGCTCCCCCTGCCCGCACTCCCGGGAACTACCTACCCCTTACCTCACCCGGACAGCCCTCACTTACCTGAAACCATGATGCGCTTATTTTTTCCATTATCAAGTGTTAGACTACGCTTTAATGTTCACAATTTTATAACATACAGTGTTCATTTAAGAACATATTACTTGAGGTTAAAACGATTTAATTCAAAATTGGCCATAAATTATCTAAAAGTCAAGAGTCAAAGAAAATACGAGTGAATTTTAAGTTCTTAGCCCTAAAAACGTTAATCACTTACCTTCACAAAAATCACGAATGCTGAAGAAATTAGTGAACTACTTCTAATCAGAACATGTGGTAAATGTGTTTGTTTTTTCAGTTATAGGTATGGCGATATACTATTAAGAACAAGTAATGGAATAAAATTCATTTCCGCTATAAACTTTAGAAATGAAACAGACATTCTGGTGATCTGCTAGAAGAAATATTTTAGTGTAGAAAAGTGAAAGTTGATTAGAAATGGTGTGAGGTTAACTAATTTTGAAAATGTTGTTCTAAAATCATTTGAAGTGTACTAGGGTCTGATTCCAACTTCCTAGGAAGTCAACTTCCAAGAAGCAGAGCTTAGAATCAAGAAGTAAATGCTAAACTATATGGTATTAACATGATTATTATAATTATCATCACCATTATTAGTAGTAGTAATAGTGGTAGTAGACTAAAGTGAAAAGCAGTCCCAAATGATTGCCTTTGAAATTCTATGCTCTTTGATAACAATAAAAACCGAATAGCGACTTATAAATTGCAAACAGTGTAACTACATAATTGAAAATTCATACCAATAACTAATACTTCGGAAATGATTGACGCACAAAAATATTGTGAGCCTTAACGAGTTGTGCAGTTTTGTGAAGTAGTAAGATTTTTCCATTTCATACTGTTTATCATCTATTCGAGTCTGCGAGATGTAATTTCTCAGGTCTAGAAAAGAAAGACAAAAAGTTCCTCCTGTCTCTCTCTCTCTTTGCGGAAGCGGTTGTATTTGCAGATAGCATGTAGGCATTTAATAGGCAATAGCGTAGGGAGGGGGTGTGTGTGCTTTCCAAGAATTGGAACATATCAGGTAATGTGTCCTAAAGACAAGGACAAAACCAAACAAGACAAGTTACCTCTCATAGTTCCCCCCCCCCCCAGTAAAATCTGATATTGGGGTGGGGGTCTTCGAATGCAATACCTCCTCTGTTTACTGTAAGCAAAGGTGGAGAAGTATGGCTTTTCCTCCCATTTAATTGTGAACCCATGTCATGGCCATAAGAGCTTAGTACATTGAAACATCCGCATTACATAACAGGTTTCCTTTAGTAAGCACTGATCACATACATTTCGGAGTTATTGGTTACTGACAGATATTCAAACTCACATGAAACATTTTTTGTTTGTTTCAAATAACTAAGGTTGGTACATTTTGTATAAAACCAGTTCTGGACAAGTCACAAAATTGTTCCAAATGCAATAGAAAATAAATAAAAATAGTATATTTTCAGAATGTATGTGCATCACCAGTTGTACTTACATTCTCAGAAACCTGTATGCCTGATATTTTTTCTACGCTCTGTAACAGCAAGTTCAAAGAATGACTAGTTTCCGTTTTGAATTCGTATAGTACGTATACTTTCTTAGCGCTAAAAATTTGAAGTGAACGTTCACACAGCTTTCCCTGTCATAAATTATTGTGTCGCCCTTCGTGGTGTAATGGTTACCATGCTAACTTCATATACCCAAGGTCGCGGGTTCAAACCCGGCGGAGGACGAGCATGGCTTCCTTCGGAAGGGAAGTAAAGCCGTTGCTCCTGTGTCGTAGATTTACGACACGTAAAAGAACCTCAGGCCTCGAAGCAAAATTAAGCGGTCTTTCACGCTCAATTTAAAATTGGACGCTGAGAACCACAATAGTTAAAGAGCGTCCATAAATAACACGCCATTTCCATTTACAAATTATTATACTCTCATATGCAAATAGTTCCGCTATTGACGTTACACCACTCGTTTCCCTTCGAAATATTTCAGAAATTAGAAAATTGGATGCAGTCCAAAAAGAATAATGTAGAAACCACTGAATCTGATTTTCAGGTACAGCTAAGATGGGTTGATGGATAATTTATACATGTGTTTCTATTAATATAAATGGTCCGAGAGGAGGAAATCAACATTTATAACAAAATTTATAGCGTCGGTTGTTCAAGAACAAACAGAAAAATCTAATGTGTCCCTTTCACATAATTTTCTCTGCATCTCTGCAACAAATTACTGTTAAAAAAAGGTTATCATTCTACATTAACTAGTTCATGCTAATGGCGATAAAAATAAGCAGAAATGGTCTAAATACATGCTCCTTTGCAAGTAGATAGGGATAAGGGAGTATACAGGCTAATGCGATAGTAAAATATTTTAAAAGTTAGTTGCTGTATGATCAAAATCCCTTTGTGTGGCCAGGAGTTGTCAAATTCCCATATGAGAAAAGTGTCTTTTAAAGCTGAAACTAAACAAGGAATACCTAAGAAAAGGTCAGCTCTACTAAAGAATAACAGATAAACAAATAAAGACGCGTATGACATAAATTATGTGTTTTAACGATATCTGAATTTTTTGTGTTGCAAGTTTTTACCAGTTATGCAAAATTCACAGCGATCTTCAGAGAACATTCCCAGAAAATTCAAGATATATATTTTGTCAGGTAAATATCTTTAATGTTATGTTAACCTAAATCATCAGTGAATTTTTAGAAAATCGAAATTTTCGAAACATTTTCCATGTAAAGGATAGTTTGGAATGGGGGAGTTTTTCTCAAAATCGTAATGTCGCATCCTTGGAAAATACTAAATTTCAATACCAAGTTTGGTATTTAATGAGCTTTTCGTTTTTGAGCTATACTGTCCGCATACAGATATATACACACACTGACCTTTTTCTAAAATCCCTTTTTTAGGATTCAGGGGTCTCAAAACATATATGTCCAGTTAAAACTCGGTATGCAATTGTTAGGTGAAATACAATGCCTTCTCTTTATATACTATGCACATGGTATGTGTAAAGAAAGTAAAACGAAAGAACAAGCATCTGTATATATGCATTTATATAGAAATTTGTATTCGTTAATGCGTAGAATCTAAAATAAAGACCTTACTAATAGGTATATTAATGCACTTATTACTTGCTCATAGATTTTCTGATTGAATAATCCAGTTTAGCATGATGAAAAAAGCGTGTGGCACGATGATTGCAACAATTTCCCCGAATGTCCAAAATAATTGTTTTCCAGTAATTCCACTTTATAAGTTTTTTTTTTTTTTTTCTTTTTCAATCTTTTCAATTTATTTCAATATCAGATTGGTTGGAATGCAAGCAGCGAGCAAATCTTTGGAGGAGAAGTTTATCACACCTCTGCCTTGTTGCTTTGGTTGACCATTAAGTGGAGAAAGGATGGCAATCAGCATGATGTGCTGTAGAATTGTAAAAACCAAATGAGAAATTGAGAAGTGCAGAAAAACCTGATGCATATAGTAAATGCAGAGGCGATGTAATTAAGGTTTAAAACGAATGTATGAAGAATTTCAAACTTCCTCGCTGATGATGATGATGATGATGTGTGGGAGGGGGGAGTTACTTGACCTTAAACATTGACAATATTTCAGGCATAGGTTGGAAATTCATACTATACATTTTTAGAAATGTGCATATATGTGTGTGTGTTGTAAGTGGTCAGTCTTGTCATATAGTAAAAATAAACATTTTCATTAATAAAGGGGTGTGACGACGTCACCTCGTGAATAAGAGGAGCGTACAATAAGCCCTTAGAAAAAGAAACAAAAATAAATTATTTTTGATAGATTTTTTCAACATAGTCTCCTTATAGCCCGATACACTTTTACCAACATTTCTCCACATGTTTTAAGCATTCTAAAAATAGAATTTCGGAAGGTACTCAAAGTAGATACCTATCTATTCGGGAGATGACCTCTTCGCTAGACGTGAATAGTTTTCCGCCGAGACACTTGTTCAAGTTAGAAAATAGAAGAAAGAAGACGAAGAAAAAAAAAACGGTCACTGGGGCCAAATCTGATGAATACGGTGGATGTTGCAATTCAAACCTTAATTCTTCGTTAATGAAATTGCGCAGGTGTGCGTGCACTCTTACATTATCTAGATGGAAGAGATATTTTTCTTTGCCAGATGAGGGCGTTTTTTTCTTGATTTCTCCGTTCAACAGACGCAATAAAGATGTATACTATTCTGTATGTATTGTTCTTCCTTTCGGCAAGGAATCAATGTAGAAGATTCCCCCCCCCCCCAAAAAAGAGGCCATTACCTTGCCTGAAGATACCACATTTACCTTCTTCGGAGCAGGTTCGCATTTAAAAACCTACTTTTCAACTGTACTTTTGTCTCTGGAGTGTACTAGTGTGTCCACGTTTCATCCACAGTTATGTATGGACGCAGAAACTCGTAAGGATTTCTACGGAAAAGTGCCAAACCAACTACGAAATCGGTCAGACAATTGCATTTATTTTACACTGAGAACAAAGGCGACACCCATCTTGTCGAGATCTTTGCAATTTTTGGCGCAAAATTGAGAACATTGCACGTTGTGATATGACTGTGGCCTCTACTATTTCGCGAACTTGATTCGTCGATCACTCAAAACGCTATCCTGGATTTTGTCAATAATTTCGGAGGAAGTCTTTCTACCGGACGTCCGCAATGATGTTACATCATTTGTGGATGAACGGCCACTTTTAAATTCATTTATCCCATTGTAAATTGTTACAAACGCAGGAGCAGATGTGCCGTGAACTTCATCCAACGCGGCTTTTATCTCTGTCAGTGTTAAGCCTTTTAAACATAAGTGTTTAATCACAGCATGAAACTCGTCCCCCCCCCTCCATCTTTCTAAATAAGCACAAGATTGTTGATTCAATCGCCTATGTCAACAAAACCATATAATGGACATAGCCGAAACCTTAACTGCCATTTAGTAGAGTCGCCAGTTACTAAATATAAACGTTTTTCGATGCTACGAGTGTAATTTCTTGGATTTTCTAAGGACTTATTTATTGAACGCCCCAAGTATGAAACTACTTCAGAAGCCAACATACAGTAAAAATTCTGTTATGCTCCATTGACAAGATTTTCTCTATTATACAAAAGAAACTTCTCACAAAAGATTTTTCTTCTCCTCCATGCAATTCGATATAAGCTTTAGCAGAGTGGTCTTAACACTTATTGTCTTTTAAGTAGTATAATGAAATGGGAGTTTTTATTTATGGACAATCTTTAACTGCTGCTCTTCTTAGCTTCCTATTCTAAATTGAGCGTAAAATATCGCTTAATTTTGCTCAGAGAATATTTATCAGGATTGAGGTTCTTCTAAGTGTTGTAAACTTACGACATGGGATAACCGGCATTTACTTCCCTTACGCCAGAGAAAAATCCATCGCCATGGGTTGAACCGTGACCTTGGAAATCAGAGGCTACTATATTATCCCTAGACCACAGAGGACAAATGTTTAAATAGGACCCTAAGGCGATAGTCAACTGCTTTAAAAGCTGTCGCCAAGCGACTGTCATTGAAATCCGCTTCTTTGCACGTGGAGGAGTTAAACAAACGAAACATGGACTTCCTGTTTGAGAAGAATATAAGTATTTTAAGATTCAAACAAAAAGCAAGGAATATCTCAGAAACGGTTAGTGTTTTGAGGAGATCTACACTTTTGGCGTGTATCTCTTTGACAGTCAGTTATGCAAAAGTCATCACAAATGAAGAGGGCTTGAGAAGCTATTCCCAGGAAATTGAACATACACATTTTATTTTTGATGCAAATATCTTTAATAGACTATTTTATTAAACTCGTTTGAGCCATTTTCGAGAAAATAGTTTCGAAAAAATGTACATTGAAGTTCAGGATGGAGAGGTTGTCCTTGAAAATCTGTGTCGCGTCCTTTGGGAGATAAAAACTTAAAACCGAGTTTGGTATTTAACGGATCTTTCTTTATATTGTCTACACACATAGAAAGAGAAAGAGAGAGAGAGAGAGAGAGAGAGAGAGAGAGAGAGAGAAGTTTTTGTAAAACATGTTTTATTCAGGAGTTCTTAAAACATGTATTTCCCGTGCAAACTCGGTATCGAATTTCTGGGCGGAATACAATACCTTCTCTGTCTATATATACGTTGTGCATACATGTTAAGAGAAAGTAAAAAAAAAGTTCTTTAGCTTCTACAGAGGGACTTTCTCTCAGTAATAGCATAGATATAACGTGTCATGGGCTATGACCCGATAAATAAGTGATATTTTCCATATCCTGATGTATGTACAATTATTGGGTGAAATCTGATAAAGGAATAGACACCAAAGCTTTGTCCACTCACTGCAAAGGATGATGTTAAGTACGCAGAATAGAGAGAGGAGTATGAAAGTGAATGTTCCATTAGCCGAACACCAAATGGCCTTGTAAGTGGAGGGCATGAAGATGAATTTTCCACGCTCAGAACGAAAGGATGGGGTCAGAAATGATTACATTGCAGGTGATATAAGGTTCTGTAAAACTGTGCCAGAAATGGCCCAAACATTCCCAGTAAAAATATGATCCACACGGTTATCTCTTTTTCGAGAAATAATCTAGATAAACTTTTGTAGAAAATGTATTACACACTTCCTTGGACGTACAATGGGAATTTTAATCCAAAGGAATCTTTGCAAAACAGCCCATTATACATTCCATTATGGATACAAAGGTAACAGCGACAATCAGGCTTCCATATTCTTTTTATGCAATCTCAGAAACAATTGAAAATCAACAGGAAAGAAACCAGTATTGAATTAAAATCATTAAAAATCTGATGTGCTATATTCACATTAATTTTCTCTACATCACTATAACAAATTATTGTTAGTAAGCTTATTCTTCTAGCTACTTCATGCTAAACTGTTTTATTATTAGTTCCTTATAGGTAGAAGGGGAATAAGGGGATACACTAGGCTACACCGGCAATCAAATGCTTTAAAATATGGTTGCTATGTTATAGAAATCCGATTCTTTGCGTGACCAGGTGTTGACAAGTTCCCGTGTGAGAAAAGTATAAGAATTTTAAAAGTGAAATCAATAACAAGATAAGGGTGAGCTGACTTCTCACCCATAGGTCCCGGGTTCGATTCCCGGCTGGGGCAGGGAATTTTTCTTTAGCCAGAATCATTCCCTATCCCCCACAGAGTCTGGAAGTATGTATGTGAGAGTGAATATGTGTGCGCTTAAGGAAAATAAAATGATTTAAACCAAACGTTAAGAACCTACAGACGAGTTATTTCTAGTGCAAAGCCCCCGATATGACCTTAGATGTTAAATGGGGCTATATAAATAAAATAAAAAAAAAATAACTAGGAATATCTTAGAAATGGTCAACTCCAGGAAAAAATGCATATAACATAAATTGTATGTTTTAAGGAGCTCTGCATTTTTTGTGTAGTAAGTTTTACCTATCGCTTAATGTTTACCGGTTATGCAGCATCCCGCGAAATTCATTCAGAATAGAGATGTCTTCAGAGGCTATTCTCAAAAAATTTAAAATATACAGTTTATTTGCCAACTAAATATATTTAATATACATTTTCATCAAAATCGTTTTGAGTTATTTTTGAGAAAATCAAAAATTTTGAAAATTTTTCCATGTAAAAAAGGATAGTTGGGGGTGGGGAGATTTTCATGAAAATCTTCGTGTCGCTTCCTTGGAAGATACTGAACTTAAACTCCAAGTTTGGTATATCACGGACCTTTCATTTTTGAGCTATGCTGTCCAGACATACACACACGCACGGACATTTTTTTAGAAATGGCTTTTCTGTTTGTTTGTTTATTTTTTTTTGTTTTGTTTTGTAACCGAGGGGTCCCAAAACATATATTTCCAGTGAAAACTCGGTATTGAATTTCTAGGTGCAATGCAATACCTTCTCTATACACTATGTACATAGTACGTGAGAGAAAGTAAAAAGGATTGATCGGCTTTGGGTTAAGCCAATTAAGCCAAAAAAGTAATTTGAAATAAATTGTTTAAAGATATATACACATTGTACGCTTTCCTCTATAGATTAACATGTACTCTTTATACAAGGTAATACACAACTCCGTCGAATGAAGAGGACAACAAGATATTAGCGGGGAATTCAATATATGATTTTATTTGCCATGAAAATATCTTTAATGTGTGTATTTTCGTCTAAATCGAAAACCGTTTTAGAAAACGTAAACTTTTAGGAAAATATTCCATGTAAAGGACAGTTGGGGAAAGGGATTTTCTTGAAAAATCTGCATTTTGCAACTTACTGAACCTAAATACGAGAGCGGCATTTATCCTTTTCGTTTTTAGTTGTGCTGTTTTATCTCTCTCTCTCCCTCTCCCCCCCCCCTCTCTCTCTCTCTCTCTCTCACTGTTTTCTAAAAAATACTATTTTCTGGATTCAGGAGTCCCTAAAACAGTTTTGTCGGTGTTATCCCGGAATGAAATTTTAGGATGAAATACAATAGCTTTTCCACCTACCTACACGTGCGTAGTACAGAAGGAATAAAATTAACTTGCTCATTCAATTCAATAATATCTATCTCGAAGTGGCCAACTCCATGACAGAAGTCTTGACATAAACTGAGTGTTTTGAGTGCTTAAAGAGCTCTTCAATATTTTTAAGTAGTACGCTTTTGTCTCTACAGTCTATTAGTTGTGTAAGTCATTTAGAATCAAAAGTACGTTAGAGGCTATTCATAGAAAATATTTTATATGTCCTGAAAATACCTTAATGATATAGTAGCTATTAAAAGCGCTAGAGCAATGCTTAACAAAAAAAAATTTTGTTCAAATGTTTCTATATATACAAAGATTTTTGCTGAGGAACTTTTGTTAAACATCTTTATATTGCTTTGTTGGAAGATGCTGAAAAGAAAAAACAACATTTGATATGTAGCTGACCACTTTTTTCAAGTCTTTTTTTTTTTAATTAGGCTATTTATGCACGCGCGCATAGACCGTTTTATATTGTTTATTATTATCATTATCATTATTATTATTATTAATGGATTCTCAAAACTTGTTTTTCCGGTGAAATTTTTGTAATTATTAGGTTCTCCATTTATATATGCAGTAGAAGTACAAAATATATATTATATGCCTTGTATTTCATGAGCACAGGTTTCAGAATTCTAAACACACACACATTTTAATATAGGACTATTGCATTCTATCCAAAACTTCGAATCCGAGATGTTACCGGAAATACACATTTTAGGGTGTTATATCGGGCAATACCTCAAAAACGAAAAGTCGGTAAAATACCAAACTTGAAATATCTGTTTAGGATCTTCCAAGGGTGCAACACAAACATTGAGGAAAATCCTAGAACGATATTGATTAAAATGTTTTATATTAAAGACATTTACATGAGAAATAACATGCATATCTTGAATTTTCTGGGAACAGCCGCTGAAAACCTCTTTATTCTGGATGACTTTTGCTACTAATTAGACAAAAACTAAACAGAAAATGTAAATAGCCTTAATATACACAATTTATGCCAAACCTGGACATTTTTTTTTTTGGAGTTGACCATTTCCGAGATATCCCTTGTTTCAGTTTTAAAATACTTAAGACTTTTCTCACACGGGATTTTGTCAACTGCAGGCCATATAAACAAACGAATTTCAATTACATAGCGACCAAATTTTAAGAGAATTGATTATCGCTTTAGCCTAGTGTACTCCCTTAATTCGCTTCTACTTACAAGGAAGCAAATAACAAAACCACTTCTATCTTGATTAGCATGAAGATATACAAAAATAAGCTTTTTTAACAATGTGTCATAGAGATGTAAACAAACAGACCATCAGAGCTTTTGTTATAAAAAGCTTGCTCCTCTACCTTATCTATGTGGCATTTTTCTTGGGCGCTCGGCCCCATTTTCTTCATTCAGGATGTTTCGAGCAATCTCGGAAGCAGAAATACGCTTTACACCCTGATTGATATCTAGTGCATTCAATGCTAAAATGTCATTCTGTCCCTGATAAAGAGTTCACGCACATGCTTCGTTTAATAATTCAGCTACTTCGTAAATTAGATAACCTATTTACAATAATGGCTGTGGGTTTCAAAGCCAAGGAAGGGTCTTCTGGTTGACAACAGTGAGGAAAAACCAGGCAGGCGAGCTCTCTTCTCTACCCTGGACCCGCTTACCCGTAAAACCAGCGCTAAAGCAAAGGTGCGGGCATAGTACTTTTTGTTAGTACGTAAAATTAAGTTTCGTTTGCACTATTCTTTGCAGTGTTTCAAACCATACAGTATGCTAAAACGAGTGATTATATTTTCTTTTAAAAAGTCTTGGAATTTCACGATACATAAATGCCCACGAGGACAAACTTTCCTTGCTTAATGAGTCTAAATTAGTGTGTGCAATAATATTCAATAAATTTGGACTGTGTATAATTTAAACGCGGACAACCGCCAAAAAACCAAGAGGGTGCAGAAAATAACTTATATGCTGCACCCAGGAAATCAAATAAGAGAAAGGGAAGATAAAAAAAATAATTTAAAAAAATAAAAAAATAAATAAAACAACCATATATTTTCAAAACTCATTTTTGCTCCACAATTCATCAGAAACTACAGAACTGGTTATAAACAAACAATCTGTGATTTCGTCTGCTTAGATAATCTAAGTCACTGCTGACCATAACTGTTTTTCTGATATTTTGTATATTGAAAAAATTAAAAGCATAAAACAAAAACACATAAACAGAATACCTAGAAAATATGTTGTGTTGATTTATAACTCTTTATGCAAACATAAATTTGATTTCGGAATTACTCCGAAATTAAACCTAGGCTTTCAAATAAAAACAAAAACTGGCTAGAAAACAAATTTGCCAATTCTGCTTGATGTTGATAGTAATCTTATGTAAAAAGTTGTTTATGGAACAGTTAGAAAAACTCATGCGAATGTAACACATCAGAATTTTTTTCTCGAAACGGTGTGTGCTTCCTTCAATTTTGGGATAGAAATTATATTTTGGAAAGTCGATTTTGGGGAGTACAAAAAGTATATTCTTTCTATAATAAATAGGATTAATATGAAAAATCCCCCGAAGATACACCTATCTGTAAATTCATGTACGTAAAACAAATGTTATGCTGATATTTTTAAAAATGCATCGTGTAAAGTATTTTTATTAGAACAAAGAATACACACACTGCATTTTTTAACATTTAAAAAAAAAATGCAGGCTGGAATTTGGAAACACGGCAAAAATGTCATTGTTGTGTTATATCTAGTAACAATTTCAACATATCTTGCATACTGGAGATTTTCTAGACGTCATAGATGTATTACCTCAACAAAATCAAATAGCAATCTTTAGGATGGAAACGGAATTTTATTTATGAACGCTGTTTAACAGCAGGTTTCTCGGCGTCCCATTCTATACTGGGCCTGGAAGACCGCTTAGTTTTACTCCGATGCCTCTTTATCACGCCTGAGGTTGTTTTACGTGCCGTAAATCTACAACACGGGACCACTGCTTTACTTCGCTTCTTGGTATAAGAAGGTTGGTATTACACTGTAAAAGACCTCAGATATATTTTATAAAATACTTGACAATGTAACGGTCATTCTTTAATAAAGTCTTTCTATGAAAAAGCACATGGATAGTTTGTTACCCTTTAGAAAATACTGACTACTGAAGCAACATAGCGAAATATGATCAAGCTGAATTATTAATACAACCAAAATAAATGTTTCCAAGTATGAAGCTTGTAAACTCCTGTACAACACAAGGCATTTAGCTTACAATAACAGAAAAATCTTACAGGTAATAAGGCTGTCTAGGAAGGCTGCACAGCATCTGGACTTCAAGAAACTGAACGGATGCGAGCCAATATTTGTCGGGGAAAGTGAAGATCGAGGATCAACCACAGCTTTATAGAGCAAATAGTTCCCGAGACATAAATGTTTAACTGAACAAATTCTCAAAAAATTCAAAATAACTGCTACTGCAGTGGTGCAATAAAAATGTTATTAAAATACTTATTATGGAACATAACTGGAAATATCAAAATGAACAGAAACACCCAAATATTTGCATATATATGAATGAGTTCTTGATCTTGGCTTTTCACACTCCGACTAAGAGCATATTTTGAGAGATATATTTCCCGAAGTTCCAACGTGATAACTTTTTAGAAGAAAACTGATGAACATGACAACCTGAAAAACGCACCAGAAAATGTACTGATAAAATCTGCTTTCTAAGTTTTCCTTTTGCATTTTATTCAATAGTGCACATTTTTACTGATCAACATATTTTTCTAAGAAAATTTTGCAAAAACAGTTTTCGATGTGACAAATTAGTAAAAACCACCCCTTAGGATTATTTGAATCGTCGAATAGCTTTATTTTAATTTCGATAGTAAAAATATTAGAAAAACAAAAACCTTTCTAACGAATTAAACATAGCAGGATGTTAAAAAGCCTAAACTGTAATTTTGTACCATCTTTTGGCATGTTTCACCCTTAAACTGTTTTAGTTCACGCTTATTCATATTTTCATAACTTATCAAAAATTCTAGCAACTGAAAATGAAAGTTGCATTAAACATGTGTTACGGCGTTCAAAGTTTTGTTCGTTATTCACTTTATTATATTTACTAGACACATGCCTGCATGAATATCTTTATATTCTTCAGATTTATTCGGTCTTTAGCTCCAGTGGGTTTAAATGGGTTTAGTTAAACGATGTCCTTATCTCAAAGGGGAGATGGGGAATTAAACCTTGGACTGCATGCATTGCAGACTTCGTAAACAGGCTGATGTACTGGACGGTGCAGGCATTCTTTAGTTTTTGTGTTTTCTTAACATATTCTGTGTAGGTCGGTTTTCATTTGCTGCTGTAAAGAATATGAACAAACGTTTACTGTAATGGAGAATTTTTGCCATTAAAGCCCTCTACGTTATCATAACCGTCCAATTATAATAATTATTCCAGTTATCTACCAGTTTGAAAGCTGCGTTTGCGGGTTTAAGAGACGCGAGTGAATATTCTTAATGTAATTATTGGAAAGGTGTGATACAAGTTCCATTTCACTAAGGTGACTTCGAAACTGTTGATATCCACCCCTTCTGCATATCGTTCGCTAGTCCTTTGCAAGAGGTACGATAAACTAGCTACTTAGAAGTGACGTCATCAAGCGTGGACAAACGCCTGGCTGCACACACCGAATAAATCTGAAGACCCTTTTATATGTCGCTTTCGTGCTACTTGTTTAAATTCATAAGCATTAAAGCTACACATACTTTTAGCTTCAATACACAAAAAAATATGCACGATATAATTGGTAATCCCATATTGCAATAAAACTACTTCGCTGCAGGAATTTACCCATGATGCACTGTTTTGATTTATATGCTCTCTCACTTTTGCTAATGATCAATCCCTGAATTTCACTTCATTAAAATATGCATTTTGCCTATAGCACAAACGTGATAATGAGCTACCATTATTTTTAACATTAATTTTGCAATAACATTTTAAGGAAATTGTAATGAATGCATATTCAAATACCTATGGAACCCGAGACCTAAAGCTGCTTATGAAATGTTTTAAGTTAAAATTGGCGTATATCATCTCAAAACAAATTTGTGATCTCCTTGTGCATTGGGACTTAACCGTCGTGCCGGCATGTTGTCAATTGTTAAAGCTATCAGACGGAAACCGAAAGGTCCGTAGTTCAAATTCCAGCATTGGCACTGAATTTTTCAGTTTGGTTCTATCTTTCTAAGCTCGCCATACTCATAGCATGTGTGAAAGCACAATTAATATTGCACTACTTTGACAATGATAGTTCATCCTACGTATCAATTAAAATTTCAATTCAGGTGCATTGTTCATAACAATTTGTCTTGTACTTTGTCTTGTAAACATTTTATGAAAAAGTGTCAAATGTATTACTTTTGGAGACTCTTCATATAACTACTATTCATAAATTTCTAACCACGCAAATCAAATAATTATATGTATGAATTCGCTAAGCCTTTGTTAGCTTCTTCATGTAACATCGTCACCAGCTCTCTGCCATTTAAATAATATCAGCATAGCCGACATGTCGTTTCATTGCACACATCAGTGTAGAATGTGCATTCTGCAAACCTAACCACAAATGTGAGGTTTTACCGCTAAATTGTGAAATATAGAAGTTTGATAAAATATGAGATTCCAAAAGATTTAAACTAAAAATGCTTCATGCTTCTGTAGTACCACTTTAGAATACTTCTGTTATGGAGTAAGAAAGGAAACTACTTCACGTATAAAGGATCAAAGATCTGCCATAAATAATGTGGCAATCTAAATCACTGAAAACCCCTATTGCCTCTGACGGACATGAACTATAAAACATCTCCATAATTTCAATGTCATAAATAACTGAAAAGCTGAGAAGCGTTCAATTAGAATACTATGAGACTATAGCTGCTGTATTAATGAATGTAGGGATTTGTTTTAATTGTACTCCGCAGAGCACATTGTAAACACAAAAGCTGGTTCAATCATAGGCTCATAACAGTTGAGCAATCAATCATAAGACAGAGTTTAAAGGACGACAATCGGTCAATCGATTTTGTAAATTATAACGAGAGAATCGCGTATATAATACTGCAGAGGTGTGTGTGTGTGTGTGTGTGTGTGTGTGTGTGTGTAGGGTGCAGACAGGTTACTGCCTAAGAGATTGCACAGTTAACAATGCTACGGGGAATGGTATCAGAGACATGAGGCGC
Organism: Hymenopus coronatus; assembly: GCA_030762935.1. Lineage (NCBI taxonomy): Eukaryota > Metazoa > Arthropoda > Insecta > Mantodea > Hymenopodidae > Hymenopus > Hymenopus coronatus. The sequence continues at coordinate 129,932,092 of CM060897.1, read as the reverse complement.
GGCCGTCGTTACACTCACTGGTGGCTCACGCTCCCACCTGCCTGTGTTCGAATTTGCTCTTAACACCGGTTGCCACTACCATCAACTCTGCACCCCCAAGTTAAGCAGCATTGGGCTTAGTCACTGCCGGAAGGTAGCACCGCGCGCTTATTTCACTTAGCAACTAATCAATCCTACCCTACATTCCTATCCTGCCTTCCAACCTACCGGCCAAGTTAAGCATCACGGAATGATTACCACTTGGTCGGTAGACCGCTCAAGCCGCCTTTGGCAGCGCGGAAGCTACATACCCTCCGAGCACACAGACATAAACGCTTGCGAACAATCTATAATATGATCACATTTATCTCACAAATAAAAACCACTTGAAGCAGTTAGGTACTGTGGCGAACTTACATCTTGCCCAGGTTCAGATTACTGATCGTTGCTGGAACCGGTTACGAGAACACGAGTTGCTTGTGTCTACAAATAAATGTGCAGCGAACTTCAGCATTTACGTGCCCCAAATGATTTCCTAGTTATAAATTAAAAGCTAAACTCTGAATAGCCTTCATTCTAATTTTCAAGTTATCTATCATTGACGTTGCGGAGTTCTAAAAACAAGCATAGCCCTCTAGTAGAAGCGTTCGCTTTATCTCCTTTGTGTTTAGGATAAACTGTATGCTAAACGTTTGAATAAAGATAGAAAATTGTCACAGAAAGAAATACGTGAACCGATTTTACATAACAACTTAGGTTATCTTTCTGGATGGCCGCACGATACATGTCTCTTCCAAAGCGGTGAGCTTAGGGATAGCATTTCAACAACATGAACACCATAATCTTAAAAATACCGTGTTTCTCCCCCCTTATTATATAAGAGTTACTTCCGGTACCTTCTATATGGAGCATAGGACATCATTGCGGTGTTTCCGTGATCGGATTTGAATTTCTAATTCGCGGATTCGCCGTAATATGTCATAGTGACGATGGATAAGATCGTCGTCCACAGATGGCACTATAGGACAAAATGACAACTTGCGCACACGAAATGGCGGCATTTTACCCAGGAACCTCCCCCCCCCCCCACAAGGTATGGTGTTCTTTCACGTGCAAATAAAAGTATACGAAACCACCGGCTTTGCTTCACTTCCGAAGAAAGCCAAGCTAAGGATTTTTGCGGCAGAAAAATCCCTCGCCCTCCACAAGTTTTTTACTAGAGTCTGCAGATTCCCGGGCCTCTCAATGAAGACAGCATTTGAAAAAAAAAAATATATATATATATATGTATATATATTTTGTTTGCTTTCTTTCTCAACATAATCTCCAGAAAGACTAATACATTTGTCATGTCAGTGTTGTAATTTAATTAAACCATCTCTGTAGTGCGATTTATCAAGGTCCTCCAAATAGCTGTTTACTGCATCAATGACCTCGTTACTGTGAAATCTTCGTCCTCAAAGAAAGTTTTTGAGGTTTGGGAATAGGTGGTAGTCACTGGCTGCTAGATCTGGCGAATAGGGTGGATGTTCAAACAATTCGAACTTTAATTCGCACATTTGTCCCATTGCAATGACTGAACTATGGGCCGGAGCAATGTCGTGATGAAACAAGTTTTTTTTTTTTTTTTCTTTCTTTATTTTGCCAAATGACGTCTTTTTCTTTTCACCTCATCACTCAAACGTTGCAGTAAGCTTGCGTAGTAGTCACCAGTGATACTTTTACCCTTTTCCAGGCAACCAATAAAAATAATTCCCTGTGCACCCCAAAAAACCTCGTCATAACCTTGTTAACTGACAAAATTGACTTTGCCTTTTTTGCAGTTGGTTCACTTGGCGCAATCCACTGTTTTGACTGATTCACTGACATTTTTACGGTAGAGCTCCATATTCTTAAAAAAAACTTTCCTTTGCAACTTTTGATCAGGTGTCAACAAACGCGGTACCCATCTTGCACAGACCTTGTGAAAGCCCAAAACATCACTTAAAATATTACCTGCACGTTCTTTTGATATGTTTACAGCCTCTGCTATCTCAAACAACTTTAATCTGCGGTCTTCCAGTACTAAACCATGAATTTTTTCAATGAGCTCTGGAGTTGTCACTTCTACAGGTAGCCGAGTGGTTAGACCACTTGCCTCTCACCTAGACGGCCGGGTTTCGATCCCAAACGACCGCGTGTGAGATTTGTGATGGACAAAGCGGCGCTGGGGCGGTTTTCTCCGGGTACTCCGGTTTCCCCCGCCATCGCATTCCACCGGTGCTCCATCATCATTCACGTATCACCAGTGTCACCACTTGCGGTGCCATAAATAGTTAAAGCGGGCGTTAAACACTACCAAAAAAAAAAAAAAAAAATTCTACAGGGCGTCCAGAGCGAGGCTCATCACTAGTGCTCGTACGTCCCACCTTTTAATCATTGAATATGAAGGGGCAGAGTCTTTCAATGTACTGTCAATTTCCTCCTTGATTTCTTTAGGCAATAAGCCTTTCAAATGGAAGTATTTAATCACTTCTCGTTTTTCCAAAACGTCCATTTTCGTGAAAACTCTAAAGTTAGCTTGTTTAAAATGCTGTCATTCGAAAACTAAACAAGCTATAGACCTGTCACCAAACTACATCATGCTACCGTCTAACTGGCCTCCAGGCGGCACATCAGCCAAACCTCGCATGAGAGCAATAATATATATCATATTGGATGCACAACAAACTATATAGAATTAGTTATAATTTAACAAACAAAAGGTGTCCAGAATTAAAGTCTATTATAATTGTCTAAAAATTGCTATACTAATCGGTTCGAGGATTCTTCCACCGCCAAGGTGTCACCTAAAGGCTATCCAAAATTGGAATACTTCAGAGGAGAGTTAAGAAGGTCAGACGTTCCACCGATGTTTCACACACTTATGTGCAAATGCCAGAAGATGAACGAACGTAGATGGCAATTGCGACCGGACGGAACCCGTAACCCCATCTGTCTCTTACACTTTGCAATCCGACTACGTATGGTAGTATGGTTCGGGGATGAGATCTTAAAATGTTACTGTCTACCACATACAGTCAACGAGGTATCTTATCCGCCATATGACCAAGCTGTTAAAGTGATGTAAAATAAATAGAATTAAAATAAACCATGATTTAACCTCATAAATCTGTGAATTTTAAAACGCTTAATGAGCCGCAAAAGCCCGTCTGAATATTTTGTTTCTATCCTAGATAACGTCAATTTTAGCACAATTTCAGGTAACCGTTATATAAAAACATCTTATCTAATAAACTCCTGTAAAATATTAATATAAACGTCATAAAGTATTAAATCATAACAATTTTGTAAGAATAAAAAGGCTTTCTAATCATAAACCAGTTTTAAGAGACTTAAACTTTAATACGATAATCTTTTGTATTATAAGAAACAATTGTTTGCGGAACAGCTAGAAAAAAAAATCATGTTAATAGACCGCAGCAGAACTGCCTCCCCCTTTAAACAAAATATATCAATTCAATTAGCATGATCTTGCGTGCTTCCATTTAAACTATTCAAAACGAAACTTTCAGTGCTTTGCTTATCCATAAATTAAGCAGAATTTATTCATTTTAAATACAACTTTTTTGTATAAAAAGTTTATTACCACCTTGCGTCGGACGGTTACAGCTCTGACCTCACTTTTATCTATCATTCTGCATTTTACGACACTAAAACACCAATACCGGAGAAGTTTGGGTAAACGAGCGTGTTCAAATAGGGCCAGACTTCATCAACATGACCCAGATTTATATGCAATTAAGAGAGAAGATAACTGACATGCAATTAAAATCACAATGATATGCAAATAAGCATAATGTATGCAACCATAAGCAGCATTCCGTCCGTGTTTAATGCTGCCACTACAGCAAAGTTGTGAAAACAATGTTTTATTTTACGGATGGTAAAATAATTAGCCATATTCCTCCGCAATTATTTGGTATTTCAGTACTGCGCCACTATTCTGGTGTTACTCTTCCAATTAACTGGCCTAAGATTGAAAATGTCCATGTGTGTGCTATCCTTTCTTCTTTCTTTAACAATAGGACTCAAATCGAAACATGCGGAATGACTAAATTCTACCATCTAAAAAAAATCGCATGTGTTCCATTCACATGAATTTCTCTAGCTGTTCCGCAAACAAAAGTTTCTTACAAAAGATTATTCTTTTATCAAAATGAAGCTAATCCACATAAACATAACATATGCTTTTACTACGTTCTTCTTTGAAACCTAAAGGGAAAGAAGCGATAAGCTAAAGCAATATCGTGTCACTATACCAAACAATTGAAATCTGGTTCTCTTTGCTTGTGAGTAAACAAAAGAGACGAAAAGAAAAACGATTTCTCGTATGAAAAAAGCTTAAGTAGCTTAAAAGTGAATCCAAACCGGAAAAAATCAACCCTACAACAAAAATATATATGACATAAATTGTCCTTTTCAACGAGATCTACATTATATGGCGCAATAACGGAAACACACCATTTAACGTCACATACTTTTTTTCGTGAGGTTGACCATTTCCGATATATTTCTTATTGTTTCAGTTTTAAAATCCTTAAAAATTTTCTCATATGGGAACTTGTCAACTCCTCGCCATGCTAAGAAACAAATTTCAATTCGTTAACAACCAGCTTTAAAAGATTTGACTGTTGTTTTAGCCTAGTGTATCCCCTTATTTATCTTCTACTCAGAAGGAAGCAATTAATAAGATCATTTCTGATAATGTTTATCTGGATTAGCGCGAAGTAAATAGAAGCATTGGCTTTTTAACTATAATTTTTCGACACAAAGACATACATAAATATACTTGGGAAGCCAGAGGAACTAGATCATTATTAGATTATGTCATCATTAATGAAAATCTCAAACCCTACATAAGGGACACTAAGAGTTTATAGAGGCTCCAAAATAGATAGTAATCATTATTTAGTGCAAAGTAATTTCCAAATCACATTTCAATATATAAATTTCAAGATACATAAACAGCAGACAATTCCAAGGACAAGAAGTAATAAACAATTTAAAACATAACTCCTTGAAGATGAAAGTATTGGAAGATTATACCAAAAGAGATTAAAAGAGAAACAAACAAAATACACATGACATTGAAACGGATTGGATGAATATCAAATCAGCAATATTTCAGGCAGCATTTGAAAGTCTTGGCTATAAAACAAAAAAGAAGAAAAAATGGCTCCGGACATGGAATGATAATTTGAAAACATTGATAGAAAGAAAGAAGCAGTGTCACAAAAAGTGGTTGCAATCCAAAACAGAAGAAGATTACATAGATTATAAAAAAGTTAAGAGCCCAAGTCAGAAAACTAACTAGAGAGATTAGAAGATCAGACTGGGACAAATATGTTAAATCCTTAGAACGAGATATAACAGGGCCACAAAGGAAAGGTTTTAAGTTAATCAAACAATTACAATTAGTAGAAAATGATAAAATGAGAATAAATAAAATATCAAAAGACGATTGGATAAAACATAATTTTTCACTCTGGAGAGAGACAAGTGACGCAAATGCAGAGATTGATCTTGATTATGAGACCCAGGAAGATGATTCAGAGATGGATCAAATTTCAGAAGACGAATTACACTCAGTATTACTCAAAGCTAGAAACAGAAAGTGCCCAGGTTTAGATAATATAAGTATGGAATTTTTAAAATATGGAGGCAAAATTTTAGAAGAAAATATTTTAATTCTGTTTAATGACATCTGGAAAACCAACATAATACAGAAGGACTGGGAAACCGGATTAATAATAAACTTATATAAAAAGGGATCAAGAGTAAACTAAAAATTACAGAGGGATTTCTCTTCTTAGTTCAGCTTCCAAATTATATGCCAATATACTTAAGCATAAGTTAGAAAAATATTCTGAAGATATATTAGGGGAAGAACAATGTGGTTTTCGACGGGGGAGAGGATGTATGGACGCAATTTTCACTTTATCTCAGATCATAGAAAAAAGAAGAGAATTCAATTTACCACTTTTCATACTATTTGTTGATTATGAAAAAGCCTATGATAGTGTAAATAGATATAAATTATGGCAAATATTGTTAGATTATGATATCCCATGTAAATTAATAAGAGCTATCAAAAGTCTATATACAAATTCAAAACTCCAGATTAAATATAATGATGACAATATGATAGATCCAATAATAATTAATAAAGGACTAAGACAAGGTTGTGGACTATCTCCATCATTGTTCAATATTTACATTAACAAAATCATAGAAGACTGGAAACAAATTTCGACACATGGACTAAAATTTCCTCAGAATAAATCAGTACAAACCATTTTATATGCTGATGACCAAGTTATAGTAGCCACATCAGAAGATGAATTACAGAGAGCGGCTTATAAATTAAATAATGTAGCCAAGCAGTACTCAATGAATATTAACACTGAGAAAAACAAAAGTATGCCAATGTGTGGAAAAAATTTAATAAGAGCCAAAATTGAATTAAACGGCAAAATAATTGAACAAATTACTAGTTTTACATATTTAGGAAACTTAATTTCAGAATACCAATCTGATTTATATATTAAAATTCAAAAATATAATAGATTAAATGGAACAATTAAACAACATTTTGGCAAACATGTCAGTGAATACAAAATTGAAAATCCACAATATTACATCGAAAGTGCACTTAGATTTGGAAGCGAAACATGGGATTTTAAACAGCAAGGAACAGAAACAGCTAGAGGCAGCTCAAATGCGATTTTTACGGCCCCTTCTTGGACTTACAAGACTTGATAAGAAAAGAAATACTGACATCAGGAAAAAATTAAAAGTTGAAAACATAGTGGATGACATTAAAAATTATCAACAAAATTGGATGCAACACGTCGACAGGATGGTGGATCACAGATTACCTAAAATGACCAGGGACTACAACCCACGAGGGAGAAGAGATAGACGTCCACGAAGGCGATGGCGGGAGCAGTATCACCTATTCTGAGTTTCCGAGTACAGGATTTTCTAAATCCTAAATCTCTCAATGTCCATGATGATGATGAACTATAATTTTTCAGAGATGTAGAGAAAGTCGTGTGAATGGAACACGTTAAATTTTTAATCATACGTACTATGTCTACAAACTCGTGAGGTAAATGTTTTCACTATGAAACAATTGGGTAGATTTCCGATCATTATAAATCCATATAGTACATGCATTATTACAGAACATTTCCCACCATATAATAAATTATGTGTAATTAACATGTTACATTCATTGCCCCTCATATATTCTGTTTTCGTTTATTGTGAAGGAAAAGGAGGGAAGGAAAAAAAAAAAAAAAAAAAAAAAAAAAACGCAACCCACTATAACCTATATATTTACGAAGTTTTAATCCCTTGGGACCAGTATAACACATGTACGGACAATTTTTTAAATTCTTGTGAAATTTGTCATGTCCAGGTAAAGGATACGTCATCATTTTTCGAGTATAGTTTTAATCCATTTTAATTTCTCCATGTTCAAAACCTATTGTCTCCAAAATAAATAAATAAATAAATAAATAAATAAATATATATATAGTTGGATTTCTTATGTTTTTTTTTCCCCCCCCCCCCCACAATGTACTTAATTTCACGAATGAACTATCTGGTTGGAATTCTAATATTAATGTTAATCAGTATTGGTTTATTTTTTAAAAATAACCACAATGATGACTATTTTTATGGCTTTTTCACATGCATATACTAAAGAAATGCAAACCAACATATAACAATTTTCATTAGACAATTTGTTTCACAGGTAGGTATTAAGGTGATACATTTGTGAATTTTGATCAAATATTCTGAAAAATTATTTTTCCCCATCATAATAAAATGGTATGATTTGTAAACTGTACTAATAAATAGTTTACCATTTTTCACGCTTTAACTACTAATTAACTGAAGCTATATATAGGCAGACGCATTCTTAATAGGCACTCCCAAATTTAACTTTTTTATAGAAATATTTTTCCCAAAAATTTTCAAAATGATCCACACGTTGCAATTATTTAATATTTATTTCAAACGTTTTATGCTATCTCCCAAAAGTGCATAAAGGAAAATGGTCAAATTACTTTTTCGAATTGAACCTCTAATTTTGAGAAATAAGTTATTAAACTTTCAGAAATCAAGAGTTCTGGAGACTACGAAATGTAATAAATTTGTGTACGACAATTAGGGTAATATAAACATTTGATATACATCTATATTTAAATTCGTTTAGTTGAACTTTAAGCTTTTAATATGAGTATTTTTAAAACTGCATACGTGGCTTGTTTTCAATAGAGCAATAAATTTAGATAATAAAAATAACTTAAATAACCATACAAGCTATACTTTTGATATTAGCATTATGTATAACAAAGTCAAATACATTTCAAGAACTTATCTTACATACTGTGGATTTTCCAAACATTTCAGATGCATCACCTTAAGGAAAATGTAAGTGTAAAAATGGTATCTGCAGTTTAATATCTGTCGAAGATATTTAAATATTTTGGCATTTAACATAATTTTCATTTTTGAGCTAATTGCCCCCTCCCTCCCACGCGCACTTTTAAATTCAGGGGTTCTCTAAATACATATCTCCGGTGAAATCTGGCTGTCAAAACTGTTGGTGAAATGTATAACACTTCTTGTACACTCGTGCAAGAGAAAGTAAAAAAGTAAAAGTTATGGTAACCTTGACCAGTCCAGGGGAAGTCCATAGTTTGATGTGTGGCACAATACTGGACCCTTCAATAAATATGAGCAGAACGGTTCAGTGTTGTTAACAAGTTGCTTCTAACTAGCGCCAAGTGTACTGGTTAATGGCCTGCTGCATTGTGCGGTGCTTGAAAGACAGGTAAAATAAATAAAATTAAAACAACAAAAAGTCTTCAAGGAGAGGTTAAAAAATGTTGGCTGTATATTTGAAACGTACGAAAGACCTTGGAAATTAAAAAGGAAAAATAGCAATTTTTTCACATGAGCGCTCTGATGCAACTTGGCAACGCTCTTTTAACACACACCACGTTGTCCCATCACATCGTGGATACACCTGTCCCGTCGGGAAAGCTGCTACTACTCTTGAGGAAACCATTTACGCTTTAGTCGTACGGAAAGTCCAGATGTATACAGTATTTCCCAAATGAATATTTCGATGTCTGCTCGAAACTTTATTCAGCATCAGCACGTCATTTAGCATGTCTTATTCCATCTTCTAAAACATCATCCTTCTACCTATTGTCAATAATTTTTTCTCCCATACTAGCCGTATGCAGGATAGGGATTGGGAAGCTGTAGTCTACCTTTGCAAATCCTTCTAACGATATATAAAGCTTGGTATATAAGTTTTGTATCCTCCAAGATGCGACACGAAGATTTTGAAGAAAATCCTCCCACCCCAATCTATCCTTTACATGGAAAAATTTCGAAAATGATGATTTTCTCAAAAATAGCTCTAACAAATATGATTAAAATACCGCACATTAAAGATATTTACATGTCAAATAAAATTTATAGCTTGAATTTTCTGGAAACAGCCTATGAAGACTTCTTTATTCTGAATGAATTTTGTCGGCTTTTGCAAACTGGTACAGTAAGACATAGACAAAAACTTATTACACAAAATATGTTGATCTCGTTGAAACACACAATATATGGCACATACATTTTTTTCGTGGAGGTGACCATTTCCGAGATATACCTTGTTATTGGTTTCAGTTTTTCTCATACAGGAATTTGTCAGCTCCTGGCAATGCAAAGAAACGGATTTCAATCACATAGCGACCAGTTTTAAAAGATTTTACTATCGCTTTAGCCAAGTGTATTTCCTTATTTCCCTTCTATTTACAAGGAAGTAAGAAGAGCATCTAAGCTAAGGTTTATCTAGATCAGAATGAACAGATAGAGTAAGCTTTTTAACAGTTTGTTGCAGAGATGTGCAGAAAGTAAATGGAATACATCAGATTTTTGTATTATGTGAGGTGTTCGATCTTCATTCTCTTTACACGATCCTGCCATTTTAACTTGCATTCAATTAGACAGTGTATCCGCTTTTGTTTTTTAACCAAAAGTCTGCACCTACACCTCAAAAAAAGACTACCTTCATTATTTTTCTGTTGCGAGGTGAACACCACCAGCTCTCGGGTCAAAGTTGAAATAGCCATCAGTTTATATAATTTCAACATAATTGCTATATTACAATTGAAAAGTAATTTTACCTGAATCATAAATTACTTGATATTTATTTTGATATATTTTTGTTAATATATGCCATATCTAACAGAAATAAAATGATTTTGTTGTTAGATAAATTATTTTCTGGTAGCTCGGAGATTTTCCAGGATCTGAAAGTTGGCGGAACGCCGCTTATCTCAACACATTTTTAGGTTGCCCCTGCTCTGTTTCATTTTAAAATAACATTTGCGACACTTTTATATAAAAGCTTGTAAAAATCAGTATCAAGTTTGGTATTTCTATCAAGCTATTTTTATTTCTATCTTAGGAGTTGATGTATTAAGAAAGAGGAAGAAGAATTTAAGGTTTACAAAATGGGTCTCGCAGCCCAGGACACGATTGATGAGCTGGATTCGAAAACGTGCTAAGTCGAAAAACGGCACTTTTTCACGTAATCAATATTATATAGAATATTCTGACTTGATTTAAAAGTCGTAAATCATAAGAATTACAGCATTATAGTCCATTCATAGAGAGGCTAGATTTTAATGTTTTTCAGCTAACTTCTTAATTTTTTTTATTTATTTCGGCCAAAATGGCCTTTAAAATGCAAATATTTTAAATATATAAATAATATATGATTAATATTTTTGTTTGACATAAAAATATTTACAAATTAACATAGGGATCATTTTACAGAATGGGGGCTCTCCCTTGTGCCAATGAAATATCTTCACTGTCCGTAACTGCCGATGTGAAGTGAGCTCTAAGTATTACTTTCTCCACATTCTTTTATAAGCCACTTGTCTTCTTCTCCTCCTCTATCACACAAATGAGTCTAACAGCACTCCAGACCAATGAGCACTACGTCTTTTTGTGCTGAAAAATGCCTCGCATCTAACGCTTTAACAGTTCAAACTCATTCAGGGGCTATTTTCAGAAAATTTAAGATGTGTCTATTTGTCATTAAATTTCTTAAATATATGGTATTTTAGTAAAAATCATTACAGCCATCTTTGTGAAAATCAAAACTTTCGGGAAATTTTCTACGTAAACGATAATTTGTGGTGGACAGAAAGCCCTCGTATCCCATTCCTGAAAAATATTGAACTCCAATGCCTTGTTTAGTATTACACGATCTTGAAAAATAGATGCTAAGGCTTTTAAAGCACAAACTACCTTTCAAAGCATTACGATTTTGCTGAATGTTAAAAATGTCTCTCAGCCGAAACTAGTAATAAATAGATTAACATTTTGCGCTATAATCGGATAAATGTCATGAGTATTTAGTGAAACCTTAGTATTTCACTCTGAGAAACATTTGAAATAGAACATCAAATCAATTTTGAAAAGCAGTTCAATGCTAATTTTAAGACGCATTCAGTATGTTATCTATTCAATTTAGTCACACTTTTTCAATGAAGAAAAGGGGATAATTGCGAAAAACAAGTAAATCCAAACTATTAAGATTTCTGTATTTGTATAACCACTAGACTCGGAGACATTGTTATCCGAGATTAACCTAAAAATGACAATTTTAATGTTTTTTTTTTTTCCCTTCAAAACTGGCATATATAGGTACCATGTATGGCAAAACGAAAATACATAAAACAAATTTGAAACATTTGTGTGCAAAAACTGAAATCCTTCATTCATTGCAGATACTTTTAACATAGATGAAATAAATAAATACCTGCAAGCAGTAAATAATAATAATAATAATAATAATAATAAATAAGGCGCTTTTAGTAAGAAGTTGGGGAACAATCCCCTCCAAACAGCTGCAATCATAGCCAACACAACAACACAACGTAAGTGGTACAGCAGCTTCATGGTGCGAACATACTCTCTGCCTAAATTTCCACTTAAGACGACTAGAATGCATGCAGTTAATTATATTCCTCACGCGTTACGGTGGCGCAGAGTTGCAGAGAAGGAAGACGGCGCAAACCGAACGAATTGAAATTGAGTGTTATTTATGGCTCTTTAACTGCTGTGGTTCTCAGCGCCCCATTGTAAATTGGGCGTGAAAGACTGCTTAATTTTGCTCAAATGCCTCTTTATCAGGTTTGAGGTTCATTTACATACCCTAAATGTACGACACGTGACCGACGGCTTTACTTTCCTTACGAAGGAAGCTATGCTAAAGATTTTTACGCCCGAAAAAAATCCATCGCCCTGCGCCGAGTTTGAACCCGACCTTGGGACCAGATGCTAATATCTTAGCCCTACACAACAAAGAATGACGAACCGGGCATTATTATTTTGTTGTAACTAGGATAATAAACTCATCTATTGGACATACTTCACCTCTATTTCAAGACCGAAGGTATGAGCTTGGAATCAATCTAATTACACAGCAACTTCACAATGACACTCGGAAACAGACTAACACTGAATGGTTAGGAAACACTAGATAGTGGCGTACCAGAGTTTCTGTTACCTCTCCCTTCTGATGTTGGATCAAAATAGAAGAATTTATCCCTGCTAGTATAACGTAACAATTCTACGAATAAGATAGCACAACTTTCCGATTTAAAACATTTTCTAGCCCACTTTAGTAAGAAGACTAGTTGCTCAGTCTCAGTCCCAGAGAACGAGAGAACTGAGTCAATTCGCCTATTCTCACTTGATTCAATGTTTTAATTAGCTGGAAAACAGATTCAAATTATGGCATCCTTTAAATTTCTAAGCACCAGTTCTCATTACGGAATCAGCTATTGTCCTCCTATACAGAACCTGGTTCTCTTACCTTAAGAGTTGAGAGTTACATAAACCCAAGGTTCTCAGTACCAGTTACAGCGTCAGTTAATTAACAACGCAAGGTAGAAACGCTACAATAGACATCTTCGCTCTATACTTTCTTCACACAAAGCGTTGCAAGATGATTACGTACACGAGTGTGTTCAAACACAAAACAAATCCAAACAAGCAAAACTACAGCTCGGCTTTCGGGTGCAATGGAATTTCTGTTACAAAAGGTTATCACCACCGACATTTTCTGAGTCAATCAAAAGATTTTCATGTTACTGCTTTCCCGTTGCTCAACATGGTGGGGTGGGGGCCTACTTTGGATGAGGCAAACACCGTTAAATACTCTTCTTATAAATTTAAATAATTTAATACAATTTATTATCGTTTCTAATCACGCCATCTTTGGACATTCCATGTGGGTGTTGGAAGTGCAATGTTTCATAACTTGAACTGAAGACATTATAATAAGAGAAGCGTGTTCCACAGTATCCGTTCGTGTAATTACAACAAGAAGTGTGCATTTTCAGGCACCATCGTAAAAGGAAAAGAATGTTTTGCACGAATAACATGTAGAATTAAGAAAATGATGAATAAGATCATGTGATGCAAACTAGGTCGCGCGCGTGTGTAGAATTTCGCTATACAGTAAGTGTACAAGGTATTTTATTCCACCCAAAAATTCGATGCCGAGATTTCACCGAAAATACATGTTTTGAAGATTGCTGAGTAAAATGAGTTTCCCCCCCCCCAAAAAAAAGTCGGCCAAATGCCAAATTTACTATTCAAGTTTGCAGAGAACGGAATTGCTTTTAAAAACGCTGACTGTTACTTTATCCTAGATAAGTGCCTACAGAGAAATAAGTAGTAAGACTATCTCAGTTAACGTTTATCACAATTAGAATGAAGTAGATTGATAAGCTTTTACAAGAATAGTCTGTTGCAGACCAAGCAGAGAAAGTCACGTGAATATTTTTTTAATCTATTTTGTTTTATGTGGTTTTTACTGGTCATGTCGCAACGGATTTGTTCGGCAACATTCCTCGTTGTGGTGGACAAAGTATTTTTGGGACTCATCCCCTTCCATATCACTTATCGCTTCATGCCAAGCAGATGGGGTAAGGGTGCCACAATCAGCCTGCTTTCACCATTCGTAGTCACATGGCGGGGTATCTTCTTTTTTACATAATCCCCCTCCTTCGCCACTCCACTGACGATCATTCGAAAAAGATCTGCATCGCCTCCCCTAATATGCACTTTACTTTTCGGCTGAAAGTTGGCCCTTGGTTTTTAGAAAAAGAAGCATATATTCACCATCTCTTTCTTTCTATGGCGTTTCTCTTTTATGACAATCCAAGCAGAGTAGAAACATCACTGACGATGCTCCTTCGTAACTTATTTACACTGCTCAACACCACTATGCCTTCTTACTTCCATATCACCGTAACATATCCATGCCATGTTAGACAAGGACAGCATAAAAAGTGCCAACTTAAACGGCGAGGACTATAATACTACTGTCAATGGGATGAATAGGAAGCTAGTAAACGTTGTCGTGTACTGAACTTTGAGTCGGGGCATACCAGCCCTCGAGATCTTTATACCATACTACTTTGCTCCACAAAAAGCAGACGCGTTAAGGTGCCATCCAGTGTACCTGTTTTCATCTTCCGTACTAACACGGCAGGGTACAACCAGCCCTCGAGGCCTGTATAGTACACCACTTTGCTTCGCAAAAACTGATGGCGTTAATGCGTCATCTAGTCTAACTACTTAATTGTGAGTAGATGGCACCGCAATCGATTTTACCATTTTTTTCGTGTGTTACCATTGATTTAGAATGAAGCTGGCATTTTCCGCGATAATAAATAAGCACTCTAGTATTTACTTTGGTGATTGCGGGAAAGCACGATTAAGTCTCAGACAGACTTGGTTGACCTGCAGGATTTGAAACCAGGACCTCCCGAATGCAGGGCACACACGCTATTGCCCGAGCCATCCCCGCTCCTTTCATATTAATTGTTAACTTTTAGAGAATACCCTCATGACGTTTTTACCCGCAGGTACAATGGGGACACGGGAAAACCGAAGCGGGTGTCAAATATTTAAAAGCGGACCTTGAAATTCCAACAATATCATGACAGGTTGACTGCGAGTAAAAAGTGACAAAGTATTGAATTGCTGATATTACGGGGGGAGGGGGGATGAAATAAAGGATATTAAAGTATATAGGTACATAAAGACGTGCACATGACGGCCAAGTTAGCATAACATTTACTTGGTTTACATTTTCAATACCTATATATTTCAATGACATCGTTAACGCCATTTTAGAGGAAATCAAAAGGAGAGAAAAAAAAAATAAGGATTTTTGGGGTAGCGAATTTCATTAAACAAAAAATGTAATTTTTAACGACCTTCAGCATCTTCCAAGGGTGTTTACAACAATTTACAAGAAAACACCCCTCTCCACACTGACTACATAAATGATTTAAAAAATAATCATTTCTTGAAAATGTCGACCATTTTAATTACAACACTATATGTTTAGGACATTTTAATAAATTATAAGTATATATTGAATTTCCTGGCAATACCTTCTGAAGTCCTCTTCAATCTGAATGATTTGTAAACCGTAGAAGATAAACAAAAATCTTACCATACACAAAATTAAGATCACGTTAAAACACAGTGATAAATACCTTTGTGGCGTTTAACTGGTTCCGAGATAATATCCTTTGTTTTTGGGTTTGAATTTTCAAATACTTTTACATTTTCTCATGACGAAAATCGTAATTATTTCTCCCCTTTGATACTGTAGAAAGAACACAATTTCAAAGCCCTCACATAGCGATTCACTCTTACAAAATGAGATTATCGCTTAAGCCTATTGTATTCCCCGATTCCCTATTATCTACAAGGACACACGCAATAAAACTATTTCATACGAGTTTTATCGCGACGGACATGAATTTGAAGCATACAGTTTTAAAATAATAGTTAAAGTAGAAAAAGTCATGAGAATGTAACAGGGTTAACACTATTAAGCCGATTTAAACGAAGGAAGCTGTAGTCCGACAAGTTACACACGCTATGCCCTTATTTTGCCTGCAGGATTTCATAAAAATCCTGAGCTTCGAATTTACTTTTCTGGACCCAGAATGATGGAATCCCTTAAGAGTTTCTATAATGTAACCCCAGAAACAAGTTAAACAATAGTTAAAAGAAACAGAAGCTACCAATATATTCTGATTTCCCACCCACAACTATACCTAATAAGCGAAGGTACACACAAAGGAAAGTGAACATTTGCATTGCGAAGTTCTTGGGAGCGAAACTTCTTGGAATATACCGAAAACCATTTCAAAGGAAAACGCTGAGAAAATCAAGAAGCAGGAGATACCAAGTCCCCAAACGGAAAGAACCAATTTAGGTCACTCATGCCGAGATGGATTCGAATTTAGATGGTAGCCAGCTTCTTTTACCATCCCATTACCTTTGACCTCGTCTCCCCTTTCCATTCAATCCATCCCTTTCACCCTTGAAGGAGTTTAGACTTGCGGCTTTCAATTCATGCATTTATAGCTTAGAGCCCATCCAGAGATGACGTCCGCCTTCTGGACCGTTCTGTCCCACACATCCCGCAGCTTTCATCACCTGTGAGCGCAACATGGCGTTATGTACACGCAATCTTCACACCTTGGGGACCAACA
Source organism: Hymenopus coronatus (assembly GCA_030762935.1). Classification (NCBI taxonomy): domain Eukaryota; kingdom Metazoa; phylum Arthropoda; class Insecta; order Mantodea; family Hymenopodidae; genus Hymenopus; species Hymenopus coronatus. Next base: position 129,915,443 of record CM060897.1, on the reverse strand, counting down.
AACCAAATTCCTCCTACCCAGCCAAATGACAGCTTTCGTAAACACGAGGAAATTAAATTACCTTGCATCTAAAACCACCTACGTGATCAAAATCAGCTTGCGGGGAAAGTTAGGCTTCAAACTAAAGAACATTTAAGAACAGACAACACTGATTTTTTAAACATATTTCGCACGCAAAGAATATCAACATCATTTTATTGATTGACCTAGTAAAGCACCTGTGTGCCCTGGGTTCGATTCCCGGCTAGGGTGGGCATTTTTCTCTGGTCAAGCTTATTTGCCCATCCTTCTCATAGTCTGAAGATATGAATGAGACCGTAAAGTTGACGATAACTCACCAAAGATACACCAAGAGTACACCACTGCTATTAGTCTTCGATATAACATGTTAGTGGCAGCATATAAATGGAACAAAAAATCTGACGTGTTCCATTCAAATGACTTTCTCTACATACCTGCAAAAAAGTATTGTTAAAAAGCTTAGGCTTCTATTTACTTCATGGTAATTGAGAAAACATTAGCAGAAATAGCCTTATTACTTGCTTTTGTAAGTAGAAGCCAAGTAAGGGAGTACCATAGGTTAAAGTGATAGTCAAAAGCTGGTTGCTATGCGACTTAAGTTCCTTTGTTGCATGGACACGAGTAGACAAATTTCTGTATGAGAAAAGTATACGTTTTTTCAAAGCTGAAACTAAAAGCAAGGAAGATCCTAAAAACGATCAACTCCACGAAAAAAATGTATATAGCATAAATTGTGTTTTTTTAATGTGCTCTACATTTTCTGTTTGGTAAGTTTTTGTCCATCTCTTACGGTTTAGCAGTTATGCAAAAATCCGTAAAATTCACCCAGAATAAAGTTAGTCTTCAGAGGCTATTCCCAGAAAATTCAAGAAATGCACTTTATTTGTCAAGTAAATATCTTAAATATACGAGATTTTAATCAAAATCGTTAGAGCCATTTTTCAGAAAATCAAAAATTTCGAAAAAATTTCCATGTTAAGGGTAGTTTAGGGTGGGCGGATTTTCTTGAAAAACTTCGTGTCGCATCCTTGGAAGATACCAAACTTAAATACCAAGTTTGGTTTTTAACGGTCTTTTCGTTTCTGAGCTATATTGCCCACACATACACACACACACACATATACACGCAGACATTGTTCTAAAAATACTTTTTTTGGACTCAAGGGGTCTCAAAACATATATTTTCGGTGAAATATCGGTATCGAATTTTTGGGTGCAATACAATGCCATCTCTATACACTATGTACATAGTACGTATAGAGAAAGTAAAAATGATGTTTTCCATTCACATAATAGCTGTCCAAGTACAAATTATTCTTACTAAATATTATTTTTCCTCTAAATCATGCTAATTGGTCTTAGTACTTCCTTATGCTAAAGTTATAAGTAAAATCTTTTAAAAATGGTCACTATGTGAAACAATTGAGTTCGGTTCGCTTTGCATGGTCCCGTTTGAGAAACCTTAAGGTAGTTTAAAACTGAAACCAATAAAAAGGAAATTTCAAGAATTGCCATACCTACAAGAAAATCGTTGACATAGATTATGGTTTTAACGAGATCTACATTTTTGTGTATTAAGTATGTATCTATTTTTTACGGATTAACCGTTATGCAAAATTCGGCAAAACTAATCCAGAATAAAGATGCCCTAGAGGCTATTCCACGAAAATTCAAAATATACGTTTTATTTGCGATGTAAATATCCTTAACGTACGGTATTTTAAACAAATCGTTTTTGGAAAATCTTCGTACCGCATTCTTGGAAAATACTAAACATAATTCCAAGTTTTTTTTTTTTTTTTTTTGAGCTATGCTGTCTACACACACACACACACACACACACACACAATGTTTTTTTGACACTCGGCGGACCTTAAAACATATTTCCGTTGAAATCTCGATATCGAACTTTTGCGTGGAATACAATACCTTCTCTAGCTACTATGTACATTGGATGTACACACGTGCTACCGAAAGTAAAAATGCTATCCTTATATCGCTATAGTTAGTCTTTCGTAATACATGGGCAACATGTTAACCTCTGATTACCAAGGTCATGGATTCAAACCAGGCAGAGGGCAATGGATTTTTTCGGGCATTCGAAAGGGATATAAGCGGAGGTTCTGTGTCGTAGATTTAGGGTACCTAAAATAACTTCATGTCTGTTTAAGGAGCCTCTGAGCAAAATTAAGCAATCTTTCGCACCCAATATAGAATGAGACTCTGGAAACTAGACTCAGTTAAATGTAATAGCAGGGCTATATGCGGGCCTTGAAATGTCATTCTATTTGCATAATCAAGATGTAGGGAAGAAAAAAAAAAAAAGATAAAAAATGAAAAATGAATGACTTGCGTTTCAGAAAAGTATTCATATTGGCAAATTTACACACGTAATCCCTCCGAAATGGGTTTACACACACACACACACACACATACACGCACACACCAAAAATAAATCAATTGTGTGCTTTAACGAGATCTACATTTTCCTTGTAGCTAAATTTTGTCCATATCCTACGGTTTAGCAGTTATGCAAAACTCATCCAGAATGAGAAAGATGCCAGAGGCTATTTCTAGAAAATTCTAGATACACATTTCGTTTGTCATTTAAATATTGTAAACATATGGTATTTTAATTAAAAGAGCTATTTTTGAGTCAACATTTTCGAAGAATGGTCCAAGCTAAGGATATTTTGGGATGGGATTTTCTTGATAATCTTCGTGTCGCATCCTTGGAAGATGTTGAACGAAAATATCAGTCATGGTATTGAGTTATGCTGTTCACACACGCAAACCTTTTTTTTGTTTTTTAATTCATAAGACCCCAAAACGTGCATTTCGGAATTAAATTTTTGGATGGAATACAAAACCTTATCTACCTATCAGGTGCATTGTACGCAATAGAGAACGTAACACGCGGGCTCATTGGTATACTTCGGATTTCACGAAAATGTTATACTTGCCTATATGAAATACCTTCGTTTGACAGGAAAATATTTCTACCAGTTTTTGTGTTTAAGCAGTTTTAAATTCGGATAAAACGTTTATTACAGAGCTGAAAGCAATATTCTTTGACCTGATATGTGTTGACTTTTTGACAGTGTAAACTACTTATTGCACAATAGTAGGGATATCTGAAATATTATCTTAAGTACTTTGTAAAAAGTGCAACGGAAATGCTTACCCACATAGAGGAACTGTGTCATTTACAACCTGGAGTTTTAACGCCACCATGAGGATGCGACCAACCAACAAGGAATTAGTCCACACAACATAAATCACCCATCAATCAAGTCCACGACATGACGGCAGAATTGCCGCATGAATTCGAATTAATGATCTAGGCATATCAGGGGAACGAGTTTTTCACATTTTGAGGGAATAGCAGGACATGCAAATATTATCTGCAACGCGGGTCCTAAGAAGATACACACTACTTACATCCCTGAAACAAAAAAACAGAGTATCATCAATAGAAGCAAGGTTCTCCGTAACCAAGGTGATGATGTTCGCCCAGGAAGATCATAATGTTCGTTTTCTGAGAAAGCAAGCTGTACAGCTAAATCATTGTCATACCCATAGAATATCTAATCACCAGAGCTCATTATGCTAATATTTTGGAACTGAACACGTTTGACGGAGTAGCAGGTTTTCTTCCCTCAAAACACTGCTCGTCCTCAAACATGTGTTGCTCTAATGGCAAAGATTATCGAATGGGGGTGTGATTTTCTGCCATATCCACCTTATTCCTCCATCAACTTCCCTATCTGTTTTTAAATTCAGATTTCAAATTTAAGTTCCCTGTTGGAATGCAATGTTCGTTTCAATGAAGGCAAAATATCAAACTCAACCTGGAGAAGCAAACTTCCATAACAATTTAATATAGGTTTATGTTAGCCCACCTGGGTAGTATGGTGGTAGAATGTCTGTCTCACATTCAATGGGTCGCGAGGTCGAGTCTCGCTTAGGGTGAGTTACCCAAATAGTTTCTTTCGGGGTTCCTCCTTATTCTGAGAAGACGAATGTCTGCCGGTCCCAATGGCCGCGCTCGCCAAGGCTTCGTAGCGCTGGGGATCGTGGGTCCGAGTCCCGCCTTGGGCATGAGTGTAATATGTTTGTGTTTATGTGTGTGTTGTAAAAGTAAGAAAACAGCAATCCAGTAATAATACAGAAAAACAAGGTAAATAAGGTAAATAAAAGTAGGGTACACAGTGCTGGAGTCCTGATCAGACTCCGGTACCGTATTTAAAAAAAAAAAAAAAAAATGTCAATCTTCATGGACCCCGAGATCATTTGAGCATCATTTCAATAATGTCATTAATGGTCCGATATGGCCAACCAGGTTAAAGGGAGTTAAGCTATAAATGTAACTTGTTTCACATTCATATGACTTACTCTGCGTACTACCATTCATTTCATGCAACCTCTACTCACTATTCTAAGGAAGTCTTATTTTAGCTCCCATTAACGAATGCGGTCATATCGGCAGTTTTTACACTGCAATGTTGGTTCTCTCTCTCTCTCTCTCTCTCAACACGAACAGTTATGCATCCTAACTAAACGGAGAGTAGGGAATAATCTAGAACTGAAGAAAAAATTCACAATTCCGGGGCAGATAATCGAGAAGCTAGGGTGAGAAGCCAGCTCGCTCACATTTGACTTTGAAATAAGTGTGTATTCTTTATGGTGCGTTTTTCTATACTTTATGGCTCGAAAATACTTTCGGAAAAAGAGAACTTCACAGGCATTTCCAGAAAATTTCAAGGTAATTATTTCATTTTTCTTAAAGCAGTATTTTAAATAAAATTCTTAAAAGTTGTTTTTGAAAAATACCATGTAAAAAGCTAGTTTGCGGTTAGGGGAATTTCTTGCAAACGAGCCTATTTCGCGTTTTTTTTTTTTTTTTTTTTTTTAACGGGCCCAACCTAGCTAATTAAGGTATATTAACATTTCATATACATAACCTGTATATTTGATTACACGTACAAACCGTGTCAAAATTCCTCATACTAAAATTATATATTACCTAATGTTCACTGAAATCTAGTGGAGGGCATTTCTTACGTTTTTATTTTGACTTCACGATTTGGGCGACTACAGAATGTTGTAGGGAGAAGTTTTTGAACTTGGAATTTAAGAAATATCTTCACTTCATACATCATTTACGTCAGTTTCCTTATTGCATTATTGATGTCCCTGCTTACATACACCAAGCCTTTCGATTATACCCCTATTTCAGTTCCCAAATACGACATATCCCGAGAAGACCAATGTCGAGTAACTTTAAGCTGCATTTACCCCGAGATCATCCGAGTGTCATTTCACCAATTTCATTCATTCATCGTCCGATATGACCAACCAGGTTAAAGGACGTTAAACCACAGAGATTTGACAAATCTATGTGATTCTATTCCTTATTTATGTATAACCTCGCTATCTATAAGGAATCTTAGTCGTTATTCCTTTCATAAGCATACGTATAAAATCGGTGTTCCATTCACATGACTCTCTACTTCTCCGTAGCAAACTGTTAAACATTTTATTCTTCTACCTACTTTATATCGATCCAAAAAACACTTGCAGAAAATGTCTTTATTTCTTGCTTCCTTATAAGTAGGAGGGGAATTAAGAGAGTGCACTAGGCTAAAGCGATAGTTAAATGTTTTGAAAACTGTTTAATATGTGATTTGAAATTCGTTTCTTTGCATGGTCAGACGACAAATTTTTGGCTAGTTCTTAATGCATACCAATTATGTAAAATTTAGTCAGAATAATGAGGTCTTCAAGGGCTATAACCAGAAAATTCGTCATAGATTTTATTTTCGTGTAATTTGGAAGTGTGAGGATTTTTCTCAAAATCTTCGTATCGCATCTTTGGGAGATACTAAACTTAATAACCAAGTTTGATATTTTAACTTTTTTTTTTTTTTTTTTTTTTTGTTCTCACGTTCACACCCACACACACACGTTTTTCTTCAAATTTTTTTATACCGCAGGCTCTAAAATCTCGGTATCGAAACTTTGGGTGGAGTACAATACCTTCTCTACCTATGCACTAAGTAGAGAACGTAAAAATACAAACCGATTATCAAAGAAATGCCGTTTCACGTTTGCGCTGTAATACTGCCTTCGGCCGCTAAAAGGACACAAAACCCTGACACATGGCAATGTTATGCGAGATCGCTTTCCTAGATTTTCTTACATGGATTCACAAAACAACCCTAGCGCTAGGTTTCAATTTGTTTCCAGCAACTGGAGGCTTCAAAATGTTTATTCAATTATCCTTAATTAAAACGGAGATTCCTTTCGTTCATTATTGTGTTATTTCATTTAGCTTTCTTTGGAGACTAGAGCGGTATAATATCTGATGCTTGAATTAACTCGTTTTCATAATATTCATTTTTTTTTTTATACAGTGGAATATATTTGAAAGGGAGATTATTAGTTTATTGCCTTATTGATTTATATCGATTATCTCTTAATTATGAATGAATCTAATTAACCTTGTGCGATGACAAGAAAATCATGCAACAGTAGAGCATACAATTTTACTCACCAAAACGAATAGTGAATAAAGATGATGTGTGTGGAAGAGAATCTCACTTACCTGAAACAAAACAAAACAAAACGGGAAATTACAATCAGTTGTGAAACAGAACCACTATTAAAGGTTTATAATATTTTGGATTCAGAAGATATATTTCCGTGTAATCTTTGATCGCTTTATCCTATTGTACTCCTTATTTCCCCTTCTACTTTTAAATATGCTAATGGTAAAAAAGACCCTTGTGCTCTTTATTTCGATTAGCATGAAGTAGATAGAAAAATAAGCTTTTTAACAATCATTTGGCAAAGAGATGCAAAGTCAGGTGAATGGAACATAACTTTTTTTTTTCTTTTAATGATAAAGTATTCTCGAAACTGCGTTTAACAATCATTATTCTGTTTTATACAATGTGATGAAATTGTAGATATTGGTAACCTATTTAAAATACAACATGCATTGAGACAGTAATTCATGACGCCACTGATTAATAATAATAATAATAATAATAATAATAATAATAAGTGCCTTGATATCAAAGATCTATAGACAATCCAGAATACTTTAACTATCTTAATTACTTGTTTACATAACTAATTTATTGTATTCTTTCGTAGTTACACCATAAATTGTATTATCTATGTTAACTTGTGCCCAGGTAAAGCTCGCAGTAAAACATTACAAAAGCACTCCCTATTGTATGTGAAAATCTTGAGAATTCGCAGGATTTCTTTATTTTACGTATTTGCGTGCATCAGATGTATACATCGGGAAAAGGGCCAAACATTCTTCAAGCACGGTATTTTCCGTTGTATTCATCAGTCACATGGCTTCAATATAATAGAATTACGTGATCTGATGACGCCGAGTTTAACTTTTGGCGCTAAGTGCGAGGCAATCAGCATTAGGACATCTTGCCTTCTGGTGTATTTAAAGAGCCACATACATGTGTCTCTGAGGCATAATACACACTACTCAGCGTAACAATATCGCGCTAACAAGTGTACTACAGTGAAATCAGTAATAATTATCTACATATATTAATAGTGTTTCTCTAAGTATACCATTGTTAGGTGAATGTCAAGGTGACTTCGACGTAAATACTTTGTGTTTCATCGCCAAATATAAACAAGAGTGAACAAGGATCCTGTTTCTGCTATTAATTCATCACTTAGTATCCGTAGCTGTACTCTTTTCCTCCCCCCCCCCCCCAGAGATCAATTGCTCTACCGAACATCGAACCCAGAACCACCTACGCCGAGATAGAATCTCCTCCTAATACCAGGTACGTGAATACTATACAGGTCCAGCATCAAGTAGGTGGACTCATCTTAATATCTATATACTGTCAGTCATCATTCTACTGACAGGTCCAAATAGTATATAGAATGTCACACCCATACACGCCACAAACACAAATCTTGGCGATAACAAAGTGGACAGAACAATTATCATTCAATACAACGCGACAGCGTAGTGTTTTAAACGGCCTTTATTACGCTACGGGGGGAAGGGGGGGTTTATGGCTGAAACCGTATGTCAAGGCGGCCAATATAAGAAAAGACATTAGAAATTAGTAGGCCATCTATTATTCACAACTGACGCACTTTCGCTTTTCCACTACTACTGGGGTATGGATGGACGGACGGATGTATGTGTGTGTGTGTATGTATGCATGTATGTATGCATGCATGTATATATCTCATGGCATTAAATTTGTGAACATATGACCCACTTTTTTTTTTTTTTTTTGAAATTATGTTAATGCGGCACATCAGATTTTTTTAACACACAATTTATCTACCTGTGCTCCAGTAAACCATTCATTAAAAATTCAGTCTTCTCATCTTATCAAAAGGAGCATTAGCAGAAACGATTTTATTACGATGTAATCTCCTTGTACAACTGAAATACAATACAATCCAATAAACTAAAGTGTTTGTTTTGAAATACGATTATCTTTTCTTCCCCAGGACGTAATGATGAGTAAAAATTTACCATTTGAGAAAAATTCCAGCATTGGAAAATATAAACATATAACACACAACATATCGGAAATGGTTGGCCCCAGAATGAAAATGTATTTGGCATTAACATTATATGTGTATTTTGAGATCTAAATCTTCTGTGCAGCACATTTTTGTCCATCTTTTACGATTTACCTATTACTTATGCGAAAGTCATACAAAATGTAGAAAATTCAGAGGTTATTCTCAAATTGTCATGTAAATATCTTTAATAGACTATATTTTTTGAGAAAATCAGAAATTTGAAAATGTTTCCGTGTGAACGGCATGTACCTAAAAATCTTCGTGCTGCATCCTTGGAAAAAGCTGAACTTAAATATAGTTTGATGTTTAATACCCCTTTAGTTTTCGAGTTATGCTGTTCGCACACTCCGACATAAACACGCGCAGAAACTTTTCCCAAGAAATATGATATGTTCCATTACTGACTTTCTTTACCTGTTTAACAAATTATTCTTACAAAAGTTTATTCTTTTATTACATAATGCTAATTAAGATAAAAATTGCCAGAAATTACCTTATTACGTAGTTCCTAATAAGCATAAGACAATTAAAGGAATACACTAGACTAAATCGATAGTCAAATTTTTGAAAGCTGTCGATATGCCATTGTTTGAAAGTTGGTGCTCTTGATGGCCAGGAGTATAATAAAAGAAATACGAAACGGATGTGGGCTTCCCGTTTGAGAAAAGTTGTAAATATTTTAAAATTGCAACCAATAACAGGAAATATCTATGTAAAGGTTAGCTGTACGAAATATATATATATATTTTTTTAAATGTAAGAAATTGAGTGGTTTAACGAGAGCTACATTTTTGTGTAGTGAGTTAATCTTTTACGATTTACTAGTTATGAAAATTCATTCAGAAAGACGACGACTTCAGGAGCTATTCCCAAGAAATTCAGGATATGTACATGTTATTTCCCAGTAAGCATCTTTAATATACAGGATTTTAATCGAAATCTTGAGTTATTTTTAAAACAGTCGAAAATTTCGAAAAGTATAACATATAAAGGGTGGTTTTAAGGTGGGTGATGTTCCCGAAAATGTTCGTGTTACATCCCTGGATACTGTCTGGTACTTACATGACATTTTGTTTTAAAGTTATATTGTGCACCTCCCCCCCCCCCCCCCCACACACACACACAACAATTTCTAAAAATACTTTCATTCAGGGGTCCTTAAATCTGTATTTTCGGTGAAATGTAAGCATCAAATTCTCGAGCGAAATAAAATACCGTATCTACCTATTATGTTCTAGAGAAAGTGCACATGTTTTACTCTTTTTATTTGGGGAGCCTCATTGTATTTCCATTCAAAGCTTAGTATCGAATGTTTGGATGCAATGCAATATCTTATCTACCTAAGTCTAAGTACACATTTGAAATAAAGTAATAATAAAAAATAATATAAAGAAAAAGCCTGTTACGATGCCGTTATTATTTTATCTACGAGTAATATGTAAGCGGGTAGAGAAGTATTATATTCCACAAAAAATATGTCCAAATCTTGCCGCAAATATGTTTAAGTCCCCTGAATCCAGGTACACATCTTAAGAAAGAAAGAGAGAGAGAGAGAGAGAGAGAGAGAGAGAGAAAGAGAGAGACAGTGAGAGAGAGCAGCACAATTCAAAAATAAAAGTCCGTTAAATACCCCACCTGACATTTAAATTCGGTGTATTTCAAGGATGCGACAAGATGATTTACAGGAAAAAACCAAACCACCATCTACATGAAACATGTTTCGATAACTGATTTTTTTTAAAAAAAAAACTGACTAAGGGATTTGATTAAAATACCGCATATTAAAGATATTTACATGACAAAATGTATAGCTTTAATTTCCTGGAATAGCCTCTGAAGCCTTTATTCTGGAATATTTTTCATAATAAACAATAAGAGATAATAAAGGTTTTACTACACAAAAAATGTAGAACTGGTTAAAATACACCATTATGTCGTGCTTGTTTTTATTTATGTTTAAAGTTAATCATTTCCGGGATATCCATAGTTACTAGTTTTAAAATTTCCAAAGTTTAAGTCTTGTCTCAAACTGAAAGTCTTTATTCATTTTTTTTTACTTTCCTTACTAAATATTTTGTACTTTGCCAACTTAAAAAACATAAACCGTATACATAGCGATACAGTTCATTATATTCGCTTTTCTTACCAACTTTAGATGTTTTACAACATGTGCAGAGCGGTTAGAGATTTATTAATTTTAAAATACGTCATAGCAACATAAAAAATCCTCAAGCAGCCTTCCAGGATTCTACTGGAATAAGTGCCACGGATGCAACATGGAATTACCCTCACGTATGACACCCTTGGGAATCCGTATTTCCCATGATGGTAATCCATCCCTTTACGTAGTCCTGTTAACTGAACGAACAAAAACAATGTCTGAGCATTGTCCCCAACAGGAAAATAAATAATTATAAGTTCAGTAATTTTTTCCTCTTCTATTAAAAAAAATCTGATGTGTTTCATTCACATGACTTTCTCTACATCTCTGCAACACATCTTAGTTAAAAAGCTTATGCTTCTATTTACTTCATGCTAATCGAGAAACAGCAGAAATAGTCCTATTATTTGCTTCCTTATAAGTAGAAGCGAAATGAGGGAGTACCATAGGTTAAAATGATAGCTAAAAGCTGGTTGCTGTGTAACTGAAGATCCTTTGTTTGCACGGACAGGAGTTAACAATTCCTGTATGAAAAAAAGATGTTTTTCAAAGCAGAAACGAAAAACCAAGAATCTTAAAAATGATCAACTCCACGAAAAAATGTATATGACATAAATTGTGTGTTTTATCGCGAGCTACATTTTCTGTACAGTAAGTTTTTGTCCGTCTCTTACGGTTTAGCAGTTATGCACAATTCCGGAAAATTAATCTAGAACAAAGTACTCTTCAGAGGCTATTCCCAGAAAATTCAAAATATACATTTTATTTGTCAGGTAAATAGCTTTAATATAGGATATTTTAATCAAAATCGTTAGAGCCATTTTTAAGAAAACCAAAATTTTCTAAATTTTTTCCATGTAAAGGGTAGTTTGGAGTGGGGGGATTTTCTTGAAAATTTTCGTGTCGCATTCCTGGAAGATACCAAACTTAAATACCAAGTTTGGGCTTTAACGGCCCTTTCGTTTTTGCGCTATGTTGCCCACAGACACACACACACACACACACACACACAGACAGACACACACACGGACATTTCTCTTAAAATGCTTTTTTCTGGATTCAGGGAGTCTCAAAACATGTATTTCCGGTGAAATCTCGGTATCGAATTTTGGGTACAATACAAAACCTTCTCTATACACTACGTACATATTTCCTATAGAGAAAGTAAAAATTTTACGTGATACCTCGCGCCACTCTACACACAACATTAATACAACGTATTTAGCCTTTCTCATTCAGTATTAGTATGTGCGAGACCAGAATGCCGAGTAACTAAGCCCCAAGGACCCCGGACTCATTTGAGCATCATTTCGCCAATGTCATTTTATTCATTTTCTGATATGACTACACGGTTTAGAATGTTAAAATTCTAAGAAAAAAAAAAAGTAAACAGCTACTAATAGTCTGCTCTAAGCCGAATATTATGAAACTATGTATCTAAGGTTTAGGTCCCACATAGAAAATAAGATACATGCCTTCCTAATTAAATAATTACTCTCCCCAATTAGTGATCTACACAGGCAAGAAGAAGAAAGAAGAAAAAAAAAAAAAACAATACGCTTTGAAGTCTTGATCCAAAGAAGCAAACTTGGTAATTAAATTTAGTATTTTCTAAGGATGTGTTTTAAGAAAACTGTTCCACCCGGAACTACCTTTACATGGAAGTTTTTCGAAATTTTCGATTTTCTCAACAAAAAAATAAATAAAAATAAATAAATAAAAAAGAAAAAGAAAAGGCTGTTCATTCTGGATAACCTTTGCATAACTGACAAATCGTAAGAGATAGACAAAAATGCTCTACACAAAAAATGTAGATCTCATTAAATTATGCCATACATATTAATTTCTCTGCACGTACTATGTACATAGTGTATAGAGAAGGTATTGTATTGCACCCAAAAATTCGATACCGAGATTTCACCGCAAATTCATGTTTTAGGTCCCCCTGAATCCAAAAGAAAAGCATTTTTGGAAAAAGGTCCGTGTGTGCATGTGTGTGTGTGCGTGTGTGGACAGCATAGCTCAAAACGAAAAGAATTGGTATTTAAGTTTGGTATTTTCCAAGGATGCGACACAACGATTTTCAAGAAAATTCCTCCACCACTAACTACCCTTTACATTTAAGTTTTTTCGAAAATTTTGCTTTGCTTAAAAATGGCTCTAACGATTTTGATTAAAATATCATATATTAAAGATATTTATCTGACAAATAAAATGTATATCTTGAATTTTCTGAGAATAGTCTCTGAAGACATCTTAATTCTGGATGAACTTTGTGTAATTTTGCATAACTGGTAAACTGTAAGATAGACAAAAACTTACCACGCAAAAAACGTAGAGCACATTAAAAAACACAATGTATGTTATATATTACTTTCTCTATACGTACTATGTACATAGTGTATAGAGAAAGTATTGCATTGTACCAAAAAATTGGATTTCACCGGAAATACATGTTTTGAGACCACCTGAATCCAAAAAAGGCATTTTTAGAAAAATGTCCGTGTGTCTGTCAGTGTGTGTGTGTGCGCAGCTTAGCTCAAAAACGAAAAGACCGTTAAATACCAAACTTGGTATTTAAGTTCAGTGTCTTCCCGGGATACGACACGAAGACTTTCAGGAAAATCCCCCTACCCTCAACTATCCTTCACATGGAAAAATTTTCGAAAATTTTGATTTCCTAAAAAATGGCTCATATATTAAAAATATATACTTGACAAATAATATGTATATCTTGAATTTTCTGGGAATAGCCTCTGAAGACTACTTTATTCTGGATTAATTTTACGGCATTTTGTGTAACTGGTAAACCGTAAGAGATAGACAAAAACTTACCACACAAAAATGTAGAGCACATTAAAACACACAATTTATGTTGTATACATTTTTTTTCGTGGAGTTGATATTTTTTTAGATATACCTTGTTTTTTGTTTCAGTCTTAAAAAAAAAACTTATACTTTTCTCATACAGGAATTTGTCAACTCCTGTCCATACAAACGAAGGAACTTCAGTCACATAGCAACCATCTTTCGCTATCACTTTAACCTATGTTACTCCCTTATTTCGCTTCTACTTACAGGGAAGCAACTAATAAGACTATTTCTGCTAACTTTTTCTAACTTAACATGAAGTAAATAGAAGCATAAATTTTTTAACAAAAACTTGTTGCAGAGATATAGAGAAAGTCATGTGAATGGATTACATCAGATTTTTTTCAATCAAAAGTCCGTCCGTGTTTCTTTTGTTTTACTCTTGGCTATCAAAGAGAACGGAATTTCAATGGCAATAGCATAGCGACAGCTTTTCAAAGATTTTACTATATTTCTAGGCAAGTGCACTTTCCTCAGCTCCTTTCTACTTTTAAGGAACTAGGCCATTCTGATAAAGTTTATGACGAATAACATGAATTAGAGAGAAGAATAATCTTTTGTTAGAAGTTTGCTTGCAGAATAGGTATATAGTATATTACAGGCCGAAAAATTGTCAGATTTCTAAGTTTTATAGTTACTAGAACCTATGAGATTTCACTTCTCCGGTCTAGGAAAGAAAGAGAAAAACAATTCGCGTTGTCTCTTTATGGAGACAGATTTGGTTGCTGACATGTCAGCGTTTAACAGAAGTAGCGGGTTGGGAGGGGGTGCGTGAATTTAAGAATTTAGACAGAGCATGTAGAGTGCCCCAAAGAAAAGGACAAAACCAAACAGTACATCTCATACAATATAAAAAAAAAAATGTTCCTTACACATGTCCTTAAGCCATTGCTAGGAGACTCATTGTAATGTTCGTAGAACAGCAAACTGAAGAGAAACTGTACCTCGTTTCACGTGGACCCACCCATAACTAGTTATGACATCAAGAGCAGAAATAATATCTGTTGCGACCTTGTACGTTCTAAGTGCTTCAATGTTATGAAGTTAGGGAGTCAAAGAGGAAAGAAACGAGGAGTGGAGGAATGGTGTGGTGTGAGAAAAGTCTGGTTAACCCTTTTCCTTTTCAATTGTGTAACTGACAAAAGCTAACATCCCTTTTCCCAAGAAATGACATTTTACCTAAAAGTAATGACATCGCCCTAAGGCTGGGCAACTGCTAGACCTCTATTAGTAAATAATGCAGTGTTGTCAAGTCTATTTGTTCTCTTTCTTCGTTGCTAACGCCACCAAAATGTAAGTGAGGTTTTGATTCCGTTCTCACTTCGGGATAGGAGTAAATTTGGAATTGTGGGCATTGAAGGATGTTTTAGTGCTTGGGGGGGGGGGATGGTGTTTCATTCACATTACTTTCTCTACCTATTCCGTAACAAAATATTAAAAAAGAACTAGTTCTTCTATTTACTTAATGGTAATCAAGCAGATTAAACATTAATAAACATTAGCAGAAACAGTTTTTATTACTTAGTTCCTTATAAGTAGAAGGGAAATAAAGGAAAACATTAGGCTAAAGTAGTAGTCAAATATCTTAGAAGCTGGTTGCTATGTCATTAAAATAGTTCTCTTTGCAAGGCTAGGAGTAAAACAAAAGAAACTTATCGTTTTTACTTTCTCCATACGCACTATGTACATAGTGTATAGAGAAAGTATTGCACTCCACCAAAAATTCGATACCAAGATTTCACCGGAAATATATGTTTTAGGGTCCCCAATATCCAAAAAAAAAAAAAAAAAAAAAAGCATTTTCACAAAAAGGTCCGTGTGTGTGTGTGTGTGTCCGTGAACACGATAGCTCAAAAACGAAAAGTCGGTAAAATACGAAACTTGGTATTTAAGTTTAGTATCTTCCAGGGATGCGACACGAAGATTTTGAGAAAAATACCCCCACCCCCAACTACCCTTTACATGGAACTTTTTTCGAACATTTTTATTTTCTCAAAAATGGCTCTAACAATTTTGATTAAAATTTCGTATATTAAACATATTTACCTGACAAATAAAATGTATATCTTGAATTTTCTGGGAATAGCCTCTGAAGAGTAGTTTATTCTGAATGAATTTCTCTAAATTTTGAATAACTGCTAAACCGTAAGAGATGGATAAAAACTTACTACACAAAAAATGTAGAGCATATTAAAACACACAATTTATGTTATATACATTTTTTTCGTGGAGTTCGTCGTTTTTGTGACATTCCTTATTTTTGGTTTCGGCTATGAAAAACGTATACTTTTCTCATACAGGAACTTGTCAACTCCTATCCATATAGACAAAGGAACTTCATTGACATAGCAACCAGCTTTTGACTATCACTTTAACCTACAGTTGTCCCTTATTTCGCTTCTACTTACAAGGAAGCGAGTAATTAGACTATTTCTGCTATTTTTTTTCTGATTAGCAGAAAGTAAATAAAAGTATAAGCTTTTTAAGAATAATTTGTTGCAGGGATATGGAGAAAGTCATGTGATTTTTAAGTATATTTTTAACTGAGTTATCGGACCTTATTTTCTAAAAATATTTTATACATGGGACCCTAAAACGTGCATTTCCAGAAAAATGTCAGTATCGAATTTGGGGTGGAATTTAATGGCTCCTCTGCTTATGTACCGTGTACATTAAAACATGGAATGCATAAGGTGTAACAAGATGAATACATAATGTACCAGTTACCAATCAAAAAATTATAGATAGTGCCACCAATGATTTTCGTTTTAACTCAAGCGTTGCATTTATTAGGATGTCCTAAGGATAAAATGCAATAAAGTGCATAACTTAGAAGATACAGCTTTCCAAACTAAAGTATGCAGATGTAAATTAAAGAACACAAAACAAGCATTAAGATGTCTCCTCTTTCTTTCATTATACATCTAGTTAGAACATACAGAACATATTTACTTGTCAGCAAGAAGGTTTTGCAAAACAAAATAGGTTTTGACGATTTGTTTACCTTCTTTATTACAGATACTACGTGAGAATGTGTTGCATTTTACCAAAAAATTCGGTAATGTGATTTCACCAGAAGTACATATTTTGAGGCTCACTGAATAAATTAAAACAAAAAACAATTCATGTTTAGAAAAAGCTTCATGCGTGCGAAAAGTCGAATAAATACCAAATTTAGTATTTATATTAGTTATCATCCAAAATAACGCGCCACGAACACTCAAGAAAATTCCCCTTCCAATCTACTGTTTACGCGGAAAAAATTTCGATTTTTTTCTCCCAGTTGGGGCTAACGATTTTTATTAAAATATCACATATAAAATCTATTTTACTTTACGTGTATATCTTGATTTTTAGAGAGCCTATGAAATCCACTTCATTCGGAAGGATAATCGTATATGCTCTGTGTAACTGCTATACGTTAAGTGAAAAGCGAAAACAAATTACCTAAAAATGTAGATATGCTTAAAACAAACTATCCAGATAATTTTGTGATATAAACCATTTTAATGGTTTAATGCTGTTAATTTTTGAACATATAGCCATCGTTTTAGTCTTCTGATTTTCAGCTTATCGCGATCGAATGGTAAAAGTGGGGTTTGCTCTCTCTCTTTCTCTCTCTCTCTCTCTCTCTCTCTCTCTCTCTCTCTCTCTCTCTCTCTCTCTCTCACACACACACACGTACGCACACGCGCGCACTAACACATGCGGACCTTTATCTAAACATACTTATTTTTTGGACTGTGGAGACTTCAAACATGGGCATGAAATGTTGGCATCGACGTTTAGTGGAATATAGTACTTTATATACCGTGTGCAGAATACGTGTAGAGAAAGTAAAAATTGCGAATTATCGGTAGACAACCTACGTAATTACACTGCAAGCATATTGCACATACACTGAAAAACATGCCATACAAAAGTCCAGTATCTGTGATGGAAATAGTGATTATTATCAATAATTTGGTATTGAAAGTAATAGTTCAACTAGAAGAAGGGACATTAAGTTTAATCAAAAACATATGTTTCATCCTAATAAATATGCATCTAAAGGAAATTCTGCCATTTAAGTTTGTTGGAATCCTCAAAAAGAAAAAAACAAATGAGAAAAATAATAATGCAATATGTACAAGAATGAAATTAATTGATTTTGAAAAAGCTGTATCGGTCATTACATCCTCTTGAACCATAGAGGTCCAAAACAGCTTTAATATCAGCAGCCTTTGAAGGATGGCAAACATACATGCAAAAGGACGAGGCAAAGTCTTCCTTACTACTGCATCCTCAGTTACATTTAAATAACCTCTCATGGGACGGAGCTGTGCCTCCCTCACCCTCTGAGGTTAGGGATACATAAACCCTTCTCCACGCTGCAACAAGGGCTCAACAGCCCTACCTCTCAGCGAATCCTTCTCAAACCATTTCTGCGACCTCTGCCACTTTTACCCTGTTAACTCCATATTTATTAGTTGAAATGCATCACTGATTTATCGCCTTCTATAAATATCTCTGCCTCAACGTTGAGGTAGTACTGTTTCTATAAATAACTAGGTAACTCGTGAAGGACTTTGGACACTTTACCTCTGACAAGCATCAAATTAAAGTGAAGGAACTGCTTCTCCTCCTTCAGGACCCTCCCGAACACCTTACCAACCGAATGTGTGCACGAGAAATTGAAGGGAAGGGAGAGCTGTTAGTAAAATGATTTAGTTTATTTGGTCTGCAGATCAACTGAAGATGCTGAACACGGCACGAACATTCTTTCAAACTGAAGTGATAGAAGAGGAAAAGAGCTTCCTAACAGTTGCGTCACGTGATTTAGTCCCTTCGAGGTGTTGCTTCCGGAAGGATTTTTACAGCAACCAAGCCTATATAGGTACTTAACTTAGGTGCTGTCTCTTACATTAAGAAATTCCGTCTGAAGTTAAATCAATCTGCAGCAATCTTTCTACAGCGAACAATATGATCGGTCTATAAGCTTTCCATTAGCATATGAGATATTAAATTCGTGTCGAAGGTATGTTCGTTGGCTAAAGCAAAAGCACAGGAGATATCACACAAATCACACAATAATTATAATTCCATGCTATACTGTGGTTATCAATATCATAAAGCTGTTTAAAATACCCAATGTACTTTAGATTAAGCACACCTATTAACTTCTTGATTATTTTTGCACTATTTTTATTTTCTCTACAAGCACATAGTAGTAGTTAGAGAGGTGTATTCAACCGAAATATTTTTCCACCGAATATTTATAGTTTATTAGTAACAGTGTATGATAAGCATATAAACAGCAAATATCGGACTTTCACCGAAATACTAATTTTCTATAGAAATTTGAGCCCAAAGAAAACTATAGTGGTTCTAAAATGATATAATCTGATAGAGAAAATTATTCTGCATGTGTTCAAGCTGAATATTTACAGCATGTTTTTAGCGTCAGCGCGAGAAGGACTAAGTTTATGGCAACAGTTATATATGTTAGACAAAAGAGATGTCCCATTTACCTCCATACTGTTCTTTTTAAGGCTGAGACATTCTAAATTATATCTGTTTATGTAGCATAGCATTTTGGTTGCAGTTCATTTTAACCACAGATTCATATCGCAAAGTTCTCGCATAAGTGGTTTTGCAAGCAGTAGAGAAATAAAGACGCGCCGTGTAGCACGCGATAGGATAATTTAAACATCAAACATTTAACAAAGGCTATAAAAAATTGATATGCCTATTAAAGGATTCATTACACAATTTTGTTTATGATCATAAAAATTGTTAATAAACATTTTAAGTGGTTATTAATATAAAAACGAATATTCACAAAATTCACACTGTCGAAAGTCTGTATGCTCAAATGTAGTTATTCCTCTATCATTGACAGAAAAAACAAAAGTATTCAAAGCCAACCACAGGAAAAAAAAGATGGTATAGCAGAGATACATGCATCATTGGTTGTATTTCTGCGATTTTGAAAGGAGATGCTTTTCGAATAAATTCTAAATGAACGTATTGCATTAGGTTTAGAAAACCTTAACATTCCCAATATTTCATATGTTAGGCTTTTAGGCGGTAAAGAGTTCAACACAAGAGACTCAATAAAATTGGAAACCTCTTGGTGCTGGCTAGATTGTATTAAAAAGCAATCTGATGTGTACCATTCACATGACTTTCTCTACATCTCTGCAAAATTATTGTTAAAAAGTTTATGCCTCAATTTACTTCATGCTACTCGAGAACACATTAGCAGAAATAGTCTTATTACTTGCTTCCTTGTAAGTAGAAGCGAAATAAGCTAGTACAATAGAGTGATAGTTAAAAACATGGTTACTATGTGACTAAAGTTCCTTTGTTTGTATGGACAGGAGTTGACAAATTCCTGAATGAGAAAAGTACAAGTTTTTCAAAGCTGAAACTATGCAACTAAACACAAGAAATATCTTAAAAACGATCAACTCCACGAAAAAAATGTATATAACATTAATTGTGTGTTTTAAAGTGATCTACATTTTTTGTGTGGTAAGTTTTTGTCCATTTCTTACGGTTTAGAAGTTATGCAAAACTCCGTAAAATTCGTGAAGAATAAAGTAGTCTTCAGAGGCTATTCCCAGAAAATTCATGATATACATTTTATTTGTCTGATTAATATCTTTAATATACGGTATTTTAAGCAAAATCGTTAGTCATTTTTAAGAAAATAAACAATTTCGAAAAAAGTTCCGTGTAAAGGGTAGTTTGGGGTGGAGGGGATTTTTCTCAAAATCTTCATGCCGCATCCCTGGAAGATACTGAACTAAAATACCAAGTTTGATATTTTACCGACTTTTCGTTTTCGAGTTATCGTGTTCACAGACACACACGGACCTTTTTCTGATTTTTTTTTTTTTTTGTTGCAGGGGACCCTAAAACATTTATTTCCAGTGAAATCTCGGTATCGAATTTTTGGGTGGAGTGCAATACCTTCTTTATACACTATCTACATAGTACGTGTAGAGAAAGTAAAAAACAGCATTTTCGTTACTTTAAGATGTTAGCATTATTAAATGCAAATGTGATTTTATTAAACAGATTTGTATTGGACGGTCTAGTAGGCCAATCTCATTCCGATTATATAAAAATTCGATGTGCTACATTCATATGACTTTCTCTAGCTATTCTGCAACAGATTATTCTTACGAAGGTGATTCTTCTCTTTACTTCGTGCTAATCACGACAGTCAGAAGATGACAAACATTGGCTGTATTAATTACTTCCTTATAAGTAGTAGGGAAATAAGGGAATACACTAGACTAAAGCGATAGTTAACCTTTTAAAAGCTGTTGCTATGTGATTGAAATTCGTTTCTCTGCATGGTCAGGAGTTGACGACTTTCCGTATGAGAAAAGTATTGTAAAACAGAAACCAATAATAAGGAATATCTCGAAAATGGTCAACTCCATGAAAAAAATAGTAATAGTATGACGAATTATGTTTCAGCGAGATCTACATTTTTTTTTATTTTTCATAAAATGTTTGTCTATCTCTTACGGATTCCAGTTGTGCAGTCATCCAGAATTAAGAGGTCTTCAGAGGCTATTCCCAGAAAGTTCAATATTTGCATTATCTTTAATATACGGTATTTTAATCAAAATCATTAGCCATTTTGGCGAAAATCAAAGTTTTCGAAAAATGTTTCATGGAAAGGGTTCAGCTTATAAGCGTTCTGGTTGGTATCCTCATCAAAAGATTAAAAATAAAGTAGGAATTTGGGGTGGGGGATTTTCCTCAAAATCTTCGCTTCACATCCTTGGAGGATACTAAATTTAGATACGAAGTTTGGTATTTTACTGATTTTTCAGTTTTACGTTATTGTGTTCACAGACTTATCCGCACACGCGCGCGCGTGGACATTTTTCAAAAATGTGTTTTTTATACAGGGGGCCCTAAAACACGTATTTCTTGGTATCAAATTTTGGGCGAAATGCAATACCTTCACTATACACTATGTACATAGTACAGAGAAAGTAACAACCGTACTACGTCCAACGGTCTTTATGCATTCTCGCAAGGTCCTACGACTCTTAAGATATTCCAAATCATACGTATTCTTTCTTACCTTTATGGACCTTCCACGACCATTGTCGTTGAATCCGTAAATACCCATGTCAGATGTGATGTCTTGACGCACAACACAACACTAGTCGGATAGTTCCTATCGACTGCGCTTTATCACTGAATTTAATGTATCTGTCCTTGAGCTATCCGATAACCAAGATGCCTGCCTGGATGCTAGAGGTAATAGCGTGGCTAGCAGTTTGGTGGTGAAGGGAACATCTGCCAACCTGTTTGTTCCGCTAACTGGACTGCGCCCCCTAGGATGGAAGGTGGTTGGTAGGGGATCCAGGTAAAATACATTTTTTTTTTTTTTAAATGGCTAGATCGGTTGCATACTTCGCGCCAAACGTATTTCTTGACCTGCAAGTGTTACTCATTCTAATACCTACATCATTTGCTATTTCTAACTACTTTCTGAGAAACAAACTTCTCTGGAACCCTTAAATAATAATGATAATAATGAACATTATAACTGAAGGCACAGGTTACCAGCTAACATACTTTAAAAGGAGACAATATAGTTTAATGAAATGCGGTGTTTAAAACTATCACCCCAAACATCTCTGCACTCTCAGATAGGGAGGGAGAAAAAACAAAAAAGAACGCTAGATTGAATGGGGATATAGAGATTACAAGTATAAAATCTAAGGAGATTTTAGATATTGAAAGCAGGATTTAACTCTTTCTCTATGTACATACAGTGTACCTAAATACTAGCTAAACAAGATGTTGCACTCCGCCCTAACATTGGATGAAAATATTTCACCGGGAACCTATGTTTCAAGGTCCACTGGATTAAAAAAATACAAAAAGGCTCGTGCTTGCTTGCTTGCGTGCGTGTGTGTGTGTGTGTGCGCGGACAATTCAAAATCGAAAAGTCTGTTAAATATCAAACTTTGGTATTTACGTTCATAATCCTCCAAGGGTGCGACACGAAGGTTTTCGATGAATATTTCCCAACCTCAACTACCCTTTACACGGAAGTTTTCGAAAATGTTGGTTTTCTCAAAATAGTTCTAATTTGTTTTATTAAAATAGCGTATGCTTCGGATATTTTCATGAAAAATGAAATATATATCTTGAATTTTCTGGGAATAACCTTTGAAGACCTCTTCATTCTGGATTTGTAAACTGTACTTACTGGTAAACCGCCTATAGATATACAAAAAATATAGATCTCATTAAAACACGTAATTTGTCATGTGCTTGCGTTTTTGAGGTATTCCTTGCTATTTGTCTCAATTTGTAACTATTACAGGAACCATCTTTCCTTTCATCTCTTTTGCTTTTCTGCTGTTCTTGCAAAGAGAACCGAATTACAATTGTTTGACACATATTTTAAAACATTTACTACCGCTTTATTCATTCTAGTTATAAGGAAACAATAAGACCAATTCTGTAAATGTTTATATCGATTAGCATGATATAGATAAAAGAATAACAACTTGGAAGAATAGTTTGTGGAACAGCTACAGGAAGTCATGGAAAGGTATACTTTAATTTTTTTGTTTTCTTTCTTTCTTCAGTACCAGACTTGTCAGAAATACCGCATTATACAGCATTTCCTGTATTCGAGAAGAAAACTCGCGTCCTGAATTACAGCCATACGGACGTCTTAAGTCCCGGATCTCATTCTGTTTAAAGACTGCTTTGAAAAGTGCGTAGTTCGTTTGCTACGCTGATATTGATAACCACATTGTCATTTCGTAGTGTATGTATATAGTTGTTTGTGTGCAGCTTCACGTCATAGGTTCACCTGGTCAAAACAGAACCTAAGTAGAAGCCTTTCTTATGGATCCGAAAAGTTTGAAGGGTTTGTTTTTTTACGAAGTATTTTGTGTATTTCGAGATTGCTTGAGATCACTGAAGTCCGAAATATATAAAGAAATGTTAACATGTTTTCAGTGATATCAATTATGTGATGTCAATATTATTTGAGTATTTCTTAAATTATTTCTCTAAAATTTTTGGATTTTAACATTTTTGACTGAAACGAATAAACGTTTAAATTTAATAAAGTGTGAAATTAAAATTACACTGAATTATAGTGTGGCTTACCAGATGTTATGCCCTTATTGAGAATAATTCAAGCCTTTTAGAACCAAAGCAATTAAAATTTGCAAGTACGAAGCATGACAATTCATCAGTATGTACCGATGACTAATTGTATATTAGAAGCAATTTTATGAACATAATAAACTTATGGAAAGCATTGCTTTAATGAATATAATGCAAAATTACCTTGGATAGCCCGTCTATTAACATAGAACAAGGAACAAGTCTGCATTTTTTCAGTAATAACATAGCTCTTACGGTTGACAAGTTAGGCAAATTATGAATGAAAAGGGCCTAGAGGGTATTATCAGAAAATTCGAAACATATATTTATCATATAAGTATGTTAACCATTTTTTTTAAATTAAAAGTTTCCATGTTTTTCACATGTAAAGGAGTGGGAGATTTTCTGGTAAATCTTCGTGTCATATTCTTGGAGGATGCCGAACTTAAAATATCCAATTTCGTATTTGACCGACTATTCGTTTTTGAGTTATCGTGTTCAGAGATACTGACGCACGCATGAACGCTCACACATAAACCTTTTTCTAAAAAAAATCGGTATTCAGGGGACCCTAAAACGTGCATTTCCAGTGAAATCTTAGTATCCAATTTTTGGGCCGAATGTAATCAATGCCTTCTCTGCCTTTACTATGCGCTTAATATGCACTAAGTAAAATATTTATTTATATTAAAGTTGTCTTAATATCGGACTTAGTGTAACATCGTCCGCTCTCATGTTCGCTCTGGCATGCGCAGTGAAGTTGGAACGTGAGATGGTAAACAAGTGCGCGACGCAACAGGATCCTTTGCAACGCGAGACTTCCCGCGACATCACGATTTTTCTGATATTCGAGATGTTTCTCTAAGCTTCGGTCGCTAATACCTTCTACAAGTTTCGAGAAAGTTTGTGAGGTCATCTTCTCACTATGAAAGGAGGAAGAGTTGCAATGGGTGGCTGTTTTGTGAATTGCAAATCGTGAGTGTTAGCCCGCAGTGGTGTTCGAGCCATTGACAGCGTGCAGCCGTCAACTGTCTAAATGTCGAGTGAACGTTTTGCAGAAGTGATTTAAAGACTTTATTTGTAAATACTTGTAATTGTTTAGTCAATAAAGACATTTGTTACAATACATTTAATTGCTATTGGCCAATTTCGGAGCTAGTTCCTCTTAAACGGAAACGCTATTATGCGCGTTTTTGATTTGTGATGTAGTTCGGTAGCTGTAACATGACCCCTACTGCTATTCTTAATAATCATCTAAGATACGTAAAAACCCTTCGTTTTCAACAGTAAAACGCCGTTGCTAAACGTCGATACTTAATAAAAATACGCCGCAGAGTAAATGACTATTTCGAGTTGAGCGTAATTGAACTGGCAATAAGTGTTGACTGGTTTATACACCCCCCAGTGGGGTATGGGGGTGAAATGAGACTGGAAGGGGTGATGCATCTATGGTATTAGCACGGGAGCTACGGTCCAACTCTATTTATTTCACAGCCAAAAACGTTCAGAATCGCAGAACTACCAATGTAGAGCGGGGGTAATCAAATCTTTAGAGCTGTTTTGGTTAAACTACAATTTCAAAATACAAGTAGTCAAATCAAATGAGGCGTGCTAATGAAATGGAATTTCATGCTGGCAATTAGAGCTATTACACTAGTAATAGAAGTATTTGGGCTAAGATGAGTTAATCAAACTTCTTTCAAATTTAACACTAGAAGCACGAAAAAGTTTTAATCATTTTTAGAAACCAAATGAACAATAACTTTTGCAAAATATTTGCTCTTCCAATGGCGTTTAATCCATAGTGAGATTAGGTCATTACGTTACAGTATTTCAAATACTTCTATTTTTGCATAATTTATTGTACATTTTGTATTGTTTCTCATATTACTCCGTTCAAAAATGAATTTTAATTATTTGTACGTTTAGAAAATTAATATGCGGGTAATTACTGTAAGATGATATATTCTAATGCCGGTAGTCTTAACGTGTTGCATATGTGAAATTTGGGCAACAATTATGAAATATGATTTTATGTATGATTAGTGCATTCAAAATACTATAATATTTCATATTGTTACAACCTTGTCGCAATACGAACTTTGTAGCTAGACGATATTAAATAAAGCTATAAATAATTTTAAAAACTACCAATTAAG
Source organism: Hymenopus coronatus (assembly GCA_030762935.1). Taxonomy (NCBI): domain Eukaryota; kingdom Metazoa; phylum Arthropoda; class Insecta; order Mantodea; family Hymenopodidae; genus Hymenopus; species Hymenopus coronatus. The sequence continues at coordinate 129,889,487 of CM060897.1, read as the reverse complement.
TGTAGGTACAAAATGGTTAGGAGTATGCTTATTAATGTTCAATCCCAAATTTAAAACTTGTTTTCTTGCAAAATTTTCCATGCTTAAAAATGCACCCACCACACAATGCAATACACTACGAACTTGTTTCAACATTTTATACCGCCTATGTTAAAGAAAATGGACGAATAATTTTTTTTCAAAATAATGCTCCAATTTCGATAAATAAATTATTAAATATTGAAAAATCAAGAGTTTTGGACAGTACGAAAAGTAATTTTTTAATACAATTAGGACTGATTTAGACAGTAAAAGTTTATTATATAAATGAACTTACTAATTAGAATTCTGATACATGTCAAAATATTACGATTATTGTATATAGTAACTTGTATAAATTTCAATGCATACTGTGCATTTTCCAAATTTCACAGACGCGTTACCTAAAGATAAATTAAGGAACCGTGTTGATCGATTAATACTAAACTGCGTATTACTGGGAAAACAGGATACTCATAATATGCAGAAGGCAGAAATGTGTCTACCGGAATTGTAAGTTATTTATTAATGCACGTTTATTTTCAGGCTGCATTTATTATATCAATGTTTTGGGGCTGGGAGTATGACATAATTGCATTTTGAGTCAATTTATTCTTGATTTGGTTAGTAAAAATGTTGTTCTTTGATAAGGCTTGGTTTTGCCCAATGCTATGGTTTTATTGCTTTTATAAAGTAAGCTTTATAGCTGTAAAACATTTAAGATAATATGCCGAGGAAGTCTATGTATTTCGGATTGCAAGAAGAAATAAAAGTGGATTATTCTATGCAAGTAGTCTCTCCGATTTGTTTAAAACCGAACTTCTGGACTAGATGATTTCGATATTGAAGAAAGAAAGAAAGTAAGCTTTTCTCCTCTCTCCGTCATAACTAGAGCAGGGTTATGCTTATGAAACAGTTGTTCCACATAGGTATAGAACTGTTTTTTACTTTCTCTACTAGTACTGAAAATTTTATACCAAGTTTACACAGGAAATACACAAGTTTTGAGACCCGGTGAATCTATTTATTTACAAATATAAATAAAATCATTTTTAGAAAAATATCATTGTACGCGTATCTGTGTGAGTTTGCATGGGTGTCTGTCAAAAGCATAACTCGAAAATGAAAAGTCGGTTAAATATCAAACTTGCATCCTCCAAAGATGCGACACGAATATTAGAACAAAAAATTTCCACCGCCTTAAACCACACTTTTCCTGAAACTTTTTTCCCGAATTTATTTTCTTAAAAAGTGGCTAATGGCTTTTATTAAGATACCAAATGTTTAAGTTATTTTCATGAAAAATGAAGTCTATGTGATTTCCTAATGTGTGAAGGTGGCGTTTTTCGTTAGGGATGTGTTGCCATCCAAGGAAACCCCTTGAAATAACAGCAGCAAAATGTTAAGCTATCCGTCATTGACTCCCCTTGCTTCAGTATGTCTTCGAGGGTGAGTCACGTGGTTGGCTGTAATCTCCACTGTAAAATACATACTTAACACTTGATGTTAAATGTTGAACTTTTTAATCGGTTATTGGCAATGAAAAACAATATTTTTGCACGATAGTGTTGTCAGCGCGTAATAAATAGGATGATGTCCAATTATATGCCAAGTTTGAATATTTACTTCAAACGAAATGCAGAGATTTGTCAACATCACTTGTTTGGGTACGACCCAGCGCCGATGCTCTGCGTGATATTCGAAACGATGTTGTGGTAAAATACAGGGAACACCAAAAATAACTAACGCTTTCAGCGTCATTGTTGGGGTTTATATATGTGTTAACCACGTGTTCATTTCCAGGGGAAACTCTTATGATCATCTAACATTTAAATACACAAATGAAAAGCATGGAACACAAAAAATAGCTATGACTGCGGAATTCACAGCCTTCGCTGTAGTTTAGAGTCAAAGCTTGCTTCGGAAATAAAAAAAATTATCAATCCAACCAAATATGTACTTTGTTATTTAATGTCTTTGATAGTCTTACAGTGAGCGGCCATTCAGCTCATACTATAATACTCTAGTGAGGAAGAATCGTCACTCAGACAAATGAATTGAGTATGTCCCCTAATTAACCATCGATACAACATATCTAAATCACACTTCACTAGAAAAATACTTTAAACCTCACTCAGTTTTCACTCATTCCCCACTCACGTTTCAGTTGGGTTTTGCTTCTGAATCTGCTATTGGCATTCAAGTGAGACTTCAATACAAGTTTCTCTCAAGTAGAGTATATGGATTTGGTTTTTAGGAAATTAGAGATTACTCTGGGCATTGTCAATAATTTCTTATTTTATTAGTCGCCTTCCGTGATGCAGTACTAAACTTAAATTGAAGTAGTAAATTGAATTGAGTTTTATTTATGGATGTTCTGTAACCGTTAATGTTCCCAGTGGGCGTGAAAGATCGCTTAATTTTCCTGAGGCCTCTTCATCAGGCGGTTCTTATATATGCCGTAAATTAACAGCACGGGATGGCTTTACTTCACAACACGGCTTTACTTCTCTTCCGAAAGAAACCATGCTATGGATTTTTATGCCCGAAAAAATAATCGTCCTCCGATGTAATCCATCGAGTGAGCCTTTAGCTGCTAAGCTTCCACAAATTGCTGCTGCAACATCATAGCGTTGCAAATGAGTACTGTTCCAAATATCAGTTTAAAAGTCAAAGAAAGTGCTCAAAAGCCTCCAAAACTTACTTACCTTGAAGAATCTTTCAGAAAGAAAACAAAAGGCTATGTGGAAGAAGGCTGTTATAAAGAAAGATGACAAAAAGGCAAAAACTGATCTGAATCATTATATTCCGACGACATTTCTGATAATGAATTCCTGATAAGATTCTGGTAACTCTACAGAAGATTTTTATGCCTCTACTGCCTTTGTGTATTTACAAAGGACCGTAATGGATAATCTTGAGCAATGTGCTGAAAAGGGTAAATCGTGAGCTCATGCCCTTCGCGCAGATATTGACAATTTTGTGTCAAATGTACAAAAAAGTTAGCCATTAAGTAGTGTATCAGATTTTAAGTTTAGATCTTTAATTTAATTTATGATGGTATAAGTGTTTTCACATACTTTTGAACGACAAAATAAGATACAAATTCAACTTATTGTATTACACAGATCATTATGTTTACTAGTTTGCTCTAGCTGTTATTTGTTTTATGTGATTTAAATTTTGTTGCTTTCAAATATTTTGTCTGGTTAACGAGTTACAATATACAATAAAAATTAGTTCCTGTCCAAATACTGCCGTAATCGCCGCATGTGTGCGAGCGTATTGCTTCGGAAGTCTTAGCTGCTTGTTGCCGTGCATTATTGTTACAACTACATGAGTGGACAAGTGAGCCGTGGGCGAGTTTTTTTATCATCGACGCTGCGATTGTTACATCTCTAAAAGTGAACCCGTGTGCTGTTCTTCGTCATCGAAGCCGCGCATTGTTACACCTGAGTAAGTTTGTGACACCTGCTATGATATGCACCTGTGACTGCCTGTGGAAATTTCCTGTCACACAATCGACAAGTAGATATACAAAGGAGAATGAGCCCTGCAGAGAGTTGTTTCAAATGAGAATGTATAATGCGCAGTAGTAGCCGCCGCCGCAGCCGCGTGGAAAGTAGAAACGAAACTATATAGCAAAATTGTTGCAAAAGCCCCGAAAAAAGACAGTTATTTATGAACAGATTTTCTTTTATAATCACCGGAAGAAATAATGGGTTGTTTGAATAATAAAGAGACTCCTTATAACACAGATTTTGATTTCCTTGTCAATTTTAAAAAAGCCTCCCTGTAATAGGAACTCTTATCCTATCTCTTAACTTTCTGGGAATTGCTTCTGAATGCCCCTTTATTCTGATTCACTTCTGCATAACTGAACCGCAAAGAAGAAAAATCTTACATTAATGCAATCTTTGCGGATTTCCTTGCCCTCCCCCCTCCTACTGGTCTTGCAAGGAGAACGTAATTTAAAACACATCACATAGCGATCGGTTCTTAAAATATTTTACTATCGCTTAAACCTATGTCCAATTATTCCCATTCTACCTACAAGAAAATATGTATAAACCATGTCTACAAATATTTATCTCGATTAAGACGAAGTAGGTAGAAGAATAAGCTTCAACAGTTTGTTGGGAGTGGATAGAGAAAGTCCTGTGAATGTAATATCCTATTCTGTTGTTTACATGATAATCTAAAGATGTAATACTGTTTTGTCTTCCGCACATTTGGTAGGAAATATTGCATTCCAGCCAGAGGTTCGATATCGAATCACCAGAAATACACGTTTTGAAAAGAAACGCCAACGCGCACGCATTTCAATAGTGTAACCCAAAATTGAGAAATCTATTAAATATACAAACTTGGTATACAATTCATCATCCAAAGATGCGACATAAATGATGTTCGAAAAATATCGCATACCCAAAACTACCCTTACAGGGTAAGTGTTTCCTTGTTTTAGATTTACTTCAAAGTGCATGTTGATTAAAATACCATTTGATCAAGATTAACTGCTTGATTAAATTTATATTTAAAAATTTCGCCCACCCAAATAAATTTTGAAAAATGTGGCTGATGAACACTGAAGTCGGTGAACGGAATCAGCCATGGCTATGGAACTCAAAAATTGCATTAACGATTTTTTGCTCTCTCAGCTTTAACAAGAAGTGACTGCAACTTTATTATTTTAAACGGTGTATCCTATATTTGACATATTGGGATAGGACTCAATAGCTTTTCGGCAAGTACCCACAATAGAGAAACTAAACTACAATGAAAATAGAGTAAAAAAAATGTAGCTTATCTTCTGAATTCTGTGTTCAAACTGATAGCTTCTTCAAATTCTGCTGACAAATCCATTCAGGTAGAACGTTGCTTCGTTTGAGAATACAATTTGTCTCAGAAAAACTGGGTTTTGTTAATACTATAATTAATATAATTCACAAAACTGCATTCTTCTATCAAGATAAAACTCTTAAAGGTGAATTCTATAAGGACTTTTAACAAGGAACTTTGGTTTTATTGAATTCTAACGTTAAATCTGTTGTATATACCTTCAGGGTTTTTCTTTCTTTTTTCTCCCGGAAAACATTCAATGAAGTATTCTCATCACTTGCAGTTTTCAGGCAATTTGATTTTGGCAAGTTCTTTACGATGCCAGTTTTCGAAAGTTTTCTTACAATCCTTGTAACGTTTCTACAACTGGAGCACGATCCGAATACATGTTTATTATTAAATAAATTCGCAGTCTCGCGATGAGATCGTTGCTTGTTTCCATAGCCAACTATCGTTAAAATTAGAAACCTTCCTGTTTCACTCAACATTAGGTACAGAATTATTTAACAATTGGATGTCACATTCAATCACATAAATCGATATCAATGCTATGTTTCCGTAAATATAAACAACCAAGTCTATTAAACAAATTTTCATGGATGTATAAAAAATTACAAGACAAATGAAGCTGTATTTAAGGCTATAAGTAAATGATAGTCAAATTAAATAAGAAAGAGATAATTTTGTCTTCGTTAAACGTACTTTTTTATAATTGTTTTATTAAACGACGACCTAGGTAAAATTACCTATGCGGGTGCTTGTTGAAAAGCCTTTGAAGACAATTATTCTAGTGTGTAAAAAAATCTGTGCGCCATTTAAAATAAAAAAGATTCTGTCACTTCCAGTTAAATCTGAACTAGCAAAAATCGTTTTAATACAATTTTAAAGTCCCTGTGCATGACTATCTCCGAATTCGTGCTTTTGTGTTAATCAGCTATTGTGGGCGCGCCGTGTCGGAATGGTTAGACCACTCGCCTATTAACTCAGTTGACCCGGGTTCGACAAGCGACCAAATGAGATTTGTGATGCACAAAGCGGCGCAAGGACAGGTTTTCTCAGGGTTCTACGGTTTCCCCGCGATCCCATTCCACCGGGGTTCCATTTTCATTCCATGCCGTGCCTTATGTAATAAAAGTGGGCGTTTTAACACTATATTTAAAAAAATCGACTACTGTTTAGATGCTCTTGTAACTAGGCCATACATATTGATCTTTTAGCGAATATCCTGTAAACTCTTCATTCTGATCACATTTTATAAACCAGCAACCATAATCTTACACGAAAATGAATATCTACTGACACAAATTTATGTAAAGCACTTTTGGTGTAGGATGTTAAGGATTTATGAGCTATTTTCAAAAATTTGACTATTTCAGTCTACTACAGCCCCTTGCATCTCAACGTAATATGTTATCAAACAATTTCTGCCTAGATACATTTCGATTAAGATGGTAAATCTCTGAAATCGGACAAAAATTCTGCAAAAATTAAAAAGAATGTTCTTTATTTGCTCATAATAAAATAATATAAATTCGAAAATTATTTCGTTCTCCCACTTTAACTACCAATTAACTGAAGCTATAAATAGGCTGGTGTATATACTTACACTTACTAAAGGCACGACCAAATTTAAACCTTGTTTTTCTAGCAACTTTTTTCAAATACTTTTCCATGCTCAAAATGTTCCCCACGACGCAATTATTAATAATTTGTTTCAAAGTTTTATATTACCTCTCAAAAATGCATTAAGAAAATGGTATAATGTTTTTTTTTCTCGAAATGATGCTCCAATTTTGAGAAATAATTATTAAATTTTGAAAAACGTTTTGGAGGGTCGAAAAATCCTGTTTCTACAATAATTAGGGTTAATATAAACAAATCTGAATAGATTAATTTCTTAACTCATTTTTGTAAGACTTAATTTTAATGTTAATACCTTTAACAGTGCACCACACAGCTCATTTTATTAGAACAATTAATTTAGGCAGTAAAAATGATTTAAACCATGCTAGCTATTTTGATACATGGAAAATATCAGCATTTATTTATTTGTGTGTTTCATTTGTATAGTCCCCTTTAACTGCTATGGTCATATCGGGAGCTTATTGTGAAACATTTCTATATTAACTGTAGGTTATTGACATTAGATAAATAATGTTATATAATTAAAAGCACGTAGATACATTCACCCTCCCGTATGTACTTCTAGACTCTGTGGGGGATAGGGAATAATTCCCGTTAAAGAAAACTTCCTCGCCCCAGCGGAATCGAACCCGGGACCTCCGGATGAGAAGTTTAGGCTGACCACTCGGCCAATTAAGTATATTCATTTCAATATTATTGTGTGTATTAACTGGTATCTATGTCAAGATATGTTGCATGCTGTGAGTTTTCTAAATTTAACATGAAGCAGATGCAAAAATAAGCCTTCGTCGAAAATTTTGCGGAAGACAGATAACTAACTATATGGGCTAGACAGAGAGACATGTAATTGTAACCCATATTGTCTCATTTCTTGATATGTATTACTTGTTCGAGACCTGCTAGTTACAAGACAATTTAGGAACTGCTCGGTCTCTCAACATAACATGTTGTAGAGGCACTGGGATAAGCAATTGAAATGTTTATTCGAATACAAGCGTACATTAGGCGCGTAACTATATCGACAGGCATTGACTAGATTAATGTTACAGGGCCAAATAATAATCATTTATCCTTGCATCGATCCATGGACGAGGGGATTTTCTGCTCATTAGTTTAGCTTCTCTACCGTAAACCGGTTCTGCATCTCGGTCCTTGTTAAATTTATTGCTAAGATAGCTGGAACCTTTCGCCAACCAACGGACCGTACGCCACATACAGCTGATATTTCATCCTTCTTAATGGGTAATTGAAGGCACTATAACAGCGGCTAATCCTTACCGATTACTCTGATCCTCCAACATATTCCAGCCAGATCATAAAATACCCTTTCTTGTTTAAGTATTTCGGGTAACATGATCTACAAAAGGACTAGTCAAATGCATTCTCCTTTGCCGTGGAGGAATGTGTTAACGCTATTAGATTTTTAACGGGAGATTAAAAATTCAAAATTTGCCCAAATGTGATATATTTAGTTTTGAGCATCTTATACATTAAAATGTCCTGTTTAAAGTTATATTATTTTATCAATGTAGCCACAATATAGTCATTTTGTGTGTTCAATTCTGAAACTGTATTTTGACTGTATCATTGAGCCGAGAGATCTGCCTTATTCATCGGACGAGCCACTTCTAAAACCGTTATATGTGTGTAAGGATATCGCCAAGGAACCTTCGCTTCTCACACTACAATAAATTGTGTTCGATTGCATCAGCATGTTTGCAAAACAATAAAAACCGAGAGATGACATGTTCAGGAGTTTTCAAAACCAGCCGGTTGTTAATCTCCATATTTGCTGTGTAGATAGTATTTCCTGAACCTCCTAAGAAGAGCAAAAAGATCATTATGATGTTTCCGTAATTGAAATTAAATTTTTAGTTCGTGAGCTCGCCGCGAACGCCATGCTGACGAGGGATGACCTTGTCGCCCACATTGTAGGACGAAATACGACTTGCGGACGCGAAATGGCGGAAACTTTTGCCCAGGAACCTTCTTTCAAAGTTTCGGGTTACTTTACGTGTAAATAAATATTACAAGGGACCACCGGCTTAACTTCCCTTCTGAAGGAAGTCATGCTAAGGATTTTTGCGTCCGAAAAAATGCATCTACCTCCGCCAGTTTTGAATCTGCAATCTTGGGCTTAATAAAATGCATATCTTGAATTTTCTGCGAGTTGTCTCAGACATTTTCTGCATTTTGGCTGACTTTTGCATAGCTAAATTTTGCCCAAATCTGCCTATAATTTGTTATAAGAAGCTGCGTCTCACGTGTTGAGACTCCATCTGAGGTGACTTAAAAATCATGAGACGCGTCTCATGAAAGTAAGATGCGGCTACATTTTATTCATTCCAAAACATGAGACGCGTCTCATTACGTAAGCGCGTGAAACGTTGGTCGCGATCAAGGTCACCTCCATCTTGAGTAGTCGAATTTTATTCATACCACCAATTAAATCCTGAATATGCTATTCCAACAATTACTACTCCAAAATGTATTTCAAGTTTGTACAACTGACCCTAAGGATGAAGGCGGTGACTGGTGCTATGAACGAAGACGAATACACATTGCTTATCATGTTAATCTATAAACGCTTATTTCAACAGAAATGAAAATCTGATATGAAAACTTTACATGAATATGATGATACCTACTGTGGTATATTTTTTAATTCATCCCATGCTAACATTACACAGCCCGACTGTAGCTACAAGAGGGATAGAACAGGCAGATGTGACAGGCAGATCTTTTATGCTGGCTTGAATATATTTACCATATTGGGAGAAAACCTGAACGGTGAACACATGAAAAAACAAAAACTATTCCAACAAAAACGTATTATTCTGCTAATTCTGGTTTATAAACGCAATAGTCAGATTTACAGAGTTCATTATAGGATATAGGAGATAAAACGGTAGTCCAATTTTTAAGTGTGTTGCTTAATGCCACGCATGTTCTTGGCATAACCAAAAATAGATTAATGATTTGCGACATTCCAGTCGCAAAAAGTTATAAACCTCCAAGTCCAGAACAATAACAAGGAATACTCCCGAAATAGTTTACTCCACAAAAACATTGCATCTAACATAATTTACTTGTGTTAGCGGAATCTGTGTAGAAGCATTTTGTTTCTCTCTCCTACGGTTTACCATTTATACAAGTCATTCAGAATAAAGACTTCACAGACTATTGATGGAAAATTCAAGATATGAGTTTCATTTGTCATGCAAATATCTTAAACTGGCCGAAATTTAAATCACAATCGTTCGCACCATTTTTGAGAAAGCAAAAAATTATGAAAACTTTATCACACAAAGGGTATTTAGGGGTGGGAGGATTTTCTTGAAAAGCATTGTATCGCATCTTTGGAAAGCAATAGAATTGAGTGCTAACTACTATTAACTCGCCGCGATGTGGCCGAATGGTTAGACCATTCGCATCTCACAAATTTCGATACGAGGCGAACGCTTGTGGGATTTGTGGTGGACAAAGCGGCTCAAGGGCGGGTTTTCTCAGGTTCGCCCCACCAATGTATTCTACCGGTGCTCAATCGGCATTCCATATATCAGTGTCAATTCCATTAATTTTATTATTCATTCTACAATTGTTTAAAAATAATTTCAACTACTTTTAGCTTATTCAGACAGAAAAATAGTATTCCCAACATTAATTTAATTTTATATTTAAGAAATATATTATTTGGTTTTAAACCGATTTATCTTACCCCCAATATGCAATTAAATTTAAATATTTTTAAATATAAGGATATTGAAAAAAAATGACATGTCAAATTCTTGTTTGTTTACGTATCCAAACATATTACTTTCTATATACGTACTATGCGCAGTGTAGAGAGAAGATATTGTATTGCACCCAAAAATTCGATACCAGGATTTCACTGGAAACATGTTTTGAGACCCCCTGAATCCAAGAAAAGCATTTTTAGAAAAATGTCCGCGCGCACGTGTGTCCAGCATAGCTCAAAAACGAAAACACCGTTTAAAACCAAACTTGGCATTTAAGTTTGATATATTCCAAGGAAACGACATGAAGATTTAAGAAAATTCCCACCACAAACTACATGAAAAAAATTTCGAAAAGTTTTATTTTCTTGAAAATGCCTCTAACGATTTTGATTAAAATCTCTTATCTTTTAGATATTTACTTGCCATATAAATTATACGAGGTGCGTTCAAGTTATATAACACCTCCTATTTTTTTTTTTTCTCACAAAGTAAGGACAAGAAAAACGTGAAACTAGTGTCACTTCTCAACGTACTCTCCCTCTAGCCGTACACATTTTTCACAACGTCGACGCCATGATTCCATAGCCGCTGCGAACGCTTCTTTAGGATTGTGTTTTGACCACTGGAAAATCTCTGAGGCAATAGCGGCACGACTAGTGTATCTGCGACCACGGAGAGTGTCTCTGATCGTGGGAAACAGCCAAAAGTCACTAGGAGCCAGATCAGGTGAATAAGGAGCAAGAGCAGTCACTTCAAAGTTATCACGAAGAAACTCCTGCGTCGCGTTCGCCGATGCGCTGGTGCGTTGTCTTGATGAAAGAGCACACGCCCAACCTTTTCTGCCCGTTTTTCACGCAATGCTGGGAGGAGTTTATTCTTCTAAACATTTTGGTAGGATGCAGCTGTCACCGTAGTGCCCTTTGGAGTGCAATAAGTAAGGACTACACCACTGCTGTCCCAGAAGATGGCCACCATCATTTTGTCAGCACTGGCGCTCACCCGAATTTTTTTTTGGAGGCGGCGAGTCTGTGTGCTTCCATTGAGCTGACTGGCGCTTCATTTCACGGTTGAAAAAGGGCATCCATGTCTCATCCATTGTTACAATCGATTGAAAGAAAGTTCCATTCATGCCGTCATCACGCGTCAACATCGCCTGACAATTTGCCAGACGCGTAGCCTTGTGATCATCCGTCAGCATTCGTGGCACCCACCCGGAAGACACTTTTCGCATTTTCAGATCTTCATGCAGCAATGTGTACACAGATCCCACGGAAATGCCAATTTTGGCGGCCATGTCTGCAACGCTCAATCGGCGATCTTCCAAAACAACGTTCTCCACTAGCTGGATCATGTCGTCAGACCGGCTGGTGCGAGGCCGTGACTGTCTTGGTTTGTTGTCACACGATGTTCTGTCTTCATTGAACTGTCGCACCCAGGAGCGCACATTAGACACATCCACGGTACCATCACCACATGCCTCACTCAGCTGGTGATGAACTTCAATTGGTGTCACACCACGAAAATAGAGAAAACGAATGATTACACGTTGTTCTTACAATGAAAACGTCGCTGTTTTAAGTATCAAAAACAAACCTAACTCTCGTCGCTGCCACTAGAGTTCTATGCACTATACACTGCTGCCATCTCTGTCACGCATTTACAGAGTCCACGTGTATTTTAAAACAAACAGAAGTTCCTATCTGGCCCCAGTGCTGAAAAAAAAAAGAGGGAGGTGTTATAACTTGAACGCACCTCGTATATCTTGATATTTCTGGGAATAGCCTCAAAAGACTTCTTTATTCTGGATGTATTTTGCATAACTGGTAAACCGTAAGAGATAGACAAAAACTTACTACACAAGAAATGTAGATCACGATAAAACACACAATTGTCATATACATTTTTTTCGTGGAGTTATCGTTTTTGAGATATTTCTTGTTATTGGTTTCAGTTTAAAAAAAAAACAACTTTTCTCACACAGGAATTTGTCAACTTCGTCCATACGAACAAAGGAACTTCAGTCACATAGCAACCACCACATTAACCTATGATATTCCCTTATTTTGCTCCTACTTACAAGGAAGCAAGTAATAAGGACCATTTCTGCTAATGAAGTAAATAGAAGCATAAGTTCTCTAGCAATAATGTGTTGCAAAGATGTAGAGAAAGTCATGTGAATGGAATACATCAGCTTTTTTTTTTTTTTTTTTTTTTTTTTTGTTAATTCCTAATATCAAACATTTTAAAGCTTCATACAGTTATTTAAATGGACGTGACATTCAGGTACAGCACAGTGTTAAACCCAAGATTTTTAAGTCCATTTTTACCTCCCCATGCACGTATGTGCAATGCAAATGTAAATGGCGTGTTATTTATGTACACTCCGTGTTATTTATGGACGCTCTTTAACGGCTGTGGTTCTCAGCGTCCCATTCTATACTGGGCGTGAAAGACCGCTTAATTTTGCTCAGAGGCCTCTCTATCAGACTTGAGGTTCTTTTACGTGCCGTAAATCTACGACACGGGACCAACGGCTTTACTTCCCTTCCGAAGGAAGCCATGCTAAGGAAAAATCCATCGTCCTCCGCCGGGTTTGAACCCGCGACCTTGGGTATATGAAGTCAGCATGGTAACCATTACACCACGGAGGGCGACACTTAGTGGATAGAGCAGGTATTGTATTCCACCCAAAAATTTCGAGACATAGATTTTACGCGAAATACATGTTTTGAAACTACCTGAATAAAAAAAGCAAAACTTTTTAGAAACATGTCCGTGGGTGTGCATGTGTGAGGTCAGCAAAGCTCAAAAACGAAGAGTCGGTTAAATACCAAACTTAGTATTTAAGTTCTGTATCTTCCAAGGATGCAATACGAAGATTTTCAATAAAATTACTCCACCCACTCCGTGGAACATTTTTCGATAGTTTTGTCAAATATGGCTCTAACAATTTTGATTTAAATACCAATATTGGAGGTATTTACATGACAAATAAGATGTATATCTTGAATTTTCTGGGAATAGCCTCTGAAAACCTCTTCATTCTGGAAGACTTTTGCTAAAGTTTGCATAGCTGACAAACCGTAAGAGATTTTCAAAAATTTACCCGCGCAAAATATGTTGATCTCGCTAAAACACACAATTTATGTCCTATACACTTTTATGCAGAGTTAACCGTTTTCGAGATATTCTGAATTATTGGTTTCCGTTGTAACCAACATAAACTTTTCTCAAACGAGAAGACATTCTTTTCGTCTTGCTTTTGGTTACTCCTAGCAAGCAAAGATAATCTAATTTTGAATTGTTTCATTTACCAACCGGCTTTACCCTTATTTCACTTCTACTTACAAAGAAGCAAGTAAGAAGTCCAATTCTGGTAATGTTTATCTTGATATAGACGATGAACACAAATTTTTCTGTTACTTTCTCAATTTTGGACTAAAAATTCAGTAATGTAAATATAAAATGGATATATCTAATCTCTCTTGTGACAAATCAAGTTCTTTGTTATGTTTGTTTTAGTTCTGCCTGTATTAAAATCTGAAAACAATTATGTAAATATTCTGAGGTTTTAATTTGTCACATGACCTACGGCGTGACATTTTATAAAATCTGCTATTTGTCCCCCCGCTTTTTAAAAACATCTTTTTTGCGGTTTCAAGGAGGTCTAAAAATGAATTTCCGTTCATATCTGAATCTTGCCAAAATAAATGCTTATTTTAGTGTAAATAAGCTGCAATGAAAACTGCATAGTGGCACTGTAAATTATAAAACCTTTATTTAGAAAATCCTTTCTGATACTATCATAGGCCGGCATTCTATTGTTCCTTTCAAATGTAACAGGTAGTTAATGCTGTTATAAAGAAAAGCATACCAAGTAGCAGGCCCCTGACAATTCAGGTATGCCTTACGACCTACGGACAAGTTCATGGACTTTTCCATTAGGCCGGTACCTGTTTTATAAACCGGCCACGGAAGTGGATACGCCACTTGCGCGCGTCAAACCCATAAAGAGGAAGTACAACTGAAGACCTCGGTGGGGGCGACATTTACCAGCTTCTGTCTACTAACCCTCCAGGAGGACACTGAGGCGTCCAGGCGTATCCATTCTCCCACGGGTATCGGGCCACTGCCACGTCGAGTCCAATCCCCAACATTCCCTTCCGGGAGGGGCCTGGTGTTCGGCGCGGCTACTTCTAGAAGTACCACGGGTACACGGGTTCAGCAGCTGAAGGAGTCCGAATTTTGCGATATATTTATGAAATCCAGTCCCGATTTGATTCCCCTCCCCCTTTTAATAATAATATTTAAAAAACTTAAACAAGGTGTAAACGTGTTTCCGTTCATATCTGGATAGGGGACTTCTTGCCAAAATAAATACTTATTTTATTGTAAATAAGGCGTAATGATACTGAATAGTGGCACTGTAAATCCTTAACTTTTATTCTAGAAAATCCTCTTTGTTGTGTAATATCAGCCGGCATTCTACGGCTCCGCGTTCATCATATTTTGCCGTTCCTCTGAAATGTAATAGGTATCAGTTAATGCTGTTATAACAAGGGCAAATCAGTGACAGAGAAAGTCATCAATAACGAAGCATATTTCCTTCATGCTATCAGCTCTTCTAATCTTTCTTATAAATGCGGAGCGTATTCTTTCAGCTGCAGAGGAAATTACATGTTTACGTAACGTCTCCGTCTCTGTTTACTCAGTTTTAAAATATTTCAAGACGCTGAATCATTTGTGAACATTTACGGGCCAGTAGTTTAATGCGACACGACAGCAGAATACTCAGGAAAATTCTTCAACGTCGCGCCATTGTAAACATGTCAGTTTAACGGAAATTGCTAATGGAATAACCTATACGTGCGAAATGAATTCTATCTCCGTCCTATTTGTTGTCCATTTTTTCATACCCCTTTCCAACAAAAGAGGGAGACGTAGCAGCGAAACAAATACTACAAACGATGATTCCTCTTGCATCGGTTTTCAATTTGCCACACGCTGGGAACGCTGCAAAATGCCTCAGACTAATCGACCGCCTCCCTCACTATCATACTCTTGTGGAATTACTTGGAACCGACGACGCACCCCAACAAACAAGATACTCGCAATTCAAGCATGAGGAACCCAACACTGTCACCGTGGAAGTGTTTACAAAGCAGGAGCATTAACGCACTCGAATCCTGCTGACCTCAATTTAAGGTTTCGAATGTTTGCTGTGAATTTACATAAGTAGATTGTTTATTAATGCTATAGGGACTATTCCAGCATAGCGTACTTTGGGTATGAAGATGATACTTGGCCTACTCATTAGCATTTGATAATATCCCATGAGCGATTCATGAAACATCTTACACTGGGTATTGCTTTTGCCAGTTAAAAGTTTATTAATAATTTTCGTAGCACCCGTGTGATTGCCCAGTGTGTTAACTTAGTGAAATGAAATTTACTTTCAAACCAATCGCACCCTGAAACAAGATGAGAACTACGTAAATGCCAAACTTAAAAGTGTTCAGTATTAAGGAAAAACTTGTTACGGGTGAAATTTGGCACATAGTATGAATAAAGGTGCCATTCGCGTAGGCTTTCTAGAGCTAAAACAACGTGGTAACGAGCCCGCCTCGGTTGTGTGCGCGTCTCACATTCAAGAAGTCACAAGTTCGAATCTCATTTAGGGTGAGTTACCAGTTTTTCGGGTTTTTTCCTTATCTGAGAAGATGAATGTCAAGTAACTCTAAACTCCATGGATCCCGAGAACATTTGAGCATCATTTCACCCATTTAATTGTTCGATGTGACCAACTAGGTTAAATAACTTCCATCGGCACACATTCATGGCTCTTCATTTTACAACACTGCGAACATACGTTCTGTCACTGTTTACCACCTTCTGCAGCTTGGCATGTACATTCCCTCTAACAACTTTTTAAGGTATGTAAATTATTCGGCATATTTTATTCTATGTTTTGCACGATCTTGTAAACGTTAAGGATTGTTATATATGATTTTAGAAATCTCGTTGCATATTTTCAAACATTATAGTGTTATTTGTTGAGGTGATATATATTGTTGCTCATCTGGTATTAAAGTCATA
Source organism: Hymenopus coronatus (assembly GCA_030762935.1). Classification (NCBI taxonomy): domain Eukaryota; kingdom Metazoa; phylum Arthropoda; class Insecta; order Mantodea; family Hymenopodidae; genus Hymenopus; species Hymenopus coronatus. The sequence goes on along the minus strand of CM060897.1, from coordinate 129,873,147 downwards.
AACATGGACAAGACATTCATTCTGCTGCGCGCGCAGCCTCGCTTCTCTTCACTTTATACTGCAACTTAGCTTTTTATAACATCTACAATAGTTAGTCACCGGTAAAACTTGATGCGTTCCGTTCACATGACTTTCTCTACATTCCTATAACAAATTATTGTTATAAAGCTTATTCTTCTATTTACTTCATGTTAATCATTTCAACGTAGCGATGTGGACAATATGAAACCCCACTGTGCATCTAATATGGAACCCGGGTTGCATATTTCATGCATGTGACAAGTTATGTAGTTTGACCCTGAAAAGAGCTTTTGTTGTATTTTTAGATGCCACGAACTTCACTTGAGACGAAATCTCGTAGAAAAAGAAAGTTATGGGATATAGAGGACATGATACAAGCTGTTTCGGCTGTGCGGGAAAAGAAAATGGGCCTGGAGAGCAGCAAAGAATTTCATGTCCCAAAAAACAATATTAAGACGACTGGCCCTTGATACTGTGCTTTCTCCTGATAATGCGGTAGTAAAGAAGCTAGGAAGAAAGCCAAAACTTCCAGAGTGCATTGAAAACGAACTGGCAGATTATCTCCTAATGGAGGCTAAATTCTACGGATTTACTCGTATGGACGTTCGTAAAATGGCATTTCAATTAACTGTAAGAAATGGCGTGAAAACTCCATTTGGAGGGGAATCAGCTGGTAGGGCCAGATTTGACCATTTCATGCGACGTCACCATGAAAAGCTGGCTATTCGGAAACCAACTGGAAACCGTATACACTAGTTAAGGGTTTTACCCGCGAAAATGTTGCAGCATTTTATGATTTACTCGACGCGCAATATAATCAGTACCGGTATCCCTCTGATAGAGTATGGAGTACAGATGAAACAGGATTGAGTATAGTGCAAAGTAAAATTGCTCAAGTTTTTGGACTGAAGGGAAAACGACAGGTATGCTCTCCGACAGCTGCTGAGCGAGGGTCCCTTATCATGAGTGCTAGAGGCTCATACGTGACACTGATAATGATTTTCCCCAGAAAAAATATGACAGAAACACTGATGAGAGGCTGTCCCCCTGGATCTATTTGGGGAGCTTATCCCTCTCATCAGGATGGGTACAGAATCACCGTTCCACTGCTTCGCTAGAACATCAGAGACGTCCTCGATTCTACTGATCCTCGATGGTGCATTAATTTCAATTTGTTTGTAAAGCTCATAATTCTATTACTATTTCTCAAATTAACAAACATTTAAAACATAATTGGATTTTAATTCCTATTTCCAGGTGAACATCTTGGGGGTCCATATTACCCGCACCATAACTTTGTCGGCGAGTTTTACATTTTCATAAAATAAATACTAGCTTTCTCACTTGATAGAGAAATTAATTAACGAGTTAGACGTCAATATATAGGGGATACGAAATTCGGTAATTGGTATGAATCGAATTGATAGTTTAAGATATATATCTTAAAAACAAAGTGGGATTCCATATTCCCACCTCTTCCTCTACAATTTGTAGAACTCTTCATCCGGATTCAAACTATATCTACAGTTTAAAGATTTGTAATCTACTAACTTACATATCAAAAAGGTTTACAAATGTGTTCTTACAGCTCGACAACTGGCACGATCATTCCTTCCCTGTATAACAACACTTCACCATCTATTGTGTGAACGAGTGCTTCAATGTTTGAAAAAGAAACCTACAGGTACACCTTTCAAAATGCCAGATTCGAACCCCGTCAAGCACATTCTGATATATTTAGTTTTAGTACTAAGGTAGTGATATTTTAGGACGGCCCTTACACTGTACTTATGTCTAATTTTTTTAATTATCGCGTAGTGTTATTTGGGGGGACTTTCTTTAGCACGTCTGTACATAGTGGCTAGAGAAAGTATTGTATTTCAGCCAAAAATTCAATGTCGAGAGTTCACCGGAAATGTTTTGATATCCCCTGAGTCTAAAAAAAAACATTTTTATAAATAGTGGCTGTGTGTGTGGGGGGGGGCGTTTGGACAGCATAGCTCAAAATCGAAAAGTCCGTTCTATACCAAACGTGGTATTCATGCTTAATACCTTCCAAGGATGCGACAGGAAGATTTCAAGAAAATTCCGTCACCCCAAACTGCGTTTTACACGGAAATGTTCTAAAAATGGTTGTAACAAGGATTAAGTATCGTATATGTTACATATTTACATCATAAATACAGTGTGCATCTTGAATTTTCTGGGAATAGCTTCTAAAGTTCTCTTTAATCTGGATAAATTTTGTTTAATTTTGCATAATTGGTAAACAGTAAGAGATAGACAAGAACTTATCTATACAAAAAATGTGGTATCATTAAAAACAATTCTATGTGGTATACTCTTTTGGGCGTTAGAGCTGACCACTTGTTATTGGTTTCAATTTTTGGGCGCAGCTTTTATTACACGGGCAAGTCATCTCTCTTGCTTTACTGGTAGGCACGAAAATGGAACAGAACTTCAATTGTTGAACATAACGACCAGCTTTTAAAGGATTTTACTGCCGCTTTACCAAGTGCATTCCCATAATTCTCTTCTATTTACAAGGAAACACGTAATAAGACAATTTCTGCTAATGTTTATCTCGATTAGCATAATGTAGATAAAAGAATAAACTTTTGTAAGAATATTTTGTATGTGGAACAGCTATAGAAAGTCATGTGAATGGAACTTATTTTTCTTCTTTTTTTAAACTCTTTTAATGAAAATGTTTTCGCTTTGACTGTAAAAAGATCACACAAAAATACTTCTGACAAATGCACTGCTGAGATGGAAAACAATGAACATTTATATTAAAACTTTCCTTTTTCAAACACATTTTCCACGAAAGAGCAAAAATGTATAAATACTTAAAAGTTGGTTTCCACTGAACTACCCACCCGCTTATATAGTCATAATGCTTTATCATTTGAATCATGGTGAACAGCGCAATTAATTTATGAAACAACATATTGGACGTTTCATTTTCAAACATGCAATTGCTAATATAAACACGCTGTATAAATGATATCTGCTCCAAATTATATCTAGGCTTTGAGATATATATATATATATATATATATATATATATATATATATATATATATGTTTCTTATAGTTACTTATATACTCGCGTATGTAAATACAAATGGGCGGATGAAGTACGCGCGTTTCAGGGACATTAGCTGAACTACTTACTAATGTAGAAATGTTAATAGATGGCAACAATGTGAGACGGTAATTCTTGACGTCACTGCTCTATGATTGTTCTATATCAAAGGTTTATAAACAATCCCCAGTACTTTAATTATTCTAATTACATGTTTGTATAAGTGATTTATTTTCTTGTATATAGTTCATCAATTGTAACAAGTTATGTTAACGTGTTCCAAGGCAGAGCTGCGAAACTATGCACTTGGTTCTAACAAAAACCTTGCAACTCATAGGTTTTCTTTACTTCATGAGCGTGCATTAGAGTAGTTAGGTACAAGTGCTAGCTCGATAAAGGTCCCTAATATTTCCCAAGAGGACATTTCTTTTTCTCTAGTCACATGATCTAAACACAATAAAACCACGTGACATGGTGACGCCGCGCATAACTTTTGGCGGCAAATAATAGCAATCAGCATTTAGAAAGTTAAGGCAGACATCTTGCCTCTCGGGCTATTTGGAGACCCAATTTCAGAAGTTGTACAGTTTACCCTGTCATTCGGACGAGTACTCCACGGCATGTTGCATGAGAATGCGGCGCTTAAATTTTAAAGTGTAAATTGCAAAATAGTGTTAAAATAAGTGTTATACTTCAGTATATACAGTAACTATCTTTATATGTTTAAGTGTTTCTCCGAGTGTAAAAAGTGTTGCGGTATTACTGTTTGTCAAGATGACTTCACTAATGCGTTTGATGTTTCGTCGAGGAATAATAATACATCAGAGTGAAAAAAGGATCCTGGTATTCTTAATTCTAAATCCAGTATCCACACCTACATTCTTTCCTGTTTTCACTCTGAGAAGGATCAACAGCTCTACCGACTTCGAACCCTGAGACAGCGACGCTGAGGCAGCCAGAGAATCAACTTCTACCAATCAGGTATGTGATCACTGAAGAGGTCCTTAGCATCCAATACGGAGGACTCATTCTTTATTTCTGTATGCTGTCGGTTTTCACTCGACTGACAAGACAAAGAAGGTACATAGAAAGTGTCTTTCCCACACCCGCCATAAATCAAAGCTAATTGAGTACTAACAACGTGGCAGTGTACACATACAAAGACATAACGCAACAAATGGCAGAAAAGTTTTCTAAACTAACAGCACGTTTATTATTTCTTTGTGCTGCAGAACTGCAAACTACAAAACGGATAAAAAGCTAACTTAAATTTCAAAACTGTTATAATTATTCCGATTGCTTTTACCACTATCAGAAATAGCTAGTGTAAAATAGAAAAGTATTGTTATCCAGATATGATGGAAGAAAAGAACAAAGAGAGGGGCTCGTCATTAGTAGCTACAAATAGCGAAAACATTTCTTACAAAAACATTCATTTCATTTATCTGTTTTGCTTTCTGGTGAGATTTTCCCATGGAATTAGCAGTCAATACTTTCCCTCCTAATGCCATGCATTTGTACTACATCGTTTGATATTTTATTTTATTAATTCACGTCTTTTCCTCGTTACATCCAGGAAGCGTGAAGAAAACGTTACTTCATAACCTGAACTTAGGCGATGATGGAGGAAGGAAAACCGATGAAAAGAGGAGAGGATGATAAGTGATGTCATTTATTGTGTCCTCGCCTGTTATATATAAAGGACGCAGTCGCCGCAGGTGGGCAAATCATTAAGGGCACCCCGTCACCACCGAACTACAATACATTTGACAGTGTTTTGGAAACGGGAGCTGTCATGTAATCAACAGGTAATTTGTTACACAGCCCACGTTTTCTCTTTCCCATGGGCTTGCCCATTAAAATACTAACATAAACTTCCTCCATAATTAACAAAATATGTGTAGTATCATAACGTCAAGAATTGATTTAACGGTGACTCAATTAACTCTTCAGAACTACTAGCAAGCTAAAACTGGCGAGACTACCTACACTGCTATGAGAAATTCAGTATTGTTTTCTTGGCAGTACATACCGAAATAATACGCTAGTCACTCAAATGTGCGGAGCCAACCCTACTGATTATACCCAAAATCCTATGAAGCCAATGCACTGTCAGATAGCATGTACTTTCTTACTTAATTCTTTAAGGCAATGCCTCTGTGAAATTTGGAAAAAAGAACCTTATTAAAATGTATAACAATTACGCACAACTCAAATTGTAATTTTCGAATTCTAATTTGTACTATTAATTAAATATATTTAAATTGTCTAAATTTATAGCTCTAATAAACAAATCCACATCTTGCATTTTCCAACATACCCACATCAAAATTCAAGTTTTACAGTAAATGAGTTTTACAAATGGATCTACATCAGCCCTTTTTATGTGAAACCCCTGCGACGGAAAGTTTATTGAGTGAATAAAATCAATATTATTTTTTTTTAATTGTAACGTGTATATTAAGAATATGTCTATTAATATTATGCAGTTTTGTTACTTTCTCTATACGTACTATGTACATAGTGTATAGAGAAGGTATTCCGTTGTATAAAAAAAATTCGATACCGAGATTTCACCGGAAATACATGTTTTGAGACCACCTGAATCCAAAGAAAGCATTTTTAGAATAATGTCAGTGTGTGTGTGTGTGTGGGGGGGGGGGGCAGCATTACTCAAAAACGAAAATACCGTTAAATACCAAACTTGGTATTTAAGTTCAGTATCTTCCAAGGATGCCACACGAAGATTTTCAAGAAAATCCCCCCACCCCCAACTACCCTTCACATGAAAAAATTTTGAAATGTTTGATTTTCTAAAAAAAATGGCTCTAACGATGCTGATTAAAATATCATATATTAAAGATACATACTTGACAAATAATATGTATATATTGAATTTTCTGGGAATAGGCTCTGAAGACTACTTTATTCTGGATGAATTTTACGGAATTTTGTGTAACTGGTAAACCGTAAGAGATAGACAAAAACTTACCACACAAAAAATGTAGAGCACATTAAAACACACAATTTATGTTATATACACTTTTTTCGTGGAGTTGATCGTTATTTTTTTTGTTTTTAGATATTCCTTGTTTTTTGTTTCAGCCTTAAAAAACATACTTTTCTCATGCAGGAATTTGTCAACTCCTGCCCATACAAACGAAGGAACTTCAGTCACATATATTTTGCTATCACTTTAACCTATGTTACTCCCTTATTTCGCTTCTACTTACAGGGAAGCAAGTAATACGACTATATTTTTTCTCACTTAGTATCAAGTAAATAGAAGCATAAACTTTTTAACAAAAATTTGTTGCGGAGATATAGAGAAAGTCATGTGAATGGAACACATCAGATTTTTTTTTTTTTTTTTTTGTATCCCAGTTATACCTATCATAAATATTAGAAATACTTTATTCGTAATATTCCAGTAAAAAAAGTATGTTTAACTTTCAAAACTTAATATTTCGCAAAATATGGTCATTTTAAATGTACTTCTAAGATGCAGTCCATAAAAAAGTCTGGTGTGTTCCATTCACATGACTTTCTCTACATCTGTATTACAAATTATTGTTAATAAGCTTATGCTTCTATTTACTTCATGCTAATGGAGAAAAAATTAGCAGAAATAGTCTTATTACTTGCTTGAATGTAAGTAGAAGCGAAATAAGGTCGTACCATAGGTTAAAGTGATAGTCAAAAGCTTGTTGCTATGTGACTGAGGTTCCTTTGTTTGTATGGACAGGCGTTGACAAATTCTGTAAGAGAAAAGTAAAGTTTTTCAAAGCTGAAACAAAACAAGGAATATCTAAAAAAACGATCAACTCCACGAAAAAAATGAATATACCATAAAATGGGCTTAAAACTGAAATCAATAACACGCAATATCCCGGAAACGTTTATTCTACAAAGAAATAAAAAAAAAAATTGAGAAACGTTGTATTTGAATGAAATATGCGTTTTTCGTAGAGCAAGTTTTTTTTTTTTTTTTTTTTATCTACGGTTTACGCGGTATATGTTAAGTCATTCAGAATGAAGGGGTCCCCAGAGGCCATTCCTAGAAAATCAAAGAAATACATTTCTTTGTCATGAAAATAAAACATTAGTGATTTAATCAAAATCGTTAGAGCCATTTTTGAGAAAATCAAAATTGTCTAATTGTTTCCATGTAAAGGATTGTTGGGGTGAGGGGATTTTCTTGAAAATCGTGTTGCATTCTTGGAAAACACTGAACGTAAATACCATTTTTTTTTTTTTTTTTTTGAGCACTGCCGCCTACAACACACACGTTCTTCTAAAAAATGGTTCCTTTTAATTCAGGGGACCTCAAAACATTTCCGGTGAAATCTCAATATCGATTGTGGGAGGAATACAACACCTCTATCTACATGTGCGCTGTACATACATGCTGAGAAAGTAATAAAAAAGAGCTTGCGAGAGAAAAAATCTGATGTGTCCCATTCACATGGCTATCTCTACATCTCTATAATTTTTTTTTTTAAAAAGCTCAGTCTTCTAACTACATTATGATAAACGAGATAAACATCAGCAGGATTGTCCTTATTACTTGGTTCCTTGTAAGTAGAAGGGAAATAACCTAATGTGTTCCATTCACAATATGTTTTCTAGCTGTTCGGCAAACCACCTTTCATTCAATAGATTAATATTTTATCTACATTATGCTAATCAAGATAAACATGAGCAGAATTAAACTTATTACTTACTAGCTTCCTTGTAAGTAGAAGGAAATAAGGGAACGCACAGGCTAAAACGATAGTCTAGTCCTTTAAATTGTGTTTTAATGAGATCTACATTTTTACTTTCTCTACAGGTACTATGTACATACTGTATAGAGAAGGGTTTGCACTCCACCCAAAACTTCGATTCTGAGATTTCACCGGAAAATATATGTTTTAGGGTTCACTGTATAATAATTATATAGGGTAACTTAGTCTAAAACGGGTCAAAAATTATAAAAATAATAATAGAGCTTAAAACGTTCATGTGAGTAAATATAGCAATATATTTTTGATTACGTAAGTCCTTAAGCAATAAAGCCCAATAGACATATTTTTATTAACAATAAGGATACACGAAAAATTGAGGTTAATAGCACTTCTGTACACGACCCGATTTACCCTAAGGATTAGGTCTAAATCGGGTCAGTCATCAAGGTAAATAGGGTCAGTCTAAAATAGTTTGCTTTTTGAAAAATACACACTTAAATATGGACAAAATTAGTCACATAACCCGCATTTGCCACAAATGAAATTCTTTCCTTTGGCACTAACACAGTCTTCATGGTACCATTCTTTCCCACTTCCCTGACACTATATCCAGTCCCCTAATTTTTCTGAGCGACGATCATCGTATTTTACAAAACAGAATGCATATGCGCTTTTATTTTGCACTTGCATGTCAGAAGATGGCGGCAACAGTCGTTTTCTTCCACTTTTTGTTCCATACTTGTTTGACTGAGCCAGGACAACGATTTCTTTTCTAAACTTACTTCTCAGCTGCAATCTTTTTCTTATTTCTATATTTTGTGGAGAAGTTAAAAGAGCCGCTTTCTGTTTCCTTGCTAACTCTTTACGTTGCGGTCTTTTTATTGGAGACGGCAGCAGGTCACGGAAGGTCATCGTGGATGTTGATGCGTGTTCTGGACTGAAATTAGGAATAGTATCCTCAAGCTGTAAAGTTGCACTCTCATGTACTGAAGTATGACGTTCTGGTGTGATCATACATTCTCCTGAAAAATATTCCTGATCAGACACCACATTTTCGTTTAGGGGAAACAGACCTGTTGATAAAAATCCAGACTCAGCAATCGCTGGTGTTGCTGATTGGAGCCAAGCTTCTTTGAAAACTCTTCCAAATGTTATTTTTGTAATCCCTGTGTGTTACGCACAAATTATTGCATTCATTGCCATAATATGCTTTGAGAGCCTTGAAGAATCATCTACCTAATGGTTGGAGTCAATGATTAGTGTGACTTGGTAGACATACCATATCAATGTCGTGTTCTTCACAAAACTGCAGTGCAGACAAACTCTTGTGAGATCCATGACCATAAATTAGCAGCAAACATGTTCCAGGCACTCGATGGGCCAGGAAGTAATGCAGCCACTGCAAAAAAATTTCTTCATTGATCCATCCAGAATCTGACATGGTCACAAGAGATCCATTTGGGAAGTCATCCGAAAATTCTTGAAGATATTTCTTTCCCTTAAAAATAGCCAATGGAGGAATAAGGTTCCCAGTTGCATTTGTGTAAGCTATTATCGTGACAAGCTCCCCTCTCTCAACACAAGTTTGAGAGTACACTGTCTTAGCACCCTTCTGAGCAAAATGCTTTCTTGTAGGTTTATTGTTCATCTATAAACCAGATTTGTCGGCATTATATATCAGTTGAGGTTTATTAAGTAAAGCACAAGCCTGTAAAGTCTCCTTCTAGAGTTTGAAGTAGTCAGATACATCCTTTCTGTTGAGACCATTACAACAAGCACGAGAAAGACCCTCTGCCGTTCTTAATGTCAACAGCGTTTTCTAAGCATTACTAGGAATCTGTAATAAAACAATAACGACAAAAACTTAATTCACTCATAGCAGCATTGACCCCTTTAAACCTTAATTTACTGACCCGATTAATCCAAAATGTAGGAACATTTATAATCATAAGTTGGTAGTACTTAAATGCGATTAATGAGCGTTGGAGTGTCTTATCCTCAAATACAAGGACTATGCTGGTTAATAAACTTTAGCTGAGCAAAATTCCTTGTTGTTTATGTTGCAAAATAAAGAAAACAATCAAAGTTTTATTTTAAATATCTAAGCAATACAGCCTTTACCTAAAACAAGACTTGTTTCTTTTTTATACCACAGCTACAAAAAACACAATTTCCATAAACTTTGACGTTCACCGGTAGATGGTAGCATGTTGAATATGTCACTTGACCTTCGTGTAAACAGCAAAGTTTAAACCTGTCCCGATTTAGACTAAGTTATCATATATATATATATATATATATATATATATATATATATTTATTTAAAAAAAAAAAAAAGGACTTTCACAAAAAGTCCGCGCGCGCGGGTGTGTGTGTGTGTGTGTGTGTGTGTGTGTGTGTGTGTGTGTGTGTGTGTGAACACGATATCTCAAAAACGAAAAGTCGGTAAAATACCAAACTTGGCATTTGAATTTAGTATCTTCCAGGGATGCAACACGAAGATTTTGAGAACAATCCCCCCACCCACAACTACGCTTTACATGAAACTTTTTTCGAACATTTTGACTTTCTCAAAAATGTCTGTAGCGATTTTGATTAAAATATCGTACTTTAAGATATTTACCTCACTAATAAAATGTATATTTTGAATTTTCTGGGAATAGCCTCTGAAGACTACTTTAGTCTGGATTAATTTTGGGAAATTTTCGTAACTGCTAAACCGTAAGCGATAGACAAAAACTTACCACACAAAAATGTAGAACACATTAAAACACACAATTTATGTTATAAACATTTTTTTTTCGTGGAGTTGGTCGTTTTCGAGATATTCCTTGTTTTTGGTTTCAGCCTTGAAAAACTTATACTTTTCTCATACAGGAATTTGTCAACTCCTGTCCATACAAAGAAAGGTACTTCAGTCACATACTAACCAGCATTCGATCATGACTTTAACCTATGGTACTCACATATTTCGTTTCTATGTTCTACGTTTCTCGTACTTACAAGGAAGCAAATAATAAAGACTATTTCTGCTGATTTTTTCTCGACTAGCATGAAGTAAATAGAAGCGTAAGCTTTTTAACAATATTTTTTCTGCAGAGATGTAGAGAAAGCCATGTGAATGGAACGCATCAGATGTTTTGTGTAGTAACTTTTTGTCTATTTCTTACGGTTTGCTGCTTAAACGAAAACCATCCAGAATGAGGAGGTCTTCAGAAGTTATTCCCAGAAGATTCAAGATAAACAGTTTATTTGTCATAAAAATATTAAACATAAGGTATTTAAATCCAAGTCGTTACGGCCACTTTTGAAAAAATCTGATGTTTTCCATTCACGTGACTTTCTCTACATCTGTGTAACAAATTATTGTTAAAAAGCTTATGCTATTTACTTCATGCTAATCGAGAAAAAATTAGCAAAAATAGTCTTATTACTTGCTTCCTTGTAAGTAGGAGCGAAAAAAGGGAGACCCATAGGTTAAAGTGATAATCAAAAGCTGGTTGCTGTGTGACTGAAGCTCCTTTGTTTGGACAGGAATTGACAAATTCCTGTATGAGAAAAATAGCTGAAACTAAAAACAAGGAATATATAAAAAAACAATCAACTCCAGAAAAAAAAATATAACATAAATTGTGTGTTTTAATGTGCTCTACATTTTTTGTGATGTAAGTTTTTGTCCATCTCTTACGGTTTAGCAGTTATGCAAAATTCCGTAAAATTCATCCAGAATAAAGTAGTCTTCAGGGGCTATTCCCAGAAACTTCAAGATATACATTTTATTTGACAACGATTTCAGCGATTTTATAGAGCCTTTTTAAAAAATCAAATTTTTCAAAAAAAATTTATATAAAGGGTAGTTGGGGGTGGGGGATTTTCTTGAAAATCTTCGTGTCGCATCCTTGGAAGATACCTAACTTAAATACCATGATGTCGACAGACACACACACGGACCTTTTTCCAAAAATGCTTTTTTTGGATTCAGGTGGACCCAAAACATGTATTGCCGGTGAAATCTCGGTCGATTTTTGGGTGCAATGCAATACCTTCTCTATACACTATGTACATAGTACATGTAGATAAAGTAAAAATAGAATTTTTCGAAAAATGTTCTATGTAAAGGGTAGTTGGGGTGGGGGAACTTTATTGAAAATCTTCGTGTCGCATTTTTGGAAGATACCAAATTTAAATACCAAGTTTGGTATTTAACAGTATTTTGGTTTCGCTAAGCTGTCCACAACACTCACGCGCGCGGACATTTTTCTAAAAGTATTTTTCTTTTTTTATAACTCAGGGGTCTGAAAACATATTTATGTTAAAATCTCGACATCGAATTTTTGGGAGCATTACTATACCTTCTCTATACTCTTATGTACATGGTACGTGTTGAAAAAGTTAAGTGTTTAAAAATGACGTGCCTATTAATCAGCATTTGCCTTCAGTTTAATTAGTAGTTTCAATGCGATAAGGTAAAAAGGCTTCCTTTAAAGGTGGGAATTCATACCATATTATGAAAAAATTAAACAACAAACAGACAATGTTTAACAATTTTTGGTCAAATTTCAAAGATGGATTAGCTTAAGCAAATAGTTTTCCTGCTAGAAAAACTAAACAAAAACTCAAACTCCATGCAGATTACTCGATTCTCCCAACGACCTCCTCCATCCACAATGAATTCAAAGAACTTTATTTACATAAAAATTATATCAAATTTATCAATCGTGCTTAGTTAATTAAAATATTCGAAAATATTCAAAAGTTTAGCAATTTCGAGACCGGATTTTCCGATAGATAGAAACAGAACGAATCGCAAACTTTCAACCAGTATATTAGAATCAGAAAAATAATTAGTAATTAAAGACATCCGTCAAATATCCATGGGAAAAGTGTCAAGAAGGGAAGCTGAATATTTCAAAGCCGGCTAACACTGCTATAAACGAAACACAAATCGTGCTTTAATTAGCTCAACATTTTTCATGCAGCAAGCTTTTGCATTATACAAAATTATGTATCAAAAACAACTTCACAGGCTATTTCCAGAATGAAGATTTACATGCATTTGATTCTCACGCATAAAAAGCATCTCCTGTTTAAATCAAAATAGTTTGCCCCATTTTTGAGAAAATAAAACAAAGCATTTTGCATAAAAAGAGCAGTTTGTAGTGCGGAAACATTCTTGAAAACCTTGGAATTTGCAAATTCATATTTGGTACTGAACTTTTTATTAAGACATTTACACGACAGAAGGTACCCTCCCCTGTTTTTATTTCTCTCTTTCTTATTTCCCCCGAGGGTTTCCCTTATGCTTAAAAGACCCGTGTCAGCTAATTCTACACTCATAGGAGCATAATTTCATTTATTTAATTCAATCATCGCCCGAATATCAGGTTAAAACGGGCGACATTTAAAAAAATAATTTTAGAAGCTATATAAAACAATAGTTGGTGGAGAATGTCATGTGAAGTGAGTTTTTTTTTTTTTTTTTTTTTTTTTTGTATATTTGACACTCCTACACATACAGGTTTCTAAAACGCAGTGTTGAGCGAATCTCAAAAAACTTGTATTTCCTATGAAATGTCTATATCGAATATTTGGAAGACTACTAGTATACGTAGGTGATGATAATATAAACAAGTAGAACAGACTTGGTTTCGCGGCTGTTGTAGCAGACAACGCTCAGTTATTCTGCTGTCCATATCAACATTTAATATGAATGACGAATTGACAATGAAACTGTGCCGAGTACTGGTCTGAATAATAAATAAAATGTAATGAACGAATATATATTGAATGTGATTAAATTGGAGGAACTATGTTTATTTTATGGCCCTTATTATTGCTCACGATGATAATATAAAATTCATTATAAGGTATACGGGCATACTGAACTTTGAAAGCAAAGGTTGCGTACATGCAGGAGCCTGGTTTGTTTCCGCGCTAAAGATGAAGCAGTCTGCGAGACTGAGTTATGGATAGTGACAAAAAAATGTTTCTGCACATAAAAGTGTAACCATTTTCGATTCACTCTTAGGTTGATCCGCGCCAAAACAGGTCCACGTGGTCAGTGCACCAAGGTACAACACAGTAATACTGCGCGCAAGAATGTACTAATGAAAATGCTACTAATGCAAATTACAGAATGAATTTATTCTTAAATAGTGTAATAATCTGTAATAACAGAAGAGTTGAATTGATGGCTATTTATACCATTAAGCGGAGCTGCAAGTCGCATGAGTCACCTAATTTCAGCAATATTACTTCCATAGTAACGGTTGCTGGTTGTTGCTGTTTAGAATCATGGAGGACGTTCTCGGCGAATTTTCTCTTGGGTTTTCGTCGAGTCACATAGCATAAGGTTGATAAACCGTTAATAAGTGATGAAAAAGCTATAGTGTTGACTGTTTATTGTGGGTTTCGTGAGAAATATACAACACTTGCCGTAAAAGAAGTGGTGAAATTAAAACCCGAGTTCACCGGTGTTTCGGCAATAAATATAAACAGTGCTCGCAAAGGAAAAATCTGAAACTGAAAAGTACTTACATCCGGAAAAAAAAAAGAAAAAAAAAAAAAAAAAGAAAACGCGGGAAATACGCAATGCAAGAATGCGACGATTTTGTGAAGAATGCAATTCGCATAATAGTGTACAATTTCAAACTGCTACATGTAACGAAAGAAGAAACATTTTGGGAGATAGTTTAAGTGATAACCTGGTTATCAACCTTGGACTGAAAAGCAGCAGTACAAATAGTTCAGATGACGATTCTGATCTGGAGAGAATATAAATGTAAGTTGTCGCATACATGTTTTTTTTTGTTTTTTTTTTCCTTTCTTTTCTTTCCGCTCGTGCTTTTTAGAGTTAATTACATATGCACCCCTTTATTTTGTTATGACTAACAATATTATCATCATTATACCTAATAGAATATTTTGGTCATCGTTTAAGTTGCAGAATAGGGGCTCCGTTCGTTTTTATTACAATATACCGCGTGTACACGCCACATGGTCGTGAAATATATTTGACGTGAATTGCGATAGATTACAGATTAACGGTGCACTAGTCGCCTGGATTTTGCTTTGGCAAGGATCAGCTAAGGCTGAATAGATAATAGGTGGTCTCTCCTGTAACAATTCAGTGCATTGATCTGGTTTGTTTATTTAAACTCAACGCAATGGGAATGCCAGTGGAACCGAGTGGGATGGCTCAGGCGGTAATGCCTTGACCAACATTCGGGAGATCCTAGATTCAAATCGATTTGACTAAGGTTTTTTCGTGGTTTCTCTTAGTCGCCAGTCAATACCGAATTGAATATTTCAATTGCCCGAAATTCCACCTTCAGTTTAAAACAACAGTAAAACTGGATAATTGTATTTTCTGTCCAGCTTTACTTCACCGTTAATGTAAACAAAAGCAACAGGTTGCAATGGCTATGATTGGTTGCTGAACGTTTTACTGCTTTTCTCCATCACAAAATAATTCCTCTTAAATTGCCGATTGAGACAGTATTACACTATGTAATGGTGTCTACGTAATATAGTATGAATGATTAAGGAGTAGAATTTACTGATCATCTAGTCATTATTTCTTTATGTAACGATATATATCCATTTTGCAGTTTATTTCTAACGGTTGCTTCTAGTCAGCTAGTAATGGCGGAAAAATTATGTTTCACTACCAGTGTAGTGAAACAAGCAAGGAAAGAATTATTTCTTTTGTGTGTGTGTGTGTGTTTGTGTGTGTGTGTGTGTGTTGAGTTTTGTGAAAAATACTTTACCTTTTCATTAAACAATGCTCTTAGCATAACGATAGAATTAACTGTTATTTCAAAAAGCAGCATAAACTGTGAAAAACTTTTAAATTAGTCGAGGTGCAACATCTAGTGCCAGCCGAAAATGTAGTGAATGTGAGTCACACATTGTTCAGAAGAACCAGAGAGTGAGATTTGGAGGGGATGGTACATTGTCGTTAGTCCATCTATCAATCTCCGTGATGATTCAGGCAGTTCAATTGCTACTGCAGCAAATGACTCGTTTCTTGAAGAAGTGGGAAGTAGCTCTTCTGTAAGTCATTGCATTATGGCATTATATTAAAGAAATGTGCAATGTATTGTTGTGCATATGTGAATGCTAAAATTCTCAAAAAACTGTTGGAGTGATGTAGGTATGCAGTACTTCAATAAGCTTTCAGAACAACACGTCTGCATTTTATAATTTAAGGACATTTCGTACTAAATACATAACGACTCGTCTACCTGTTTTATTTATTATACATTTCATAGAATTAATCATTATCTGTGTTCAGTAAAAGTTGGTAGCTATTCTTTTTTTCCTGTCAAACGTAGGTACGCGGTTTTACAATTGTATGGCAGATGAACCAGCTTAGCACCACGTGGTGCGAGCTGGGCGTTCGCGGAAGAATACATTTTGATTTGTTTACTTCGCCGGTGAAGTAAGGCTGGACAGATAATAATTGAAATTACGATGCCATCTATCCAGAGATAGATGATCAGTAGCCCAGTATCATATGCTTGTTACAGACAAAGTAGCATGGTGTATAAGGCATGAGGTGTACCGCCCGAGTATAGTTGAAGAGAAAGCAAGCTGGATGACACCCTACACTACACCGTCTGCTTGGCACGAAGCGAAAGTGGTATGGGCAGTGGGGGAATCCAAGGAATCGTGCGTATTGGAAGGGGAATAAACCACTATTCACATTTACACTTATTCATTAGTATCACCATCGTATACACTTCTTTCTCTAACCACCATAACAATCATCGCTGTCTATCGCCCTCTGGCGGGAAAAGCTATAGTTTGCGTGCTGTGTTACCCAACAGATGGCAACTGCTGCCTGCAATCCTTCGCATGGGTACGGAGAAAAGACCATGAAGGCTACGTCCACCGTACACTTCAAACGAATATCACGAAAAGAATTGCTGCGACATTACCATGTAGTTAAAGCACGTTAAGTAAATAAAATGTATTAAAAAAAACTGTGAAATGCTTAAACTAATATTTTAATAAATGTAGTTAGTATTGGTACCGATTTCTGCTGCTACTTCTTCCCATAATTTTGCGACTAAATGTAAATATGTTCTAGTGATCAGGCTGAAAAATGTGTTTTATTTATGGGTGCTCTTTTAACTGCTGTCATTTTCAGCGTTCCATTCTACACTTTTTGTTCAAATCTGGACATCTATTTTCTAACACGTGCTCCATCTACACCATGACCAATTGGAGCACGTTTTAGAAATAGATGACTAAATTTGAACAAAATTGATAGCTTCACTGTATGTAATGTTTGTTTTTTTTTTTGTTTTTTTTTTTTTTTTTAGTGCCGTAAAGCTACCACACAGGACTACTTTTCTTCCGAAGAAAGTCGTGCCAAGGATAGTCATATTTCCATAATATTGGTCTCAAAAATGCACATGAAACAAGCTTTTCACATACCATCATACCGGCAATAAAATATACTAAGAACTGCATCGTACGGAGTTTTCTATCACATGTATAAAAAGTATCTGGTTGGTTGTTCGAAAGAATGTGGGAAATCATTTAGCGGTAGCAAGCGAGCTAATAGGATACAACCTGGCTCAGTCTTGCACACCTTTTAGAACAGCATTATTCATTCCTTCCGACTAGGTAGTTAAACCAAGCTCCACCTTGCACGCAGTCTAATGTAAGGCCAAGTTGAGACAATATACAACTGGTGCTAGATGAGAATAACCTGAGATTTAAAAGTAAACTTACATAATAGAATAGAATTTCATTGCATAGAATTAGGCACTTTTATTTACTTATCCATCACTTGTTCAGTAATTTAATAAGTATGCTGTAACCTGATACCTATGACTAATCAGGTTAAAGGCGTTAATGTAATAATTAAAAAAAAAGCTGATGTGTTCCATTCACATGACTTTCTCTACATCTCTGCAACAAATTATTGTTAAAAAGCTTTTGCGTCTATTTACTTCACTCTAACCGAGAAAAAATTAGCAGACATAGTCTTATTACCTGATTATCTGTAAGTAGAAGCGGAATAAGGTTAAACTGACATTCAAAGGCTGATTGCTATGGGACTGAAGTTCCTTTGTATGGACAGAAGTTAATTACTGCACTAATTACTACATGAAAAACTATAAATTTTTCAAAGCTGAAACAAAAAACAAGGAATATCTTAAAAACGACCAATTCCACGAAAAAAATGTATATAACATAAATTGTGTGATTTAACGTGCTCTACATGTTCTGTGTGGTAAATTTTTGTCCATCTCTTATGGTTTAGCAGTTATGCAAAATTCTGTAAAATTCATCCAGAATAAAGTAGTCTTCCGAGGCTATTACCCGAAAATTCAAAATATACATTTTGTCAGGTAAATATCTTTAATATACGAAATTTTAATCAAAACCGTTACAGCAATTTTTTTTCCATGTAAAAGGTAGTTTAGGACGGCGGGGGGGGGGGGATTTTTCTCAAAATCTTCGTGTCACATTCCTGGAAGATACTAAACTTAAATTCCAAGTTTGGCATTTTACCGACTTTTCGTTTTTGAGTTATCGTGCTCACAGACACACGGACACACTGGCACACACACAAACCTTTTTCTGAAAATACTTTTTTTGGATACAGGGGACCCCTAAAACGTATATTTCCGGTGAAATCTCTGTATCGAATATGGGTGGAGTGCAATACCTTCTCTATACACTATGTACACAGTACGTGTAGAGAAAGTAAAAATAGGATATCTGCTACAATTAGTTATTATTATTATTATTATTATTATTATTATTATTATTATTATTATTATACATTCTTTCCGTGGAATAGTCTTAAGGTGATGCATATGAGAATATTATCCATAATTGAAGGGTTTGTTTCCAAAGTCACTTTTCTCCATGAAATCACATTTTTCACAAAAGATAAATTTCATATAATTCCTTGTATTAAGGTAGAAGCCTAATTTTTGGCATGTGGAATTCAGTAATACTTGCAAATGTATCTATATATGTGTGAAAAAAATCACAGAATGGTAGGATTGGTGGAACTGGGGTCACATGACAGGGAGTTAAGTCATTTTGACAATAAACTAAAGCTTTATATAGATGCCCTGCAATATGAAGTGGTCGATATGTATTATTGAAAATAAAAGTGCTATAGCTGTCAGTTTTATCTTTGTTATCATTTAAACACCATAACATCTTAATGGTAAACCGAAAGCCTTCAAAATGTTAGTTTAATACCATACCAAATGAGATAATTGATTAAATATTTAAACTTTACACACACTATAAAGATAGTCAACACGAAATTCTTTTTCCAACTGGAAATAATATTACTAGCTAAGCATTAAAATAAGAACTGAAGCTTTCCTGGCGACGTATTAATTGTAACCTGACTGTGTACTTAAATTTTTCAAGTTTTCACTTTATAAACCTTAAAAACAAACAAAATTAATATAACAGGCAATGTAAATCATTTTTACTATCACTAGAAATAATAGTATGGGCCTAAGCATCACTGTAATCATAACTGACTTCTACATGACTGCTAGAAAATACCTGCCTATAAAATGACATTGCAGGATTATCAGCATAAATACATCGTTTTTTTTTATAACTAACTTGAAGCGCTTCTATTGGCTATGAGGAGATGAGACGTTTTGGAAATAAACACAGCTGGGAGATGAGTCACATTGGAAATAACACCAGCTTTCAGAGGCTCCTAATGCTGGCATTTACGTCGTTTTGAACATTTAATACAACTTACACCTTCGCAGAAGGTATTCTTAATGCCCTGGTATGCTCAGCTCCAAATCTTTTCAAATTGGAGATACGTTACTTTGGAAATAAGCCCTTCAATTGTGAAATATTATAAAAAAATTAAATAATAGGAATTTTAACCTTTTAAAAAGTATCTAGTTTTTCACACTTTTCGCGTTTAACTATCAATTAACTGAAGCTAAAATTGTGCAAGCGCATGTTTTTTAACATACAGTCTCAGGTTTAAAACTTATTTTCTCGCAAACTTTTTTCCAAACTTTAACATACTCAAAATGTTCCAAACGATGACACTTTTTACTAATTCGTGTCAAAATTTATAGAGCCTCTCAAATGTACATTAAAAAAAAAACTCATACAGTTTTTCACAATAATGTTCCAATTTTGAGAAATAATTTATTACACTTTTAAAAAAACTCAAGAGTACTGGAAACCGCGAAAATTAAAATTTGTCTACATTAATTAGGATTAATATTTAATATATATATATATATATATATATATATATATATAATATGACAGCTCGTTTTAAACTCGTTTACTGTGAAACTTTTACTATTTATGTGAATAGTCTTAAAAATGCATCGCGTGAATTTAGACAATAAAACTATTAATTAAATAGCCATGTAAACTAGATTTTTAATACATGGCAAAATATCATTACTGTGAATAATAACTGGTATAAATTTCAACAAGATACACTGTGGATTTTTCGAACTTCAAAGATGCATTTACCCTAATAACAGATTGCATTTATAAAGTCGAATTTATCTATAAATATTATAATACTAGAATAGAAATACTATAGAAATACTTTTGAAAAATACTATTATAATAGCAATTATTTTGTTCAAACTGTCTTAAAATTTCACTTTTCGGCAAGTTATCAATAAATGTCTTGTGCAGACGACAGTGTATTTTACGTATTATGTTTTCAACAATTAAGAGCTCGCTAACGGGAAAGATTGTCTTCCTGAGTTTAATATTCAACATTTGTTGGCTGTTTCTAGATACTCCAAACACGGTTTTAAGCGCCAGTTGTGTGTGTGTGTTTACAAATAAATTAAAACACTAACTCGTCTTATTTTATAAAAAAACAAGATTATTTAAAGCAACGAATAAATCGAACGCTTACGCAATTCGAATGGTTCAGCGAAAATGTCCGCGAAGATGATCATGCATTCAAGGCTAATGTAATCTCATCATTTGCATACACGAATATGGGGAGCCATTTATTCCATACTACGGCCAATGAAAAACAATCCGCCCTGCAGGAATAAAAAAAACGCTGGAAAAGGGAGGGGAGGGGGCGCTAGATTGATTTTACATGTCACTAACAGTTGTTTAGAATTCACCGAGATGGATTGAAAATACTGAAAAGTGGGGAGTGCAGAAGCGGTTCGTGTTCAACACCATCATGCCCCTAGATCAGGTCATCTACACCACATGGAACGAAGCGGAAACAGCTCTCTAAATCCATAAATTGCTTTCAAAGAGCTGAATTCATTTCTGTTACTTTGTACGCTAAGGTGCAACAAGCCATGATTTTGGTTAAACTTTGTCAATAGAACTTTTAATGAAAATACTTTATGAACATTTTCATACTAAAATAGGTCAGCCATTATCTCGCCTTTGACATCTTGGATAAAATCGATGGTTTTAGTTAAGAAATGATGTTCACTTGCTGACGGTTGGGTTTGGCTGGTCTCTAAATTCTAATCTCACCCCCCGCACCCGCGCTCTCACACGAACACACATACTCTTTTTACTTCTTCTAGACTCAATATAGGATAGTGGAGAATAATCTTGGTTAGGGAAACTTTCCCACCCTCAGTCAGGTCGAACCCTGCCTCTGGACTAGGCATGCTTGAGCAAAAACGTAGACCTCATTAAATAGTTAATATTCCACACTTTCTTAAATTTGAAACCGGCCGTTCATTAAGGAGACCATCATAGTAGAAGAGTGAGGGACTAAATGTCATTAGGGAAGAAAGGGGCGGGGGGAATTGACGTGTTATATTCACATGATTTTCACTGTTCTGCAAACAAAAACCTACTCTTAAAAAGGATTCTTTTATCATGTGCATGCTAATTGACACAAACATCAAGAGAAGTGCTCTTCTTGCATGCTTCCTTGTAAGTAGAAGGAAAATAATGGAAACACACTAAGCTAAAGCGATAGTCAAATCCATTCAAAGTAGCTCGTTATGTGAAACAATTGAAATTCGGTTCTCTTTGCATGGTCAACAAGACAATAGAGATGTGAAACGGATGAGGTCTTCCCGTTTGAGAAAAGTTAAGAACTAAAATTAAAACCAATAACAGGGAATATCTCTGAAGTGGTTAACTCTACAAAAAATGCTTTTAACACACTGTATGTTTAAAGAAAAATACGTGTTTTGTGTAGTAACTTTTTATCTATCTCTTACGATTTATCAGTTATGCAAGTCATTCAGAATGAAGACGACTTCAGAGGATATTCCAAACAATTCAGGATATACACTTTATTTTTATGTAAACATTTTAATATACAGCATCTTAATCAAAATCGGTAAGAGCCATTTTATATAATCGAACATTTTGAAAGGTGTTCCATGCAAAGGCTGATTTTGAGGTAAGGGAATTTTTCCGAAAATCTTCGTGTCGCAAATATCAAGTTTGTTTAGCTTAGCGGACTTTTAGTTTTTGACTTATGTTGGCACAGACCTTTTTTATATATTTTTTTTAAATCTGGGGGTCCTCAAAACATGTATTTCCGGTGAAATCTCGGTATAGAATTTTGGGTGAATACAATAGCCTACATAATATATAGGTGCTAGAGAAAGCAATAAAGGGTACTCTCGAAATTTTGTAAAACATGAATGTGAGTCACAATTCTTTTATCAAACCTCTTGTAACAATCTATGAATGGTTTGGTTCAACACTTCTTTTTTAAAGAGTACAGCGAAAGACAGAAAAACAATTTAATTATATATCCATAAATATAATATTAAACATATTAAAATGTAGCCTGTTTAAAATTAAGTTCAGACTAAATGCTAAGCACTACCATTTATTCACGGCAGCGCATTCTATGTTTTCGAGTTTTCTGGGAATAATCTACGAAGTCCTCTTCATTCGGAAGGAATGTTGCGTAAATTTGATAATCTATAAATCATAAGAGGTATACTACACTACAAAAACTGCATTTCTTTAATTCATGTCAAACAATTTTAGTCATTTCCGAAATACTCGTTCTTTTGAATTTTTCTATACTTCAATACTTATCGAAGTGTTTTAGATGTTAAGTGCTTCTCGTGATGTCAATGAAGTATGAGTATTTAAAGACAGATTTTATAACGACCAATTTTAACATTTGACTATCTCTAATATTTTTGTAGCTGCAACCAAATGAATAATAAGCCGTGCAAAAATGTATCTCAAATTGTGATATATAGAATAACCTTTTAAAGAATAGTTTATAGATGGAATTAAAGCACAAGAAAAGTAGGTTATGTGTCATTATAAAAAACAATATTTGATAACCCCCTAATCGTTTAGCGAAGAAATTGTTATCAGGAGATTTTGACACCGAAATGGAAGTAATACCAAGTTGCTATTACCAGCATTAGGTGGGTATTAAAGTAATGGGGTGATGCTAATTCAGTTTTGTGTGTTCGATTTTTTTTTAGCTTTTTTTTTTTTAATTAAAATTATGTGCGCATTTCAAATGTTTTGCTTTGTCACACTTTACTACTACGTCTTCGTCTAATCTTACGAGTTTCTTTTGTGCTTTAATGCTACTATTAATATTTTCTTGTTACGTATACACTGCAACTTCAGGAAAATACTGTTTAATCCGATATTACCTCTCCCGGTTAAATTAGACTTGATAAGAAATTTGGGTCATTTAAGGGAAAATACTGCACTATAAATTGGTACTGCATTTAAGCAGTCTGTTAATATGTTTCCATTGATACTCCTCGTCAACATTGGTCTGCACTGACCATATGTACGCTCCCTAGATATCCTCACTCAAATATGTAAAACCTCTTACTTCAAATTGTATTCATGGCTCTACTAAAATGCATTACTTTTATCGAGATCCCAGCAGGTTAGAAAGCAAGGCATTACCGGACAGAATACGGAATAGTGTCAGATATGATGATGATTGTGATCTTTTAGGAACATCGCCTCATATGGGTTTTGGTGTTAATATTTTCCCGTCAAGCTCTACTGTAAAACTGCGTTGATGTGGGACGCTGTGTATAAAATAGGTATGTATCTCAGCCAAGTTAGACGACACTGAAGAGCCACACATGTCAGGTCACGAAGGATGCCTTCTCAACATCCATCAGGAATACCTCGGGTTTAACTCCTGGAACCCCAAGGAGTTAAAAAAGCAAAACGGGCCTAAAAAAGGTTAAAAACAGGAGAATTAGG
The DNA here is from genome assembly GCA_030762935.1 of Hymenopus coronatus. Classification (NCBI taxonomy): domain Eukaryota; kingdom Metazoa; phylum Arthropoda; class Insecta; order Mantodea; family Hymenopodidae; genus Hymenopus; species Hymenopus coronatus. The sequence goes on along the minus strand of CM060897.1, from coordinate 129,849,117 downwards.
TGTTCAGTAGAAGAGCTTTTAAGTTGAGGTTATTTCGCTAGATGTCATCATTGCGAATTTTTCGGTATGGTGGCTTCGCGAAAGACAAATGTTACTTCCCCTAAACTATCAGATTCTGAAACTTCTTCCTAGTCTAGTATTTATGTCAAACAATAAACTCCGGCTTTTTGGACATTGTACTAAATAATCGCACAACATAGGCGCGTTGTTTTACGACTTTTCTGAGCGCAAGGGAGAAAAACAAAGACGGCAACTCAACTCGACTAAACAAGCGGTCATGAAAAATGACCGTGAGACAATCCCTGATTGATTCGTTCTTCGTTGTATTGTAGGGACCATGGCGACACATGCGACTCCCTGAGAGAAAATGGCCCAGCGGGGCACACCATCTGCTTTATCTGTCCCTTTCCGCAAGAAAAAAAAAAAGAAAGAAAAAAAGGTATTTTTAATTTGCGCGGTGACGTAATCCTCTTTCCTTCCGGCTTCAGTTGCGTAGCTGCTGTATGTACTACCTACGGCTGAATTTCCTGCAGAATGCAACTAATTATGCACTTATTACTGTGTAATTCCGAAGGGGAAAGTGAACCATGGACCTACTGCCCGATATAGAAGAATATAATTCCTGTTTTATGACGAAGAAGGATATGCTCGCCTGTGATTTTTGCATTCTATATCCAAGTTATCAAATTACAGTAGCCATTACGCTCAACATAACCGCGGTGTATTTGTTAAATGTTGCCTCACATTGACCTAAATTCAAAAAATCTGGTGTGTACCATTCACATGAATTTCTCTATATCTCTGCAACAAATTAGTCTTAAAAAGCTTATATTTCTATTTACTTTATGCTAAACAGAAAAATTAGCAGAAATAGTCTTATTACCTGCTTCCTTGTAAGTAGAAGCGAAATAAGGGACTACCATAGGTGAAAGTGATAGTCAAAAGCTGGTTGCTATGTCAATGAAGTTCCTTTGTTTGTATGGACAGGATTTGACAAATCCCTGTATGAGAAAGAATAAGTTTTTCAAAGCAGAAACCAAAAACAAGGAATGTCTCAAAAACGATGAACTCCACGAAAAAACGGTATATAACATAAAGTGTGTGTTTTAACTTGCTCTACAGTTTTCGTGCAGTAAGTTTTTGTCCATCTCTTACGGTTTAGCAGTTATTCAAAATTCCGTAAAATTCATCCAGAATAAAGCACTTTTCAGAGGCTATTCCCAGAAAATTCGAAATATACATTTTATTTGCCAGGTAAATAGCTATTGCTAAAATCGAGGAGTTTGTTATTGCGACCACTTAGCCAAATCGTATTCTGCACCCTGAGAGCCTCTGAATTAAACATTGTTACCGTATGTGAAAAGTGCACTAATGAAATAATTGGATGTTGTGTTTGGGATGCAGTAAGCATAGAGTTGGTTACCCGTTACTAGTTAGATAAGTAAAACGCAGAAAAGGAATTATCTGCAGTCGTATTTACAGACGTGCACCATCCTTTATTATACAGTATCAGCATTCCTAAAATATATCCTATTTATGTTACATTACTCATTATACATTTCTAACTTTCCAAATTATGCACAATTGAATTATTATTATTATTATTATTATTATTATTATTATTATTATAACAGTATATTAATGCGCTATCAAGGGTATGTTGTAACTGTTAAACAGCTGAAAAATTCAAATCCCGGTTATGGCATTGACTTTTTCAGGTAGTTCTATGAGTAAAATATTACTTATTTGCATAAGATGAGGAAAAGAACACACAACTGTTCGCATGTCTAAGAATCGTCGTTTGAACATAAATAAAAACCCAGGAAACGAACCAATTGCGTCACATTCGCATTTTATCCTTTATTGTACACTATCAGTATACTTACAAATATGTTCTATTTTATTATATTGCTCACTATGCATTCATAACTTTCCAAATTAAGAACTATGACATTATCATTATTATTATTATTATTATTATCATTATATTGATGTATGCTTATCTGTTAACCAGCTGAAAAATTCAAATCTAACAGTAAAACACTTATTTACATCAGATGAGGAAAAGAACATACAACTGTTGCCAAAGAAATCTCGATATTGCAACTTTAGAACTGTATGTGCTCTAAATACTTATTAGTTAAGGTAAAAAGTGAATTCCGAATAGCCGATGACGGCATTTCTACATGCAAAAAGGGACATGAGATTACCACAATCCAGTTTTTGAGCGGCTAACAGTTATCCGCTTTAAGCCAAGTCCGAGAAGGAGAGTTCTTTTGGCCGCACTAAAATAATGGACCGCTTTAACGATATCAGGAAGCGTGGCCATTCTCCTACGAAACCCGATTACTTACCAACCAGTCTCAACATGGAGCTTCTAACCCAATAATAGCGGAATCCCATGGAGAGCTCAACAAAGCATGCTCGATATCACTTACTTTACGTTGCCACAATGAGATTTTTGTCCATTCCGATAGATATAAGAAGAAGAAGAAGAAGAAGAAGAAGAAGAAGAAGAAGAAGAAAAAAGACGTTTCGACTAGTAAACCTAAAAGAACGTGCTTTCATTCCCAAAATCAAATGGTATGTTGTATATTGTCAAGTGCATGCATGTTTTTATGTAGAAATATTGTCTCTAGATAAAATCCGCTAGAAGTTAGAATATTCGCCTGCAATAATAAAGTTACTGCGATTAAACCCCTAAGGCGTATGGAAGAAAAACATTTCATTACTGACAAATTGGCTTTCATGAACATTAACAGATGTGTTTGTCGTTTTACGTGTTGAATTTTAATTTTCATGTCATACTAGCAGTAATTTAAATTAAATAATTTATTATGTTTCCTATCGATCATTTTTACTTTCTGGAGCACATATTTACAACGTGCACAGTAAAGTACTGTATTCCACCAAAAATTCGATAGAGATTTACACTGGAAATGTATGTTTTGAGACCCCTGAATGCGAACACTTTTACTAAAAGGTCTGCGTGTCGGTAGCATAACAAAAAAAAAAAAAAAAAACTGATGTGTTCCATTCACATGGCTTTCTCCATATCTCTGTAACAAATTATTGTTAATAAGCTTATTCTTTTATTTATTTAATGCTAATCGAGAAAAATTAGTAGAAATAGTCTTATTTCTTGCTTTATTGTAAGTAGAAGCGAAATAGGTTAATACGTTAAAGTGAAAGCCAAAAGCTGGTTGCTATGAGACTCAAGTTCCTTTGTTTGGATGGGCACGAGTTGGCTAATTCCTGTATAAAAAATCTGATGTGTTCCATTCACATGACTTTCTCTATATCTCTGCAATAAATTATTTTTAAAAAGCTTATGCTTCTATTTACTTCCTGCTAATCGAGAAAAAACTAGCAGAAAGTCTTATTTCTTGCTTCCTTGTAAGTAGAAGCGAAATAACGGAGTACCATAGGTTAAAGTGATGTCAAACTTCAAAATATACATTTTATTTCTCAAGTAAATATCTTTAATATACGACATTTTAATCAAAATCGTTAGCCATTTTTTAGAAAATCAAAATTTTCGAAAAAAGTTCCATGTAAAGGGTAGTTTGGAGTGGGGGATTTTTATCAAAATCTTCGTGTCGCATCCCCGGAAGATATTAAACTTAAATACCAAGTTTGGTATTTTACCGACTTTTCATTTTTGAGTTATCGTGTTCACAGACACACTGAAAACACACACACACACACACACGCGCGCGCACCTTTTTTCTGAAAATACTTTTTTTCGATATAGGAGACCCTAAAACATATATTTCCGATGAAATCTCGGTATCGAATTTTTTGGTGGAGTGCAATAACATTCTCTATACACTATGTACATAGTGCGTATAGAGAAAGTAAAAAAGTATGTTTTTCAAAGCTGAAACCAAAAACAAGGAATATCTCAAAAATGATCAACTCCACGAAAAAAATGTGCATAACATAAATTGTGTGTTTTAACGTGCTCTACATTTTTTCGCGCGTTGAGTTTTTGTCCATCTCTTACGGTTTAGTAGTTATGCAAAATTCATCCAGAATAAAGTAGTCTTCAGAGGCTATTCCCAGAAAATTCAAGATATACAGTTTATTTGTCAGGTAAATATCTTTAATATACGATATTTTAATCAAAATCGTTAGAGCCATTTTTTAGAAAATCAAAATTTTCGAAAAAAGTACCATGTAAAGGGTAATAGGGAATGGGGGGATTTTCTAGAAAATCTTCGTGTCGCATCCTTGGAAGATACCAAACCTAAATACCAAGTTTGGTTTTTAAGGACTTTTTATCTTTGAGCTAAGCTGCCCACACACACACACACACACACACACACACACAAGGGCATTTTTCTAAAAATGCTTTTTTTTTTATTCAGGAGGTCTCAAAACACGTATTTCCGGTGAAATCTCGGTATCGGATTTTGGGTGCATTACAATACCTTCTCTATACACTATGTACATAGCACGTATAGAGAAAGTAAAAAAGAAAAGTCCGTCATCTCTAAAGAATACAATACAGAAGATTTTCAAGAAAATCCCCCACCCCAAACTACATTTACATAGAACATTTTGATATTCTCAAAAATGGCTCTTAACGATTTTGATTAAAGTAGCGTATATTAGAGATATTTAAATAAAAAAAATCTGATGTGTTCCATTCACAGGACTTTCTCTACATCTCTATAACAAATTATTGTTAAAAAGCTTATGCTTCTATTTATTTCATGCTAATAGAGAGAAAATTAGCAGAAATATCTTATTACTTGCTTCCTTGTAAGTAGAAGCGAAACAAGGGTGTACCATAGGTTAAAGTGATAGTTGGTATATGACTGAAGTTCCTTTGTTTGTATGGACACGAGCTGACAAATTTCTGTATGAGAAGTGTGTTTTTCAAAGCTGAAACCAAAAACAAGGAATATCTAAAAAAACGATCGACTCCACGAAAAAAGGTATATAACATAAATTGTGTGTTTTAAGGCGGTCTACATTTCTTGTGTAGTAAGTTTTTATCTAAGTCTTACGGTTTAGCAGTTATGCAAAATTCCGTAAAATTCGTCCAGAATAAACTAGACTCCAGAGGCTATTTCCAGAAAATTCAAGTTATATATTTTATTTGTCAGGTAAATATCTTTAATATATGATATTTTAATCAAAATCGTTAGAGCCATTTTTGCGAAAATCAAAATTTTCGAAAAAAGTTCCATGTAAAGGTTAGTTTGGGGTGGGGGGATTTTTCTCAAAATCTTCGTGTCGCATCCCTGGAAGATACTAAACTTAAATGCCAAATTTGGTATTTTAGCTACCTTTCGTTTTTGAGTTATCGTGTTCACAGACACACACACACACACACGGATCTTTTTTGTGTAAATGCATTTTTTTGGATATAAGGTACTCTAAAACATATATTTCCGGTGAAATCTCGGTATCGAATTTTTGGGTGGAGTGCAATACCTTCTCTATACACTATGCACATAGTGCGTGTAGAGAAAGTAATACATGTATATTTCGAGTTTCCTGGAAATGACCTCTGAAATCCAGTCATTCGGAATGACTTTTGTATAACTGCTAAACCGTAAGAGATCGAAAAAAACTTCGTCAAAACATACAATTTATATCCTTTACATTTTTGTTGAGAAGGTAACGTTCCGAGATTTTCCTTGTTGGTGGTGTTTCTTTTTCTTTTACCCATAGCCAAGTAAAGAAGCGAATTTCAATGACAATCGTATACCGATAGCTTTTAGATATTTGACTATCGCGTTAGTATAATGCAATCCGTTAGTTTCCTTCTATTTATAAGAAACTAGTAAGTTATTGCGGTTAGCAGGAAGAATGATCTTTTGTAGGAAGTTTGCAGAATTAGACAAAGGTATGTGAATGCAAAACATTACATGTCGAAATTTCTCCAGAAATTTTTTGAGGTCCCGTGAATTAAAACAAATTTTAGAGAAAGGTGTGCGCGCGGTATTCAAATTTGTTAACATCCAGGGATGCGATATGCAGGTTTGCGAGAAAATCCTCCCACCCCGAACTACGCTTTACATATAATATTTTTTCGGGAATTTTGATTCTCAAAAATGGCTTCAACGATTTTGATTTAAATAGAAAATGTTTTAACATACTTGCATGACATGAAATGTATAGGTATAGGTATATTGAAAAACTTCGTTCAGGATGATTTTTTCACAACTGGTAAACTGTAAGACAAAAACTCACTAAATCTCACTAAAATCACAATTTATGTCATATACTTACTTTTGGTTTCAATTTTAAATTTAAAGTATTTAAGCCTTTCTTATACAGGCAGATTCATCTTTAGCTTTGTTTTACTCATGGCCATGCAAAGAGTACACAATTCCAATTATATCGCGAAGATCTGGCCATCGCTTTAGTCTAGTGTATTCTCGTTTTTCCATTCTACTTGCAAAGCAAGAAATAATCAGTTGCTTATCTTTATCTCGAATAGCATGATGTTGAAAAAAATTGTAAGAATTGTTTGCAGAGCAGGTGTAAAAGGAACACTTTTTTTTTTCTTTCTTTTTTTTAACGCTATAAGCTATTTCCTTAACATGTTATTTTAAAGATTTAATAAGTACGTCAACAGAAAGCACATTACCATCTCTATCAAAAGGACCGAAGTGGATGGACAGGGGGGAAAATGGATACACTTAAAGTGAGGCTACCTGAAACAAAGGGATGATTTCTGCGGAAATGCCGTTCAGGGTTACTGCCCCGCAACCCGGGTATAAGTAAACACTAGAAATTTTTGTGCATAGAAATAAAGAGTAATTAGATGCTACGAACGTGTGACTTATTTTGTTTTAAAAGCTATACTTTCATCCAAGTTTTGATAAGCGTTACGATGATTTATAAATCGGTAAGCGTAGATGAAAACATTTAAACAATATTTCTACTTATATCATCTGGTAACTTCAAATTCCCACTTCATCACCAGCAAACATGTGTCTGTTACAGCAGTCTCCCTAGGAATCTAGTGTCTGAAAATCAAGCACCAACGTAGTAGTGAATATCCAGAGCAGTTTGTTTAAAAGGCAGTCAGGATCGCCTCAAGAAAGGCACATCTGGGCCGAGCATTACCGACACTGCTATGCGATTTTCACACCACTGCCGTATTCTTCTCTTTCTCCTTTTTAAATCGAAAAGGTTTACTTTTACGCGTCACAAAACAAGAGGAAAACTATGAGAAGGGAATGGGAATCCAATTTAACATGGAGTTCAAGTTATCCAAGCGTGAGTGTGTGCGATTCTTCCCCTGTTTGTTCGGGCGAAGAGACGTGAGGAGCAAGAGCCGCACAAGACGACGTCCAGTCTCGTCTCACCTGCTGCCGGTGCTCCACGTCGTCGTGAGCACACTTCACGTTTCCTTTATCGCGCCGGAGATCATTTACGATCTAATAAAAGCTCTGATAAATAACATGCATTAAGTTTCCTGGATGGCAATAAGCTTAGGGCAATTAGGATTTCACAAAAGTTGTGTGCTCTACATTTTTACTTTGTGTAAGGTAGAAGGGATAATTTGCATTCCCCCAAAACTCGATACCGAGATTTCCTGAAAATATGTTTTAGGCGCTTCTGAATAAAAATAGAAATAACTTAGGGAAAGGTCCGCGCGCGAGCGAGAGAGAGAAAGAAAGAGAGAGAAACAGAGAGAGAGAGAGAGGACATTACTTAAAAACGAAAACTGTGTTATATACAAAACCTGCAAGTTCAGAAGGACTACACACAATACAACTGTTGTGAAAGAAACAATTCACATTAAAGGGACAGTGTACTGTGAAATGCTTAAAAATAACATTTTTTTTTGTTTTTTTTTCTTAAAAATCTCTGAACTTTACTGAACAAAATGATATATCGTTTATGTTGTTTGTACAATTCTTACCATTTTTATAAGGGTTTTAAGTTGAGCATGCTGCCCTTTAAATTCAGACACACCATTTTGCCACGCCCCCCAATTAGGTTCATTTCATCCAAATGTGTGTATTTTTGGTCTTTGGATTGAGAATTTTCTGTGGTAAATTTTGTTTTCCATCATAAGATGTAGTGGCTGCCCAGCAGTTTGCTATTTAATTTGCTAGTATGCTTCTGTATGTAGTGAAAAGTAAACAAAACTAGTATTTGCAGTTTTTTCACATCAGTGATTGCTTCTGTTAGATAATTGCAGCAATATGCCTAGGAGTGGAAAAGCATACAAAAAACGCAAGTTTTGTGGAAACCAACACACATTTATTGAGAAAACTAGCAGCCATAACCTTCAAGTTTCACAAGAACCATGTGCTAATAGTGGGAACAGTGAAGCTGTGTCTGAAGTTTCAAGTTCTACAACAAAAAAGCTATCTAGTACAAACAGTGGATGTCCAGAAGGTGTCATTGTGTAAATATATCTGTAGATAGTGGTAACATTATTATTAGTTACATTTATTGTCTTCCTTTATAAACACAAACACACAATGTAATTATTGCAAGGGTGTGGGCTCTTTGAACACAGAAGAAAATATAAATAATAGGTTAGACTTGTACTACCAAATAACTCTGTCTTGCACAAACTGCAAAGCAAGTAATTCCACCAGGACATCTGATACTACAAGACAAAGGTTCTATGATGTAAATGTAAGATATTTTGTTTATGGCTTAAGATGCATTGGGAAAGGTCAAAAGAGTGGAGAACTTCTGTGAGGTATGTTAAACTTACCACCTCCTCCTTCAAGGTTTAGCGACTATTCAGAGTTTTTAGAGCGACATTTGAATGAGATTTCCAAAGGCTCAATGATGTTGGCTGCAAAGCAGGTAGTGAAACAACAGGAAGGCAATATGGAGATTACTGTTGTAGTAGATGGAACCTGGCAGCGTCGTGGACACATGTCATATCATGGTGGGGTAGCTGCAACATCCATTGTCAATGGAAAAGTGCTGGATTTTGAAGGCCTAACAAAGCATTGCACTGGCTCTAACAGTAAAATAGGAAGCCATCAATGCCAGAAGAACCATGAAGGTACTAGTGGCAGCATGGATGCAGAGGGAGCCAAGAAAATATTCTGTCGTTCTGTAGGTACTCGTGGTGTGAGGTATGTTAAATACTTGGGGATGGGGACTCCAAAGCGTTCAATACAGTGAATGTAAGCCTTATGGAGATGATCTTGTGATTGAGAAACTTGAATATGCAAAAACGAGTGGGAAGAAAACTGAGGAAATTGAAAAAGCAAATAAAAAAAAAAAAAAAATGTGATGGCAAGACTCTCGATGGATCAGGTCGATTGACCACAAAAGTTATTGACAAGCTGCAAACATATTGTAATAAGAAAGACATTGATGCTATGAGAAGTGCTGTATGGGCCACTTTATTCCACAAAGCATCGACAGATGAAAAAGCTCATCATGCCTTCTGTCCCAAGGGGCTTCAGGACCTAGCCCTGTGGTTCGTTGACCTCCTAAGTAAGGTCCTACCTATACTGCGAAACTTCAAGTTGCAGTACAGTGGCCCCAGACTCTCCCCCCTCCGGAAACACACCCTGTTCCGCCAAACCTTGGAGCAGTTGTACCCGGGTTCCGCTAAGTAATGGCCTCTAGATTCGTTCGGAGACCACTGCGACTCGCGTACTGGAACGCGAACGGCATCCGGGGGCAACGCCCAGGCGTCATTGAGTTTGTACAATCGTACGGAATTGACATCCTGATGGTTTGCGAAACCCATCTGGATGCTGTTACTGACTTCTCACTGCCTAGTTACGTCACCCATCGGTCCGATCGGGTCGGCCGACAGGGTGGCGGTACAGCTATCTTCATTAAGAACCACATAACCCATACTCCTGTCCAACTCCCAGCACTACAGCACGTGGAGGCCTGTGCAATCCGGCTTGCCGTCGCCGGGCTAGACGCGCTGCTGATAGCTGCATATGACCCACCAAACCACCGCTTCCCTGAAGCGGACTACACCACCCTACTCAACCTCCACCCAGTGGTATGCATCGCAGGAGATCTCAACGCGAAACATGCCCTCTGGCACAGCCGCACCAACAACCCCCGAGGTCGCGGGCTCTACCGCCTCATCAGCGGCAACCCCGCCCTCGTCGCGCACGGACCGAGAGAACCTACGTGTCATCCGGCTCGCGGCAGACCGGATGTTCTTGACATCATAATCACCAAGAACACACCTCATCTAGACCTCTTGGCGGTCAACGAGTTGGACTACGACCACGACCCTGTCGTGGTGGATACAACCGAGACCGTATCAGCTCTGGTAACACCAGACTGGATAAATGAGATCGACTGGGACGCAGCCGTCCTAGACCTAAACCAAACCGTGGACCCGCGACCGCGCATCGATTCTATCGAAGCGCTGGAAGCGGCAGCCACGGCCTTCTCCCGACAACTCCTGAATGTGGTACGCGCGCATACCTACCGCATCCCATCTAACAAACCTAACCCGAGAACCATACTAATGAACTCCGTCAGCTGCTAAAAGCCAAGGCAACCGTACGGAAGCTATGGCAGCGCTTCCGCCATCCCCGGATCCAAGCAGTGTACCAGCGGTTCAAATCCCCTGGCAAGGCGCCTGCTTCGCGCGCACCGCAAAGCGGCCTGGGTACACACAATGGCAAGAGAAACAACCCTGGAGGATCATCCGATCCCTCAGGAAAGACAAAAGTCAGTTTCAGCATCCCATCCATGGCACCCGTGGGAGACTCTCTTTTGAGCCCCAGGATAAAGCCACGGATTTCGCAGATTATCTGGAGTCTCAATTCGAACCCCGCGAAGACCCCCAGGACGAGGACTTTACTGAGCTCGTGGAAGCGACGGTAGACTACCTCTATGAGGAGCCCCCGCCGCCCCATGAGGAGATCCGCATTCCTTTAGTCACCCCGAAAGAGGTGGCTTCCCAACTCAACAACCTAAAGCCTAACAAATCCCCTGGACATGACGGTGTTACGGCGCCTATGCTCCAGCACCTACCCAGAAAGGCCGTAATCCACCTGACACGGATTTACAATGCATGCCTGCATCTACGTTACTTTCCAACGTGTTGGAAGGAGGCGAGGGTAGTATGCATTTTGAAACCCGGCAAGGACCCGGTCTTCCCGTCAAGCTATAGATCTATTAGCTTACTTCCAATCGTCTCGAAAGTATTCGAGCGGTTACTCCTACCTCGCCTCACCCCTCTCTTCGAAGAGAGACTCCTACTCCCGGATCATCAGTTTGGTTTCCGTACTGGACATTCCACAACCCTGCAGTTGCTGCGACTGGCTGAGAAGGCTGCCCTGGGCTTCCAGGACAACTTCAAAACAGTCGCGGTACTCTTGGACGTGGCAAAGGCCTTCGCCACCACGTGGCATCAGGGACTCTTGTACAAGCTCAAGAACGCAGAAATCCCTCCCCCCTACCTTCACCTGCTTAGTAGCTTCCTTCGGGACCGCACTTTCAGGGTGAGGGTGGAGGGGAGGCATTCCACAGCCAGACCCATAGCGGCGGGAGTGCCGGAAGGCAGCGTGCTGTCGCCGTTACTCTTTGCCGACTACATGTCCGACTTCCCCACAGAACCCAGTACAGTTACGTGCCAGTATGCCGACGATGTCCTCATAATGGCGCGTAACAAGAACGACCGATATTGCTTCCCCCCGCTACAGAGACAGCTCCAGGCCATAGGCAGATGGAGTGAACAGTGGCGGATGGCCATCAGCCCGCAGAAAAGCTCAGCTCTACTGCTGGCTTAAGTCCGTGGCTGGCGACCGGAGAGGTCTTTGAGGTTGCGGCGGCGGCGGATCCCCTGGGTCCGCACCGCCAAATACCTTGGAGTCCTCCTCGACCGCGGCCTTACTTTCACTCCACATGTCAGGGAGAAGGTCGGTATGGGACACGCTGCCCTAAGGCAGTTGTTTCCCATCTTCCGCTCCACCATGCCTACACACCTAAAACTACGGCTGTACCGCGCAGTCATCCCGCCCCTGATGCTGTAAGGCTGCGAGGTCTGGGGTTCGGTAGCTCGTTCCACCATCCGCAGGCTGCAGACCGTGCAGAACAGGGCATTGAGGATGATATATGGCACAGACCGTAGATTCCCGTCCCACATTCTCCATTCCCACTCCGGAATCCCTTACATAGTGGACGTTGTGCGAGAAAGAGCTCGCACAATATACACTAAACTTGCTCCCCACCCAAATCCCCAGGTGAACACGCTGCCTAGGAGACGCGTAAGGTACCGCCTTCCCAAGGACGCCTCGGGATGGTAGTTTTCCGGCCACCTCTCCCTTCTTTACAGTTCTACCCGCCAAGTTAAGCAGCATCGGGCCCGGTCCCGATTCGGACGGGTGACCGTCCAGTTGTACTCCGACCAGATCTGCAACACTGGCTTCCCCCACCCCGTGCCTACATCCCTTCAGTTCCCCCCGCTAGCCGGCACTGCTTTCCTTGGCAGCCCGCAAGCGGCTGGCCAAGGTAAGCAGCATCGGGCCTAGTCCCTCTCTGGGTGGGTGACCACTCAGGTAGGTAAGCCAGCCCGCGCCGGCTGCACAGAGGGATACACCCTGCCCACAGTACTTCGACACAGACATAAACGCTTGCACAAGACTACACCTTTTATATCACACGGGTAAATCCGCGAGAAAAGCGGATAGGTTCCGTGGTGATTTGCCCCCGCCCGAGTACACTCGGGCGACTAGTTCCTGCTCCTGGCTCCTGTCCCAAGGGGCCGGATACTTGGTGTGGTTAACATAAGACTGCAATGTCAGATGAGTCTTATAAGCATACAAACTCTCTACCATATGCTGCAATAGAGGCAATAAAGCCTATTTATGGGGAACTGAGTGACACAAAATTACTGAGTAAGTGCTTGCATGGACACATCCAAAATCAAAATGAAAGTTTTAGCAATTGTATATGGGAGCGGGTGCTCAAGAAACTGTTTGTGTCAAGAGATGTAGTGAAAATAGGTGTCCATGAAGCTATTTTAACATTCAATGGTGGTGCTGTGAGCAGACTTCTTGTGCTAAATGAAATGGGGCTGAAAACAGGGATCAACACAGAAAAAGCTCTTCAACGTATCGATAAGCAACGCCTTTAGCATGCCCAAAGAGCAACACAAACCTCAACAAAAGAGGCTAGAATAAAAAGGAGGCAAGTAAAAAACCACCTGGAGGACCTATATGAGGATAATGACAAAACTTCAAACCAATTTAACAGTCTTTTATGTATTGTAAATTTTGTCAAGTGATGTAAAACTGGTACTTATTCAGAGTACGTTGTCTCCTTAAATGGCCTAATATTTGGTTACCTATAAAGTCCGGGACTTACGGAGTTTGTAAGTCCCCAATTTGAGCTGGCCTTGTGATTTGCCCGGAAAATACCAAGTCAGTTGGAGTATTTAGTGCAGCGCCAGCAAGTTGCCATGGTAGCTTAGTGTTCAGAGAAACTGGACGGAAACCAGGAGATCCGTTCAAATCCTGACTTTTGCAGTGATTTTTTCAGCCTGACTACCTCTCCAAGTAGATATTGCCATCTTGTTGAATGATGTTCAGAATCATCGTAGAAACCGTGATGGAAGCGCTTGGCGACAACAAAAGACTCACGGTGGCATGCATCTATCAATTTATGAAATGATCTGTTTGAAATTGATTTGATAAAACGTTTTCCTGAAGTTTCAATTATCAATAGTTATTTTAATTATTATTGGATCGATTCTTAATTAAGCTCAAACAATCATAACACCTCTCATTTCATTCTATGTAAAAATTCTGAGGTTTACATCTGACCACAATAAACAAAATGACTGAAAAGGAGCACTGATCCTGTAGTTTATATGAGCAGGGGTGCTCTTAATACCCTAGCTTTATAAATTGCAAATTTCTTCTTCTTCTTCTTCTTTTTTTCATGGTGTCTATAGTTATATCTCGATACTTAAGGAACGGAGAATAATGCAAGATTCTCTTGTACCTTCGCACTGTACGCTTACGCTCCAGCCTCTTGATATATCAGTTTTCTGGAGTATAAATAGCTTCTACAACCAAGTCTTAACAACTTGGTTGTCCCAGTATCCTGGTAAAATTGTCATAGAAAAAGAAATTCTAGATCTATTTGTCATTGCTTATGGAAAAAAGCATTCAGAATACATGGGATGCGAGAAGAAAGACACACATCCCTTCAACCCTTGCATCTCAGAAAACGGCTACATTGTTGCAGAACTCGCTGCTATTCCAGAATGCCAACTATTCACACAATCATCTCATCTGGAAGTTCTTCACAACCATTATCCCTGCAAAATTCAAATGAAACTGACAGCTCCCTTGTCTCATCACCAACACCAGGATCGCCTTCATCCAAACCAGGCACATCTAAACAGAAAGAACTCCAGAATCCTCTCCAACATTCCGAGACTGGATTCCTATTCCAGCAAAAGATCCAAAGGAACCTTCCAAAAGAAGAGTGGTTCATTCTACAGCACTTGCTGATTGCCCACACAAAAACAGTCGAGATTGACTAGAAAAGAGAGCAGAAAAAAAAAAAATAACAAAAAAAAATAAACATTTTCAAATTTGAGCTAAGAAATCGAGAAATATTGAAGAGGCTTTTTCTGTAGGGATTTTTTTTTCACAACTGGTGGTGACTAGGTGTAACGCCAAAAACGGGCTCGCGGTGCTACAATGACGTTGTAAAACGACAGCAAGTTGTGACTTTTTTTAACAATAAAATGTGAAAGAAAGTGAATATCACTAGGATTGGTTGTTACTATTTTCCATGATGTATACATATCTACCATTTCTATCTGAAGTGAAAAGGTGCCGTCGTGTATTAGATGTATTTTAATAGTATAAGATGGTACTCATATTACCCCTGGGTGTGCTATTTCCCTATTTTTAATATGAGCACTTAGAAAATGAAATTAAATGGCCTGTTATTTATGGACGCTCTTAAACTGCTTAGGTTCTCAGCGTCCCATTCTATATTGGGCGTGAAAGATCGCTTAATTTTGCTCAGAGGCCTCTCTTATCAGGCTTGAGGTTCTTTTACGTGCCGTAAATCTACGACACGGGACCCACAGTTTTACTTCCCTTCCGAAGGAAGCCATGCTAAGGATTTTTACGCCCGAAAAAATCCATCGTCCTCCGCCGGGTTTGAACCCGCGACCTTGGGTATATGAAGTTAGCGTGGTAACCATTACACCACGGAGGACGACATGAGCACTTAGAGGACCGTAATTACTTTTCGGGACCAACATTTAGTTTTCATTGACATGTATTATATTTTGTAGTTCTAATAGAATAAGCACTCGAATAAAAGTACTGATTTTAATAACTACATGGTATAATACAGGATAGCACATTTCCTTGAAGTGGTCATAATCGCCTTGACTTCTGTGCACTTTACAAGCGACGTAACTTTGATTACGAATCTGAAATAGTTCACAAAAACTGAAATAACATAAACTGAGGCACAAGCGCTGCTGATAAACAACATCCAGCATACTTAAATTGCAGATTAGGTAATTGCATATTCGAGGGAAGCAGGACTGAGGAATCTCTCATATGGATGATCTTAGTGTGAGCGACTGGCCTAGCAGTATTAACATATTCAGATATCGGATAGAAAAAACCGGGGTCAACAAGTTTATGCCACAAAAATCCTTCTATTTATATTTCTTAGGTAGCAAGATGCAGTTCAACGATGCACACTCAATAAGCACATATATACTGTCGCATTTAGTGACATACATATACAAAAATTAAGACTTATGCTTAAAAACATAACACATTCTCACTCAAGAGGCACTCAAGAGGATGAGTTTTTTTTTTTGGGGGGAGGGGTGTCCCTTATCCCGAGAACACGAATGTCGAGTAACTCGAAACTCTATAGACCCGGGGATAATTTAAACATTATTTCACCTATTTCATTCATCGTCCGATAAGACCTTACTAAAACAAAGTTAAAAAAATATACCCAGGAATAAGGGGTCTCAAGAGATATTGAAATATTTTCAGAACTAGTATATACTCTTTGCTTGGCCAGGAACAAGAAAAACGAATGACCTAATTGAGAAAAAAGTGTATGTGCATAGTAGATGATAACTTATTGTAATCCACCCAGAAATTCAATACAAAGATTTCAACAGCAATACAGGTCTTGAGACCCATGAATGAGTAAATAAAATAATTTAATTCAGGAAGAGGTGTGTGTGTGTGTGTGCGCGCGCGCGCGCGCGCAACACAAATCGTTAAATAGTAAACTTGTTATTTAAGTTTAGCTTCCTCCAAGTATGTGACAGGAAGATTTTCACGAAAATCCCCCCTAAACCAAACCTACTCTTTACATGGATGGTGAGGAGAAATTCTCAAAAATATAGTTCTAACAGCTGATTAAAATGTCATATATTAAAGACATTTAATTAATAAATAAATAAAACATATATCTTGAAGTTTTTGAGAATAACTTTTGAAGTCCTCTTCATTCTGAATTACTTTTACATAATTGGTAAAGTACACATTCAGACAGAACCTTACAACACAAAGATGTATTTCTCGCTAAAACACCCAATTTATGCACAACACTTTTTTTGGGGAGGGGGGGCTAACCATTTTCAAGATATTCCTTTTTATTGGTTTTAAAATTTCTATCTCTATACTTAGATTTATCACAAACGAGAAGTTATTACACTTCATCCTGGTATATATAGATCGCCTTAGCCTAGTGTATTCTCATTTCCCTTCTACTTACCAGGTACTGAGTAGTACAACCATTTTTGCTATGTTTATCGATTATCACGAAGTAGAGAGAATACTTTTGTGGGAATAATTATTTGTTGCAGATAGAGAAAGTCATGTAACTGGAAAACATTTTTTTTTAAAAAACTGTAACCAATAACAAGAAATATATCCGAAATAGTTAAACCCACAAAATAATTTTGTTTATAACAATTTTTGTTTTAAAGATAATATTATTTTTTCTTTTGTGCAGCAAAATCTATCTCTTACGGTTTACTAGTTATGCAAAAGTTATCCAGAATGCTATTCCTAGAAAATTCAAAATATAAAATTTACTTGTCATGAAAAGTCTTAAACATGTGTTTTGATCAAAGTCGCTAGAGTTATTTTTGAGAAAAATCTAAATTTTCGAAAAATATCTCTAAGTAAATGGTAATTTAGGACAGAGTATTAATTGAAAATATTCTGAGATGCAGAACTTAAAATCAAGTTTGCTATTTACCCGAGTGGTCTTTAGTAATGCCGTTCACGATATAAGAAATACTTTTGTTGGATTCAAGGTACCTCAAAATGTGTATCGAATTTTTTAATATAATACAATATCGCCTCTTCCTGCTAAGCATGTGATAGAGAAATTTAAAATTAAAAAAAAAAACTCATTCACAACAATTTCCTTTAAAAATCAAATCCGGATATTTTGACGGAAATCCGTCAAGTTTGCACACTTGTTCGCAAGTTCCAAATGAGACTGGCAGTTAGATGGAGCTTTACGCCCCAAGGAACAGATTCCCAACTGCAGAATACATGACGAGAAGAGACAGCTTCTTACGTTATCCTAGAATGCAGCTACCTACCTGATAGGAGCACTAACCAGTAAAAAAACAAGGGCGGGGGGGAGGGGGAACAAATTACTCAGCTCTTGGCAATAATAAATGGAACAGACTTTTTTTAATTTTGAAGCAACAAATTGTAAATTATGAACCAAAGTGTTAGTCTGCGTTAGAGTAAAATAAATCTACTCCTTAATTTATATCATATTTAATGTCACCTTATTTGGATCGGGTGAAAAATTGCAATCCATTTACGAGAACCTCGCTAAGGTTTCACAATGTAAGAGCACATCTATACGGCAACCTGAGGATTCTTGGCATCTGCATAAGAACGAAACCGTTGATATAATTAAATAGCAATGGGAGGAGTCACTCTCAAGTAATGATTTAAAGGAAACTCGCCATAGCAGACTGGTGTCTGAGAAAGGAAGCTACCGCAATTAAGACTTCCGTAACAATCCGTTTATCTGGCTACCGTTTCTCCACTCCATTCTTCATGGCATAAGCATCGTCTAATGCCTTCAAAACATTCACAACGCAAGTATGTCGGCTTGAAACAACACACTGTATATTTGTACTCCCCGGGGCAAAGAAAGGAACACACACGCTAACCTGCTGCACCTAATCCAGTATTCAGGCGCGTTGTATAATGGTTAGCCAATCAATATTAGCGACCGCTGATTAAATTTCCTGAAACTGGATAAGTTTAATCTGCGCAATGAAAAGCCAATGATGTTTGCTTTGAGTATTTATCACCTTACGTTAACAACAGTTTCAATGGGGCAGCCACAATGCGGCCATTGTGCTCCATTCATTTTACATTACACACAAAACTCGACAAAATATTAGCATAACATTAATTCAAAGCCATTCCATGGACCAGGTTTATAACGGTAACTACCCTTTTGTGGGGTGGGAGCAGAGAAAGGGAAGTGAAAAAAAATTAAATTGCAACAACAGTTCTGATTGCATACAAACACTATCTATGGTAACTGAAAATTTTTCATGCTGAAAAGTGCGGCGGAAAAAAGGCACCGATTATATAAGCGTTACAGATGATTATTAAATAAAGTGAGTTGTTTTGGTTTTTAAAATGCTTCCAGTGTTTTAATAATCCAGTTATTGCTAATCAACCGAGCAGCACCAAATCAAGCCCATTTTCGACTAGATGCATCCATAAAACAGGCTATGTGCTAAACGTATGCATGGAAACAGCATAATAATTAACTTTAAACACGACTTTTTGTTTAAGGACAAAATTTCGAGGAATATATGAAACATAATAGCTGTATAGTTTCAAAAATTCAATACCGAGATTTCCTCTGAATAAATGTTTTGTTTTTTGGAAAAAAGATCTGCATATATGTGTTTGTGAACACGTAACTCAAAAAGTCCGTTAAATACCAAACTTGATATATAAGTTCAGCTTCTTTTAAGGATGAAACAAAGATTTCAAGAAAATCCCCCCATGACAAGTTGCCCTTTATATTAGACAAATTTTGAAGATTTTGATTTCTTCAAAAGTTGCTAAGGTTATATTAAAGATACTTACATAAAAACTGCATAATTGGTAAACCATAAGATATACACAAACTCTTACACAAAAAGTGCTCATTTGTTAACGATACCTTAAAAAAAAAACAGATATACTTTGTTTCAAACGACAATCATCATTCATTTCATATTTCTTTAGTTTTACTCCTGGACAAGCAGAGTAAATCGCGTAGCGACAGTATTTAAAATATATGACTATCGCTATAGCCTAGTGTAGTTCCTTATTTCGCTTCTACTTACAAGGAAGCAAGTAATAAGACCATTTCTGCTAATGTTTATTTCGAATAGCATGAAGCAGATAGAAGATTAAGCTTTTGTAAGAATGTGTTGACGAATAAGTAGAGAAAGTCGTGTGAATAGAGCACTTCAGATTGTTATCCATTCAAGCCGCACAGACGATTCACGGCCGCGCCGTGGCCGAGTGGTTAGACCACTCGACTTTCACCTAGACGGCCGGGGTTCGATCCCAAGCGACCGCATGTGAGATTTGTGGTGGACAAAACGGCGCTGGGGTGGGTTTTCTCCGGGTACTCCGGTTTCCCCCGCATTCCACCGGTGCTCCATCATCATTCATGTATCATCAGTGTCACCTCCTGCGGTGCCATTAGTAGTTAAAGCGGGCGTTAAACACTACCAAAAAAAAAAAAAAAACGATTCACGAAAGTATGCCTTAATTAATTAATTCCGTACCATATAAACTCGTATGATTTATTTACTCTCTTGAGAACGGTGCCAGAAATGTATAGATGCATTTTCTTCACCATTCAGCTATCAACATAAAAAATTGCATGTATTGCATTCACAAAACTTTCTCTAACTATTCTGCAACAAACGTGTCCTATAAAAGCGCATTTTTCTATCTATTAATCGAGATATACATGAGAAAAGAAATGGACTTATTTCCTTTTACTACAGTAATAGCTAAAGTGAGTCAAATATTTTAAAAGGTGGTCGCTATATGATGACTTTAAAATTCAGTTCTCTTAGCAAGCCAGGAATAAAACAAAATAAAAACGAATGAGAAAAGGATGAAGTGGAAGATTTAAACCGATAGTATGAAATATCTCGAAAATAGTTAACTCCACAACAAATGTACCACTGTCTCTTAACGAAATCTACATGTTTCGCACAGTTAAGTTTTCGTTTATATCTTATGGTTTTCCAGTTCTGGCAAAGCCATTCAGAATAAAGCGGACTCCAGAGGCTCTCCTTGAAAATTCAAGATATACATTTGATGTCATAAAAATGTACTAAGCTTATGGTATTTTAATCAAAATTATTAGAACCATTTTAGAAAAAAGTCAACAGTTTCCAAAATTTTTCCAAGTCAAGGTAGCTTAGGCCGGGGAATTTTCTTGAAAATCTTGGTGTCGAATTCCTGGGAGATGCTTAAATATAAGTATTGTATTAAATGTGTTTGAGTTAGGTGGACACACACACACGCGCGCGCGCGCGCGCGTGCGCACTTTTGGGTGGAGTGCCTCTGATAATGAAACACATTGCTCAAAGGTTTGCGCTGTTTATTATTTTCCAACAATTGTTTATATAATAGTTCCTAATTTCAATTCCGGTATCTTAGGATCCTGTTTAGACTTATCTAAAATAGTTTACGGTGCTCAATATGCACATCTAAAACTTCCTCCATTTGTTTTCTCTAACGAGTGTTTGTTGAAATGTAGCTATTTTTAATGAATACTGGACATCCTGAGCGGAACATCAAACGACCTTAAGCTTTTGCCTATTACACACCATTTAACCTGTGGTTAGTAGATGCAATAATGCATTTCCCCTAAAATCTAGAGATTCCACGAGAAATACTCTTTTTGAGATCCACTGAAACGTATGGATAACCCATAAAGTACTTTATTTTGAATGATTTGGTGTTATTTTAAAAATTGTATTCCTAAAAGATAAAATCCCTATACACAAAAAGTGTAGACAAAACACAAATTTATACCCAAAACATTTTTCTGGCATTTACCACTTCTTCGACATTCGTTGTTAAATCTAGTAGCAGAAATATGTACCATAAATTCGTATTCACATTTAATCGGAAATCCTGTTTCGAGTCCCTTTGAATAACAGAAATGTAGTTTTACGAAAAGTGCACAATGTTCATACAATAGTATGCGAGTTGGATAAATACTAAACGTGGTATTAAAGTGCACAGCATCTTCCATATGCGACATTTCCCAAAATGAAATCTCCCAACCCCGAAATAACTGTTTTGTTATTTTGTTCTTGATTGTTGTTGTTTCCCCCCCCCCTTATATACCAGTAGTTAAAGATATTTACATGACAAAGAAAATAATTGTTAAACCAAAGGGGCAGATAAAACCTGTACACAAAATATGTAAATTTATTTATAACAATATTTTATTTCACATAACCTTTTTGTAGCATCAGCAATTTCCAATATATCCGCTGTTAAATGTGTCATTCAGTTGTATCTCATTATGCCACGGAAAGAGTATTGCATTTCAAGGTCGGCGTTTAAAAATCTCCATTTAAACCCAAAACTGTCACTTTAGTTTCGTCTATCTCCCTAGTGTTGTTTACCTATAAAGAAATGGATGCAATAGATGGAAAATAAGTTGAAGAAGCTATAAAAATTAACATAGTGGGGATCCAAAGTAATGTGTATTTTCAAATTCATACACTGATTTTACCAAGTGAGATGGTGCCATGATAGCGCGTGCGGACAGCATTCGGCAGGACCGGCGTTCCGATTCCCGGCGATCACCCACTCTGACCCATGGATTTTAAGGTTTTCTACCGGATTTCGTCAAACAATGCTCAAGCCGTTTCTCTCATCCCCCAAATTTCCTGCTTCTTATAGTTTTCATCCTTCATCCATTTGGTATATTTCAGGATTAGAAGCGTGGGTGCAACGTGGCAGGCCTTCAGGATTGCCGGCGTATACGGATCGCCCCCCCCCCGGGGGCGTTGGACTCGCTAGGTGGAGGCCGAGGTTCCCGGTCTGCCTACCCGGCTGCCGAAGGATCTCATTCTGGATACAGTACGGACCCTGTCATTGTTCAGCCATTAAATATTGGTTTCGGGCGCACTGTGTCTCCCTCCCAGAGACGCCCCAACGTGGGGCATAGGTACAATATTGACACTGGATAAGTGTTGAGTCGCCTGCGAAATGTTCTATCCGTACCCTATAATGACCATGTTATCTGCTTCAAGTTAATCCAGATAAATGACAGGAGGAATAACTTCTTTACATGTTTCGTTGTAGATACGAGGTGAAATCACATTTCAATGTTGAGCCAAATCTTGAGTACTTAATACCAGTTTCACACTGCTACTATGGCATCACAAGAAACAAATGTGAACTTATCTAAAACAATTCAATTTAGAACAAAATGACCAATATCACTCAGAACATTACGGAAATTGATCAAGATGTTTTATGTTGTAAGCTCCCCCCGCCCCCAAGCTATACGGTAGGGTTGTCGCGTTTCTTTCATGTAATTCTGCTAGTGTGAGAGCAGTAGCTTCCTCCACATTACCCGCGGTTTCTTCGGAAACCACATTTCCATTTTCAGAATTTGATTTAACAAGAAATTCGCACAACTTGTTCGTGCTACCTTTCGTAATCTAGTTTGCCTATGTAGCACTAAAGAAGCAGTTTTAACTAATGACAAATTGAGAAAAGGCTCAACAGTAGCTGTTTCTTTTAGGTGGCAATTTCAACAAACGGCCTGTAAATCGTGTTCGTAGGCTGTTTTATTAAAATGAACTGAACAGACGTGCACATTTTGCAACTCAAATGGGGCCAACTCTCCGTCTCACATATAACAACGTTTTCGTAACTGTTCTGCTTTCGGAAAACCACAAATTAAAACTAATTGTTCATCATTTCTGACATGATTACTGCATCTTCAAATAACACAACCTGACATTCTTGATAGTAAAAGCTTTAAACTAAATAGTAAACTCGCACTCACTAAGGGTTACAATAATACGCGCGCTTCCTCTTGAGCACATGTAATTCCGTGTAGCTGGGTGCTGTGTGACGTCACAGATATTGCCACTGCGCATCCAGGTCATGAGTCTTGCCGTATTCTTCTAATCACCGTGAGTTCTACAATGCAGTTAAAGAATGAAAAAGGCCTCACAGATTATTTGTAGATAATATATAATTATTTTCTTCTTAGCAAATCATGTTGTTTTTATTTATATATAGTTGTTTCGTTATTTTAAGATTGGTGTAATGGTATTTTAATCAATACCATACATTTTTTTTAACGCAAGGTATTTTAATCAATACCATTACACCAATCTTAAAATAACGAAACAACTTCCATCTAAAGAGTACTTCGAGGTTAGTAGATGTTCAATACATTCATGTAGCAATTTTTTAAGATGCTTATCTGAAATACAGAGTTTGGTATTAATAGCTATTCGAAACTGCGTTTATGAAACTATGCTGTCAAAGGCATGCATGTACTCGTATGCCCGCAAATGTACAATTCTCCGGAACTGTTTTTAGGCTCAAAGGTTCACAGAATGAGTTTCAGGGATATTCCAAGTATGGTACAAGAATGCAATAAAGCTCCTAACACCACGATTGGTAGACTACACTATCTTTGTGTTTACCTTCCTGAGTGAAAAGCGTCAATAGTCAATCAGAAGGTATAGTATGCCTGCCTTCTTTCTTCTCGGAGGCCCTTTAACCGACAGTCAAATCGGATGACAAATATAGTAGGTGAAAGATGTTCAATGAGCCCGGGACCCACAAAGCATAGAGTAACGAAAATTTCTTTAAGAATAAGGTTAAACCTCACAAAAAGAAACCCTACTACGGTAGTTTACCACAAATTCGAACTCGGAGCTCAAAAATGGAGGTGCAAAACAAACCATTTAATTATAACTATATTTAACTTTTCCAACAAAACAGCTTCTCTCGATGCTGAGTAGTTTGGTTCTCTTGCAATGGATCGCTGAACTGATAGAAGGCATTTGATTGGCAATACAGAAACCTATCAGCAACGAGTTGGACGTCTTGAATAACAAAGCCTGTAAACTTTCGGCTGATCGATGCTATCTGCATTCAGATCGAGACAAAACCCAGAAACTAAATCGAGAAGCGCATACATTCTTGTGAATGCGGAAGGAAGAGCGTGGGCGCAAACAGGGAGAGCGTTCCAAAGCAAAATAAACCAAAGGACAGATTTACAAGTGGAGCAACACGAAGGGTAAAAATCAAGAGATGTCCAGGAATGTAAACGAAAAGCCATCATAAGTATACCGAAGAGAGAAATCCTCGATGCCTTTAGAAAATTACAACTTAAACAGTATCCAAACTGATCATACAATTCCACAAGATTAAATCCATACACTTCTGTAGACACAAAACTATGTTACATTCACATTACTTTCTTACATAACTATTAAAAAAATATTGTGTATTACATTCGCATAAATTTCTCTAGCTGCTCTACAAATCTCCTACAAAAGATTATTCTTCTTTGTACACAATGCTAATCGAGATAAATATTAGCAGAATGTTCTTATTACTTAGTTCCTTATAAGTAGGAGAGAATAAGGGAATGCGCTATGCAAAAGTGATTGTCAAATGTTTTAAAAGCTATCGTCATGCATTGTGATTGCAAATCACTTCTTTGCTTGGCCAGGAGTAGAACAAGAGAAAAACGGACACTTCCTGTCTGAGAAAAATTTAAGTGCTTCACAATTGAAACCAGTAACAAGGAATATTTCGGAAACGGTCACCTCCACAACAAAAACATAAAGGACATAAACTGTGTGTTTCGACGTGATGTACCTTTTTTGTGCAGTGAGTTTTTTTCTATCTCTTACGGTTTAGCAGGTAAGCAAAATTCATCCAGAATTAAGAGCTCTTCAGAGGTTAATCCCCAAAAATTCGAGATATACATTTTAT
Organism: Hymenopus coronatus; assembly: GCA_030762935.1. Taxonomy (NCBI): domain Eukaryota; kingdom Metazoa; phylum Arthropoda; class Insecta; order Mantodea; family Hymenopodidae; genus Hymenopus; species Hymenopus coronatus. The sequence continues at coordinate 129,824,128 of CM060897.1, read as the reverse complement.
TTTGGACATAAATAGCTTTAATATACGGGATTTTAATCCAAATCGTTAGAGCCATTTTTAAGAAAATCAACATTTTCGAAATTTTTTCCATGTAAAGGGTAGTTTGTGGTACGGGGATTTTTTTGAAAATCTTTGTGTCGCATCCTTGGAAGACACTAAACCTAAATACCAAGTTTGGTATGTAACAATCTTTTCGTTTTGGGGCTATGCTGTCCACATACACACACGCGCGCGCGCGGACCTTTTTTTAAAAATGCTTTTTTTCGGACTCAGGGGACCTCAAAACACACATTTCCGGTGAAACATCGGTATCGAATTTTTTGGTGCATTACAACACCTTCTCTATCCCTATGTACATTCTACATATTGAGCTAGAGAAAGTAAAAATGTGAATTCTTCTACCTACTTCACGTTAATCCAAATAAGCATATAACGAGTCATATTTGAGAAAAGTAGAAGCGTTTTAAAACTGAAACCAAACAAGAAATACTACTAAAATGGAAACTCCACAAGAAATGTTTCGTAATCGGCTTACCCTCCCCGTATTTGTAGGACTGACATCCCCCTAGGACTTACAAGCTAATGCCTAGGGGTCAGAAGCCTGGAGCCAACGGCACGAAAGCACAGAATAGAGAACCTGTTACGAAGGGTCGACCCGTAGCCAGACATGAACATGAGAAGTGGATGAAATGAAATGTAAGAAGAAGAAATGTATTTGACATAAGTGGTATATTTTCGCGAGATTTACATTTTTGTGCAGTAGGTTTTGCCAATTATGCAAAACTCAAATGGTACATGCAAAGAGATATACATTTTTGTGCAGTAAGATGTTCTGTCTTTCACGGTTTAACAATTATGTAAAAGTCGACCAGACAGAAAAAGACTTCAGAAAATTCAAGATAATCATTTTATCAAGAAAATGTACTGAACATACGGTATACTAAGCAAAATCGATAACCATTTCTGAGAAACTCAAATGTTCCAAGTGTATCTCATTTAAAGGGTAGTTTAGAAAGAGCGGGGTTTTCTTGAAAATCTTCGTATCGCATCCATGGATAATGCTGGATTTGAATATCAATGTTGATATGTAACCGACCTTTCGAGAGAGTTATGCTCTTGACGGAGGGACGCTCTCTCTCTCTCTCTCTCTCTCTCTCTCTCTCTCTCTCTCGGTATCAAACTTTTTGATGGAATACTTTTCTTATTTACCCACTGTGCTAGTAGAGTAAAAATAACTGGGATTTATTACTAAGGCTTACATTTATTTGGTGGTTGTGAAAATTAACTTGGAACGGTATGAAGTATAGCACGCGTTGCTGAACTCCCCTTTTTATGGAGAGGGGTGCAAGTTCAATGTGTTTTGACCAACCAGATCATTTCGGATGTTGACTGTAGTGACATGAATGCCTGAATAAGCCGGGGTGCAAAATACAATAATCGGCGAAGGCGTTAATGAATGGATTGCATACTTCCTTGTGATATTTTATTCACCCAATCGATAATTACCTCCATTGTTGAGTGGTCAGTGCTCTGACTTTTCAATCCAGAAGTCTCCTCCTCTTAACGTCTCCTCCACATCCAAACTGCCAAAGGATTTTGGATAAACTCAGTGACTACTGTCGAGTTACCCTAGCCTGGGTCCCTGAACATGCGGGCATTAGAATAACAAGATGGCTGGCATGCTAACAAAGCGTGTCAAAAGTAAAACAAATGAGATAACTCAGCTTACTGCAAGGACTCATCATGGATTGTGGAAAAGACAAATTACCGCCACAAATAAATATTTTATCCTCATCAATAAATATATACATAAAGGAATAACCAAACTACATCAACAAAATGCCAATATCAAGCAGCACAGGCGAATGATTTTATTCCTCGACACTAATAGTGCTATTTGCGGGCTTGGGTCTTACTGGACACAACAAACTGGGATGGCATGCTTAATGGATCTTGCACAACATCCATTATGTAGGAAACGCGGGATGAATTTTGGAACCTCCTAGCATATTTTATCTGAATGCGAGGCATTCACAGATATATGACCCTGGCTGCTCTTTTTCGGACCAATGGCCTTGATTGAATGAGACACAAAGGGTTCCAAGAGTGTACGTGCAAGGCCTTGTAAGGTCGTATCTCTCAGGTCACATCATCATTAGGCCTCAGATTTCGTAAAAACCTATTATGATCTTCATTGAACATATTAGAATAAATTAGCATATGCACAATTTGTGTAATTAAAAGGTCAAATGGTTAAAATTATATTAAAATCCTTTTACCTCTTTTAAATAGTTTGAACCTTGCATATTTAAGTCATAAACTATGTAAAATGTGTTTGAGCTGCAACCCCAAGCTACAATAAACGATTGGGATAGTACTTTTGCACAGATTTAGAGGAAATTCAAAACGAGAATGCTACGTGACCCCCTCGGTAGTGTGGGAGTAGTGTGCTTCTCATTCAAGAGGCTTCGAATCTTGCTTAGGGTGGGTTACCCCAGGTCTCCCCCCCCCCACGTGGATTCTCCATTATAGATGAATGTCTAGTAATTTTAAGCTCCAGGTATCCCGCGATCATTTGAGCATCATTTCATACATCGTCCAATATAACCAACCAGATTAAAGAGCGTTAAGCTAATAATAATAATAATAATAATAATAATAAATAATAATAGTAATAATAATAATTTAAAAATCCTGCAAATATTACTTCAGCTAAAGATATTAGAGGATCCTCCAATTTACCTTGACAGTGCATTCACCAAATCGCATTAATACCTAGTTTCTTATTCACATTATTACTGTCCTAAAATTTTCGGAAGATCCTCCCTATAAGACAATTTAATTGCCACAAACGAAAAAATAAACTATTGGGGGTAAAATTCAAGAAAAACTGGATGAAGTGCCTTACAAGAAATCGGGATTATCAAATCTTCGTACTGTGGCTGATGAATTGTGTGGTAAATCTACGGAAATAATGTGCAATTCCCTTAGGTCTCAAACAAGGATTTGAATATATTCGGGTGACATCAGTGGATGTTGGGCGCATGTTGTGCGGGTTTTCTTTGAACATCTAGGCCAAAAAGCAATCTGATGCGTTTCATTCACATGCTTTTCTCTACATCTCTGTAACACATTATTGTTAAAAAGCTTATTCTTCTATCTACTTCATTCTAATCGTAATAAACATTAGCAGAGTGGTCTTATTGCCTACCTATTTGTAATTAGAAAGCGAATACACAGGCTAAATTGGCAGTTGAATGATTTAAATTATGATTGCTATGGGATTGTAATCCATTTCTTTGCAAATGAAAAATGGAGTTTTGTTTATGAACGCTATTTAACTCACTGTCCCATCTATACTGGGCGTTAAAGATCCTTGCTCAGATGCCTCCTTATCAGGCATGATGTCCTTTTACGTGCCGTAAATCAACGACAAGGAACCAAAGGTTTTACTTCCCTTTCGAAAGAAGCCCTGCAAAGGATTTTTACGACCGAAAAAATGCATCGTCCTCCGCCGGGTTTGAACACACGACCTTGGTTATATGAAGTTATGTTAAGGAGGGTGACATTTATTTGAATGACCAGAAGTTGACAAGTTCCCGTATGAGAAAAGTACATTAAAACAGAAACCAATAACAAGGAATATCTTGAAAACGGTCAACTCCACGAAAAAAAATGTATACCACATAAATTGTGTTTTAAGGATATATATATATATATATATATATATATATATATATATATATATATGTATTAAGTTTTTGTCTATGTCTTAGTTTGAATTATGCACAGCTAGTAAACCATAATTCATCCAGAATGAAGTGGTCCCCAGAAAATATAAAGGGGTTATCTTAAAAATCTTTATTTCGCATACCTGGAAGATATTGAATTTAAATATTCGTTTTTTAGCTGTGCTACCGACACACAAACGGACACTGACACTTTTCCAAAAAAAAGTTTTGTTTTTTTTCAATTCAGGTATTTTTGTATTTCCGGTGAAATTTCAGTATCGAATTTTTGGTGGAATACAATACCTTCTCAATAGACTATACACACAGAACGTGTAGAGAAAATGATATTGGTTGTACAGCATCTCAAAATGAATTTGAGATCTCCTTACGGTTTACCGGAAAAAATGCGAGTTAGTTGGGGAGTGTTGCCATGGTAGCTCAGTGGTTAGAGCGACTGGAAGGAAACCAGGCGATTCGATGTTCATATTCCGGCTATGGCATTGAATTTTGCAGTCTGGCTCTACAATTCCAATAAATATATATTTACTGTGAATCAATTTACAGTTGTTATAGTTGTGTGGATATGTGATTTTTCTGTGAAATCAAAACATAAATCTGCCTGCTTAATCTTCTTATAAAATTACAACAGAAAAAAGTGAATATATAGTCTGACTACATTGCAATTTGTTAAAGAATATTATATGTTGCATTATATATATGAATAATGCAATATTTAACAAATTGCAATGAGTATTCTTTAAAGAGTAATCAGATTTTGAGCACCTAAAATATTTAAAAACCATTTTAAACTGAGATTTGAAACATCTAAAATCCAGGGTTTAATCATTATCTTCCTCTAACGCGCCATTAAAACATCACATTTGACACAATAAGGATAGTCGTAAAATGTATACCTTGAATTTTCTGTGAACAAAGTTTCTGCATTTGATTGGATTGTATAATTTTATTTAACCAGGGAAAATGTTTACATAATTTTCAACATATTTCCCTCCTCTTTGTAGGATTTATAACTTGCATACATCCCCATGGACCCGCAAACTAAAGACTTCCGTCAGTAGCCCGCCAAAGAGCACGTTTTGGATCATAGCAGAACTAGGAACCTTTATTTAACATGAATACATAATTTGTGTCAATATTTTTCTCGACATGTTCCATGCAGCAAGTATGGAACTCCTCGTAAGCATATACGACGGATATATGTAAATTTGTCATTGGTACAGAAAAGGCATGTGAATAAATGTTTTATTCAAGATGGCTTGACATGAGCTGAAGATACACAATACTTTGCACTTCAATGGATATCTTCAATTCTACCCTAGCACTATCTCGAATAAAAACGCATACCGTTAACTATGGTTTATTGCTAATTCCAATTACCGTGACCAGGAGGCAGAGAGAAAAGGGCACTTCGCAATGCGTGTCTGGCCTAGCTGATAACGCTAACGAATGCAATGTTTCATTTGCCATAAAGCAATCAAAAAGCCAGGGTTATGTCAGCCCGGAGCTCATTCACTATCAGTTACCTGAAACTGATTTTGTATGTCAGCATTTCCTTGCTTTGGGCTCCAAGAACTCAATGGCGTGGCGCTGGCTTCAATTGACTTATTCCAAAAGTTGATTTAAACGAGTGCCAGCTTCTGGGGATTACTCCCAGAGGGGTTGGGGGAGGGCTTAAACTGTAATAATTACTGCGTCCGAAACGGTGGCAGTGGAATTTAAACTGCGCAAAATATTCGGCTTTCCCTTCCGCGTTAAGCACGCATAAAAACAGCTTAATTTTGAAACAAACAGAGGGGTGTGTAACTATGCAGTATTGCTTATTACATCATCACGTTAAACTTTAAAGGTGAATCTATGTAATAGTGGGCATACCAGACCGTAAAAATTCCAATTAGTTACGTAATTCTATTTGTGGCACGTTCAGCAAAATTGATGACGGTTATTTGCAGAATGAACCAAAGGGTATATTATTCAACAATCTAATTGAAAACCGATGGTGAGCAATCAATACAATTGATGTTGATGGCATACAAAACGTGGTTGTTTCGTCAGTGCATTGCATTTAATGTTAAATATTACTTTGTCTATTATGTACTTGAAGTAGAGGAATATTGTACTTCACCACAAAGTAGATGCCCGCATTTCACCGCGAGTTCTACCGTCTCTACGTGCCGGCTAGCTAACTACCATGGACCGCTGCGAGTTCTTTCTGAAAGGATATGTGCGATAGTTGCATGAATGGAACACACCAAACACACCAGCTGAATGGACACTAATAACGTGTGTGTGGAACGGTTTGCCAACTGTTTTATGATCCATAATCAGCTGTTCCTGAATCTAAGCACGATAAATTGTGACTGCGTCGTATTAAATCTGCTAACCTCCCAAGGAACATTGGGAGTGAGTTTTTTAATACAATCGGTAAATACATAAATAAAAATAAATCGAACGTTCCTATTTTTATACTAAATAGTTGTTTGTACCTATAGGCATCTACAGAGAATCAACATTTAGCTCCCTCGCCTTGTTTTGAGCTCCACAACCACTTAAAGATCGTACGATACACCTGTTTTCTAGCATACTATTCCATAAAGCAGCATTTTTCTTGCGACTAATTGTTCTCACTTATAAAATATTCCACGAGTTTGTGATTATTCCAGAAGAATTAGGCTCGAAAATTACAGGTGCGGTAGGCGGCGACCAACTCCCTCATCCAGGATCTGTAGGACAACTATCATTTTTGCTCCAAAACAAACTATATTTTATTGCTTATTAGTCGAACAAATGTGCTGTGTGGATTTTAATAAAAAAAAAAAAATGTGTTCCATTCACATGACTTTCTCAGCTGTTTCACATATAAACTATTCTTAAAAAAGATTATCTACTCTTATCTACATCGTGCTAATCGAGATAAACATTAGTCTATTGGTCTTATTACTTGCTTTTTTTATAGTAAAAGGGAAATAAGGGAATAACTAGGCTACAGCGATAATCAAATGTTTTAAAAGCTGGTCGCTATGTGAATGAACTTAAGTTGAGCTCGGTTTGCATGGCCAGCATAAAATAACAGATACAAAAAGAAACTTATCTTCCTGCTTGAGAAAAGTTGATTAGTTTAAAATTGAAACCAATAACAAGTATGTAACATAAATTGTGTGTTTTAATGTGCTCTACATTTTTTGTGTACGGTTTAGTAGTTATTCAAAATTCAGTAAAATTCATCCAGAATAAACTACTCTTCAGAGGCTATACCCAGAAAATTCAAGATATACATTTTATTTGTCAGGTAAATATCTTTAATATAAGAAATTTTAATCAAAATCGTTAGAGCCATTTTTTAGAAAATCAAAAGTTTCGAAAAAACTTCCATGTAAAGGATAGTAGGGGTTGGGGGATTTTTCTCAAAATCTTCGTGTCACATCCCTGAAAGATACTAAACTTAAATACCAAGTTTGGTATTTTACCGACTTTTCGTTTTTGAGTTATCGTGTTCACAGACACACGGACACACTGACACACGCACGGAACTTTTTCTGAGAATACTTTTTTTTTTTTTTTTTTTTTTTTTTTGATACAGGGGACCCAAAAAAACATGTATTTCCGCTGAAATCTCGGTATAGAATTGTTTGGTGGAGTGCAATACCTTCTTTATACACTATGTACATAGTACGTGTAGAGAAATTATAAAGGTATGTGGCATAAATGATGTGCTTTAACGAAATCTACTTTTTTTTAGTAGTAAGTTCTCGTCTATCTTTTACAGTTTTACCAGTTATGCAACATTCATCCAGAATAAAGGTGTTCAGAGGATATTACCAGGCAATTCAAAATATACATTTTATTTCTATGTAAATATCCTTAATATCCGCTATTTTAATCACAATCGTTAGAGCCATTTTCTCCTTCAAATAGCCTCCGAAGTCTTCACTCTGAATAACGTTTGCATAACTGGTAAAGCACAAGAGATAAACAAAAACATCTGCACAAAAATGTAGACCTCGTTAAAACTCAATTTATGTTATATACAACTTTTTGTAGATATATTCCCTGTTATAGGTTTTAATTTAAAACACTTAAAACTTTTCTCAAGCGAGACGTCTTCATCCGTTTCATATATTTTGTTTTACTCCTGGCACGCAATTAGAACAGAATTTCAATTGTTTCACATAACGAGCAGCTTTTAAAAGATTTGACTAGCGCTTTAGCATAGTGTATTCTTATTTCTCGTCGACTTGTAAAATAGCAAGTAATACAATGCATCTAATGTTTATCCCGATTAACATGTAGAAAATAACAAATCTTTTGTAACAATATTGTCTACAAAATAGGCAGAGAAAGTAACATAAATGAAACACCATATTTTTTTTTAACTCGTGTGTCTCAAAACATGCATTTCCGGTAAAGTTTTGGTATCGAACTTTTTGGTGGAACGAAATACCTTCTCTACTTACTATGTATATTGTATGTGTTAAAGTAAAAATAGAGAGTTTAATTGAAGGGTTCATAACAAAAACAGCCCTTGTCATATATTATGAATTTTGCGATTATGGCGCATTCTAGTGGTTATGGTCAAGATGCACATCTTGATGGTATGAATACCTTAAAAAACGGCCCATGTCGTGAGATATGACACGGTGAAAAATACCTGGTTCTACAAAAACAACCCTTGTCGTGACCTTTTCTCACAAGAATAGCATTTGTCAAGTGCCTAGGGCTATTTTTGTATTCCTGTTGGCAGGATTGTTATTCGCGGGCTTCAACATGACCATGTCGCATTATTATTGTGTTATCCTGAAACCGTTGCTTAGTGAACACTGACGAGAAAATGCCTTTGAATAATAAATTCAAGCAGGGATACTTGTAATTCTGAGTGGTCAAAGATGAGAAAAAGGAAAGACAGGAAAGAAAATGTGGTAAAGAAATCGAAGATTATGGGACTGGAACACATAAATCATGTTAGAAAGAAGGTTGAAGCTAAACATGTTGGTGAGATTGCAGGTTAGTAGACCTGCTAAATTCAAAGTTTGTATTTCTCTGAGGATAGTTTCTCTTCCAGACATTATTATTGTTACATACAACTTTTGTTGTAATTACCGTTCTGTTTATGTCATGGTTATTTACAGCGGTCCTAACCTTGATTTCAAATGCAAGCGATACAGTTGTTTTGAGGCAGTAAATGAAGAACAACGAAATACGAGTTTTATCGGCTTTTACAATCTGTCAAGCAAAGATATTCAAGACTCTCATCTTGCAGGCCTAATAAGTATGGAGCTTGTCAAGCAAAGAAGATCACACAAAGCTACTGCTGTGATGATTCTTCAGAATTAGGTAACTGATATATGCACAATGTATCATTTTGCTATAAACTTAGTGTGAAGGAGGAAGATGCAGCACCTATTGAATTCGCAGGGTATCGTAATGCATTCTTAAGCATTCATGGAATCACAAGAGGCCGATTGTGTTCTGTTCAGAGGTCACTTTGAACAATCAAAGTTCACCTAAAGATAAGCAAGGTTGGCATGAGATCAGACCAAGTGCAGTACCTAAATCTTTAGCATCTTTAGTTGAGCATCATATACAAATGTTCCAGTCTATGCAGTCGCATTATTCTGTTCGAAATACCTTCCAGTATCACTCTCTGCTAAGCAGATGTTTCTAGCTGAATTCCAAATTAACTCTTCATATAAATCTTTCTGGAAAATCTTTGATTCTTTCAACACATCTTTTGGATGTCCTCGACCAGACACATCTCATTTTATGATGTTTAGCCCAGCCTATTACTTTTTGTCCGTGATACCTTCTCAGGTCCATGGAGAACAGTTGTGGTTCGTAATAAAACAAAGATGCCCACTGAGGTGACTATCGAATTACAGAGATATTCGCATCCGCTCAGAAAAAATGAAAGATTTAAAAAACATTTTTCCTTATTTGAAGCCAGAGAACCAGACGTTTTATAACAATCTTGGCTTTAGAGGAGATAAGCACGAAGCAGGGATTTAGCTGATGCAGACTGATAATAGCAGTGGGGAAGGTGACTTTTTGACATCTAACTCCAGGGTCTATTCTGAATAGTGTGTGACCAATATGTTTACTGTGATATTCTTACTTGAAAGCGAGTCATGAAAATGAAAAAGCGTTTTCCATATAAAGACATAGTTTTTTATGTAACACAGAGACTGAAACATATCAATGCCAATAGTACAGCTGTAACATTGTTATGTTGTCAATACAATTCAACCTTTTTCATTTCCGAGCCTTAAATGCTTTCCATCAAAAACAACCTTTGTCATGACATACCGAACTTTATGATTTATTTTGATGCTGTGCATGGCGATATAAATACAGAAAATCTCAACAATTACTATGTTATATCCTTAATATTTGGTGAAAAAAAAGTAAATCCTTTGAATGAAAACTAACGGTGCCAGACAGTTTTTTTGCTCTCCTGAAAATGTCATAAAATGTGACAAGGGTTGTTTTTGTTATGAACCCCTATATTTCTACCAAGTCTTCTTCATATTCTGAGTATCACCACAATTCTAACATACTTCAATTAATTGCTTGCGGTGATTACTCCACCGGGTATTTGAACCCAGGTCCTCTTTGCACACTTTCGGGGCAGTTCTTATTCTCCGAAAATAACGCTAAGCAGCTAAATATTTTACTGCCCCTCCCCGATTAATTTTAAATGACCTGTTAGTTTGCTGCTTTTCATAGCCAGCTTTTTTATTTTCCGAGTAGTTTCCGTCCATTTAAATAAAATTCTAACCCCGCTCGGATTATGAACATGAGCGATTCTTGGTCTTCAAAATTTCGGCAGTCCATCTTAGTACTGTCATGTTTTACTCCCAATTAAGACTGAGTAGGGGTACTTGAGCTGGTTTCTAAGACAACCAGAACGCCTTGAGCCTTTCTGCCGCACAACTTGAGCGTCTAGTTATGAGATTCTTGCTTAGCCAACCATTTGGTTGTTCCCTCAAGGAAACTTCAACGTTTATTTTAAAAAAAATATATGCTAACTCTTGTTTTCCCCTCCATTACGGTCCGCAGGTAAACGATTCAATTATGAAAACGTAATTGGTGTTTAAAGAAATACTACCACTCGTACAGTCAAGCACTACAATAATACAGCTATACCATTCGTAAAATGTGGAAAAGTACAGCTAGCATACTATTCGGCTGGAAGAGAATGACTTACTTGACTGCTAATCAGACCCTACAAAACATACTTGCTTGGGCCACAAAATATAGGTACATATTTATAATTCGCCAATCTTAGGCCTTTTTTTTTTTTTTTTTTTTTTTGCTTTCTTTCGTTCTTTCTTCTCGAAAGTGGTTTGATTAGTTGAATTGAAATACTCAAATGGATCTTATTTCCTTAGTGCCATGATTTTTATGATGCCTAAGAGATCATTTACAGAAAATAAAATCTGAGTGAGTCCTTAACCAAGCCTGAGCATGAATAGTAAAGATAATTTACCTTACTCTCCAGAAATACAAACTGACATATTTTAAACATAAAAAACGAACAAGAGAATCATGAATGATTTCTGTCCGGAAAAGAAAGAAACCGTATTCAGATATATGGTACAAATTAATAATTGTTTAAAAATGCTATATCATAGTCGTTGCTACAGTGTACTGGGTTTTCTTTAAGTTTGTTCACCGGTTCTACATAATCTTTTACCGCCTCAAATCACATTTAAAATCACGAAACAATCTCATTCAACGTTTGTCTCATCATAGAAAATGTGCATTATTACCATTCTATTGATGTCTTTGGCTCTAAGCTCTATGCAGTTAGCATAACAAACAAGCAATTAAATGAATATTGGGAAGATAAATATATTAATTAGCATAAACACATACCTATTATGTATGACTACCACCAATTATACAGCTGAAATTATTTTCTTACTGTACAAAATATGGAATAACATAAACATGGAGTAACAGCATAGAAAAGGAAAATAACCTAAAAATATCTAATTAAATATTTCTTGGAATTTTTTATTTTAGATGAGTAATAGATATTAACCATACAGTGGAGGAAAAAAAATTTTAGTGAATAAGACAAGAATGAGGTCCATGCTCAGGGGGATTCCAATCCCCCGCTCTCTCTCTCTCTCTCTCTCTCTCTCTCTCTCTCTCTCTCTCTCTCTCTCTCTCTCTCTCTCCTCTAGCCATTCTTGCTGAAAATATAACATGATTAAAAGGTAGGTAGAGGGTACCTTTCATGGCCAGTTCGATCAGTTGACTTAAGCCCACCAGATGTATTTCTTTGGGCACATGTCACGAATGTTGTTGACGTTACCCTAGTTGAAGACAAGGAGGAATTGATTGTGCAACTTGTCGCTGCTTTTGAGGAAATTCGACACATGCTTGAGCGATAATCACTAATACGACAGTAAAACGAAGCAACTGTATTCAGGGTAGATTTTTAAACCCTTCCATACTGAACTGTCCTCTGCTGTGCGACTTATCATCCACCAGGGAGCAAGTGTTGCCCAATAACGATTCATAACTCCAAATCAATGCGTCCGAGTATGGTGGTTGCTTGACAAAAAATGTTTCATTCAGCGAGGTTTAATGCTCTCAGAGCTGGTCTCAGGTCCTGAAAACCCCTTTGCAAAAAGTAGAGGAAAAATGGATTGTAAATTTAGTGAAGGACAATTAATCTTACTGATTTAACAAATCAAGGTACTCAAGTTTGATTTGTATACATTAGTTCAAATGAATTATGACAGTAAATAAACCGTGCATCATATGGCTAAGCTTCTTCTTACGGAATGCCGCTTTTCTCAACTGGTATAGGAGTTGGGAAAGTGCTCCACCTAAAAATTCGATGTTGACATTTCACCAGAAATATGTTTTGAGGTCCCTGAATAAAATATTTTAAAAGAAAAAGACATGTGTTTGTGTGTGTGTGAGAGAGAGAGAGAGAGAGAGCGCGCGCGCAACTCAAAAACGAAGGGTTTAAGTTCATCTTTCAAACTTGCGAGCAACGATTTTGACCACCCTCACCAAAACTATCGTTTATGATTTTTTTTCAATAATGTTCTATTTCTCAGAAATGATTGTGAGGATTTTTGTTAAAATAACTTATATTATAAAATATATTCAGAAGAAATGAAATATACCTACCTATTATTTGAACTTTCTGCAAATAGCCTCTGGTGTCCTCTTTATTCCTAAGGACTCTTGCAAAATTGGTAGATATATAAAAATCCTACTACAAAAAATAAGCGGATCTCGATATTATATTTTATTCCTTGTTATTGTTCTTTTTTTCTATCCCCTTTCCTTCCTGATCATGCAAAGAGAACGAACAGATCTTCAAAGGCATCCTATAGCAACAAGATTTTAAAATATTTGACTATCGCTTTGACCACTATCTTTCTCTTTTCTCATTATATCCACAAGGGAAAATGTGCAAAAACATTTCTACAAATATTTATCTGGATAGATGAATTACCTTCTGTAAGATCAGATTCTTGAATGAACAGTATGTAATGTGAATGCGGAGCATCATGTATATTATTTTCTCTTGGTCCAATGTTTTTGAAACCTTTAAACTATATTTCATGCAACCAATAGACTAATAAAAGATGTAAAATACAGATTTTAAAAAATTAATCAAAGTTACGATTCCTTCTGAGCCCCTAAATAATTTTATGAACACAAATAGTACTCCTATAAATGGGATATGGCAAAATAAAATTATACTCCCTGGATAAGCATGTAAACGTTTATACGACGAATATGCTGTATTTAACCACGTACTTTGGCTATAGTAGAATGCTAGAACAGTTTACCTCTCTTCTCTGCACGGATATTCTGATTTTGAACAACGGAAGACGTGTTATAAAAACCTATAAAGATAGTATGCATAGGCCCACAAACTTTGAATCACTCTCGTACTACACTCTACCCAACCAATTTGTGTGTGTGTGTGTGTGTGTGTGTGTGTGTGTGTAAGTGTGTGAGTGTGTGTTTCCAATAAGTCCTTAGAAAATCCAAGAAATTATACCTGTAGCATCGAAAAAGTTTGTATTTGGTAACCGTCGTCTCTTACTAGCTGGCAGTTAAAAGTCCCAGTTATTCCTTCTCGTGGTTTCGTTGTCATAGGCAGTCTTGTGCTTATTTAGAAAGATGAGTTTTGTAGGGTGATTAAACACTTCTATTTAAAATGGTTAAACACCGAAAGAGATAAAAGCCGAGTTGGATGAAGTTCATGGAACATCTACTCCTGCGTTTGCAACACTTTACAGTTGGATAAAAGAACCTACTCGTGGCCGTACATCCACAAATGATAAAATTCGTTCCAGACCTCCAGTAGAAATGACTTTCTCAGAAATGACTGACAAAATCCAGGACATGGTTTTGAGTGATTGACGAATCAAATTTCACGGAACAGTAGAGGCCACAGCTATACCACAAGATACAATGTTCTCAATTTTGGACCACAAATGAAGTTTAAAAAAGTCTCGGCAAGATAGGTGAATAAACGCAATCGCGAGACAGACTCGTAAGCTGGTTTGGCACTTTTTCGTCGCAATCCTGACTAGTTTCTGCGTCGATATTTAACTGTTGAAACATGGTTACCCTTTTTATTCCAGAGACAAAAGCACAGTCGAAATAGTGGGTTTTTAAAGGCTCCGAAGGCAAAATTGCTGAAATGTGTAGACATAGCGTTGTCCTCGGTTTTTTTTTTTTTTTTTTAATGCATACGAATCATCTACATTGATTACTTGCAGAAAGCAGGAAAGATAAATGCAGAGTATTATGCATCGTTATTGCACCGGTTGAACGGAAGAAATAAAACTGTTTCTATATTTTTCAAAGGACTTATTAAACGCCCATTGTGTGTTTGTGTGTGTGTGTGTGTGTGTGTTTATACCTACATTAATGGTAAAATGTGATTATTTGCAGTTATATAACTGGTTAGCTAAATAATAATTACGAGCTTACACAAAAACTTTATTTGCAAGAAACATGCAAAGAAAACTGTTACATCACATGATTTTCTCTACTCTTGTACTAGCTGTTCTTGCAAACCCTTATTCTATCACCTACTTCGTGTTAAATGAGAAATTGTCTTATTTCCTTGTAAGGTAACAGGTATTGGAAATACAGAGCTTAAGCGAGGTCGCTATGTTAGGGTTTAATTCCATTCTCTATACGTGAGAGAGAGGGGGGGGGGGATAGGAGTGGGCTGGCTCCATTGCTCAGCCGGTCCTTGCTGTGAGGGAGATTCATCTATCGGCTGGGGTTAGGAATTTTTCTCTACCCAAGATTATTTCCTATCCTCCGCGAGTCTGAAAGCATGAATGAGAATACGAATGTGTGGGTGTAACTTTAAAGATAATAACCCAAGATACAAACAGTAAACGAAAGAGCGAATACGCTGCCATGGGTAATTATTCCAACGCCAAAGCTTCCTTCATGACCTATATGTTAAAGGCGGCAAATAAATGAGGAAAAGCAAAGATAAGAAAAGATAAATAGGTACTTGAGATGTCAATCCAATAACAAGGAATATCGCAGAAATAGTTAACTTCACAAAAACAAAAACATCTCGTTGACATTACAATTTTTGCTTAATAACACAATGTTAGTATAACTCTTAAGAATGCACTCATTCAGTATAAACAGCGTCTCGAAGAGTACTTCTAGAAAATTAAAACTCTTCATTTCATTTGTCGTGAAAACATCTTAAACAAGTGGTATTTTGATCAAAATCGTTACAGCAATGTTTGAGAAATTTCGTTTGTTTTATTTTACCACGTTAAGTTTGAAGTGGAAGATTTCCTTGGAAGATGTAACCAACTTTTGGTTTTTGAGTGACCCCCCCCCCAAAAAAAAACTACAAACACATACACACAAATCGTTTTCTAAAAATTCGTTTTCGCCTAACTCACGTGTCTCAAAACATATTTACATTTCCGGTTACCGTGCGACATAATAGTAAACAAATAAATAGAGATTATTCCATTCTGGTCGCCTTAATAAAATGAATGACCGAAGAAGCTGACCCTCAGAACTAAAAGCTGGCTTCAGATAAGCCAGGAATAATGACTTCAAATATTTCCAAACTTGCCAAAATATTGTATTCTGGCTTTTTAATGTGAAATTAGTGTTAATTTCGAAATCAATTGCTAGTGTTTTAATGTAACACCAGAACCACGCACTGGTTTTACTGCTTTAACTACTGTGATTTATTAATGTTTATTTAAGCACATGTTTTTTGAGCACCTACCTTAACACCAAGATTGGGCTGCATTAGATCATATCCTGAGGAATGATTTGGTACTACTGCAGGACAACTCATATTTCAGTGGGTTCCTGGATGTCTCACTAAATATGCACCTACCTGTAACAAAAGATAGATAAATATATTTAGTTTCTGTGAAGTGTTTATACTAGTTAGAGATTAGAATTTATTTTATAGTAATAGACCTTTTAAGATGAATGTTGTCTGCAACTTATAGAAAATTGTATGGCTTCCATTCACATGGATTTCTCTACTTATGTAGTAAACTATTCTCACAAAACCTTATTCTTAATCTCCTTCATGCTAATAAAAATAAACAATACTAGAAATGGTCTTATTACTCAGTTTCACATATATGTAGAAGGGAAATAAAGGAGATACACTAGGCTAAAGCGAACGTCAGTTGATTCGGTTCTCTTTGCATGACCACGATTAAAACAAAAGAAACAGAAATTATCAAATTCAATATCACAAAAGTTTAAGTAGTTTAATATTTAAGCCAGTAAGAAGGTTAACTCTACAAAAAGTGTACATTACATAAGGTGAGTGTTTTAATGAAATCCACATTGTGAAGCAAGGTTTGTCTACCTTTTTACAGTTTACCGGTTATGCAAACGTCATTAAGAACGAACAGCTCTTCCCAGGGGCAATTCCTAGAAAATACAATACGTACAATGTACATTTACCATGTAAATATCTTTACATTACCGTGACATTAAACGGTATTTTAATCAAATTCGCCAGCACCATTTTTGACAGAAACAAAATGTTTATTTAAAGAGTAGTTTGGATTGGGTGATTTACTTGAAAATCTTCGTGTCGTATCCTTTGAAAACACTAATCTTAAATACCAAGTCTGGTATTTAAAGGACTTATGCTACAAATGTTTTGAGTTCCCCTGAGTACAAAATACAAAACTTTTTTAGAAAAAGGTGTGTGTGGACATAGCTCAAAAACGAAAAGACCGTTAAATACCATACTATGTTTAGTATCTTCCAAGGATGCGATACGAAGATGTTCAAGAAAATATCCGCACAACAAACTACGATTTACATGATAACGATTTTGAAAAAATGTTTCTTAAAAATGGATATAATGATTTTGATTCAAGAAATGTACATAAAAAATAAAATGCATATTCCGGAAATAGCTTCTGAAGACCGTTTCATTCTATACGAGTTTTGCAGAATTTTGCACAATGGTTAAACTGTAAGAGACAAAAACTTGCTAAACAAAACAAGATCTGGTTAATACACACAATTTATATCACATGCTTTTTTTCTTGTAGTATTGGCCTTTTTCGAGATACTCATTATCGTTTTGAATTTTAAATTATATTTTAAACCGTTTTCTCAAATGGCAACCTGCTAAGCGAATCGAACCTCAATTGTTTCACATGGCGACCATATTTTAAAAGATTTGACCATCGCTTTAGCATAATGTATGCCCTTATTTCCCTTCTACTTCAAGGAGGCAAGTAAGTAGACCAATGATTCTGCTAGCGTTTATCTCAATTAGCATGACGTAGATAAAAATAGTCTTTTGTAAGAATAGTTTGTATGTGGGACAGCTAGAGAAAGTTATGTGAAAGGAACATATCAGATTTTGAACATATGCCGAGCAAAGCCGCAAATATATCAAAGCAAGCTCAGGAAGTGAAACATACCTAGGTTTTTTAACGTCATTTAACCTGGTTGGTCATATAGGACGATAATGAAATTGGTGAAATGCTGCTCAAATGATCTCGTGGTCCATGGAGCTTGAAGTTCCTCGACATTCGTCTTCTCAGGATAAAGGAAAACCTCGGAGGAAAAAAAAACGAGTAACTCACCCTAAGCGGGATTCGAACTCACGATTTTTGAATGTGGGGCACACACGTTACCACCACACTACTCAGGCGGGCTGGAACGAATTATCTCGTACACTTCCAACCATTTGGGAAGAGCACTGCGACCTAAAGTGAAAACATCCGAGGGGTTATATCGTTTGTTTTTGCGTATTAAAAATGAACATTTAGTTGCCCCCCCCCTTTTTTTTTTTGCGCAAATGATACATGAATCCTTGTTTCATTGCATGTCCAGATAAATCACTCCCCAGTTCCTTTAGCTCTTTCCCGTCTACTTCATTACTCATTAATAGTTACAAGCAAAATATAAAAATGCATGTTTAAATTACATTAGCTATCATAATGGAAACAAGTGTTTTTGCGTCCTGCAGTGTGTAAAATTCAAGGATCTGCCAAAAAAATGTATATTAATCATATTTGGTAAAACTTCATATTCTGTAAGGATACATTCTTCCCTTTAAAAATGCTGTTAGTAATAAAAAAAAAGGTTGCCACATAATCTGTTTGGGCCATTTTATGTTAAAACACATTAAGAACACGCAAGCCCCCCCCTCTCTCTCTCTCTCTCTCTCTCTCTCTCTCTCTCTCAGGAAATACCTCTGGAAAAACTTGCACCACCCTTTCCAACAATCACGTACAATGAGAAATACATCATTTCTGTCATGACGTCACATTCTAGGGGTTGGTTTTTTTTTTTTTTTGTTTTTTTTTTTTTTAAATTTCGCGAATCAATGCTTTTGGTGTCATCATATAATTAGCAAGCATTGGAATTTCAAAGCATTAAAAGCCAGAATGAAAGTATGTAATATTAAGGTATTACTGACATTACACAGAGACGACGCAGGTAACAAGCCATCCCCTTTTCTTTCCTCTACCCATTCTTACTTCATCAGTAATATAAAAAATCTGATCTGTTCCATTCACATGACTTTCTCTGCATCTCTGCAACAAATTATTGTTAAAAGGCTTATGCTTCCATTTATTTCATTCTAATTGAGGAAACATTAGCAAAAATGACTTGCTTCTTTGTAAGTAAAAACGAAATAACGGAGTGCCATAGGTTAAAAGACAGCCAAAAGCTGGTTGTTATGTGACTGAAGTTCCATCGTTAGTATGGACAGGAGTTGACAAATTCCTGTATGGGAAAAGTATAAGTTTTTCAAAGCTGAAACTAAAAACAAGGAATATCTGGAGGAAAAAAAAAAAAAAAAAAGAAAAGAAAAGAAAAAAAAAAAGGGGAAAAAAACGAACAACTCCACGAAAAAAAAATGTATATAACATAAACTGTATGATTTAACATGCTCTACATTTTTGTGTGGTAAGTTTTTGTCCATCTCTTACGGATTAGCAGTTATGCAAAATTCCGTAAAATTCATTCAGAATAAACTAGTCTTCAGAGGCTACTCCCAGAAAATTCAAGATATACATTTCATTTGTCATGTAAATATATTTAATATACGATATTTTAATCAAAATCGTTAGAGCCATTTTTGAAAAATGTTGGGGTGGGAGGATTTTCTTGAAAATTTTCGTGTCGCAACCTTGGGGGATTCCAAACCTAAATGCCAAGTTTGGTATTTAACGGTATTTTCGTTTTTGAGCTATGCTGTCCCAGATACAGACGAATACGAAAACACACACGCGCGGATCTTTTTCCAAAAATGCTTTTTCTGGATTCAGGGGGACCCAAAACATGTATTTCCGGTAAAATCTCGGTATCGAAAATTTGGGTGCGTTACAATACCTTCTCTATACACTATGTACATAGTACATGTAGAGAAAATATATATAAAAGCAACAGGTTGCACCGGCTCTGATTGCTTATTGAACGTCTTATCGCTTTTCTCCATTAAAAACTAGTTCCTCTTACATTGCTTGAGAAAAGCACACAAATACGAGCATCATATTATGCAAGAAAAATAATTATTCCTTTAGTAATGCGCATGCGTTGTTCAGTTCATAGTAACGGTTTATTACAGTGAGCACGTGGAGAACGACAAGATTAATGGCGGAAGCATTAAAAAACATGTAGCAGGGCTAGGAACTGCACATTTTGGT
Source organism: Hymenopus coronatus (assembly GCA_030762935.1). Lineage (NCBI taxonomy): Eukaryota > Metazoa > Arthropoda > Insecta > Mantodea > Hymenopodidae > Hymenopus > Hymenopus coronatus. Next base: position 129,804,198 of record CM060897.1, on the reverse strand, counting down.
ATGATGCTGGTTGTTAAAAGTAGGGTTATTTTCTTATTTGGCATGACCTGAATAGAACCTAGGTTAGCTCCAAGTTATATAAATACTGTAAAAAGCTTAGTGCACATAAACAAATGTTATAATTGTTTTGTACTAGGAATTTAGTATTTGTCTGCTAAAGAGATGGTGGGATCGAGAAGAAAATCTACTAAATTAGCAATAAAATTAAGTTAATTCCATGAGTCTTTTATTTTTCAAAAATTGCTTATTTCTTCCTGAGTTTTTTAGTACATTCCAAAACCAGCATGACGTTTGGTTAATTATACTTCAAATGTTTCCAGTACGGACATAATGATAATGTGCCATTGCAATATGCGTATTTTGTTTAATCATACTACACAATCACAGCTATAGTCCATTATTTGATATTTCATAACTTTAGCAATGCTAAGCTTAATTTTTTTTATATTTCTTTCCATTTAGTTTCGTGTTCTGTGTTATTTGCCTTTTTTTCTGCTATTCCCTATAGAATATGGGGGGATGTGATGAACAAATTATGTTGATCACATCGCTTCGACAACATACAGTCGATAGCTGTTTAATAATCTCAACTACCATCTCCCTCCCTCCCTCTCCCTCTCTCTCTCTCTCTCTCTCTCTCTCTCTCTCTCTCACGCAGACAGCATTCATCAGACCAGACTGTTTACCTATTGACCATCATTCTAACCGGCTACTCATGTCTTTTGTATTGGCGTACGTTCTGAATGCAAAGAGCTACAATTCCACCAGTTAATTAGAACTAAGCAAATACAAAGCCAGTAACGTAATTCAATTTGTTCCTTAACTATATGGATTTCATAATGGTGATATATATAACCTCTCTGTAATTTGGATTTCATTTGGTATACAAAATCACTAAGCTTATTATTAGGGCTCGGAAATTTAGATGCTAGAAACTTGGGAAATATTTCTTTTATGCACTAAAAATGTTAAAAATATACACCAAAACAAACAAAATATTTTTTAAAGATCTGAATGGCTGGTCTAATGGAAATGTACGTGGTACCCCCAGAAGGAATTCTGGAAGGAATCACCAAATACTGTGGAGTTATAGTATGTGACCCCATGCTTCCTCAAATTTTTCACCCCGAAAGATTGTCACGAAGAATTTCGAAAATGATCGTTCCACGTCACAAGAGGTAATAGCGTAATTATAACATGGAATGTCACTCACACCATTAATTTCTTTGTGTTGCCCATTCAACACATTTGAAAGTTTTCACATTATGTTAAATCCACTATTATTTTCGAACACTTCCATGCGTTTTATTACTTTCGCTATACGTACACTGTACATAGTGTGTAGAGAAGGTATTGCATTTCACCCAAAAATTCAATACCGAGATTTCACCGAATATACATGTTTTGGGTCCCCCTAAATCCAAAAAAAGGACCGTGTGTGTGTGTGTGTGTGTGTGTGTGTGTGTGTGTGTGTGTGTGTGTGTGTGGACAGCATAGCTCAAAACGAAAAGATAGTTGAATACCAAACTTGGTATTTATGTTTGGTATTTCCCAAGGATGTGACACGAAGATTTTCAAGAAAATCCGCCCACTCCCAACTACCCTTTACATGGAACCTTTTTCAATTTTTTTTGATTTTCTTAAAAATGGCTATAACGATTTTGATTAAAATATCGTATATTGAATATATTTTCCTGACAAATAAAATGTATATCTTGAATTATCTGGGAATAGCCTCTGTATACTACTTTATTCTGGAGCAATTTTACGGAATTTTGCATAACTGCTAAACCGTGAGATGGACAAAAACTTACCACAAAAAAAAAAAAATATAGATCCCGTTAAAACACACAATTTGTTATATACATTTTTTTTTGTGTGGAATTCAATTTTTTTTAGATATTCCTTGTTTTTGGTTTCAGCTTTGAAAAACATACTTTTCTTATACAGAAATTTGACAACTCCTGTCCATACAAACAAAGGAACTTCAATCATATAGCAACCAGCTTTTGACTATCACTTTAACCTATGTACTCCCTTATTTCGCTTTTACTTCCAAGGAACAAGTAATAAGACTATTTCTGCTAATTTTTTCTCCATTAGCATGAAGTAAATAGAAGAATAAGCTTATTAACAATAATTTGTTGCAGCGAAATAGAGAAACTCATGTGAATGGAACACATTAGATTTTATTTTTATATATTATCCCTAATTAGTGATGAAAAATTATTATTTTTCATACTCCCCAAAACCATTGATTTTTCAAAATTTAATAATTTATTTAGCAAAACTGGAGCGCTGTTTCGAAAAACTAATACGATCATTTTCTTTGATTGCTTTGGAAACCATTTTGAAACAAATTAGCGAAAAATTGCATCGTGTGGAACATTTTGAGTATGGAAAAGTGGTGAAACACTTTGCAAGAAAATAAGGTTTAAAGTTGGGATTGCCTATTAAAAAGCATTCAACTAACCATCTATAGCTTCAGCTAATTGGTAGTCAAAATATGCCAAATACGAAAAAGGATATATTTTCTTAAATTTTAGAATTCACTTCGTTTTATTACAAAACAAAATATAATTTTCATTTTTGGTGAAATTTCACAGATGTATCACCTTAAATGTACCCATTAACAAGCACACAATTGGGTAATGTGGGGATCAGCCGCGGTATATTCAGATGTAAAAATGTTGGTAGGGGATTGGAGTTGCTAAGTATGGAAGTGCAACATTTTCCCAAAACCCAAGTCCATATCGCTGTTTTACGGGACATTCCACCAGTCGATGTAGAAGTGAATCTGCTCAGGGTTGAAGCACCTGGCGACGGTTGCGATTGGATGCTGAATTGGCATTGTAAAAAGTTAACCTGGCTTCGTCGAGAATACTCCGTCGGAACCCGCCTTACTGTGGGCTGGCCGAAGGTGGCGTCGAAAGCTGTCCCTATCGATGCTTGTACCCATCGTCATCTGGAGCTGTTCGAGCTTTGGGTTTCCCCCTTCATCCTTCCCTGCCTCCCTAAGTGGTAAATCCTAAACCTAATTCTAACACGTCTTTGTTTTTAATATCCAGATATTAAAAATAGATGAATTAATCAGTTTTAGAACTTCTTGTATTGATAAAACTATATCTAAAAATTCTAATACAAGAATATTAAAAACACCTCATATTTTGAATTATTAGGTTACTTTATCCTTAGGAGATACCAGAAGTTCCTAAAATAACCTGCCAACTGATATTCTGTTTTTACTTTCTCTAGCCCCGTATGTATAATGTACATAATTGAGAAGAATTGTATTCCACCCAAACATTGTCGAGATTTCAACTAAAATACATGTTTTAGGACCCCCTGAATTAAAAAAAAAAAAAAAAAAAGCATTTTCAGAAACAGGTCCGTGTGTGTGTGGACAGCATAGCTCAAAAACGATAAGACGGTTAAACACTAAACTTGGTATATAAGTTTGGTATCTTCCAAGGATAGGACACGACGATTTTCAAGAAAATCCCCCCCCCAAACTACCCTTTACATGGAAAATTTTTCGAAAATGTTGTTTTTCTTAAAAATGGCTCTAACGATTTTGATTAAAATACCACATATAAAAGCCATATCTATCACAAAGTGTATATCTTGAATTTTCTGAGAATAGTTTCTAAAAACCGGTTTATTCTGATGAATTTTGCTTAATTTAGTATAACTAGTAAACCGTAAGAGATAGACAAAATTTTACTATACAAAAAACGTAAATATTGTTAAAATACACAAGTTATGGCTTATACGTTTTTTTCGTGGAGCCAGCCGTTTTCGAAGTATTCCTTGTTATTAGTTTCAATTGTGAAGTACCTATACTTTTCTCAGACGGAATTGTCCGTTTTTATTTTGTTCTACTCCTGGCCATGCAAAGAAGGGATTTGCAATGACAATCGCATAACGATAGCTTTTAAAACATTTGGCTATCACACTTCAGCCTAGTGCATTCCCTTAGTTCCATTCTACTGAACAATTATCTTTTGTAAGAAGTTTGTTTGTAGGGTAGCTAGAGAAAGTCATGTGAGTGCAACGCATCGGATTTTTTTTTTTTTTTTTTTTTTTTTTTTTGTGCTGCAGGACAGGAAGAACATCAGTTGTTTTCTCACATCCTGAACCACTTGAACTGATTCTCTCAAAGACATTCCTACTGATTCAAGTTTCTTTATAGAAATACAGAGAAAACACAGATTTGCGGAAATATATGCTAACGCAGTGACATTTAAAATTTCTTGAAGAATTTTAATTGAACCGGCATCTTTACAATTAGATTCACTTATGTCAGGTTTTCTGCGTAGTATTGAATTGCGGTCAACCATGTTCCCCAGCGAATCGCCACAGACGCAGGAGGCAGCGGAGTGTTCGTATTTTCGTTCTGAAAAAGTTCAGTCCTTTTAAGTGATTTGATGAACACTTTGTTTCCCATTAGAAATCCATTTGTCAATGTCAAGAAACATAACCCTAATTTCCTCATATATTCTATGCAATCCATGCACAACACATATAACGTGAATCATTTTAGGATAACTGCTGCTGCATTTCTCTTATATGGTGCAGCATCAGTCAAATATAACAAAACATTGTCATATCGAACATCGTTTGGCCACAATATCTGCATTGCTTCTTTAAATAATCTGGCAACACAGTCACATGTTTTGCAGCAGGCATGTCTTATCAGGTCAGTAGAAAAGATGACTTATGAAATTCAGAATCATTCTTCAATACTCCTATAACAATATTAACAATATAACAGTGTATATACTAGCCAGGCTGTGAAGCGATAACAGGTGTTTACATATTTAAAGCATATGGCAGTAGAGAAATTTCCGTTCTTATCTGGCAAGCTCATGTAACTAAGGAAAGCAGGATGTTTATATTTTCTATAACTGACATATCAGTTCTTCAAATAATTAACAACAAATAACGTCGTCTGATATGTGAAATTGAGCATTACAGAAATTGATAGTGAATTGTTAAAAATAATTTGCTGCTGCTTTTGTTATTTTATGAAATTATGTGCAAAGTATTTTAAAAAGTTTCATTTAAGCGATTTTTGTGTAATTTATGTGAATATTCGAAAATATTTCTTTACATAAAAATCATAAAATATGCATTTTTATGTGCAATAAAACTTGAAAGGTTTGGGTCTAGTGTACATATCCAGAACATTAAACCCAGTTTCAAGTTCATATTAGGACACAAACAAAATATGTATTTACCTAAAAATCCTAGCACTACTTATTATTTTCTCTATACGTATATATAGTGTATAGAGAAGGTATCGTAATGCACCCAAAAATGTGATACGGAGATTTCACCGGAAATATATGTTTTGAGAACCACTGAATCACATAATATATGCGCGTGCAGCATAGCTCAAAAACGAAAAGTCCGTTAAATACTAAACCTGGTATTTCAGTTCAGTATCTTCCAAGGATGCGACACGAATATTTTCAAGAAAATCCCCACCCCCAACTACCCTTTACATGGAGCCATTTTCGAAAAATTTTCATTTCTCTTAAAATGGCTCTAATGATTTTGATTAAAATGTCGTATAATCAAATATATTTACATGACAAATAAAATGCATACCTTGAATTTTTCTGGGAAAAGCCTCTTTATTCTGGATGAATTTTGCGGAATTTTGCATAACTGGTAAATCGTAAGAGATAGACAAAAACTTAATAGAAATGTAGGGTTCATTAACACATACAATGTATGTTATATACATTTTTTCATAGTTATCGTTTTTGAAGACATTTCCTGTTTGTTATTGGTTTCAGTTATAAAATACTTACATTTTACTCATACGGGAATTTGTCAACTCCTGTCCATACAAAGGAACTTCAATCACATAGGAACCAGCTGTTGACTATCACTTCGGCTGTGGTCCTTATTTCCCTTCTGTTTACATGGAAGCAAGTAATAAGACGATTTATGGTATTTTTTCTCGATTAGCATGAAGTACCTAGAAGAAAAAGCTTTTTAACAATAATTTGTTGTAGAGATTTAGAGAAAGTCATGTGAATGTACTCATCAGATTCTTTTTAACTAAAGAAGTGAACCTGCTCCTAACCCTTACAGTATGGCTTTAAAGCATATTTCATAATAATATGGAACTTTCTCTTTATATTTTGACCAAGATTTGTTCATATTTTGCTTGTCCCTTATGATAAGTATTGAATGGAGAAGTGGCAGCTCCCAAAACCATACCCCTCTTCATTAGAAAAAGAAAAGGAAATGAAGTAAACAACAAACGTGTCAAATGTGACCCCAACCTACACACAATCGGAAGTAGAAATGTTGGGGTTAGGGTGCAGAACCCAACGGTCACGTTCAGAAAGCCGCAATCAACACCACAGCTGTGACCGCGCACCTCAGCTCGCACATCTAATTTCACAGGCCACCAACCTGCCGAGGACTCGTTACTTTTATTGTTTTACCGCATCTTGACACAATGCGGACTTCAAGATGCTAGTATATCCCTATAAGGCCAGTAAAATAACTCGAGAACTTCTCAAGTGTATTAAAACCTCCATTAATTTCTAATTAAACAATGTGCTCATGCAAGCATGGTGGCGTTAAATTTCAAGACTGATCCAAAGTGTTCAACGCTCGCTTTTACTACATATGATACCGCAAGCGAAGACGCTGATGATAAATAGAATGAAGACGGGGTACTGGTGGAGCAGGGAAAACCAAAGAAAACCCGCCCATGCGCCGCTTTGTACACCACAAATCCCACATGCAGTCACCTGGGATCGAACACCGACTACCTTGGTGAGCGGCAGGTGATCTAACCCCTTAACCAGGCGCGGCCTATTGGAGAAGCTCAAGTATATGTGAATAGAAAGAAAATGCAATCACAAAAATAATTATAGGAGAGCCTGGGTATGTGGGGGTGGCGTATCTGCCTCACATTCAACAGGTCGCTTAGGTTGAGCTATCCGGATAAGGTTTTTTTCGGCGTCTTATCCTGAGAAGTCGAATGTCGAGTAACCAAACTCCATGATCCCCGAGAACATTTGAGCAGCATTTCACCAATTTCATTCACGGCCTAATATGACTCACCAGGTTAAAGGACGTTAAGCTATAAAATATTTAAGAAACTTTTGATGAATATCACTTCTTTATTAATAATAAAGTAATACTCGAATGATCGCGTCACTGAGAAGTCGGCACATTATTCGGAACTGAAAAACTGTGCCATGATAAGAGATTATTTTCTCTACCATGTACAATGTACATAATGGGTAGAGATGATACTACAATCTACCCAAAAATTGATACTGAGATTTCAGTGGAAATACGGTTTTGGAATACTCTGAATAAAAAAATTAAAAGGTCCAAGTGTGCGTGCGTGTCCATGAACAGCATAACTCGAAAACGAAAGTACGCTAAACACCATTGATATTTAAGCTCATTTCCCAAGCATGCATCACGAAGATGTTTTTAAACAAATTCTCCCACCCCAAACCACATTTACATTTTTCGAAAATTAACATTTTACGTATGTTTAAGATTTTAGTACAAAAAATATCTTGAAATTTTTAGAATAACCCCTTAAGTTCTCTTCATTCTGGATTAATATTTCATAAATTGTTAACAGTGAGAAATAGTAAAAATTGTTACTACACCAAAAATGTGATGTGTCCCATTCTTTATGTATTTCTCATAATTTACTGTCAAAAAGCTTATTCTTCTATCTGTGTCATGCTAACCGAGTTAAACATTAGCAGAAACGGTATTGTTTCTTTGTAAGTAGAAGGGAAATAAGAGAATACACTAGGCTAGAGCGAAAGTCATACCTTTTAAAAGCTGGTTGGTATGTGACTGAAATCCGGCCAGGTGTTGAACAAATTCTCGTGTGAGAAAAGTTACAAGTATTTTAAAATTGAAATCAATAACAAGCAATATCTCAAAATGGTCAACTCCGCAAAAATTGTACGCAATATAAATTGTGTTTAAACGAGATTTACATTTTTTGTATTGTAAGTTTTGTCTTTCTCTTACGGTTATGCAAAAGTACTCCAGAATGAAGAGCTCTTCAGAAGCTATTCCCCAGAAAATTCAGGATGTAAATATTATTTTTAATTTAAATATCTTTAGTATAGGATATTTTAACCACAATTGTTAGGCACCATTTTTGTAAAAGTTAAGTAAAGTTACCTCGTTAAAAGGGGAAGGCTCTTAGAAATCATAATCAATTGGCATGTAAAGCAAAGTGCTTTTCTAAATATGTCTCAATTCTAGTCAAGAATGAAGAATAGATGACTATTTCGTAGGACCACTCGTAGCTACCCTCATTGCCATTACCACCCGAGAGAGTCAATTTTCAAGCAGGCTGAGTTACACCGGAGGCAAAATCGTTGGTAGTGGATCTTAAAAATCAGGTACGTGGAGAGGTCTGCTCTTGGCAGTACAGCGAGTCCAGAAACACTGAATAAGCGTGGATAACAAACGCTACCCACTTGACTTCATAACGTGGCGTAATAACGTCGCATATTTGGCTCTTTAATGTGCGACAATATACCCGCCGCAATAGTTTTCTAAAGAATTAGAGACAGAGGACTATAAGAAATGTCAAACTGATATTTCATCCTCAGCCTATGCATGAAGCAATCTGACATTTAAGTATATTTATATATACATGTCATAAACTCATGAAATGCCAATTGTGTTTATTTAAATATCTTTTCTCCCTAATTTTTCAATACAATGCAGTTATTTTGAGTATAACTACTATTAAGTATAGGCATTTTGCTTGCATCCGGTCTCTAGAAATAATACTACTCTCTGCTAATGTTTATCTCGATTAGCATGACGTAGCTGAAGTAAGACAAGCTTTTGTAAAATTAATTTGTTGCAGAACAGGTAGAAAAGGTATGTATGTGAATGGAACATATCAGATCGCCTTAAGCCACCATTCTGAGAACAGTTCCAAACGACATTACATCTCTTTATCCCTCAATTTAGACCACTTTAATTTGCATTCGTTAATACTGCTTACCACCCCACTTTTTCAGACCTGCTGCTTCACTTCTCTCAAATCATGTGTGAGAGTATGCTTAGGTAACCAAGATTCTATCACAGGCTTGCAGCATTACACCAGAAGTCAACATAACCAGTGCCATCGCCCCGCGCTACGCACCTAGGTTACTAACTTCCATAAATAATGCTAGTAGCTAGTACTACTAGGGATCCAAGTCGATTTCCGGCTGGGGATCGGAACTTTTCTTTGGCCAAGATTATCCCGTCCTACCCATAGACTGGAAGTGTATACGAGTCTGGAATATATGCGCGTAAATGAAAGAACATAACCCAAAGATCGATAAAATAGCAAGCGAATGGTCCCAAAGACTAAGCTAGTGATATTATCTAGATATTAAGGCGGCAAGTAAATGGGGAGGGGACAGTGGGATAGTGCTAACCCGAACTCACCAATTATGGTTAAACTATTTTCTTTTTAATTATGAAAATACAGGAAATTGTAAATTTCATCACTGAAATATATGTAGTAGGACCTAGAAACCAATACTTTGACACAAGCTATCAAATTGCTTCCAATACTTTTTACTCTTTTGAAAGTCTTGAAAGAAAAAAAGGGCATTCTCCTAACGGTCAAATATTTGACAATGATTTCATGGATTTGGCTAATGAAATGCAAGCATTTAAAAGTGCGTCACAAATTGTGCAACATAGGTGAAAGCGAAAAATAAATATAATGGTTATCCGAGTAAGGGATGACGTATGCGAGCTGATTTAGTTATTATATTAGTTTCACGAAAACTGCCCATGCCTACTTTATGGATTTCGTGGATCACAAGATGGAAACAAAACGGCACATGAAAATAATTGCCAGGCAGATTTCCAGAGTATGCAATAATTCAATTTCATATACCGCAATTAACCTACCAATATCCACGGCATTGGTAAGCTAATGTTATGAAAGATATGATGCCATACGCGAAAGTGTTAAGTAATTACGTAAAGAATAATCTCCTTGCAAATTGTTATACCGGGAAGCTAATTGTAAATTACTTTGTACGTGATAAATTATCAGTGTGTTCTGAAGAGGTTCAGCTTGGCCAAAAGACGTCAAAATGCCACATTTATGTTTGTCAAGACTTGCCGGGTATTACCAAATCTTGTCCAGTGTCGAGTATTTTTCAACATTTGACAATTTTTCTTGTAAACTCCTTAATTAAAAACAAGTTTGATCCTGTACAAGGGGCTTTACAGAAAACGGAAAATTAACAGTATTCATACCACAGTTACCAGGTAAAATATTAATTCTATCGTTTCAAATAGAGAGCTTATTTACAAATAATCTGATGCGTTCAACTCATACGACTTTCTCTAGCTATTCTGCAACAGATTATTCATAAAAATATGATCCTTCTCTCTACTTACTGCTAGTCAGATAAACAGAGGATAGCAAAATTGTCCTATTAATTAGGTACTTCCTTATATGAAGAAGGTAAAAAAGGAAATACACTAGATTAAGCCGATGGTCAAATCTTTTAAAAGCTGTTACTATTGTGATATAAATTCGTTTCTTTGCATGACCAGGAATAGTCCGCATGTGGAAATTTTAAGTATTTTAAAACTGAAACCAATAATAAGGAATATCTCGGTTATGTCAATTTCCACATAAAAAGTGTATATGGCATAAATTGTGTGGTTTAACGAGATCTACATTTTTTCTGCAAAGTTTTTGTCGATCTCTTACGGTTTTACCAGTTATGCAAAAGTCGTCCAGAATGAAGAGGTCTTCATAGGCTATTCCCAGAAAATTCAACTTATACATTTTGTTTACCATGTAAATATCTTTAATGTATGGTATTTTAAACAAAATCGTTAAGAGCCATTTTTAAGAAAAGCAAAAAGCCCCCCCCCATGTAAAGAATAGTTTGGGTTGGGAGATTTTTCTCAAAATCGTCTTGTACAATCCTTGGAAGATACTAAATACCAAGTTTGGAATTTTACCGACTTTTCGTTTTTGAGTTATCGTGTTCACGGATACATATGCATACGCGCGCGTGGACCATTTTCTAAAAATACTTTTTTTAATATAGGGGACCCTAAAACGTGTACTTTCGATTAAATATCGGTATCGAAAGTTTTGAGTGGAATTCAATACCTGCTCTATCTACTAGGTATGCTGTACTTATGCGATAAAGTAAAAAAGTCGTATCTAAAGCAACAGGAATAAAATCGCTTTCTTTTTTATCGTTTCATTTATATAGCCTCCTTTAACATCTAAGGTCACATAGAGAGCTTTACTTTAGAAACTCATTGACTGTAGGTTCTTGAACGTTGGGTTTTTAATTAGTTTATTTTCACGCACGCATACACATTCACTCTCACATACATAAATCCAGACTCTGTGGGGAGATAGGGAACAATTCTAGTTGTAGACGAATTCTCCGCCACAGCCGGGAATCGAAACCGGTATCTCCGCGTAAGAAGACAGGTCGCTGACCAATCGACCACGGAGCAGTCATAAAAGCATTATCCAAAATTATTTACGCACTTTCCCGTTTTGATTAACAAAATCCAAATTACAGAGTGCATGTGTGCAACCCATGTAGAACTAGCTAACTCTACAGCTCACTAAAAACATGACAGCAAAACGGGCGAATTTATAGATGTATTAAAGGAAGGATATGCCCTCCTCTTGTTAGGGACACGATCCATTCAATTTTTCCCCCTCGCTTTCCAGAAGTGGTTTCTTCTATCCAGTCACATGTGCTGATCAATGAAACCAAACATTTACGAATGACTCACTCCCACATCGCTCATTCCTGAGTTCTGAGCAAGTTACAGAATTGTGAATATAGTAGAATGAGTCACACGACGAGACGCGCCTCGGCGCGACGTTGAGTCAGCCAGGCAGCATTCATTACGGGCGCGGCTACTTTGGCTTTTGTCGAAGTTCAAGCTCACAAAAGCATATAGCTATCATTCCAGCCGAACTTCAAATGTTTCTTAGCCTATTTAATATAAGGAGGCACGCTTCCAGAAATTCTTATTGGAGGAAATATTAAGCAATACGCCTAGTAATTTTCATAGGCAGTGTTGAGACAGAACTAGAAAATGAATTTGAAAAATTCAACGCCACATCAATGACGCTATTCAAAAATCGACAATCCATGTGGTACGTGTACTCTCAGTCCGTCGTCGTATAAATATTCTGCCACGCAGAAGATATTGTAGTAATTTTTCCTGCTGTTCTTTTACTATAGATTTGTTGAAATGGTTCTGTCACTGAGCATGACAATAAATGTCATACTGAGTGATTTCAATATACCGATCTTTTAATGATGCAAGGCGAATTTATTTTCATATAGCGCAACGCATGTTTTGAGGACCTATAATACAAAAAAGCATATTTTAAAAATGGACCTCCTACTTCTCTACTACTATGCAAATTGTACGTCGTAGAGAAAGTAAAATGAGTGAGAAGGCTCATGTTCTCTATGGGCTGAGAGGAAAATTACAGAATTAGAAAAGTTATGTAGGGGAAGTTTGAAACCAAGTTTTAAAAGGAGCTAGAAAGAGAGTTTGAGAATGGCAGCTTATAATCCAAGTTTTAATCTCTTGTGTAGCACAACCACGACGCAATGCTGCCAATGACCTCGCTGACAACTGCTTGCAGTCTGTCCAAAGTAAACAACATTGTCTCAATTACCACCAGTATCCTACTTCCAATTACTTTCACATGTCATCTTGTCAACAACATGGTGTAAACAAAGGTATGTGTACCTTTGTTTTTTCGGGTTTGTACAGCACAGGTGTGTGAGTGTGTGTGTGTGTGTGTGTGCGTGTGTACCTTCAACAATTTAGAAGTGTAGAAATGAAGACGGGGAATGGGGGCACCTGTTACACCTTCGCCTTGAAATGCTGCCAAGAAATCCCTAATAAATACTTTCAGAAATGCTTCACCGTCTCCGGGTTTCGTGGACGACTGCCTGAATGCATCCGTAGACACCTTTGGGGGAACACATTATGCCCAATGGGAAGCAGAGAGAAAACATGCTGAAAAAATGCCAAGGATGAACGCCTTGAGCATGGAATACAGCCAAGAAATGTTCACTCGGGGCAGGTCAGGAGCACATTTAATTATATGATTTATTAAGCTTACTGCATTTTGTGTGGAAAAGAAGAGGGTTCAGACAAGCTAAAAAGCTAAACATGAGTAATTGCAGTGCAAAGCTATAATTTGTGAACCGTGAATTCCTTTTTTCGACTAATTAAAATGTAACACATACCTACACACTCTTGCGGTAAATACCCACTGCTTCCTTTTTTTTTCTTTCTCTACACGAAGGTGCTGTGAACATAGTATAAGTGGGTAGAGGTATTGCACTCCACCTAAAAATTCGTTGTCGAGATTTCAGCGGAAACATATTTTGAAGTTCCCTTAGGCCAAATAAGCAATTTTAGAAATAAGTGCGTATGTGTGAACACGGGAACTCAAAAAGTCGGTTAAATACCAAAATTGATATTTAAGTTCAGCATCTTCTAAAGATGCGACACAAAGAATTTCAAGTAAATTCTCTCCATCCCAAACTACCCTTTACATGGAAACATATTCGAAAATTTTGATTTTCTCAAATGTAGCTCCTCTAACGATTTTGATTAAAATACCCTTACATGACAAATAAAATGTGCATCTTCAATGTTCTGAAATAGCCCCTTAAATCCTCTTCATTCTGGGTGACTTTTGCATAACGGGTAAACTTAAAGAGATAGGTAGACAAAAAGTTACTACACCAGATATGCATATCTCGTTAAAACACACAACTTATGTCATACAGTTTGTAGAGTTAACGATTTCCGCGAGCTTCTCCGTTATTGATTTCAGCTTTAAAATACTTTAAAAATACTTGTCTCACATAGGAACCCTCATCCGTTTTATCTGCTTTCTTTTGCTCCTGGTTATGAAAGACAATAGCATAGCGACAGCTTTTAAAATATGTATTTGACTATAGCTTTAACCTAAGTATTCCCTAATTTCCCTTCTATTTACAAGGAAGCAAGTATTTAGACAATATCTGTCAAGGTTTACATCGATTAGCATAAAGTTAACAATACTTTTTTGGAAGAATAGTATGTTTACAGTACAGAGAAAGTCATGTGAATGGAACACATCTATTTTCTTTTTTTTTTTTCTTTCTTTTTTTTTTTTTTTCCCCCTTTCTTCCCCAAATTAACGGAAGGTGGACAACGTTAAATGCAGGATACAAAACATCTGTTTACATCAAATTTTATATTCTTCCTTTCTTTTTTATCATATGCTCCTGTAAAAGAAAAGTCGCAGAATGTCGCAAGTTCCATTAGGTAAAATTTATTCACCCAACAAAGATATATTTGTTACTTAACTACTGTTGTTCTGGTTTTTTTAAAATGCATTTATTTACTTAGTTTGTTCCACTGAACTCCGCCCTTTATCTGCAGTGGTCATATCGGTGACCTTCTAACCTTTGTGAATATCAAATTTTCATAACGTTTCCAAGTAAAGGCATGGAGTTTCCTATTTAACTGACTTTTCATTTTTGAGTTACGCTGTTCGACACACGGACAAACGGGCATTTCTTTTTTCTTCTAAAACGCTTTTAGTTCAGCAGACCTCATTAGGTGTATTTCCTGTGAAATCTTGTTGTCGAATTTTTAGGTGGAATGCAATCAATATCTTTTCTGTCTACTATGAATGTGGTAGAGGAAGTAAAACACTAGTCAGTTTGGCCCGTATTTGAGATATGAAACCGAGACCATCCGAATGCGAATCATAGACGAAGCTGGCTTGGTTTTAAAATGATTTAAATATTTTCCTACAATATTTGTCCTATATGCTTTACCAACAAAAATTCAATGAATCGGTTCCGAATGTTCGCGTTAGCTTATACTCTTTACAAGCATACATGGTTATTTTCTTGGAACATTTTTTTCTCAATTCGAAAGGCTCAAAGAATGTATTTCCTTGGTATCGAATTTTTAAGGCAAGCATAATATTTCCTTTGTTTTAGGTTAACGTTTGAGAAACTAAAAACAATCTGCAAAAATTAAATGTTTCATTAACTATCTGACCATATGGAACGAATTATAACTTGGTATCGGGTGAGCCGAAATAGAGACCACCTGTTTTCTACACAAATTGAACATATTGATAAATTATCGATAAGAATGAACAGAACTTTCGATTGTCGACCATTCCAACGCTAGAGCCCAACACAGTTGCGAGCATGTAATCCACACGATATAGGCCATCAAGGTAGTGAAGCAAATGGAGTGGGCCAGTGCGCAAGTAGAAAGGGATCCGGGAAATCTCCCCCGAGGGAATCACCTACCATACGTAGGAACATAGGGATCCCTTATTCCCCGACGTACGGCAGCACTCACCCGTCCTCCTCGCATTGATCTTATTGGGGAAATGTCTTCTCTACTGTACTCCGCTTACAAGGTGCAACATTCAGAATATGGTGCTGCAATTGTACGTATCTTAGGTCTCGTCACCTTTCTACTGCCTGTAATTTCCTAGATATTTTCAAAATATTTAATGTATTTCAGTTTGGTTCTACCCTTCTAATATTGTCTTGCATACAGCATTTATAAAAGAACAATTATCGCGCATTTATTTTATAAACAAAAAATCAAACTGTTCCATTCACATGACTTTTTCTACCTGTTCTAGAAACTATTCTTACAAAAAATTGTTTATCTATTTATATCATGCTGATCCACATAAACATTAACAAATTGTCTTATTTGATTCCTTGTAAGCAGTAGGTAAATAAGGGCATTTACTAGGCTAACGCGATAGTTAAATCTTTAAAAAGTTATCACTATGTAAAACAACTGAAATTCGGTTCTCTTTGCGTGGCTAGAAGTAAAACAAAAGAGTATTGAAACGAAAGTTGACTCTACGTTTGAGAAAAGTTTTAAGTTTGAATTGAAGCCAGTAAAAGGAATTTCTCGGAAACGGTTTTAAATCAGTATTAAAATTCTCAATTAGGATTACGATAATATGGGTTTTGATTAATTATTCTTAGTGACTATTAGGATATTATTATTATTATTATTATTATTATTATTATTATTATTGTTAATCAAAGCTGTTTGTAACTGATAAATGCTACAAAATTCCATTTTACACATTTCCTCACAGTGCACACCCACACACGTACAAAACTACTTTTTCTAAAAATACTTATTTTGGGTTTAGAACTCAAAGTATGTAACTCTTCGTGCAAGATTGTACCTTTAGCATGGCATGGTTAATTCTTTTTCTTCTTCTATCCTGATTTTTGCGTTTGTATAATTATTGTATGGTTTAATGAGAAGAGATACTCTTCATTTTTGTTATTTTTTCACCAATGTTAAACACTTTGTCATCAGCATCACTACCCCATATGATCCAGACTCACTCAGTGCCTTATGGAGTTTTGTTTTAACATTTATAATGCTGTGTGTAACTTTAGCTATGATTTAAAACTTTACTGCTGTGCGTGTGATGATGAGCTTCAGTTACAAATCTCCTTACAGAACGTTTGAAACGCCTAAATCTTTACTTTTACATTACATACTTCTACCAATGAAATAGAATTGGGCATAGTCACATGTCTCTACTGTAACAACGCCAGCTTGAAGTGTGCCTTCTGAAAGCAAGCTGACATGAATTTGGCGGTTTGCTTGGTCAAAGCGTATGCTGTTGTGGACATATCTTCCGCGAAACGTCGCAATGACTGCCAGGGTTCGGTAGGCGAGGTTATTAGCCAGACGAAAGGCTAAATCCTCCATAATTCCCCGTGGACTAAAGCACAAGCTGACAGATGTCAGAGCGTAGGTGACAAGAAGACAAACCCAACCGGAGCAATAATGCATTACATCTACTACGGGACGTCCCGGCAGTCCTTTGAGTTAAGAATATTGGATGTTGACCTATGGATATCATCTTTCAGCTTGTATTAGGGGATCTATTATTGGGCAGTTTCAAGTATCAGCTAATTACGACGCACTTTTTCTTGTACTGCATAACTAAAAAGAAAACTAAAAGAAAACACTTAGTTATGCTGCACAGTTGTATAAGGATTTTTTTATATTTTTATTCAGGGGCCCTCAAAACACACATTCCCCATGAAATCAATGTATGGAAGTTTTGGGTGTAATGCAATGTCTTCTTTGCCTATTATGTGCATTGTATGTGGTAGAGAAATAAAAAAGTGTAATGATTGCTAATTTATACTGTACTTCTTGAAAGGTTTTAAAAGTTTAAATTTAGCCTAATTTATTCCTTTATTCCCCTTTAACATAGATGAAAATATGGAATCAAACCGCTTCTGCTAATGATTATCTTGATTAACATGAAGTAGATAGAAGAGAACTTGTAAGAGAAGTTTGTTGCAAAATAGTGGCGAAATATAGGAAGAGAATGAATAAACAAAAAATATAGCATTTTAATCAATGATTTTTAATCCACTTTAGTTATGTTACAGTTACCTAAGGATTTTCTCTATTTTTATTCAGGGGTTCTCAAAACACGTATTTTTCATAAAATCTATGTATGGAGTTTTTGGGAGGAATACAGCACCTTCGTTATCTACTATGTACATTGTACGTGGTAGAGAAATGAAGTATAATGATTGTTATTTTGTATTTTATTACTGTATTTTTTAAGTATTTTTCGTGAAAATGTTATAAAAGTAAACTGGGGTATTTAAGTGAATACATGTAGCTAAAAGCGAGTTTTTATTCTTTCAACGTTTTTGCGTTGACGTAATGATAAAATGAGTAACCAGTATATGGCGCGAAATTGAACATTTAATATACGTAAAATTTTATTTTTAAGAAATAAACATAACAATTCTGCACTTGAAGCTGAATAACCCAGTAGAAATTTATAATGAACACTTGGAACTTTATTGAAGCATGCTATGAATTGGCTTTCCACCAAAGTAAAGGATTTTGTTAAATACCTAGCATTCTGCAACCTTAGCGTGGTTGAGTACTATACTCGCTATTATATTATTTCTTACAGTCATGTCATAAAATTCCTTAGAGGAAAGCAAATTAGCAATTGACCTCGGAGGACAATTAAATTACGCCGAATTGGAGAATGTAACTGCAGATATATTTTCGTGCAATTTTTTTCCCAGCATGTGGGCCAACAGACATATAAAAAATACCAAATACACTGTAGGTTAATACTGGACACTTCCATTTTCCCGTGTTAAGCTGAGAGACAGGTAGACAGTGGCGCTCCTAGCGGCCAGGCCTTAAGTAACAAGCGATTAATTTTGAATGTTAGGAAAGGGAAACCCAATAATGATATTATAATATGCATTGTTATTTTTTATTTATTCAAACAATATTTTGTCAACACAATACAAAACAATGCAGAAAAACAATGTAAAGGTATTGGATCTACAGGAATTATTTTTAGTTGCATGACATTTTTTTGCTTTAATGTTTCTACCTGGGTTTTTTTCTTGTTCTTTTTTCCATTTTCAGCATTCAAATAATATTTTATCAACACATTGATTGCTTTGTCAATAAACACATATTTACAGCTTTCACATATGCAAGTGAATAATACATCATCTACACGCATATTTAACCTTAGTTTAACATTAAGTCATACTGTCAGAAAGATAATGAAGATGCTGCTGATGTATATTGTATACGCAGATTCGTTGTGAAATATGAATCCAGCATTTCCATAACGCTTCAGAGCAATATGCACATTTTAATTTACTGCATCTGCTCTCATCGATGTCTACCTATTTCTTTATACATTTCTCATGAGGTAATTTTGCGCATATCCACGTGCATACACATGACTCTGCACGCTGCTGAACATTAGCTGGAAAAGCATCACTTTTGCTGTTCTAGTATAATTAGTGCACAAGTCTGAATTACAAATGATTTACATTTTTCCGGTTAATCTGACTTTATAACTAAAAACTTGCTTACATCCTCAGGCACAATTACTGTCTTCAGACGATTGTAATAACTGATTTGTAATTGCAAGTCTAAGACATTGTCTGAATTTTGAGGAATCTGAGATTACATTGTTCCCACCCTTGTCCCTAATGACAGAAAACAAAATTTCCAAACAGTCTTGTGTGAGTCGTCTTGTAAGTAAATATGAGAAATCATATTGACATTTTAGCTCCTGCCACAATAATTTTAATGCCAATATGTGCATTTAAACAAGGAGGTTTCTTACGCTGACCATTCATTACAGTGATGTTTTCTAAGAATTTTCATAATTCATTCAAATACAGTAAATGTTTACGTTCGTTATTTATTGCATAGCGCAACTCTTTAGAACAATGATTTTGAGACAAGTTGAAAATGTCAAACAGACAGTCCATTTTTACTTTCTGTAAACGTAATATGAACATAGTGTATAGAGAAGGTATTGTATTGCATCCAAAAATTCGCTACCGAGATTTCACTGCAAATATATGTTTTGAGACCCCTTGATTACAAAAAATGCATTTTTAGAAAAATGTCCACGTGGTGTGTGTGTGTGTGTGTGTGTGTGTATGTGCGTAGCATAGCTCAAAACTAAAAGTTCGATAAATACCAAACTTGGCATTTAAGTACAGTATCTTCCAAGGATGCGATACGAAGATTTTTAAGAAAATCCCCCCACCCCCAAATACTCTACATGGAAAAATTTTCGAAAAGTTTGATTTTCTCAAAAATGGCTCTAACGATTTTGGTTAAAATGTCGTATATTAAAGACATTTACATGACAAAATGTATATTTTGAATTTCCTGGGAATACCCTCTGAAGACATCTTTATTTTGGATTAATTTTGCAGAGTTTTGCATAACTGGCAAACCGTAAGAGATATGTAGAGCTCTTTAAAACACACAGTTTGTGTTATATATATTTTTTTCATGGAGTTGATTGTTACTTTCTCCATACGCACTATGTACATAGTGTATAGAGAAATTCGATAACGAGATTTCACCGGAAATATATGTTTTAGGGTCCACAATATCCAAAAAAAAAAAAAAAGCATTTTCACAAAAAGGTCCGTGTGTGTGTGTGTGTGTGTGTGTGTGTGTGTGTGTGTGTGTGTGTGTGTGTGTGTGTGTGTGTGTGTGTGTCCGTGTATCTGTGAACACGATAACTCAAAAACGAAAAATCGGTAAAATACCAAACCTGGTATTTAGATTTAGTATCTTCCAGGGATGCGACACGAAGATTTTGACAAAAATACCCCCACCCCCAACTACGTTTTACATGGAACTTTTTTCGAAAATTTTGATTTTCTCAAAAATGGCTCTAACGATTTTGATTAAAATTTGGTATATCAAACACATTTACCTGACAAATAAAATGTATTTCTTGAATTTTCTGGGAATAGCCTCTGAAGAGTAGTTTATTCTGGATGAATTTTACTAAATTTTGAATAACTGCTAAACCGTAAGAGATGGACAAAAACTTACTACACAAAAAATGTAGAGCACATTAAAACACACAATTTGTTATATACATTTTTTTCGTGGAGTTCGTCGTTTTTGTGACATTCCTTACTTTTGGTTTCTGCTATGAAAAACGTATACTTTTCTCATACAGGAACTTGTCAAATTCTATCCATATAAACAAAGGAACTTCATTGACATAGCAACCAGCTTTTGACTATCACTTTAACGTACGGTTGTCCCTTATTTCGCTTCTACTTACAAGGAAGCCAGTAATAAGACTATTTCTGCTAATTTTTTCTGATTAGCATAAAGTAAATAAAAGTATAAGCTTTTTAAGAATTATTTGTGTCAGGGATATGGAGAAAGTCATGTGAATGGTACACATCAGATTTTTTTTTAGATATTCCTTGTTATTGGTTTCAGCTTTGAAAAACATACTTTTCTCATACATGAATTTGTCAACTCCTGCCCATACAAACAAAGGAACTTCAGTCACATTACAACCAGCTTTTGACTACCACTTTAACCTATGGTACTCCCTTATATCGCTTCTACTAAAAGGAAGCAAATAATAAGACGATTTCTGCTAATGTTTTCTTGATTAGCATGAGGCAATTAGAAGATTCAGATTTTTAACAATGCTTTGCTGTAGAGATGTAGAGAAAGTCATGTGAATGGAACGCATCAGATTTTTTCAATGAAATTAGCGATAGCTAATGTTTCATCAGACATAGAATTGAACGCAACATGCGTTTTAATGCAACAACAGACAGAATGGCTTAAAACACGAAAGGCCAAACATACCCTCATTGGACTAAATGGTGGTAGTTCAATACATTGGCTGGTCAACCTTGAAGCTAACCGCGTTTTCATGGCTCTGTCTTTTTTTTTATAAAATTCTACAGTATGGTTCCAAGAAACCTTTCTATCTTCACAAATTATAGAATGCCGTTTCAAATTGTTTTTCACTGATTTCAACATCATGGAAAAAATACACTCTACTGTTAAAAATTTCAATAAATGGATTTTCCTCAGAGATGTTCAGCAATGATCTCATTTTCAGATTATTGCGACCCTGGAGTGGTTATGTATATTAACGTTTCACAATATATAATCTTATATTGTTTTATCTCGTGGAAAAAGGTCTTGGGAAGTTTCAGAAGTTCAAAGTTATTGCAGCCAAACACAGCACAAACCTTAACAGACATAGTTCAATACTTCTGTCTGATAATCCTTATAACACTGTGTAGACCGATACACAGCTAAATTACATTTTAATTAATCATTATTGCTATTGCATAGGCTATACTGCAGCTACAGCAACTCCAGCTGATCGCCGCTCAAGGCGCCGGTCCCCATGGCCACGCTCGCTAAAGCGTCTCGCTTTGGTGCTTCGTGGGCAGGGGATCGTGGGTTCGAGTCCCGCCTTGGGCATGGGTGTTATATGTTTGTGCAATGTGTATATGTTTGTAAAAGAAACAGTAAAACCAGTAAACCAGTAATCAGTAAAACCTACGGGGGGAAATGTAAATAGGGATACAGTACCGGAGTCCTGATCAGACTCTGTTACTGTTTTATTAAACAAAACAAAAAAAGAAGAAAAAAAAAAAAGAAAAAAAAAAAAAAGGCCGACCCGCTAGAATGCGCTGGCAGCGCGTGTCGCGCGAAATATCACAGAGTGTCCTGTATTAAGCTATAGTGTATTTGAAAATACTCAGTTGAGGACAGTTTGCACTTTGTTCCGTGGGCGGTGCTGGATGTCGCATGCATTTTCATTAAATACCAAACGTATAATCGAATGGAAAACGGAACGTCTGGAGGCAGATCAAAACTACGATTACACCCATAGTATTGACACTGGAATATTATACATTCCTTGGGCAAATGAGAATTTTTAAAAGGAGTTCATGCCATCATCTCGGTGTGTTAGAAACATTACATGGACGTACAAAAAACATTTCGGTAGCGAAGGTGATGCCATTGTGTTTACTACCGCAACTTCTAAGATAATGGTTGTAAGAGATTCTCAACTCCAAGAGTTAACATGTCAAGGATGCTTACAGAAGTTTACTATGACAAACTCATTAGACCAATTTAAGCAGTCTTTAGCGCAACCAGTGAATTTTCACGGTGTTTCCAGACTAGTCAAATTTGTGATATTATGGGACAGGCTCTTCTCCACTGAAATAAATAAAATTAAAGAAATAATGTAGAATCAGAAGTAAGAATTGAGTGATAAGCATTTATAAGAATAATGAGCACGAAACAGTTTATTCCTGCTCTCTCGCCGCTGTTATATTTTGAAAAGACCTAGTTCATTAAGTTTTGGTTGGTCTTTTAAGTACGGCTAAGTACTGATATCCGTATCGTGATGAGTTAAGAATAAACTGTGGGCATACATATACGCATAGTGAAAAGTCTTTTAGTCCATAAATGACCTAAGTGCTCCTGGTGGCTTTTTCATGAGTATAAAGCGTGCCTTTTTGGGGAGAGGGAGAGAGATCCATTACAGTAGCACTGATATCTAATGGGCTTTCCTTCCTCACACATATGATTTGTCAAAGATGAATCATTTTTTGGCTTCCTCAGTTCCATATAAGCAATTGGAGACACGCATAACAATTCAGGAGATTCAGATCCTCGTCCATTTCATTAAAAATAAAGGAAAAATAAATTATCTTGTGGGTACCTTCAGTTTATGACATAACTGGTAGACCTAACAGCAAAGAAAACCACACAAAACTCCACAATTCTAAACATCACATTCCTCGCATAGATATACATACATATATAAACATATATATATATATATATATATATATATATATATATATATATATATATAACAGAGAGAGAGAGAGTGAGTGAGTGTGTATGTGTGTGTGGGTGGGTGTGTGTGTGTGTGTAAATTTATAAGGAAATGCAAAACATCACACATTTCTACAGCTCTGAATAATTCAAAGCTCTTTCATTTTTGTCCTTTATTTTACACATATTTCTATGTATAACTAAATTTAAACTGTGACGATTTACTTCGCAATCCTTATTGTTTTGTAATGATATTGTTAATTACGTATTTAATATTTTATGTTGTCTTTAATAACAGTTTGCGTTGTTCCGGTTTTGTTCTATCAAAATAGTATGTGTATTTTATTACTGTAATATTGCGAAAGCTCAATATACAGGTGTGTGTGTGTGTGTGTGTGTGTGTGTGTGTGTGTATATGTGTGTGTGTATATATATATATATATATATATATATATATATATATATACATACATACATACACAGATGTACATATATAGTGAATATTGTGAAAACTTGTACCCAGCCGGTACCAGATTTCTATGTGACTGGTCTTAAAAGCAACTCAAATGAACGATGCTATAATCGGTCTGAAATGAAAGGCTGACTCGCATACCGGCTCTAGAAATGAGTTTCGCTAAGGCTGGAACACAAGAAATGCTCTATACGGTCTAAAGAGTTTAGACCACTTTAATGTAAGTCGTCTAAATGGAGGGGTAAAGAATTATTTGTATCGTTAAGCTGCACCACACCTGGCTTTCGTCAGCTATATAGAGACCAAAATTCAAGTTATTGCCGCAATTGAACGGCAATAAACAAGACATCACATTAAGGTAGTGTAGCATTAAAACGAATGGTTTAAGAGTATTAAAAGAAACGTTTACTTTATTTCTACGATTTTATTATACTTTATTTTCGCGCCAGTGTTAGACAAAGCGTAGCCTTAATAGTCCACCGCTGGTTCGGCTATATTTTGGGGGGTGGAGCGATAAATTAACCTGCCAATGCAATGATTACAACTATGCTTGAGGAACAGAGAAGGTCACCATAGCAGAGGATGCGAGCTAAATGTTCAGTACAAACATAAACAGCTGCGTTACATTATGGGTAGCAGCAATTAATACAGGTCAGTATGCGTGTAGTGCAGGCATGTAAGCCAAAAACAGGAGGATATCTATAGCGAGTTTTCTAGTCTCGAATGAATACTGTAAGTGGCTTACAAGTTTCATAAGTGATCTTCGGATACACTCAGAGTGTTTTGTGTAACCACCACGTTTTTCCAAACCAGAAGTGATTTACACGTCACGACCATATTTCAGTTGCTTGCAATAACCCTTCCTTCACAATTAACTGAGTTAATTTTCAAACACACAAACACTTAATGTAAATATACACGAATAAAATTTAATATATTTATAGTTTTGTGATCATTGTAGTGTTCTGACTACCTCGTTATATTGCGTTGCGCTGCGTCCTTGAAACGTTAAACGACTTAAAAATATTCGAAATATCCTACTCTGGTTATAAATGCCCTTGGCCCAGCCATCTCAAGACTCAGTTACATTTCCAGCAGGATAGATTTCCTTGCAGTATAGCAACAAAACCCTTTTGGGCTAGCAGATGCAGATTTGGTGTTGCTGTTAAATCTGTCACGGAATCTCTTGACAGCCGAGTGTAAGCAGCACGGAATTCCCCTGAGATGAAGTGACGGCACCAAGTAGCACAAACTTTACCTACTCCTCGTCATTATTGCGACATACCAACCAAATAGTTTACCCGGCAGTGGATAACACTGTCAACTTGGAGGTGCCCATGTGGCCTCTCTGACAGTCCGCCCCTTTCCTACGAAGTGGCAAGACGACGTTTCCGCTAAACCTTACTAGAAACTGGGTCTGTCCACTATCATCTTTTGAGATGTCTAGAAGTTGACTAACTCCGAGTACAAACAATCCACAATCATGAGTAGACGGCGGAAATTGTGAACTTCATGTTTTACACCATTACTCTTACCATAAGCGGTTCTTTCTTCTTTCTTGGTGGAGGACTTAGTCAAAAGCTGGTTGCTATGTGACTGAAGTTCCTTTGTTTCTATGGACAGAAGTTGACAAATTCCTGTATGAGAAAAGTCAATACTGGAACCAAAAACAATGAATATCTAAAAAACGATCAACTCCACGAAAAAATATATGTAACATAAACTGTGTATTTTAAAGTGTTCCATTTTTGTGTCGTAAGGTTTTGTCCATCTCATACGGTTTAGCAGTTATTCAAAATGCCGTAAAATGTATCCAGATTAAAGCAGTCTTCAGAGGCTATTCCCAGAAAATTCAAGATATACATTTTATTTGTCAGATAAATATCTTTAATATACGATATTTTAATCAAAATAGTTAGACATTTTTAAGAAAAACAAAATTTTTGAAAAAAGTTCCAAGTAAGCGATCGTTGGGGGTGGGGGATTTTCTTGAAAATACCAAGTTTGGTATTCAACGGTCTTTTCGTTTTTGAGCTATGCCGTCCAGACACATAGACATACACAACATGTATTTCCGGTGAAATCTCGGTATCGAATTTTTTGGTGGAATGCAATACCTTCTCTATACACTATGTACATAGTACGTGTAGAGAAAGTAAAAAGTATGAATAATGTAAATGATATCTAATATTCAATGGAAGTGAGGGAGTTAATTAGTGAAATAAGAAAACTGCGTAAAAAGTGGCAGAGAACACGGGCCCGAAAATAAAAAGCTATTAAATCACAGCTGTAATAAGTTAAAGAATTTGATCAGTAGTATTAAAAAAAATTCTGATGTGCTCCGTTCACATGACTTTCTCCACAACTCTGCATTAACTATTGTTATAAAGCTTATGCTTCTATTTACTTCCTGCTAATCGAGAAAAAATTAGCAGAAATAGTCTTTATTACTTGCTTCCTTGTAAGCAGAAGCCAAATAAGGGAGTAACCATAGGTGAGAGTGATAGTCAAAAGCTGGTTGCCATGTGACTGAAATTCCTTTGTATGGACACTAGTTGACAAATTCCTGTGTGAGAAAAGTATGTTTTTTATAGCTGAAACCAAAAACAAGGAATATCTAAAAAAACAATCAACTCCATGAAAAAAAGTATATAGTATAAATTGTGTGTTTTGAAGTGCTCTACATTTGTTGTGCGGTAAGTTTTTGTTAATTTCTTACGGTTTAGCAGTTATGCAAAATTCCGTAAAATTGACCCAGAATAAAGTAGTCTTCAGAGGCTATTCCCAGAAAATTCAAAATATACATTTTATTTGTCAGGTAAATATCTATACTATACGATATTTTAATCAAAATCGTTAGCCATTTTTTAGAAAATCTAAATTTTCGAAAAAAGTTCCATGTAAAGGGTAGTTTTGGGTGAGGAGATTTTCCTCAAAACCTTCGTGTCGCATCCCTGGAAGATACTAAACTTACATACAAAGTTTGGTATTTTACCGACTTTTCGTTTTTGAGTTATCGTGTTCACAGACACACAGACCCCCCCACCCACACACACGGACCTTTTTCTGATTTTTTTTATTCAGGGGACCCTAAAACATATATTTCCGGTGAAATCTCGGTATCGAATTTTTTGGTGGAGTGCAATACCTTCTCTATACACTATGCACACAGTACGTATAGAGAAAGTAATAAATCATTTACTATCTATATGAAAGGACTAACAGCAGATAATGATACTGATTTCTCTTTATGGAAGGCAACAAGGTGCATTAAAAGAACTATAAACCAAATTCCGCAGTAAAAAAGGAGATGGAGCATGGGCAAGGAATGATAAGGACTAAGCAGGCCCATTCGCCAACCATCAAGAAGAGATTTTTCAACCTTTATGTAGACAAATATCTGAAGTGGACGTTAAACATGGCAAGAAAAGGGAAGGTAAAGAACTAAGGCGTGCAACGCTCAAAGAATTAAAACGTGAATTACAAAAGAATATAAATGCACAAAAAAGCATCAGGATATGATTTATTCACAGGACACATTCTTAAAGAATTACCACAAAAAGCTCTTACCAAGCTATTACATATGATAAATACTGCATTAACACTTAAATATATCCCAAGTCAATGCAAGGTAGCAGAAGTACTAATAATCCTCAAACCTGGAAAAAATCCCAATGAAAAGGAATCATACAAACCGATTTCAATATTATCTTAATCATCTAAGCTATTTGAAACATTATTGTTAAAGCATTTAAAACCTATAATAGAGGAAAGTAAATTAACACCAGAATATCAGTTTGGATTTGAAATAAACATTCAACAAGTGATCAAGTACATCGTATAGTCTGTCATAGAAAGAACGTTAGAGGGAAAAAAAAAATGTTCTGGAGTTTTTTTAGATGTGGCCAAAGCTTTTGATAAAATTTGACACAATGGTCTAAATTTTAAACTCCAACGAGATCTACCTGACCACTTTTATCAAATACCGTTATCCTATATTGAAGGGAAATATTGTAGAGTTATATGGAAATGAATACTCTGGACTAAAGAATATAGCTGCTGAAGAACCCCAAGGAAGTGTCTTGGGGTCAATACTATATCTTATATTTACTAGGGATATTCCATACCAAGATGATATTTACTATGGCCATCTTCGCAGATGACACAGGAATAATGGCAGTAGGACAGTAGTAGAGGAATCTACACAGAAATTACAGAAAGCTGTCAATAGAGTTAATGAGTGGACGAAGAAATGGCGCATAAAACTAAATGAATCTAAATCCGTACATATCAACTTTAGGAATAAGCAAACTAAGATGCTGCCAATAAAAATAAATAATCAAACTATTCCTCAAGCTCGAACAGTGAAGTACCTAGGAATGATACTAGACTCAAAATTAAATTGGAGAAAGCATATAGAAACTAAAAGAAAAGAGTTAAATATCAAATATAAGAAACTTTAATGGCTTATTGGGAGAAATTCTGAACTTGACATAATACAATAAGCTATTAATATACAAGCTGGTGCTAAAGCCAATCTGGACCTATGGATACAGCTTTGGGGCTGTTCTAAATTGACCAATAAAAACAGACATTTCAAAATAGAGCTTTAAGAAGAATAGTTAATGCATCTTGGTATGTGCGCAATGATCACATACATAGAGATCTCAAGATCGACACTGTTACTGAAGAAATAAAAAAGACCGCAACGAAGCATCGTTTCAGGGTGCAGCACCATGAAAACAAAAAGATGTTGAATGTGCTTAGTAAGCGTGAAGTTAGAAGATTGAAAAGAATAAAGCCAGATGACTTAATGTGTGACCGCAAGAATTAGTGTAAACTCAGTGGAAGACTCGTCTATACCTTGCGAAGTTATTTGTGAAGGAAATATTACTAGATAAACTTTTGCTTAGTTGTAATTTAAAAAAAAAAAGTTATACAAAGTATAATATCCTACACGAAGAATAAAATAAATCCAATGGATAAAGGATGACTTAAGAATAGAAACATAATTCCTAATAATAATAATAATAATAATAATAATTTCAACGGATTGAAGGTAAACTTCGCATATAAATTGACGCTAAATAGCGGCCATTACTTAAGCTTTAGGAAGTGCTTAAGGCTTGTAACTCATCGTTTGAACCTGTACCTGCTACACAGTAGTAACTTCTAACGCTAATGTGAGTTTCCTAAATTGTGATCAACAGCAATGAGATGTTAGTATGATTTTCTTAACACTTCGTCCAGCAAATTCTTCACAGATTTAATTAGATATTGTCCAAGTAGATCTTAAAATTAGCATTGTTTCAAAGTAATATTTTGCAGACCAACTTCACAAAATAGCCGTTCCAAAAAGATTATATAGCATTGCTATCTCGGCGGCTGTGGATAACTAATATTCAAGCAGCAAGTAATGTGATTTATGTACGTAAGCAATCCATGGCAAAGTCATCTCGAGGAAAAAAAGTTAGGAATTGGAAAAATGTAACTCTCCGAAGCCCTGAAAGCCCTTCCATGACATTAAAATACCTTACAGGACAAGAGCCTCCACAACGACGTTCTAAAGTACGTAAGGCGATTTCTACCCCTACCACCTACACCAAACTTAATTAACAAGATTAAGAGATACTATTAACTATAAATTGAGAATTCGGAGGGGGGGGCAAGATGATGTTAGAAACACAGACTTCCTTGTAAAAGATAGCAACCTCTTCGAACAGGGGTGGCAAATTCGGAACTACCTTTACTCCTTCGCATGAATTTTCGAAGACTCGAGCTTCATGATATTTTGATCTATTTGAAGCACATAATACGCGGAGATGTAAATAAAAATGCAGTTAGATAACTCTTTGGGTACAATAATAGAAAGTCCCGCCTCTTTTTAATTTGAATAATTAATCTGGTTCATCACAATGCAAACCAACGTTGCGTCAATTGAGCTTCCATGATCCGTAATTACTCTTTTTTGGATTTTTATGCTTCCTCCTTTTCCGTTGATGTTCATCTCGCAACATCCGGTACCAGCTACACCACACACTCATTCTACCGCACTACAGCGCTTTTCTGTTCTTGAATCTTTATTTTCTCTTCTCTCTGTTTTCCATTGGTCTTCATCTACTACAATATCCATTACCAAATTCACCATGAGGTATTCGCACTACAGCCTTAACCTTACAATACATATCATTTGTTAGAACAGATGCGGAATAGATTAAAATCTGATAGTGCCCCTAGTTTAGTTAATGATCTTCAACATTTCACTTTGCACGTATGACCTTTCACATGCCTTAGAGTAATCGTCAAAAGTAATATTATTGTCTCCCCTCTCATTTTCATTCCTAAAATTGGAATTAAAATGTAATTTGTTCCGTATTTTGTTATTTAAAATGTCGTTTCGCTCTAAGTAAATTAAATTACTTTGAAGAATCATTGTTTCTCCTTTTTCCGTTCTTTTCTGTTAAGCTTAGCATCCTTAGCCGGACAAATCTTATCGGAATATGATTGGATGTAACGAAAATGAATTAAACTCATGCTCAAAAGAGTCTAATGATGTCAAGAGTTGCCCGACTTGTGTGTCCATAAGGATAAGAAAATCCAGCAGAAAACTTTATACAAATAATGAGTCCGAGATTGCAAATCCGGGCCTTCGGAATGTGAACCAAATAGGATATCTCCAAATAATAGGCAGGGCTAAAGTTTGCCCTTTCCGGTCCTTTTCTTTCAAAGCGAAGCCGTGGCAGAATGGGTAGAGCAATCGCCTCTCGCCCGGGTTCGACCCCAGTGAACCGCATGTTAAGAGTTGTGATAGACAAAGCGGCATCTGGGCGAGTTTTCTCCGGGTGTTCCTGCTCCATAATCACTTTCCTTTTGTCCATTTCATCTGAATTTGTTCTATTCTTCCTCACTCTCATACCAGACATCGGGCTGATCATCTGAGGCTACTCTCGGATCCAGAAAAGGCATCTGATCCCCAGATAAGTAATGAAGGGATTAAGTATTCCATACCAGGACGGTAAATACCGAATGTAATTTAGTGTTTTGGTTTCTATAGCGTTCGCAGCAATGAGAACTGGAAACTGAAGCTCGCCAATCAACCACATAATGTTTCGCACTAAGGTCACAACGCTCCTCTTCCCCTCTTAAATCTTCATTCTGAACCGAAGAACGAAATTTTACAGATTTTATGTTGAAAGATGGATGAATGGTAAAACAAACAATCCTGAAGGCCGGCTTACAGCTGCAAATTTGAATCCTGTTCGGAAAACAGCAAAGCTCAGCTAGACTTCGTTCCCAGCGATATTTTCATGGCACATGAAAACCTTTCTGAAATTCTTTATAAGCTGTAGGTCACATACGCAAAACTTCCAAAAATTGCCAGGTAGCAACTTAGCTGCACCTACATATAGGCAGTTCGTGGATGAACAGTTCAAATTAAATGCTCACTCCTTTCACATGCGAAATTGTCATTCATGTTTAATGAGAACATAGGTCAAACACTTTCCAGTTCATTTTCTGACGTTCCTATTATTGCTGCCGCACCAATTGCGAAGGAATCTACACATAGGAGTCGGCGGCAAAAGCAAGTACTCTAGAGTAATTTTGCAATGTTCCTTCGTTGTCAATCTACATTTCTTTATTATACCTCATCTTGAGCCAGATGCAGCGAATCTAGTCATGGCTGTATGAAACAGTAGTAATGCTTTTATTGCTTTACCTTTTATTCGAATTCTTTATTTAATTGATGAACGTTCCAAACCTATTCATCACCTTTGTCAGACTCAAATCCTACATGAATGAGTGAAGTGGTGGGTCTACTTCTACTCTGCACAGCTCGAAGGCTACACTTTGATTTTAGCCCCATTATTTTTTCAAGGGGATAGCGCTGCCATTAACTCAGATTAGGTATATATTCACACGATCAAAATATACCTGCTAACTGTTTCAAGAATAGGGAATCTTAATATTTCACGATTTCAGCGAGAATGCTAATGCACACCATGTAAAAATCACACTGAAATATTACGGGGCTTGCTTGCCCTCTTCAGATCCCAAGACATCCATTTTTTCGGGCTGGGGACTACTTGAAACATTAGCAGCAGGTTGTGTTGATACCAACCGTGATAGGATTGCGTATATCGTGGGAATGGTGCTAGGTATGGTGCAACATATTCTTCGTGGCTTTTCGTATGTGTACGAATGGGGCTGATGCTCCTATCCTGAAACATTTTCGGAAGGTGTTATCCATAACAGATCCAAACTTACCAGTTAATACGTATGACCATTTTCCTTGTTAAGCAGCTACTGTGAGTTGACGAAATTTCCCCCTGTTGGTTTGATATGAATTTAAATAAATACGTGTCAGAAGTTTGGGAGCATTTAATCCTAAATCACCCCTAAATACTGCCCTTTGTTATTTTCTCCTTTCATCAAAAACTGGAATGAGATTGTAACCTTATCTTAGGCCTGCAAATTCGATATATTTTTACAAACTTCACATGTTGCTCCTTAAAAAGTTAATTTATCCCTGAGTTTATACCGTATCCAAATTAATAGATAAACAGCGCTGTCTATATCTAAATGACTTAACTGTCAATGAGCATCTAAGTTTGCTACCCCTGAGATTCTAAAATATATGAAATCGATATCATTCTCGCTTCTCCCTCTCCGTCCATTCCTTCACATCACCAACAGAACTAATTAATCGGAGGGGGAAGGAGGGAACAGGGAGGTCAAAAGCGCTTCAGCACGCGATGCTCTTTTCTCACAAAAACTATCAGAATTTCCCCTTAAATGAAACACCATCTTATGTCTTAATTAAGTTAAGTACAGGTGAAAAAGATGCTTATAGGTGTGCAAAGGAATCCCTTGCCTTAAAGAAAGCTTCACATGAAAAACAGCCTCTTGTTTCCTGCAATAAGACTTGCTCAAATACGGATTACAAGAGCCAAGACCTTATTTTCGAAAGAAAAGAAAAAACGAAAAATCACTGATAGCGAAATCCGTTACTATTTTAATTATCTTTTGTTACTTTGACTTATGTAAAAACTTATTTCCTTTACCGCTTGCTTGTGGGGATAAAGGTTAAAAAAAAATCAACGTCGATTCTTACCGAAATATGGATTTGAGGTCCCTCAATTAAAATGCAAATATAAAAATTCTGATGTGTTCCATTCAAATGACTTTCTCTACATCTCTGCAAAAAATATTATTAAAAAGCTTATGTTTGCATTTACTTCATGCTGATTGAGAAAAAATTAGCAGATATAGTCTTATTACTTGCTTGAAAGTAGAAGCAAAATGAGGGATTATTCATGTTAAAGTGATAGTCAAAAGGTGGTTGCTATATGAATGAAGTTCCTTTGTATGTACAGGAGTTGATAATTTCCTGTATGAGAAAGGTTAAGTTTTTCATAGCTGAAATCAAAAACAAGGGATATCTCAAAAACAATCAACTCCACGAAAAAAATGTGTATAACATAAATTGTGTGTTTTAAAGTGATCTACATTTGTTGTGTGGTAAGTTTTTGTCCATCTCTTACGCTTTAGCAGCTATGCAAAATTCCATAAAATTGACCCAGAATAAAGTAGTCTTCAGATATATTTTATTTTTCAGTAGATATCTTTAATATACGATGTTTTAATCAAAATCGTTAGAACCATTTTTTAGAAAATCGAAATTTTCGAAAAACGTCCCATGTAAAGGGTGAGGTGGAGGGATTTTTCTCAAAATCTTCATGTCGCATTCCTGGAAAATACTAAACTTAAATACCAAGTTTGGTATTTTACCGTTTTTGAGTTAGCGTGCTCACAGACACACGGGCACACACACACACACAGACCTTTTTTTGAAAATGCTTTTTATGGATATAGGGGATCCTAAAACATATATTTCCGGTGAAATCTCGGTATCGAATTTTTGGGTGGAGTGCAATACCTTCTCTGTACACTATGTACATAGTAAGTGTAGAGAAAGTAAAAAGGTTTGCGGGGAAAGGGGGACAGAACTAGAAAACTGAAGTTTGATATCGTCCAATTTAACTAGCAGAGGCTTTAATTTACAATGTCAAGTTTTTATATGCAGATCAGTCTCAGTAGATAGCGAAGGAAAAGCGACGAAGACATAGACCGCGAGATGGATTACTTTATAGTTTAACAACCCTATTTCCTCTATATTTCGAGCATACGTATGACAGTTTTCAGAATATTTTTCTTCCAATATAGACTCTGAACCTGTTCTGACCAGAAATAAATCTTTCCACTTTTTCTTCGGAGCTTCTAGGCTGCTGCTTCCGCCTGCTCGGCCTCTCCTACATCCTGTCCGATACAGCTTGAGTACATTCAGTTCTTATGTTCACTCATCTATCGTGTATCTTCATTTTTATTTTAGATTTATTAAGAATTATTAAGATATTCTCTCATTTGTTTCCAGAATGAGTTGGGATCTGTTTGTGTCAGCTCTTATCTTGGAATCGCAGGTTATCGGGCGAATCACTGCTTTATTTATTTTAACATTACATATGTATTCTCCATGTTGCATCATTTATGCCGCCTGCCATATTTGCTACTTATTAGCTTCATATGCTAATTAATTTTGCAGTGATTTCTAACTTTGGATTTCAACATCTAAACATTTGAACATCACGTTTTATTGTCTACTTTTGAAATTCTTTTTCTTAAAACACCCCTCACAAAATTTTGTTTTGCGACTAATAACAAATCTAAACAACATACATTGCAATTATATAAGGACATCGTCGGCCATTATTATTCCGTCCATTAGATACCTACAACTTGAGACTTCCTGTCGGACATATTTCCCAAGTGGTGTTAAGTAGATAATTTTCGATTCACTTTTATGCTGTAAAATGTTCAGTAGAGGTACATTTAATGAGCACAATTAATCCAGTCAGAATTTTATCTTCCAAAATGTTTCAAACGGCTTGCAGCTCTTATTTCGAACCACTTTTCTAGGTCAATAAAACATAAGAATGCTGGTTATGATATTTTAAAGATTGTTCTATTTGCCGAATTGTAAAATTTGCATCTACGCATTTTTTCCTTGTTCATCCTGCCCATCTCTTTACTGACAAAATTCGTTTACGGAGCCTGTTGAACATTTCGATTAACATTTATATTTCACCTTAAGTGAAAATAAAAATGAAAACTAAGCACAGAAGTTAATATCCTGTGGAAAACGTAATGCTTTGCTCAACATAATTTAAAACATTTTTGTAATTCGCAGATTCCCCGTTGTCACCTAAAGTAGGTCGAATTTACGATGGGCAGAAATGCCCTCTGCGTGCTTACAAATAAATGCCAATGATTATGATGAAAAGAACACATGACATTTTGGTATTCTTCTAAGAAAAGGTTTGAAGAGTAGGCGGCTGTTCACTTCATAATTATGAGGATACTCTGAAAGTTGAGAAACAAAATTTAATGATCGATTGTCTATTTATATGACTCTCCCTCAGTAAAATAATAATAATAATAATAATAATAATAATAATAATAATAATAATAATAATAAACTCAAGTGTCCTATTCAGATGACTTTCTCTAGCTATTCCACAAACAATTTTCCTTACAAAAGATTGTTCTTCTATCTACGTCATATTAACAGAGTATACATTAGCAGAAATTGTCTTATTATTGCTCCCTTGTAAGCAGAAAGTAAATAAGGGAATACAATATGCTAAGCGATAGTTAAATCTTTTAAAAGCTATGGCTATGTGAAAAAAAATTAAATTTGGTTCTCTTTTGCATTCCTGGGAAACAGACGAAAGACTTCCCGCTTAAAGTAGTTTGTAACATTTTAATCAAAATCATTAAGAGCCGTTTTGGAGGGAGGGGGGGGGGAAATCAACATCTTTGAAAAATGTCCCATGTAAAGGATAGTTGGGAATGGGAAGGGGGGGATTTTCGTGAGTCTTCGTACCGCATCCTTGGAATACTGCACTTAAGTACCAGGTTTGGTATTTAACAGACTTTTCGTTTTTGAGCTATGCTGCCCATAGACAGACAGAGACAGACAGACAGACAGACACACACACACATACACATATTTATACATTATTTTGAAAATGCTCTTTTTTAATTCAAAACTTACAATTGCTGTGAAATCTTGGAACCGAATTTTTTGGTGGAATACAATATGCATATTGTACATACGTGCCAGGGAAAGTAATAGTAATAATAATTTGGATACAATAACATTTGAAATGACAAATGTTAGAACGCCTGTTTATGTGTATTTTGGGCAATTTACCTATATTTTAGCTGATTTTGCGTATTGTGTAGCACGAAACTACGACTCAGCTTGGTCGTATACTCAGTATGGTGTACTCGTGCTTCAACTTTGAGGAAGGTAAAAAAAATATCAGAAAATAATACCAATTGAAAATGGGTAATATTTACCATTTCAAGATTACACGCTACCTTACATCCAATTTCACTCCTAACTTCCAAACTTCAGCCCCTTCCAATTTCATTGCAGTGTACAAACTGATCATCAGCGTAGAAATAGGATGGTACATGTCTAGTGTTTTCCATTATCATCAGATGGAAAATATCAAATTTACTTCCACTTAAATATTGTACTATAGTCCTTTTAGGAAAGCATACTTTGAGCGCAAGTAGATTTTCACAACGCACCTCGTTTTCCACCAAACTTCACGGACTCCTGCATCCACTTTGTAGTTCCATTCCTACTACAGCCGCGATGTATATTTGTCTCGTGACGAGTAGGTACAACTCGGAAAGATTTTTCAAAGACTCGTACAGTAATCCAGTCTTCTGCATAGGCACATATCAGTTATCGTTGACCTTGAGTAACACAAAGAGAGCAAATTTTTCGATGCTCCTGCTAATTGCACGGAATGCAAGAACAGATAGGTCCTTCAGCGCTGTGGCAGTATACATTTTGCTTATGAAATATGTAATCCACTTTTCATAGGTTGATACAACACGTTCATGATAGGTAGAACAATTTCTCTTTTATGTTTCTTGTATTTATACTTCAGATAAGAACATATTTTCATAGGTTTCTTGGTAATTGGTAGTCGTAAAATAATTATAAAAATATTGACAGTCACTATATGTAAACCTAATAAATTAAGTGCCTTAGCTTGGTTAAGGCCATTGTAATCGCGTTGTAACGCCCGCCAACCGTATGAGAATTAATTTGCAACGAAAAATATTCACCTTTATAACAAGTGAACAGGTATATTGGTAATTAATTGGGATCTAACCTAATTTGAGAGAAATATCCTTCTCCTTGGTAACTGCCGTATGTCCTTGCGTGGGTTACTTAACGACGCTTCAATTGTACTTTCTGAGGCAAAACCTAGCCGAAAACTGAATTCTTATATCGCCATTCTATAAATAAGAAATATTCTTCTTAGGAAGTGAGAGTCGACGGCTTGTGTGTTGGATTGCATCCTATTGCACACGACGAACTATACAAGGAAGAGAGACAACCCCTGCTGGCACGTGTTTACTCGTGGTATGCACGGAGCAAACTTATTTGCTGTGGCATAAAAGGAAGCGATTGATGACGCAAGGCGTAAGTTGGAACAAGCAGCATAGCAGCTAGAAAACTCGGCAGTGAAAGACTACAAGACCCCCCCCCCCCAGCTCG
Source organism: Hymenopus coronatus (assembly GCA_030762935.1). Taxonomy (NCBI): domain Eukaryota; kingdom Metazoa; phylum Arthropoda; class Insecta; order Mantodea; family Hymenopodidae; genus Hymenopus; species Hymenopus coronatus. The sequence continues at coordinate 129,766,807 of CM060897.1, read as the reverse complement.
AAAAGAGAGGATTAATTTTAACTGCATATCGTCGCAGTCATAAACATCCGAGACGCAATTTTTCTTTATTCATTTACACATCTCAGCAAAAACTTCCACATACATCTGGTGATATAAATTTAGAAGCTGTTTCTTTTGGTTTCACACAATGCGTTTTCATTTTACCTTTCTTCACCATATGCTCGCACAAGTTGTCTTATTTTAACGGGTCTTTGAAAGTAACTGACAACAGAATAAAGCATACAGCACTTGCAGAAGCGCGCAGTTAAGTCCAGAAAGTAGGGGTGGGGAGGACGGTCTAACACGAAAAGAAAAAACAGCGGTGTCTTTAAACTGCCTCATTACTTTCCAGGTAGGGGATTCATTACATTCCCTGTGGAGAACAAAAAACTTTCTACTTGACAACCACATTTTCTTTTACGACGTCTATAGCTGACATTCTTTGTGCCTGTGATTAAGGTCCACCATAGCCCTTAAGCTAAAAAGAGGCATTTGTGGCGAAAACGTACATATCTCAAACTTTTCTTGCTTACTTTTGCACAGCAGTTAACTTGAGTGTCTGCAACTCCGTTGTGGAATTTACAGAAGTAATGAAACAAGGTATAAATCATAACTTCAGTTACTGGCTTCAAAGCTTAGCATCTCAGCCTTCAGGCAACAGGTGTAGTATTTCATATTTTTTATCATAAGAGAGCTCTCTTAAAATGAGAAACATTTGTATTATCTCTCGCACTATGTACATAGTAAAATAATGTATTCCATCCAACAATTCTATATCGAGATTTCACTGGAAATACATATTTTAGGGTCCTCTGTATAAAACATTTTTATAAAAAGCTGTGTGTATGTATGTGTGTGTCTGTGGATAGCGTAACTCACAAATATCTGCATCTCTGTAACAAATTATTGTTATAGCTAGTATTCTTCTATCTACTTCATGATAATCGAGATACATATTAGCAGAAATGGCTTTATTACGTGCCTTCCTATAAGTAGAAGGGAAACAAGTGAACACACTAGGCTAAAACGATAGTCAACTCTCTTAAAAGCTGATTGCTATCTGGTTGATATTTTGCCAGGATTTGACAAATTACCATATGAGAAAAATTTAAGTATCTGTTTAAAAATTAAAACCAATAACAAGGAATATCTCAAAAAAAAAAGTATATGACAAGTTGTATGCTTTTACGAGGTCTGCATGTCTTGTGCTAAATTTTTGTCCATCGCTTACGCCTTATCAGTTATCCAAAATTCATCCAGAATCATCAGAGGCTATTTCTATAAAATTCAAAATATACATTTTATTTGACATGCAAGTCGTTGGACATTTTTGAGAAAATAAAATTTTTCGAAAAATTGTCCATGTAAAGGGGATTTTCCTTGAAATGTTTGTGTTGCATCCTTGGAAGACACTAAGCTTAAATACCAAATTTAGTATTTTACCGGCTTTTCGTTTTTGAGTTATCGTATTCACAGACACGTACAAACCTTTTTCTAAAAATGTTTTTACAGGGGACCCTAAAACATGTATTTCCGGTGAAATCTCGGTATCGAATTTTTGGGTGGAATGAAATGCCTTCTCTACCTACGTGCCATATACTATGTAGAAAATGTAAAAACGGAAAGTGGATTAAATACTAAATTTGCTATTTCAGTTCAGTATCTTCCAGAATGCGACACGAAGATTTTCTGGAAAATCTCCCACCTCCAACTACCCTTTACATGAAACTTTTTCGAAATTTTTTGATTTTCTCAAACATTACCCTAATGATTTTAACAATATAAAGATAGCTGTTTTTATGAAAACGTAATGTATACATCCTTAATTTTCTGGGAATAGTCCCTGAATACCTCTTCATTCTGGCTGACTTTGGTTTCAATTTTAAACTACTTCAGATTTTCTAAAACGGGAAGTCATCTTTCTTTTCGTTCATCTTGTGTTTTACTCCTGGCAAGCAAAGAGAACCAAATTTCAATTGTTCAATAGTCTCATAGACTGGGCTTTAGCGTAGTGTATTCCTTTATTTCTCTTCTGGAAGCAAGTAATAAGACCATTTCTGCTCATGTTTATCTCGATTAGCATAAGTAGCTAACAAATCTTGTGTAAGAAAAAATTGCTTGCGGAATAGCTAGAGATCGCCATGTGAAGAAAACACATCACATTTGTATTTTTGAAATTAATTTGGTGCTTGAAGTTCACAGTTAATACACAGTTTCTCGAATATTTATATATTGGAGGTCTAGGACCTTCAGCATACGCATGTCATTCAGTTACATTATGTCATTGAATATTATCAGAGAAGGCTGCTGGTTCGAACACAACATTTATTTCGGGCATGTGCCGCTAAAAGGAGAAATGTTTAAATTAGGTTATGCATAATGATCTTTATACGTAACTCCCTCGGATGTTTTTCATTAAGTGTTTTTCATAAAGTAAGATCCGAATAAACTTTAGCAACGTTCGCTACACCTTACAGCTTTCAGGCGCTAACCTCTTTCCAACTTATGCGCACCGACTTTAAATAACTTTTGATTATTTAGGTTGCATAACTAGACGAAAATTAACTACTTTTAAAAAAAGAAAGAAAAGCTACATATACTTTCACTGAAACTTATAAAGCGCATCTAGATCTCCAGCTGTTACATTTCAAAAACCATATCTACACTTTTTACCCGAATATGATTGCTGAAGTTTATAACCCTAGTTGTAGTAATATCCTTTTCTTAACCGGTTTCCTTTGTTAGCCATGTCACCCAAAATGTCTACACGTGATGTCCCCTAAACCCAAAATTGAATGTTTACTCTCACTACGCGTACTAGCTATATTAGGCTCATGGTAGTTAGAGAAACATTGTGTTTCACCCAAAATTCAATGCCGGTAATACACGTTTTAGGATCCTGTGTATGAAAAGATAAATTAAAAAAAAAATAGCAAAAGGTCTGCGCGCGAATGTGAGTGTGTACGATAACTCAAAAATGAAAAGTCGGTAAAATACCAAAATTGGTATTTAGGTATATACTCCAAGGATAGGCCATAGAAGTTTAGAAAAAATTCCGCCACCCATAACAACCCTTTACATGGACAAAATTTCGAAAATTTTGATTTTCTCAAAATGGCTCTAACTAATTTGATTAAAATGCTGTGCGTTAATATATGTACATGAAAAATATATATTTTTAAATTTTCTGTAAATAGCCTTTGAAGATCTCTTTATTTTGGATGAATTTTGCCTAACTGGTAAACCGTAAGAGATAGACCAAAACTTTGTACATTAAAAACTAGATATCGTTAAAACAAACAATTTGTTAGATTTTTTTTTTTTTTTTTTTTCCGTGTAGTTGATCATTTTCGAGATGTTCATTGTAATTGAACTTTTCTCACACGGGAATTAGTAAACTCCTGGCCATGCAAACAAACGGATTTCAACCACATGGCAACCCGCTTTTAAAGGATTCACTATCTTATTAGCCTGGTGTATTCCCTTATTTCCCTTCTTTTTGAAAGGAAGCAAGTAATACACCATTTCTGCTAATGTTTATCTCGATTAGCATGAAGTAGATAGAAGAATAAACTTTTCAATAATAATGTGTTACAGAGATGTAGAGAAAGTCATCCAGGAACACATTTTTTTTTTTTTTTTTTAAATAAGGCGCGTTAGGCGAACATGCACACCATAATTGTGTTGCATTTGTTTCTTTCTCTCGTCGCACTACGTGGCGTGGTGGTTAACATACTAGCCTCTTGTACCCATGGTCGCTGGTTCAAACCCAGCGGAGGGCGATGGGTGTAAAAACCCATTTCATGGCTTCTTTCTGAAAGGAAGTAAACCGTTGGTCTCAAGCCTGATAAAGAGGCCCTGAGTAAAATTAAGGGCCTTTCACGCACAAAATCCTTCTAGATAATATTGTTTCTGAAGCTTGCTATTATACCTACATTTTACTTTCTACAATGTACAACGGTAGAGAGGGTATTGAATTCCATCAAAAAATCCGCACCGGTATTTCACCTTAAATGCATGTTTTGAGAACCTCCGAATAAACAACATTAGAAAAAGGTCGCGTGGGTGTGGGAGGAACAGCTTAACTAAAAACGAACATTACGTTAAATATCAAACCTTATATGTACCTATAATTTCAGCACTTTCCAAGGATCCGACAGGAAGATTTTTAAAGAACATTCACCACCCCAAACTATGCTTCTCATGGAAATTATTGTCTTTTGCGTAACTGGTAAACCGCGATACATAGCTTACTACACAATTTAGATCAAATGGTATTCCTAAATCCCTTTATACGTACAATTTTCGATTAAGTCAAATGTCTTATCTCGATTAACAAGAAGTGGAAAGGGTTTGTGAATAGTTTGGAAATGAGTAAATAGAAAAAGGCATATGAGAACTCATGATTTGTCAGTTTTTACTTTTTTCTCTAAACATATTAGCAATTTTTATTTTTAAGAATGTTACATGAATAATTAGTGTAATCTTGAATTCCTAATACCATGTAAAGTTCACTGAAGGACACAATTTCATTCTGGAGAGGAAAATATTTTATTAACAAGTGCTATATAATAAACATGTTGTCCACGAATTCGGAGAACTAACTCTCCACAATGCTATTCCATGGGCAATATGGAGAGAAGTTTCTGGCACTTCAGTTTTAAGCGTCAATATTTCATAAGCTTTCGACGTAACAGTTAACGAATAAAAAAGGCTCTATATGAAACCACACTATGCACTTTCCACTTAATTACTTTAACTCATGCGGGCTAGTGCGGTTACCTAGCCAAACGTTAACTTGCTATTGTTTCGGCTTTGTTCTCAAATATCTACAGTGTAGCTAGATAGAAGAAGTTGTGCGAGTGTACAAACACCCCATGTTTTACTTTCTCTAGCCCGTATGTATGTACAATGTACATAGTAGCTAGAGAAGTTATTGTGTTCCACCTAAAAATTTGATGTCGAGATTTCGCCGGAAATATGTTTTGAGGGCCCTGAGGCCAAAAAAAAAAAAATAAGGGGCATAATAGCTCAAAAACGAAAATGCCGTACTAAACTTCGTTTGTGTGTTTCGTATCTTTCAAGGATGCGACACAAAGATTTTCAAGAAAATCCCCCACCACAAGCTACCCTTTACATGGAAAATTATTTGAAAAGTTAGATGTTTTAAATGGTTCTAACGATTCTGATTAAATGCCCTATATTAAATATATTTACATTACAAATAAAATGTATAATATATTTTGAAAGTTCTGGGAATAGTCTCAGAAAACCTCTTTATTCTGGATGAGTGTTACAAAATTTTGCAAGAGATAGACAAAAACTTCCACACATAAAGTATATCTCGTTTAAATACACAATTTAGTCATGCGCGTTTTCGAAATATGCCTTGTTATTGGTTTACATTTTATACTACCTAAGTTTTCTCAACCCGGACCATGCTGACGAACTGAACCACAATTATTTCACATAGAGACCAGCTTTTAAAAGATTTGACTATCGCTTTAGACTAATGTATTCCCTTCTACTTACAAGGAAGCAAGTAATAACACCAATTGTGTTAACGTTTATCTCGATTAGCATGAAGTAGAAAACAGTAAAATGGCTTGTAAGAATAGTCTGTATATGGAAAAGCTTAGAGAAGAGTTATGAAAATAGAACACATTTTTGTTTTTGTTTCATATTTGTTACCTCTTATTTTGTGAGAGGCTGTGTAGACTGGGATGAAGTATTGCTCTCAATCGGAAAAGCGCAATTCCTTCCTTGACTCTTCACTCAACAAGCTGTTACAGTATACACAACATCTGCCGAGTGCCGATCACATTACTTGCGAACCACTTACCATGTTATACACTTGCTTCCTGGCCGACATTATTAATTAGGATGAGAATCTATGTGCCTGTTAATTCTGGTAAACAAAAGGAGCATGGTATTCCTCGGCACGGAGATTAGAGGAGGGGATGTCTCCTTGAGTGTGCGCCAAGAGCTTCAACTGGAGAATTAGTTTACTTGGAATCCTGTTTGCGGTCGACAAGCTGTTCTAACCAGAGCAGGAATATGCCCCGGGTTTGTTGCTGTATTGCTCCTATCAAGTCGGTACCCCGAACATGAACTGCGAAAATGCTAGTTATTAAACCAAAGCTTGTTTCCCACAAGTCATGTCGCGCCAAATTGAGAAGTACTTTATAGTCCTTGACAAGCAACTGCCTGCTTCATCAACATTCTCGTTAAACAGAGTATAAAAACATTCTGGCGTGTTATATTAGCACGGCTTTTCCATTATTATTTAATTAATAATTACAACTTCTCACTTAAATGTATTTTTCAAATGCGTGTTAAGGGCACTCGATGGATACGAGTTAAACTATTTGACTGCTGTTTGAGTGCCCACTTTGATTTTTTAAGTTTCTCAAAAACGATTTAACATATTGAAATGAATACAGTAACCTTATATTAAAATATGGTATGTGTTCCGTTCACCTACGCTGCCAACAAACTTCTTACATAAACTGCTTGCGTGGTCGAGTGGTCAGCAAGCCGACTTCTCATCCGGGGGTCCCGGGTTCGATTCCCGGCTGGGGCGGGGAATTTTTCTCTACCCAGAATTATTCCCTATCCCCCACAGAGTCTGGAAGTTTGTATGTGAGTGAATGTGTGCGTGTTTGAGTAAAACAAAATGATTTAAACCAACGTAAAAGAACCTACATACGAGTTGTATGATATGACCTTAGACTATTAATAATATTAGGTTAAAGCGATAGTCACATTTTTTATAAGCTGACGCTATGCAATAATTGTCCTAAGAGATGAAAACACGAGTTGTATTTGATAAAACAATAATATTTCAGGTTATGACTACTTGCTGTACTGTACTGTTCTCAAATGGTAAATGACGACAAGATTTTCATAAAATGAACCAGCTGCGATAAGGTTTTTTGATAATATCGCTCCAGTCAGATGACCGCAATTGATTAAAGTTGCTTAATCTCGGCCATTCTATAGGTGCTTTAATAGTGAAGCTGAATTGTCATTCAAATCTGTCTTCTTTGATTTCCAGGAGTAAAACAAACGACTTGTTTTTGAGAAAAATATACGCATTTTAAAATTAAAACCAATATCTCTGAAACGGTTATTTATATAACAAAAATGTAAGGGACATTAATTGTGTGTGTTTTACGAGATCTACATTTTTAGTAGTAAGTTTGTTTTATCTCTTATTGTTTACCAGTTTTGCGAAACTCATCTAAAATGCAGAGGACTCCATAGGCTACAGTTTAAGATATAAATGTTAATTGCCATGTAAATATCTTTGATCGTTAGCCATTTTTGAAAAAATAGAACATTTCTAAAAATCTTCCCCGTAAAGGGTAGATTTTCCTTAAAAAAAAAAAAAAAAAAAAAAAAAAAAAAAAAAAAAAAAAAAAAAAAACTTCGTGTCAGCCAAGGAAGATACTAAACGTAAATATCAACTCGTTTTTGAGCTATGTTGCCCACAGGCGCACACATGGACATTTTTCTAAAAAACAAAAATGATTTTTTTTTGGCTCAGGGATACCCCAAAACATACATTTCCAGTAAACTCTCGACATCAAATGTTAGAATGGAATACAATTCCTTTTCTACCTATTATATACCTACATAGTGCGTGCAGAGAAAGTAATTAATGTTGCATATACTCTCTATTCTGTGTTATAGGGATGTAATTTTTGCTTTTTGTTTCTCAGTCCAGAAGCCAGCGATTGCAGCCAAAGTTCACAAGCATCTTTTTGCAAATAGCCCACACATTTTCTATGAGGTTTATGGTATGCGAATTCCCTGGCCATTCAAGCGCACATAATGTTTGTGCGCTTGAAGAACTTCTTGACTTTCTTCGAAATGTGGCAGGGAAGTAAACCTTGCTTGAAAATTCCGTCACCTTCCGAAAACCTTTTCTAAAGTTCACGAACAACTTTTACAGTACTGTAATGTACTGATGACTTTTCATCATGCCTTCAATTGTAATTAAAGGTCCTTGTGTTAAAACGTTTGTTTCTCATGGAGTTTGACGCTCTGTTGAAAATATGCGAAATATATAGGTTCATTATTATTTTGCTGGGGAACATACCGAAGCTTAAAAATTCTTCAAATATAACAATGTTCTTGTGCTTGAACGGCGGGAGTTCGCTATGATGATAACTCAATAAAACATTTGTAGGCTATTTGCAAAAAGAGACTTACAAAATTTGACTGGTCAACAAAAGAAGCTTTAATATAAGTGTAGTTTTATGAAGATGATCTCAAAAACGTGTGTTCCAATCTTGTGGAGTGAATACCTAGACGTGTAACGGAACTCAAGAGTAATGAACATTAAGTATTCAGAAATGTAAACTGGAAATAATTTATGATTAAGTTGATGAAAGCATGAAAAAGGTGTTATTGTTCTCTACTGATTATTTCCCACGGATCTGTAATTATATGTCTTGTTACATATAAATGAAGCGGCTTTATGTTACACTATCACTGGGTCTTTTGTAGACCGTGTATGGTCATTTCATAATTGATTTACAATTAGCAATGTTTGTCAGTTTAATTTTCAGTGTCTGCAATACATTAAATATGGGTACATATATAAATTTAATAGCTTTTAATTGGGAAACTGCGCGTGTTCTAAAAATATTTTTAATGAAAAGTTAATCCTCAAATTAACATAAAATAATATTGCATTGTAATATTACGTATTCCTATATTGTTTTGAAGGCATAAAAAATATTTTAAATTCCCATTTCGCAAGTCTCTCGAAAAACGCTTCTGACGTCAGCTACCGAGTTGCGACGCCATCGTTCAGTTCACATAAACTTAAGCTGCCCTGTAATGCTTTCATTGGTGTTGGATGTATATTTGTCAGAGCTTTATTTTCACATGGCATTTATCAGAATGATGAATGAAAGTTTTAAAAAAACATAATGGATTACCTGGGATGTATTAATATTGAGTTGGTTAATGTTTTCGTGGCTGCCGAAATGTTGGGATATTAACTAACTTACTCATCTTGTAACACCTGATTATAAAGTTTCCTAGGTTGCAACAAACATAATATTATACTGAAATAGCTACGATGGGCTAGTTAGTTTTCCGATGATAACCGTGAAAAATAATAATCGTACTTATTCGCAACGGAGTAAAATAATAAGTCATCTAGCTTAAAGCGTTTTTCAAAGCTAGCATAGTTTTTGCCTATTAATTTACATCATTTACAGTATTTTTCAGAACATGATAACCTTCTGCCAGGGTCATTAAAGTTTGGGATTAGCTGGGATGCGGCTGGAAATCAACCCTCACAGCTTCCAAGTCTTCCACTTGCTGGTCCCTTAGCTGAGGCGCTGAGTCTTAACAGTAACGGAGTCTGATCAGGACTCCGGCACTGTATCCCTATTTACATTTCCCCCCGTAGGTTTTACTGGTTTACTGGTTTTACTGTTTCTCTTACAAACATACACACATTGCACAAACATATAACACCCATGCCCAAGGCGGGACTCAAACCCACGATCCCCTGCCCACGAAGCACCAAAGCGAGACGCTTTAGCGAGCGTGGCCATGGGGACCGGCAGTCTTCAAGAGTCCCCAGGATATAGAGATTTTGCTATGTTGCCTCTCGCCCTTCGTATAGGGTCGTCTTTTCTTTGCTAATGGTTATTGCTCAGTTGCAGGGAGGGAGCGGTCTCAATTGAAGGTCCTCATGTTTTGGAGAAAACTAAAAATCTATTACACAGCGAATATCAGGACGAAAATCTAAAAGTGTGTTCTGTGTATTTACGTGGTTTTACTGTCTGTAGCCTAATACAAAATTGAAAGCAAGAATAGATTTAAGGTTACGTTTTCAACGGCAAATCCTCCTGAAACTATTTCAATAGATATTTTAATTGGTGAAAGGGAGGTATTTTCGTCAGGGTTTGGGATATTGCATCATTCAAATCCCTAAGACTCTGAACATAAAAGTTTTGTATACAAGGATAATGAAACTAAAATGTTTGTACCTGAAAAATGAGGATTTTGAGTTAAGACCCTTTAGAATTGTGGGTGCGAAATAGCTGCATTTTGTTCCCGCTATGAGATATATAATGCTAATAAGCCTCAGAGTAGGCACTTATACTTATGGGTCAGGATAACAGTAAAAAAGAGCAAATAAATCCCATAAAGTTGTTTTTTCCCTTATAATTTTTAGGTTTAGGATAATATTAAAAAAGAGCAAATAAATCCAATAAAGTTGCTTTTCCCGATTATTTTTATTAGGTTGATGAGGGGTAAATTGGATTGGTTGATGAAGGGTGAATTGAGTAAAATTAAACAAAGGTCCTTCCTCAAAATAAAGAAGTAGAAGCCCAAAAACATTAATATGATCATAATGATGCTTAGCAGAGAATAGCGAGATTTTTTTTTTTTTTTTTTTTGCCAGATTTTAATTTGGGCACGAGAAAAGATAGGATTTGTTTGGGTAATAAGAATATACTACAATTTATTAAATACATAACAAAGGATATAATCAGAAATGTTAAAATGCAGTTCTTAATGAGGTTGAAAGTGGCAAATGTACTTTTACAATCACTTGATATTAAAATAATTCAAACATAAAAACAAGGAGAAATATTATAATGCATTTAATTTGTGATATTAACATGTATTACAAATATGGACGTGGATGCAGAGGTCTATGCTAGACTCCGTCGTAGAGCAGTGATCTCATCTTTCTTGTACGGCTTCTATCTGTAAAAGATTAGTCTCGGAGCCAAAAAAAATTGGATCTTATTATACACTTTTATATAAGAACACCTTTTGCCAGCAATAATCCCCAATTTATTTGCTTACACTTCACCGAATTTACAATGCGATTATATTACCACACGCGTATAGCCTCCTCACCCGAGGAAGGTGATGCTAACTATAAAATGTCTCTCTCTCATCAAGTCGCATAATGTCATGGGGCATCAGCAATGCCTTTTCTTTGCGCACACTTTAAATTACCTTTTACATATTTCACAAACATAACTACATTAAAACTGTAACAACACATCTTTACAAAATATTATTTCTTTCAATAATTTGCAGTATTTTATTGAAGCAATATTTCTAACCATGCAAACATCGCGTGGCGGCAACTACACTTTTACGCGCCTTTTTCTTTATATCGTTTCACATACTTATTATATTTAAATAGTTTCTGGCTACTGTTATTTAAAATCGGCTACAAACTTACATCACAATGACCCTCGAACCAATACGTTATGGATTTCTCCATAATACCTTTTCTATGGCAAAATCTTAGCAGTGCAACATCTTTTTATTCCAAATTTAGGTTAACTGGCAAGTGAATAAAGAAGTAGATATAAGTCTGCGACATATTGGTATTAAGAGGAAAAATTCATGATTTAGGTTCGTTCTGTTTTAACATCTGGTCAGAATTTATATTGATCCGGAAATCAAAATGTTAAAAAATGCTACATTCGCTACTCAAAAACTGCACTCATATTTTTATAAGGGGGAGAGCAATAAACACCAATGGTACAGAGCAAGACGTGTTAAATTCATTCATGCTAATCACCTTATACTAAAAGATGACATCAGACCAATGAGAATCCGTCATTTTCTCACGTGACCTCTTTGCAGATTAACTTTTAATTTAAAGATATTTAAAGTTTAACAATTTTGCTTTCTGATATTGTTTTTCTCATATTTGAGTATATGATATATAATTTAAGCCTCAAATTTTATATGATAAGCCTTCATCCACAAGGGTAACAAAAGTTCAGCTGTAAGTCAATTAACTAATTATAGTCCAAAGGAGCTATTGCTTTTTGCATAAACAAAGCACTGCATGTAAAAGCTACCATTTATCGAGCTTGGGGATAAAATATACGACATATATCATAAGTTGTACCAGAAAAGTAGAAAACTAAACCGATCTGTCGTGAACCTCTTGGGAAGGATCCCCATCGACCAGTTTGCCGCAATTCCCAATTTCGCTCCCAGATGGCGTGGTGGTGGTTGTGCTCTGCTATTATTCCGCCTGTCACCCCCGCCCGACGTGTATATACGTGCAATGATGGTGGCAAATTCCGTCTAGACGCCTCAATTGAAATCGCGCTCACGATTCACAAGAAAATAGTATTTTATTTTAACCAACAATACTCATCACTGGTAAAGAATATGACGACACGTGTGCAGAAAATTATTGCATTGACCTTCACATCACCTGACAGAATTCTCTTGAAATTCTGACATAAAACCGTTCTTTTCCTATTCTTATTGTAGTTCAATCATATATAAGCTTGCACATTATGGTTTAAACGGCATATAGCTAAATCTCGTCCCCATATTCGGAAACCGTATGGTTGTTTTAGGGAGTAAAGCTTTTGATTTTTAAATTGTTACCCAAAGCGTCTATTTTAGACCATTTTCTTTTTTTTAATCACCAGCAATCATTTAAAAACTGTGAAACAGTACTAATCGCAAATTACACAACTCTACGCACTGCTGGAAATGACATACAAGTAATAAGTAAATTACATGAAAACGCAATAACTTGGCTGCTCAGTAGTTGAACCCTAATAAGAGGGGGCACTGCAAAGTAGAACTTTCAGGAATAACCTTGTGTAACTTAACCAGGAACCCCATATTAAGTAAATGTTTAAAATGATCAAGAATATTACATATGCTTCGGAAACAGGCTTTGTGTGAGAATAGACAAAACAATAGCATTTTGGCATTTTTCAGCTACACCTATGACGTGGCTTATTATTCTTTGGCAACAGAAATTCATTAGAATAATTATAGGAATAGAGATTGCGGAAACCCGCAATTTTGAGATCGTACTCATTAGAGGAATATGCCATAAATAATATTTTGCATGTGAAGGAAAACCTGTCAATTACTTATAACGTATGGGATACACAATTATTATGAAACGAAGCTTAGAATTAATATCAACACACTGTGTATATTTTTAAATAAATCAGTAGCATGATAATAATTATTTTAGTCTAAAATTATTTAACGAATTTGCAGCTCAAGAACTCAGAACACGCACAGGAAATATATTTGAAGGTAAATTGGAACAATTGAACGTTAAGAAAGCATTTTACTGTAGGATTCTTCGCAACAAACAGTGAGTGACCTTGTTCTTTTTAGACTTATTTCGAATTTTGTAAATTATAACCTAACAAAGTGAAGAGTTGTACCGGAGAATTACGAAACCGCAACGATGTTTATGTCATTCATACGTCGGAGAAGAGCCGTGTCAGTTGCAGTACACCCACTGTAAATGGAATAGTAGCAATCATATCATAATGAAAGCGCCAGCAAGACATGATACGTCATTCACTTTTGAACTGCAAAGACTAAAATAAATTGATGATGATTACTCTGAAACAGCTGGATTGTTGGGAGAAGTAGTTTAGAGGTTGATTAGTTTCTATCGGAAATGATAGCAATGAATAATGAACTATAGGACATCTTCCAATGGCAATTCAACGGACATTCTGGCATTATACTTTGTCACTTCGTTAGAAGTTATTCCATATCGCACTTCAGACAATTAGTTATATACTACGTACAGAAACAGTTGCTTAATAAGAAAAATGCAATTATTAATGTAGCTGTTTTTCTTTCTTTATGGTTTTATTTTCTATAACATGCTAGGTATAACTGTATCGTATACCTTCCCATAACGAGATTTCAGCGGAAATACACATTTTGAGGCCTCCCAATTTAAAAACATTCCTAGAAGATATGTGCGCGCTTTTTCTCTCTTGTTAACACCGCAACTCAAAAGCGAAATTCGGATAAATGTCATACTTGGTATTTAAATTCAGTAATATGCTACAAGAAGATTTTCAAGCGTATCTTCCCACCCCCACCTAACCTTTAATAACATTTTTCGATTTTTTTCCTTAAAAATTGCTAACGCTATGACAAAATATTACACGTTAAAGACATTTACAGGAAAAATAAAAATATATTGATTTCTGGCAATAGCTTATTAAGTCCTCTTCTTTCGGAAGCAAATTTATACAATATTGTATGACTAGTAAATTTTAAGCAGTAGAAGAAAACGTAATGTACAAAATAAGTTCTCTTCAAAACACAATTTATTTCAAATAACGTTTTGTGGCAAAGTGCCAATTCATAGATTTCCATCCGTAATGGTCCAAGTACTCAATCCTAATTCATTCCGTTAAATTCCTATCAATTTTCAGTTGTTTTTCGCAATGTCATGAAAAGACGATGTAATTTTAAGACTCGCATATAAGGTTCGGTTGTGTAACATTTGACTATCACTATTCACTTTGCAACAAAACGAGTAATGCAGCTATTAAGGTCATCTCAAAATGAGGTAAATAGAAAAGTATAAATCCATAAGATGAACGTGTACAGGAAATAATATTCAAACGATAGAGGAAAAGGAAAAGCATATGAATGTAATACACAGATGTTTTTGTGATGTAAGTGGTGGAAGACAATAAATACTTACGTATATAAGTGATGCGCATACCACCATTAGGGTTTCTCCCTACTATGCACCTGTAAAATTAGTTGTGAATAATCATGAAATGTTTCATAAAACGATCACACAGCTCCAGTGCGCTATATTCTTAAAAATGTGCGCCGAGTTCTTAGTATTTCACAGTTCTAGTGAACAGATATCATGAGAACGTAGCGCCCGGAGAATAAAAGTCGATACGTCTCATGTGTAGTACAGTATTTTCCAGAACATGATGTCCCTGCCCCACTCTTCTTCCAAAAAACGGCCTGACTTTGAAGTTTGCGGTTAGGTTGTGTGCGGCTTGAAACCAACCCTCACTGTTGCCAAGGCTCTCATTTACCATACCCATGCCTGAAGCAAAATTCTCGACTTGCAAGCAGTGTCTTCAGGAAACAGATTTCACTACGCTGCCTCTCGCCCCTAGTACAGGGTTGTCTTGTGTTAGCTAATGGTTATTTCCAGTGGTAGGAGGACCATTGTATTTTGGAGAAAACTATGTGTGAATACCTATACTTATTTCTCTTTCCTGTGCAAAGTAGGTGGAGAAGGCATTTATGTTCCACCCCAAAAACTGTACTTCGAGATTTCATTGGAAATTATTTTTGTGGCTCCCTGAAAAAGGCATTTTAGAAAAAGGTCCGCGCGCATGTGTGTGTACCCGTAAACATAGTAACTAAAAAACAAAGGTTGGTTCAATACCAAATTTACTATTCAAGTTCAGGTAGGAATACATAGATTTTTTGAGAAAACCTCCTCCCGCCATACTTACCTTTTAGATGGAAGCCTTTCCGAAAATTTATATTTTCTCAAACATGGCTTTAATGATTTTGATTAAGATGCCGTACATTCAAGATATTTACATGACAGATAAAATTATATCTTGAATTTTCTGGGAATAGCCTTGGAAGTCCACTTTATTCTGGATGACTTTTACATAGTCAACCCTAGGAAGATAACAGCAATAATAATAATAATAATAATAATAATAATAATAATAATTAAAAAAAACCATTAATAATAATAAAAAACCTTGTCACAAAAATATTTGAGCTTTTCTCAAACGGGAATTTACCATTCCTGTTTCTTTCCGATACAGGAGACCCTAAAACGTGCATTTCCAGTGAAATCTCGGTATCGAATTTTGAGTGGAATACAATACCTTCTCTACCTGTGCACTATGTATGACGTAGCGAAAGCAAAACGCTCTAAATGGAAGTTTGGATTCAGACATAAACCACTACAAAAACTCAATGATGCGTTCTTTTCCCATTTTCTCTTTATTTTGCAAGCGCACGGCCTTAAAATACGAGATGATTAATGTCTTAATTTAAATTTCTCGTTCCTTCCTTCCTTCTTTTCTGGCATCATCTATGGGAGTTCAAATTTTGAACTGTGCGTGAAATTGCCGTGTCCAATGTAGGGTTGAAATGCAATAACCTCTCTACCTAAGCAGAATGAGAAAGTGGTTGACAACAAAAACCCATACTCCAACTCACTTCAAACGAGCTGCTCACCTTTGAACCGTACAGAGTCAGACAAATCCAAAAATGTTGCTAAAGTGCTGTGCAGCTAGTTTGTAGCAAGACAAGTCTCCAGGAGCGCATTAACGCCCCCGGTAACCAAGCTTCATTATTTTCCTCCTAATTACCAATGTCGCTGGTCAGGTCTCGGCTACCTCCAGCCGCTGTAGGTCACTAATTGCCACAAGCCAACGAATATGCTCGCGGGGAAAAAAGTGATTCTTCTTTACTACTCTGCATGGTTTAAAACCCACACTGCACAAAGCAGTTCAGTAGGAAGTACTCAACTCGGTATGTTGGCAGGAAAATTAATAGCATCCAAATATGTTACTTTAATTTCGATGCAACATGAAACAAAAAACTCGCATATTATTTTACCCTCCCTTTTTAACGATTATTATTTCACACAGTTCGAAATAAAATATTTCCGGCAAGATTTTTAATACATTTAGATATATTTACTCGGTATGTAATGTATCCACGGCCGGGTGGTTCGAAAACCTTCGCTATCAAACAAGCGTGTCAGAAATTAGTTAAATGTGTGAAGTTGATAGTTCTGATCGCAGGCGAGATTACTGTAATACCAATTATTAGAAATATTAGTTCGTGTAAGTTTGATTACTCTTTCACTAAATTTGAGGTGTTAATTCCGACTACACAAAAGAAACTATTAATAACAAAATAATAATTATTTACAAGATATTTATCAAGGGTAGCTAATAAAAATCTATTATATTAACCTCACAAAAATACAAATTACGTTATCTGAAAGCCCTAAAAGGAAAATATAATCGCTATCGGCTTTGTGAATATAGTCCCCCACAATATAAACAAAGCTAGAAGAGCCGTTGGTTTTTCTTTGTATTTTAACGCGGGCAGAACTAAATCATATGACTCCATTGTATTAGGTAGGGCAAGTCTCCAGTGTTATACAAGAAGAAAGCATGGAGGAAACAATTAACAATGTTTGACCTAATAATTAAATTATGAGGTCCGAGACTTGATGCACTTAAAACATTGTAAGTCGCTATTGGCGTACGTCATCTCAAAATAATTTTGAGACATCCTTGTAATTTACCGGGTAAAATACGCAAGTTTGGGAATTAATATCGTGTCGATATGATACAATGGTAGCTCCGTGATTAGAGCAATCGGATGGAGTCCAGGAGATCCGTGGATTAAACTATAACATTTAAAAAATAAGGCCTTCTATTTGAGAAGCATATTATAAACTTCAAATCAATAACCTGCAAGTTATCGGCATTAACTAAAATACAGAGGAGGGGGAGGAAGAGAGCGCAGATATCATCTAAGGTGTGTGCGGTAATGAGATTTGCTTCTTTGGTATTATAGCGAGACTCTGACTATCCTTCAGGGTTTGCTGATCCAAAAAAATCAATTAGAATAATCAGACCAAATGCTATTCACAGAAAAATAAAGATAAAATTTGTCATCAACAGACATGCCATACAAAGCGTAGTTTGGGATAGAAGAATTTTCTTGATAATATTTGCATCGCTTTGTTGGAAGATGTTAAACTTAATAATTTTCTTGATATTTGTGTCGCATTGTTAGAAGATCTTAAACTTAATAAGGTTGGTATTCAATTGACTTGACATTTTTTTTTCTCCCTTACTTTCTCCCCCCCCCCTCCAAAAACATACAGACCCACACGAACCCTCAAACCTTTTTCTAGAAATGCTTCTTTAGTAAGCAGACTTCAAAACGTGATTTCCAGTCAAATCTCGGAATCAAAATTTTGAGTGGAATGCAATATCTTCCCTCCTAATATGTACACCGTATAGAAAGTAATCACCGAAAAGACACCCGAGAAAAACTTATCTTTTTAAGGATAATGCCCAAGCGGGTTCTGAAGTGTATGGAGAGTTTAAAGAATCCCGATAAAACTCCGGAAGTAAATGCATAACCACCTGCGTCTACCTGCTTTATCACGAATATCTGACAACATAGTTGAGGTGCAACTGCTGCACCTGCTCTTGCACGTGGCAGCTTTTATTCAGTGCAATAATTTACGACCTTTCGCTGAAGCAGTGAATAGAATTGTCCGATGTTTGCTGTTGATTATCATTTTAAAGCTAGCCTTATTCACCAGATTTAAATGACAATTGGAGGTCAATTGAGATTAGAGGAAACCCAAATGTGTCAGATATATATATATATATATATATATATATATATATATATAAGCGCTATATTCTATACTTTGCAGCAAATCGCTGAATAGCGACAGTACTTACAACAAAATATTGAAAAATTCAAACCATTAATAACGGAGATCTCGGAAATGGGTAATTCTACAAATAAGTTACTTAAAAATAAGTTGTAAACTCTATAGTTTATATGTTTTGTGGAGTATGTTCTTGCAATCTCTTATGGTATAACTGCGGTTGTGGCAAATTCCTTACAAATGAAGAGTTCACGGGTTCTCCCAGAAAATGCAAAGCATTTCTTATACAAATATCTTAAGCGGATAGTATTTAAAAATATGTTACGCTGTAGCCAGAACTTCTCTATAAACGATATAATTTTATATTAATGGGCTTCAAACATATATATTCGGTGAAATGACAGAGAATTTTTTGATGGAGTAAAATTCCTTCTACACTTACTAGATACCTGGTAGATAGTCAAAATATGTTTCTCTAAATAAATAAAAACTAACTTCCTCTGCGGTCGAGTAGTCGGCGTTCTGGCTTCACAACTCAGTCCCATGTTCGATTTATTAGCTGGGGCGCGGTTATGTTTGGTATTTTACCGACTTTTCATTTTTGAGTTATCGTGTTCAGAGACACACGGACACACACGGACCTTTTTCTGAAAATACTTTTTTTTTTTGATACAGGGGACCCTAAAACATATATTTCCGGTGAAATCTCG
The DNA here is from genome assembly GCA_030762935.1 of Hymenopus coronatus. Lineage (NCBI taxonomy): Eukaryota > Metazoa > Arthropoda > Insecta > Mantodea > Hymenopodidae > Hymenopus > Hymenopus coronatus. The sequence goes on along the minus strand of CM060897.1, from coordinate 129,747,871 downwards.
GTATCGAATTTTTTGGTGGAGTGCAATACCTTCTCTATACACTATGTACATAGTACGTATAGAAAAAATCTGGTGTGTTCCATTCATACGACTTTCTCTATATCGCTGAAACAAATTATTGTTAAAAAGCAAGTTCTGCTATCTGCTTTATGACAATCGAGATAAACATTAGCGGAATTGTCTTCATTACTTGCTC